>JARYHS010013630.1:350779195-351024848 GCA_031002005.1 Vandiemenella viatica
TTTCGTTATTGGTCTTTATTCATGTTTGCTGTATGTGAGATATTAGATTATTTTAAGTGGACATCAGACCAAACGTGTTACCGAATAGACTATTCTGTCAACTTATTTCTGCGGAGTTGCTCAACTGTTTCATAATATTGAATGTGTATTAAATGTTCTCTGACCGTCACAGATACTATGACCAACATTTACATTATAATACTGCCCAGTTTCAATAATAAACAACGTGATGCTTTGAAGCATACAGGATTTTTTTTTTTTTTTAATTTTGCAGAGTGAACTTTAAGGGTCAAATATAAGTCAAGTTCATATTTAAGAAAGTTCGAGTGTATGACCTTTGAAATAGTTACACGATTGCGCGATCGTTCCTGGCCGTGTTTAATACCTACCTCTATTAATGCTTCTGAGTTCTTCAAGCTCAAGAGATTTTATTCATCCTAAGGGTGAAACAGAGGTCAAGATTAAATTTGGCCAGATCAGATCAACCTGTCATAATCTTTCATCGTAAAAACTGGAACTATTCGAGACCCGTGACGATACGTAAAAAACAGTAACGGGCTTACACTAGTGGTAAATAATTCCAAAGAAAACTTAAATTTTAGTTGATATTAAAAATATTATTTACTCTAACTGATTTTAGCCAAAATCGAAAATTTGGTTAATAAGGAATTTATTTTGAAATTTTTAAAAGAATTCGGGTGCAATTAAAATGATAGTTTGCTAGATAGAACTCCTTATACACAGATTTTTTTCGTTGCAATTAACTCTGCAAGATGTTTTTAAAAATTTACTTAAATGTATGCAAATCATAGCCAACGAAGCGGTTGGCCTTGGTTGAGGTTACCGGCTACTGACGGTAAAATCAAAGGTTTGGCCTTGGGACACTCTCCTGGTATAGACGCCAAATCAACGTTGGTTTATTATTTTGTTATTTTCTTTTTCGACCGGGTATGTGTTTGTGAATTTCTTACTATTCTGTTGAAAAATACCCCAGTTTGGAATGAAGTAATGAGAACGCATTAACATTGATCGATTTTTACCGTAAACGATATGTTTACAGGACCTAATACGAACTAGACGCTTGGAGGGAAGCAAGTGAGCTTTTAGAAGTTAATGTACGAGATGTGAAGAAGAAAACGGAATTTTTGTTGACATCTACTATACAAATTCCTATTAGCGAAATATCTCAGAGTAACCAGTAATCTTTCTGCTGAAGGTGCAGATCTTTAAAAAATTTGGGCCCGACACAATAAAAAAAATCCAAATATGCATATTTCATTCGGAAAGAATTATGAAAAATCCCGCATTCCAATTCGGCTTTAAGATAAGACATTAATTTTGTGCCACCACACTCCTTCCTACTTTTGAAAAGAGAGGTCATTCACTAACGTCGTTTTTTCTCCTTATTCTGATAAGGTCCTTACGGTAAAATAAATGTTGTACATACTACAACTGACAAATCCGCTTCTTCCCTCATAATATCAGCCGGTAACTGTAATTAAAATGTCACTTATTACTGAAGAATAAAAAACTCTAGCAACTTAACGAGTAATCAGGGGCAACTGCGATTCTACATCGCCCAATCCTTGGCGCCAAGGCCATGGTTTGGTGAGGACGCCAGGCCGAGCGCCAATGCATTGGCGACTAATGTTCGACCCAATACATTGGCTGTCGTTCGTTGACCTTCCATGGCCTAATGTATACGTACCTTTACTTTCACCCCCCTTAGATATGGTATATCTTCCAGCAAAATCCTGTGTTGAGAATTTGAGATAACGGCAGACGCAAGTGTACACAGTTTCTGGTCCCACCTGTAGGAGCGCTCATGTCACGTAAGAACTAAGTGCCACCTGGTAGCCAGTTGCAGTAACTACATTCTGTGCTGGCTCGTCTTCAAGTGTCACCAAGCTTATGTGCAGGAAAGAAAGAATTATTTTTTGTTTGTTAATAATTTTTGTATTGCCATAAAGTATACGTGCAGCTAACCGCTTTCAGTTACATTTATGTGTCAAGTCAAATTTGAAAATGAATCGTGGTGTTTAATAAACAAAGCTAATATGGCTCATGAAATGTACGAAGCTTTAAACGCACTGCGTGAATTAAAATTTGATTGTGTTAGTAAAAGCGCATTATAGTTTCTAGAATTAATGATATATTTGTTTATTTCGAAACATAGTTACAATCTGAGGCTACATACGTGTATTGAGGAATCTGATTATCGTGTAAAAATGTATCATCTGTTATTTTTTTAAATTAAAGAAAAACCTATTTATAATATATACTAAAATCATATATTTTACATATCTAATCAGCTAGCCCGTTGCTGTAGTTAGTTTTGCTGCAAATATGAAAGTTTAGTTCAAACGTGAAACAACTCTACTGACGAACTGATTAGAACAGATTTTGATCTCTAAAACTGTGTACTTAAATCCGTAACTATTGGAATGCTGGAATTATTGGAATGGTAGATATTCTTCAGGATCCAAATATTTCGCTGTTAAAATTCTCTGGCCACTACAGTTTTTTTGACCATCCACTAACTGTATAGCTGTAGAAAAGAAAAATTGCTAGATAATTAATCGCCCCCTCTGTAAATCCCCTCTTTTCCAGCTGGCCTTACTTATGTGGAAGTAGTTATGTCGAGGATAGAGTAGCGTCACCACTGGAAATGGTACCTATCATGAATCATTACTCTGTTGCCGTATAATCTTGGGAAGATTTTTTTTTAAACACGCTTTAAGGAACCATTCTTTTAATACGCAGACGCTCTGATCAATAGGTAAATAATGTGTCTTGCTTCCAGCTGTGTGTTACAGCCTACTATAACGTCCACCATAGCTCACCTTTCTGATGAAAGTAAGATTTACTGTTATCGTGCACGCATATTTGTTCCTGAGTAGTGCTAGAAGTTAAATACTGTTTTGGTCTTTGGCAATAGTAACGAAATTATGTGATGGGATCATCAGAGTAGTTTACGGTTAGAAAATTAAAAAACATAGGTAAATAAAAATAAAAAACATGTTCCTACACAGTCAAAGATACAACATAACGATAGAAATCGAAAAACGTTTCAGTTTTCAGACCGTTTAACTTGAACATCCTTCGAAAAAATTTAAATAGTGCAGTAGAGAAATACTGTAATTTGTTTGTGCTAAAGAATACAGATTATATTAAAAAAAAAAAACACCAAGTGCGAATGAGGGCTCTGAGAGTTCTGCACATGTTGTGTATTAAACTGAACTGATTAAAAATTTATTTTTGCAAAAGTTCTTAAAACTTCAATAAAAAGTGATGTGTAATTTTCGTCTCTAGAAAATTTGTTTAAAATCCGAGTCTAGAAAATATAGACAAAGGTTTCACGACAAAACTTATTTTCAGATTCATGAAATTCACAATGGAATGATATTTACGGTTTTTTGTCAGAAAATTACCTGCTGATGTTACAAATATTAAAATTATTCATTCAGTCATTTTTAATAAACGATAAACAGAAATATCACTGAGATTTTCCTATATACTTTAGGAGGCTACGTTTGATACATATTATTTTTTTTGTTTTTTCCATCTTTCTCGGTTCACATTTCAGCAAAATCGATACACAAGGTATCATTTTAAATATTAATTTGACCGCCTCGGTATATCGTTAATTAAGAAAGTAACTTTTCGAAATTCAATCCGTAAATGGCAAAATTATGAACAATCTAGATCAGGGATGTAAAATAGTTCAGAATCAAGCTGCTAGGTTCGCTGGTGTCGATAAGAAGTGATCGCATACCGCTAGATAGCATCATGACTTATCACAGAGATATTGATAAACTGTGCGTGTTTTCTAGAGGAAAGAGTTTTTGCTATGTTATTAGGCCCTTTTACACGCACGGTTTTTCCGAAGGTTTTGGAGCGTACGCTGCAGGCGCGCAGCAATCCTTTGAGTGTCTCGGTGGTCAGAGGCACCTGTCGTGCATTTCTAATGCGCACATCTGGCGCGCAGGTCTACACGTGTATTGTCGGTCTGCAGTCTTGATGCGTCAGAAGACTACTTGTTCGTTGTTGGTTCGAATTTCTGGGTGACTTTATTTAACTTTAGCCTCCTTTAACAGATAAAAATTTAAATCTTCAAAAATGTGGTCAAGAGATAATATGGCTGGAACTTTATAAGAATTTTCCATGCCTGTGGAACGTTAAATCAGATGACTCCAAAAATAAACATTTAAAAAATCGTGCATATGATAAATTGGTAGAATTCAGCATGGTAAATGTATGTGAAAGATTTGGTCATTAAAAAGATTCAAATAATTCGGGAGCTATTTCGAAAAGAACTGAGAAAAATATATTCAAGCAATTTCAGATCTTGAAGAGATCTTCCAGTTGCCAAAAAACGAAGAGTAGCAGCCAAACAGTCCTCTGCAGTTTTACTCTTCCTCATGACTGTGTCTTGTTTTGATATTTGAAGAGATACTATAAAGTGTAGTCAAATGTTGAATTGTTCATTCGTAGATAATTTTTTTAAAACATCAAGGTCATTTTCCCGTAGCTCTCTCAAAAGAGGCATGTGTCCATTTAGATCACTCTTTTGGCCCCATCTTTTCACCCATATACACTTCTTTTTTAAAAAATTTCTCTACAGAAAAAAATATGTCAATTAGCACATACTAATTTTTTTGGAGGACATTTTAAATACACTTATAATCACAAGCACAACTAACAAAATCAATAACGACCTGAAAACCGAATGATGCAAGCTGGACTGTCTACAAAACTTTCCAACCCTGCGGAAAGTCCACGCGCCACGCGATAAAGGTCATTTTTTGGCGCGTGCGCTCCAACCCGCAATCCTGGCTCGCGCGACTGGAGTGTTGACGCTCCAACCTCACGCTCCTGCGCGGCAGTCCGGAGTGCTGTTACAAACCAGCAGTTTTGCGCGTGTGTGTAAACGGGCCTACTGTTTCTGATAGGGAAACATTTCATCATTTGCAATTGTTTCGCAAGATTTTGTAAGTGTTTTGTTTCGTACCTATTCCAGTTAACAAACAAACAATTGCTACAAATTAGCCGGTTCGTCTTATATCAAACTACAAACAACCATCTTCGTTAAAAAAATTTCATCGTATTTTATTTATGAAATTTTCGCATGGTCCACCAAGTAACAGTAAATCTGAAAGAATATAAACGAGGAAGCACATTTTTATTTATTTTTGATAAAAGCTCCTCCGGTAAGTGTGGAGATAAATGTGCAAAGTGACCAGTATCCGTGTATAAATTTAAAGGTGTATGTATGCATGTGTTTCTACATATGTAATCCCAATTAATAATTTATAAACCAATCAACACTTATCAAATACTTTCTTTCACACTGTTAATTTAGTTAAATAATTAACTTTCATGAAACTTGTTAAGTTTTTAATAACATACATTAATCTTACATTCCCAGCAAAAATTCAATTGTTATTGCCAAACTAGAACTTAATTATTTGTACATCTTGTAATAAATTAGAAATGTGGTCCCAGAATAGATACTAGGTGCTGGACTATTATGAAACAGAGTATAAAAATGATAATAAAAAATTAAAGCTGCTACAAATAAAAAAAATCCAAACATTTTGAAAGCAGGTGGTTTGCCGTTTTTCACTAAATAACCATTAAGATTATCTAAAGAAAATTTTTGATTCCTCCCACTATTAAATCCCTATAACAAGACTGTAACCTAAAATAATTAAAGTTAAAAAAGAACTAAAGTATTACGAGATTACAAATTATTAACTTAAAAGGTTCAGAAATGAAAAGGATAAGACAGACAAATGGTTAAATGAGCAAAACCGTAACGGTTCCGTCTTTGATTTAGGAGGTGCAGAATCCTAAAAATTACAAAGGCCATGCAGTTTTCTCTTAACCCATTAAACAGTATATTATGTTAACGAGCTTTTTATATTAGAATGACGAGGATTTGAAATCAATTTTTGGATTTTCATTACCAGAACTACAAACTCAATAACCAGAAGTATAAATTTACTGTAAAATTAGCTGTAAAATCTTATATTTTTGGTATTGCAACAATAGTTACAGATATCAAACTTCATGTACTCTCACTTTACAGTGAAAATACATTTTTATCCTCGCACCAGATGAGCGTTGCCTTTAGTCAAAAGTAGCATTAAACGAAATACAGATGACGAGCCTAAAAAAGATTACCAAACGTCTGAAGCGACTACCACAATGAACACAAAGGTTCCAGTTTTAAACTTCGCCTCTACGATAGTGACGGTTCTAATCAGCACACTGGGATGGATCCTACTTTCCGCCTCAAAAGGTAGGCGGTGCAAAGTAACACGAGGTTATAAACCGTACAGACCGTCCTTAATGACGTCGACATATCGGCAGATATGGAGACATCTCCTTACAGTTTTATTTATTGCAAGTACTGAAAACTCCTCGAACAGTGAAGACACTTTTGTAAAGCGAAATAACACTGCAAGATTAAATTTACGAAATCTCCATTGCGGAGCAACGTTTTATGTGTATTTGAAATGTAGTGCTATAGATGGACGCTAAAAATTAAGTGGGCACATAAAGTACGAAATGTGCGTCTTTTGGAAATGATGGGCGAGGAAAGAAACTTGTAGAAAAGTTTTACAGAAAGAAGAGACAAGATGGTCAGTCATATTTTAAGACACGCGGTATTGGTTAAACTGTTAGAAGAGAGCATAGTTGAATGTAAGAACTGTAGAGAAAGACTGAGATTAGAATATATGAAGTAGTTAACTGAGGACGTAGGTTGTAAGGGATACATGCTTGTCGCAAGACTGAAGGGGAAAGAATGCAGCTCATGTTGGAGTAATTTGTGAATTTTCCAGAGAGATGTAAAAGTTTCCGCTGCTTGGTATTCAATATAATTCCACAAAAAATAAAATATTAATTACACTATCGTCAGTTTCTGATGCATTTTAAAACCGTTCTTGCTTCATAGTTCATTTCAAATAAATAAATTTAAAAAAATGGATCCATGCAAGTTGAATAGCAAACTAACTAAAACATGATGTGCTTTCAAAAAGGGATGAGTGCAGCAAGTTGTTTACTGTCACTGAAAATGTATATGATGTAAGAAAGAATGAACATAACATAGTAATCAACACTAGTAACGTGAACGATTATTTGAAAATTTTATACAAAATGTTGTAATTATCATTAGAAATTACGTGTATGGCTGAAACGGGTTGAGTGATTTTCGTTTTTATGGTAAGTCATCGTCAATATTTTAATGTTAGTATTTCTGATTTTACCAATGATAACATATAATACTGCGTTTAGTTGCTTTAACCCTCACCTGGGCTGGAAGTTAACCTGTGTAAGTTAATCTAATAAAATCTAAATTATACAGAAAGTTTGTTCATTGAATCTTAAATTCTCGGGGAGAGTAGATTTCAAATGCTGATACAATCGGGGACTTATACTATAAGCTGAAAGTTTGAAACGAATCCTCTTGCTCATCCAGACTGTTAGCAAATGGGTACCGGGGAGGAAACAGCTTGAACTTTTGGAGACAAAAATGTTGGCCCTTTCCAGTAATCTTACCGCGTCCTCTAATGTGAGCTGTTAACAGCACCTCTCAAATTTGCCTCGGTTCAATGTATACATTTTCTTTATTCTGATAATAGGCAGAAATTATTTCCATCAGTGATGATATGTGTATGACAGTTTGGTAATAATTGCACATACGTCATCTGTTTGTATATGTAACGACTCTTGGATAAGGTCGCCTCAACAAATCATCATTTAATTTTTCTGCGTTCACTTTGAGGCGAACTTGTGTGTCAAGCGTTGTGATGTTGGCTAACAATTTTACTGTTACTAACAAGAGAAAGAAGGTTAACAAAGGTTGAGTATTTTAAATATTTAATTCACTTTATAGTTCACTTCTGTGTTTCCAAAGAAATTCAGAACATGCTTTCAGCTTTATTATGTTATATAGATAGAATACGAATGTTAATAATATAAACATAGAAAAAAAAATTAGGCCCACATAAGTTAGTGATCCGTAGAGTTATTTTTAACATTTTACTGGTTCTCGGGTTGATGAAAGCTGGTCCAAAAGCAATCACTTTGTTCCCTTGGGCAACGTACACAGAGTGTTGTAAATATAAGTAAATTAAACCAGAATTTTCCAGGCGCTAACGTGTATATATGGTACTCACAAGACCTTCATCGCACATTTAAAGTGCATAAGGCTCCAATCAAATGGTATCTTTGGTTATTTCGCTTTTGAAATTGCTCTCAGTGGTATTGCTTACAGGGAAGAAATTATACGCAGCGATATACAGATTAAGCTAAGGAAATTTATTTGCGATTTAGTGCCCAACAGTTATTAATGGGCTTAGCGAACTAGCAGAGTCGCTGCCTGTTCCGATAATTGTGTTTCTGAGCCCTCGCCTGAATTATGTCTTGTTATTGCCGTCTCTCAATTAGGACAAACGATAGGGCCGGATAAGCACTTGCCTTCAAGTGTGTTGGCATAGCTCAGACGACGCGGCGTTCAAACCCGTCCTTGGGCCTAGGTAACGTGGCCGGAACGAACGCAGAATTACAACAAAACCACGACCGAAGGAATTGTTCCATCCTCTTAATAACTAAATAACAAATGTCCAACTAGAAACATTATAAATCGAAGTGAATTTCTGAATGGCTGCTATTAAGTAATCATTTTTTCCATTTCCTACAGACTGCATGAAACAAAATTTCGAAGAATGACTTCCTGTTCAGCTTAATTAAGGTTTACTATTGGTATTACTTAATAAATTATCATTTTGAATGTGATCCATTACAATAAAGTGGATGCGAAGTTTAGAGTAAATTATTGAATCAGAAATTATAGAATAGTAGTAAACGTGGACTTCTTAAAATACTACAAACAAATAAAACAGTTTTTGACCACAAAATTGAGAAGAAACGACTAAGCATCAAATTTAATGGAAAAAAATTGATGACTATATGAGTTGGCAAGAGCTTTCGCTTCCACAATCAAGAAGGTCAGTACAAGGGCAGGGGATTTGAACCTGCGTCTGCTGCACTTCTCATAGTACTTTAACTCGCAAGTTCACTCTGGCGGGAATGATGAGGCAGCCGTCTGCAACTCAAAGCTATTCCAACAGCACGGGCATTACAATGGAGCGAGATTGCAGACTGACGCTCTTTAACAATTTAATTAAATCATTTTATAAACTTAATCTTTCTAGCTTTCCCACATCCAGTTTTTTTAAATGATATCTTCCAGTGAACGGCTAGATCTTATCGAGAGATATGTACGTAATAAAATAAATATTATAATGTTTTTAAGTTTATTTTACTCACATATTTTTTCTATTACTATAGATTTTTTGTTGTTAAGAACCTTCAAAACAGAATTGAGATTATTACTTTTCTTATTTAAAATAGAATATGCAATTAATAAAGTTTACTGATAGGAAAAACAACTGCTTAATGACACTGCGCTACTCACTTCACCAATGCGCAACTCGAGCTCCACGGTAAAAAATATCAAATGGCTGTGGTTGCCAAAACCTGCGCCTACACGGAACAATAGCTACCGGAGGATAGCATAACAAACATATAGGCAACTACGAAAATCATTAATAATATCACATCAGCTACCATTAACGAAGATAAAAGTGACCACAATATCGACAATAATGACTTTGGTTTTGAATATTAACATCGATATTACCCAAAACAGTAATAGGAGATAAAGGAGTTCCTAAAATCTTTCGATGGAGTCCGGTGCGCCCCTGCTTCGATGACAGGACCGGCCCTACTTCCATCAGTTTAATTCGTCGAAAATGCTCAGTTCTTTAGGAGAGCATTGAATGATTACATTTATTGTTTCTGTAGTTGTAGCACTCTTCCACTTCGCCCAAAACAACAGCGGTACCGTATTGAACTACAAATGAAGAGTTACCCTTGGCACTAAAAAACAAACACTTTTTTTCTTAATTTCAATGCCTTAACAGTTCAAGATATACAACGAAAGCAAATGGAAATACAACTTGGAAAACTGGTTTATTATGACCGGAGCGTATAAATATTTTGCTGCCATCTTGATAGTTAGGCTAGTAAAAAAGTAAAACTATAGGAGGAATTGTTTCAAGCAAGATTATGTAAATAAACCATTTCATTAAATATGTTGTATCTTCTTTATGGCTTTCGAATGTTTAACGGTCTTTTTATTGAATAACTTAAGTCCACAATGGTACGAAGGTGATATTTAATTTTTTATTGCTCACTACGCCAGATGGCGAAAGAAAGTATTCAATTTCTTTTAACAATATGTAAAGTAATTTTTTTATTTGAATGAATGTACGAAAATTAAATACCACGTCCACTTTAGTGTCGAAGTCAGGGAAGGGAATCCAGATCTCAGTCTCTGCCAATACATCATCGTCATTCTAAACACTGTTGATGAGGACTGGTTCGTGCAGTGTGATTATAGAATCAAATTTTTTCTTTGACTTCAAATTACTGTTCCAAAAGTATTTTAATGTTTGAAAATTTGTGCTGAATCTGATGAACTAATCACTGATGAGAAATTCTCATTGTCAATTTGAAGATAAAGAAAGATCAAATTTTAAAAAATAGGAAATTTTAAGGAATCTGAGAATATAGTTCCACCTTTAATTACTGCAACGTGTGCTTTTGTTACTATTGATTGCCTGTTTCTGTCAGTAGGAAGAAACGTTCCTACAGTTAACACAATTTGTAGCTTACAATAAGCCTATATTATATATGATTACTGCCCGATATAATGAGCATACTGATTGAAGCATTTTCTTAGTTTCCAGACATCTGAAATTCCTTCAGTGGATTATCTTGCCTTTCCAATGGAAAAATCCTCTGAAGTTACCGAACAAGTAGACCAAACCAACTATGTGTAGTGTGATGATAATAGGAAATAAAAAGTTACTGCAGGGCAACAAAGTTTAGAATTACGAGCTATTAGAGAGAGAGAAAACAACGAAACGAAAGTACCGTCACAAAAGGCACGAGAATAGTCTCACAAGAACAAATAGACCGGTATCGATTCATGGTCATTCCGGATATAGCCCCTTGAGTTCCGTCAGCTGTGTAAATACCAGCCAGTGAGCAATACAGCAGCTGCGGGGGCGTTAGTGGCCAGCCATTACTGGAATCGTAAGCTGAATGTCTCCCTGCTTAAAAATGCTGTCAGCACCCACCTCACGAGCGGTCAATAAGGTAAATGTTTTAGCTAAACATGCGCCACATTGTATCTGAATGTTTGAAATACAGAACAGACACAAGGCAATATATTGGTTGCAGTATTTGCAATACTGTCTGTAACCAATAAACGATCCATAATTAGGTGTAGCCATGAATATTATAAACTGATTTAGTCAATTTGATGAGGACTTTCAAGCGAAAAAAATTATTTAGGCTCTGGCGGTTATTATCAAGGTAATTTTGCCTCATAGTTTAAAATAATATACAACCCATAAGTACGGTTTTTGTTCTACATACCCCCCTTCTACATCGATTCAGCGAATGATATAATTCAGCAATCACAGATATAATAGATGAAGTTTGCACTTTTGAAGATCATTAGTGGTCTTTCGGATGACGTTTCGATCTTAGTTAAGATAAAATAAAGCCGTTTCCTAATTGTGGGGTCCTGTATTGATCGATAGAATCCGGAATACTATTTCGGTGGATGAACGCTCGGACCACGTGCGTTGTGTTATCTACAGACAGTGCAGGATTAGTCTGCAGTGATAAGCGCGTGAGATATGCACCAGTCCAAAACGAAGTGACTGAATTACTGCCTTAGGTAACCTCTCCTTGCAGGTATGGTGTATAATAAACAGCTGGACGTAGCAAACACCCTCTAATTCGTGTCGCCGTCATACAAATTTCAAAGATTTTGAACCCATGAATGTTGTCTAGGTTGTTATAGCACGGCGAGATTGACATGGGGTGTGCTAAGGGCATCAGTAGAAAATCAGATACCTGCCACTGTGATAAAAAAATTTGTATAATCACTTAGCACACTGCAGTAAACCATGTTTCATAGAAACAAAAATACTTTTATTTTTTGCTGTAATCAGTCTCTCTGATGCAATCATCATCAATCTCCTCCCATCTTCCGCTAACCACTTCATCTCAAAATATCCCTTTTACAACCTATCTGCTTAATATATTCTTAGCTTTGTCTGCCTCTGCAGTTCTTACCTTCGACTGTTCCCTCCACTAACGAATTAACCAATCTAGCATGTTTTAAAATGTGACACACCATTCTATCCCTTCTTTCTGTAATACTGAATGAACTATTTTTGCAGCTGATGGGTGGAAACCCATCATCTGAAAAACACGTTCATTTCGTACTTTATCTGTCCACTTGATTTTCAGCATCCTTCTATAACATCCCATTTCAAATGCTACAATTCCCTTTCTTTCTGGTATTCCTAACGTCGATGTTTCACTACTATGAAGTATTGTGCTTCACACATTTATTTGTGAACCCTAGATCAATACTTGAAACTAAAATATTTCTCCTTTTCAAGTAGGCCCTTTTCAATATTGCTATTCTGCTTTTAACATCATTCCTGCTTCAGCCATCAGTTGTAATTTTACTTCCGAAGTAACAGAATTCAATAACTTCTACTAATTCGAAAGTAAAGTTATAAGTGTGGCCGAAGCAGAAATATTGTTATAGCTTACAAAACGACAATCACTGGAGGCATTCTCACTTAAGTATCGGCGTAACGTACGAGCCAATATAAGAGAATCATTATTGGAAAATATTTTCATTTAACTTTTTCATATTGCCATATTCCGTATATGGGTGTCCCTCTTTAACAGTTGTTTCTATTTCTGTGATCACTACATCATGAACAGTAACGAAGTTGATAATATTTCAAGTAAAGCTGTTATGATGTTTCGACGTTTAGATTTTTATGGCCGTTGATCTAATATCGGACAAAAACAATAGTAATGGAATTGCTAGGGATGTATCTTATCAGAATCAAACTAACGATTGGCAATTAACCAAAACAACAAGTCTCCAGCGTTACTTACCTCGACTGTGAATAATCCTTTAACAAAGATAATGAAGTGAAGAAGAAACTTCGCTGATTTCAATACACTTGTAAAACAATTCTACGAACACTAAAAGGTAAAACCCGAGAGGAAACTCAACTTGAATCTTATAAAACAGTGGCAATACAGACTCTGATGTATGGCAGTGAAACGTGTATAAATAAAATAAAAACATCCACAGTAAAGTTCCCTTGATCAGTGAAAGGATATTGCCTGGAAGATAAAAGAAGGAATGAAGAAATCGCGCAACAAACTGAATATTTCCTCATGGAATGATACAATATTGTTTCTTTGGCGCCCTAAGTATAATTAGCGAGTCACGCAACTTGTTGTTCGGCTAGTTCAAAACTATTGCTCTTCTTCACACTATACTACGACCATTGTGATAAACACCTGCTGCATTGAGACTACACTGCGGCACCAGATTACAAGATTCCTGACGCTCGAAGCCGACATCCACACTGAAACGTCAGCTCACTTGACACTACGCAGTAAATTTAAAGTTGCTAGATTCAAGCAGTTTTTATAAAATGTGCACAGATTCATAACATACTTCAGAAAATTCGTAATAGTGCAGTGAAATTTGTATCAGAGTATCGGATGGCGCCACTCAAATATGTAGGATGGATGTGGGTAACTGGATAATTGATTGTTTTTATTATCCTTAAATCACCACTGAGTGTAGCCAAAAACTGAATCTATACTCGGATTCATACTAACAACACCTATTGTAGCAGCTGCAGGAAGAATAATACTGTTTGTCATTAAACCGAGTCGTTGGAAAGTGAGGTATAGTACAAGGCTACCCAACCAATTTTGGAGATGGGCCACAATTTTGATACTGAACTAGCCTGCGGGCCACATAATATTTTCCTATAGTTGCAATAGATATTTAAATATAACAAAAGTATAAGTAACACTTTAATTACAATGAAAAAGTAAAAACTTTTAACGCAGGGGTGTTTTTAACTATAATCAAAAAGTAAAAAACATCAATGCGACCTTTTCAGTGGTTTTTGCGCTAGCATATTCTAGACTGCTGCTGTTGGCGGACAAATTGAAATGCGTTTGCGGGTCACTGGTATAGTGGAATGACCAACAATATGGATTTAGTAGACATGAGACGAGTCCGATGGCTGAGCGATGATTTTCAGCCCTGGCATTCGCGAGAACGCTATTTTAAATTCACGCCCAGCTATCTAGATTTGAATTTATATGGTTTCCAGAAATCACTCCTGGGGAATGATGGGATAGCTCCTTCAAAAGGCCATGACTGAATTCCTTCATGTTCCTTGTCCCCAGTCTCCTACCGCCTCTAATAATCTCGTTGTCAAGAAGGTGTAAAGCCCAGAAAAATATTGACATCAACTCCCAACTGTGGTGTTCGTGGTAATAGAGGGTGTGCGAAATCAATTCATTTACAGCGCCATCCATGTCTAAACCGAGTGAAAGAGGTATTGTAGGAGCTAAATTATTTTACATCTATTCTAGAAGACATCAGAATCAACTTTTCGATAGGACTCTCGTCCAGAAGGGTTCCAGAACACTTGGTTAAATTATGTATTCTTTGTTTTTTTTCCCTGCATTTAGCCTTCTGTTTTGATAACTCTTCATGGAAAGACTGAAAAACTATAAAATCAGATCAGTCTCATATTTAGAAAAGTATATTTGATGAAGTCCGGAGAGATGTTTCCTGATAGCTCTGGAGAACTGGGAAGGTTTGATATATCTAATGAGGAGGTATAAGTAGTGACACCTCTACGCCGATCTTGATTTAAACTTTTAGTTCTCTAGATCGCTGCAGGTAATTCATTCTCAAACCTGAGAAAATTTTATTCCGAGGTGAATTCATCCTTTGATAACTATAGAAACGCAGCCGTTACAGTGTGCATGCATCTGCTAAGGTTGACAGATACGGCATTCGCACTGTGTTTTCCCGTCAATATGAGGCTTTCTATCGATTAGGAGTCATCAATAGCTGAAGATGATCTAATGTTTGGTTGTAATCGTCGTAGTAAAGATGTGTGGCACAGAGGAAGTCCTTGTCGAAGGGGGCAGTACATGCACCGGCTACAAAACAAGCGCCGCTAATGGAGAGTAATTGCGGACGGTTCGTGAGGAGCATTGCCACCTTCCGTCCGCCTGCCCGGAGATGAGAGGAGAGTAGGCCCGCCGCTGCAGGGGCTATTACACGGCAGCGGCCAACTTCTTTCCCCAGCCAATCATTACTGCAGAAAAATAGCTCTTCTAAGAGGCAGCCACCTTGCCGGCGCAACGTAATAACTTATCGACACGCCGCGCCGTCTAAGGTGGACGCCCTTCCACTCTTGACCTTCCAGAGAGTCTAACACGTTATCGAGCTGTTTTAAGACAAAGGAATGTGACACAATCTTCTTTAAGTGTATGAGACCTACTATGATTTTACCCAAAACCAAATCTGAAGATATCAAAATATTACACAACCTTACATATAAACTCCAATACAGTCACTTTTCCTAATTTTGTTTTCTTCATAAGCCATACCTTTGAAGTAACGCAAAATTTACGTTTCGACGTTCAAACGACCAAAAAAATCTAAATGCATGCATAAAAAATTGAAACTTATCTAAATATTGAGTACCAGAAGATGGGATATTTTGTAGTACTTTATGACAATCATTAACTTTGTAGAGTTTTGTTCAAGAATCGGTTTTATCAGTCGAAATAGTAGTTGTTTGGGAGCAATCAGAAACGGTTTTGTAGTCTCATTTGGCAGACACTGATATTGCTGTTACGTTAAGCATATTCATCAACAACTACTGATCGCCCAACTGTCGAAATTCGACCGTAATTCATTAAGTTGTTTAGTTCCTTTCATGAAATAGTAATAATCTAGTAATTCTCTGCATTACCTATAAAATTAAAACGATACATTCCACGCGTGACTGTATGCTAAATTTTCGCTTCTAATCTAACAATAGCAAATGACGAAATGTATTTATCGATGGTTCATTTGAATTTAAAATATTCATTTTGACTTAAGGCCGGAAAACTGCTTTAGCTTTATGAAACACGAAGTAAATGCAGTCCTTTCACCGGAAGTGACTTCTGAATAGAAATGTTTTTCATTGCAAAACCTGCATTGTAAATTCGAAACTGTAAAAATTTCGTGGAATGACATTCAGTGCGCATTTAAATGTATCTCTCAAAATTAGTGTCATATTTAGGCATTTTTAATTTAATTCGTGGCGACTTTTCCGGAAAAGGAGAGTGTACAACGTGAAGAGGACATTATAAGGAAGCAGTTAATACTAATTTCAAAAGATCAGTACCAGTATTTCGCTGGCGGAGAATGTCCCACCCCACCCATAATTTCGTCATTTTGTGTGTTCGCTATTTAAATTTGGTCTATTATCATTTTGAATTTCACGCAAATAAGTATTCCTTATTTCTTGTCTCTCTATCTCTCTCTAATAAAATTACTGAAATTAAAAAATCAAAAGACACTTAACCAAAGTTTAACATTTTAAATAATTAAATGACCATATAGTATCTAGCAGAATCCCTACATTCCTTTTCGAAGTATTCCTTTTATAACTTCAAAGATTAATCTCTACTTTATCCGAGTCTTTCGTTTTACCAAAGACCACAGAGTGTCTCAATGCGTGGAATTCACGTAAGAACGTTGGCTCCGATCCTATTTCACGCACACACACACTTTCGCAAATTAATTTTTATTTGAATAATCTATTTGTAACATGTATTAACTATGCTTATTATATTTTTTTCTTTACTGCTGACTAAGATCACAGACATCGGCAGATTCGCTTACCACTAAAAAAAAAAGTAAACAACAAATTTTTTATTTAATTTGATATATCTGTAACACATATTATCCACAGATTTTAGTTTTCTGCACTTCTTCTCCATATAAACATTAACTGTGCCAAATCTTACACTTTTCAGTGCGCGATGCATTTTTTTAAGTTCCTCCGTTTGTGCACGGCACTAATTCTTAAAAATGGATCCAAAATTTTTGCTTAGCATATAAATATATAGGTTTGTAAAATATATTATATATAATTTTAGCTTTCTTTATTTCTTTAAGTTCCTCCGTTTGCCAATATTCTGGCCGCTAGCTGAGCTATCTATCAGCCCTCGAAATGTTGCTTCTTGTTTCTATATAAGTTCAGAGATTAATCTCACCAAAGACCACAAAGTACGCCATCTATCAGCTGAAAGGCCACTAGCTGCGCTATCTACCAGCCATCAGGTGAAGCAATGCCCAGAACTGGCGGCATCTGAGCGAACTAGGTAGGCGAGCGAGTGTTTTATTTTACTTAATTTAATGTATTTGCAACGCATATTATAAATAGATTTTAGCTTCCTTCACTTCTTCTCGATATAATCTTTAACTATGCCAAATCTCTCACTTCTCCATGCGCGCAATATTCTTAGAAATGTATCATAAGTTTTCGCTTAGCGTATTAATAGCCGCAACTTGTATGTACAGTACAACCCGACACTAAGAACAAACAATACTAAAAGTTTATCACTGTATGAACTGCAGACGACAGATATACCAGTTTTTTACTCATCTGTCACTTCACATAGTACTGTAATCTCACGCCACGCAATGATGGCGAGTGATTAGTAGAACCGGATAGAGTGATGCAGTGAAGTACCCTTGTCTTCTTACCTGTTCAGTAAACATAGAATCAAATCTGTGAGCATTGGCGTTATTACTAGCTAACAGCGATGTGTTCTTTTTTTGTTTGTTAATTCGTTGTTTTCTTTTTGCCGCAACTTGTCTTACGTAAAATCATTTCGCCAATGATTATGCTTAGTACCGAACATGTATACAGAATATTTAAAATTTCTATTCGGACTCTTTTAACATCTGTGTTTATATCGTGGAGCAAATAACAGACGAAATGTAAAATTTCTGAAGGATTCCCCATTTTATCTCAAATAAATACATAGTCGAAAATCTCTTAAATATTTAGTAATAATTTATTCTTTTATGACATTCTATAACCTTTAGTGCTTAGTAAAAATTCGTTATTATGATGAACTGACTTGTATAGACAATATCTAATGAAGAACAGAAGTTTTGACAGCATTAAGTTATGAGCATGTTGGTGTCGTTCACCTAGTAGTGAAATTAAAGGTTTTTTTTTAAAGGCGTTTGGAAAATTGGCATCGATGGTCAGACAGTTGCTATTTATTGGTTCTTTATCTGAAATTCACTTTTGTCATTATTATTTGCTTATAATCATCAGTAAAGATTAATATATCAAGTTAAATTCTTGCTGAGCGGTAAGGAGGCAACGCGAAACCAATAAAACAATTTAAACAACCTGGACCAGACCTTGAGACTAACGGATCTCACATTTGCCGTAACAACGTAATACCACTGAGCTATGGAGCTATCGCTGCCCTAGTTTCATACAGAGTAACAACACAACAAGCCCGATCCATATTGAATGGCGCAGAGATAACTAAAATACATTTTTTATTGAAGTAGACGGGTCAATAGATAACGTACGCAACTGTGTAATAAAGAGTATTACTACAAAGGTAACTTACCAATATATATCTTTCAGTTGCCGGTAATGCTGCGTGATATTTCTGGTCTGCAGTTATGAAAACAGCATTTCGTGTTGTATAAAAAGCCGTTATAGCGGTGTAATAATCTGAAGTACTCTCATGTGAATAATATCATCCCACAGCTGGTATGAAAACAAAACACGCTGTGGCAAACTTATTGACACCTTTCCTCTTATTGAACAAACTCTGTGGGAAACTGTGAACATTGAAAGCAAAAGGCAAAACGTATCACACAAAACTAAAACACACGGATTCAACATTACTTTGGCTGAATATTGATCTGATTTTAAATCCAAATATTTTCTTGAGTATACGTACAGTTTTAAAATATAGTTTAATCTTAGAATAGACGAAAGTACTTGTTGATTTACTTTACTGCTTGATTGCACTAAGTTTTTGTGAACATGATCAATTTGGAAATGGTAGTTCTGTTTTAATGACAATTCAAATAAAATTTTGAATTCAATTAAAGTTTGGTTTACATAGGTTGTAATATCACTTTTACCTTTGATTAAATTATCACCTGAATTAACTGTGGGGATTAAGGTGATATTACAATTTAAGTAAATGAATAAGGCTATCAATATTACATTTATTCAAAACTAGTGTAAGGTGGTGATGGTTTTGGGGTATGATCGTGGGCCTAGAATCGTTCCTGTTTTTAGGGTCAAAGGTCATGACAGGTTTACCTGATCTGGCTAAAATAGGAAACAAACCTGTGTTTCAAGCTAGGGGCTTCCTCTGCAAAATTTGAATAAGATCGCTTGAGTTTGAATGGATTTGGAAATAATATTGGAAGTACTGAACTCTGAAAGAGACAATCTCGTTAAATACCTAAACATGGGAGAGTAAATAACGTAATGACCCTGCTTCAGTCAGCACGAATACAACGTTAAAAGCAAAGAATATGAAATTAAAAAATCACTCACGTTTTTACTTTTAACAGCCTTTTAACATCAAGCCTGATTTAACTTAGTATGATGTCCAATGTAAACACCTACATTCCTAAAGATTGCCGACCAGCTTGACAGCAGCGATTGAAAAATGGCAACGACAGGGAGACTTGTAAATAAATTGATGTATTTAATTTAAAATAAAATGGTATGAAAAACAAACTTAATGAAAATATTCTGGCAATATATTTCTTCGTAATTGCTTAACTATTAAATTGCACTCGTACCCTCGAATTAATAACATCTCTGACTGCTGTTAATTTGTGTGAGTGGAGACTTTCTCGGCGTATCGATGCAACAAAATATTTTCGGGTGTCCAGCCGGATGGTGGTCGAGGCAGAGATAGTCAGCTGACAACAACTACAAGACACCTGATGAAGACAGCAGAGTCAGCTGTCGAAACGTCGTATTTTTACACCACAATCCGGTTGGACACCCGAGAAGATTTTGTTGCTGTTAATTTGCCAAACTGACACGGCGAGCGAAGTCAGTGTTTGGTGACGTCATCGGTAATCCAGCCATTGACAGTAGAGGTGAGTGCGGAGTGAGCCTACGAATTACGGTACAGATACATTAAAATGAAATAATACATAACTTTATTTATTAATTGGAAAACATATTGGAGGCCGTTAAACAAATGTCATGAATTACAATGATTTTTTAAAGATCTCGAAGGTCGTTTGACTGGGTGTAGGATCTTCGTTGATTTAGAGAATGAGCATGTTGTTTTCACGGTATGACGATTATCATTTTACCATTATCTGGCAGCAAAGATGACAGAGTTGATCACCGTAAGTATCACCGAGCAAATATTAAAACACATCACCGGTTGTCGGCGGGTACCCTCTCAGGATATTATGGTCTTCGTAGGACGGTAGGGCGCTATGACGTGAAGCAAATACTGGGCCTCTCCGGTCACATTAATTGCTGGAGACGAACAGGCAGGAGGACGCCGGATCGAATCCCCGTCCGGACATCCAGATTTGGGTTTTCCATGGTTTCCCAAATCACTCCAGGCAAATGCCGGGATGTATCAAAAGGCCATCGCCGAATTCCTTCCCATTCCTTACACCCCCCCTCCCCCCAACCTTTCCCGTCTCTAAAGACGTCGTTGTTAAGAGACGTTAAGCAGTTAAAAAAAAAGAAAAAAAAAAGGAAAAGAAACGAACAAGTAGGTCTACCAAGGACTCGCGACTAAGATAAGAGAAAGACCAACATTAGCTTAATAACTTGTTATGATATCCAGTAGTATTTAGCAAGATAAATGTTTCGAATCTTCTCGAGATCATAGGATAGTTTCGCGAAAGTAGCCTCTACACACTCTCCATATCACAAGAAAATTGGGATGTGTTTCGAATGATATCTTAGGCCACGTCCACCACTTCTACCACGAATCAAGCGTAATGATTTACTGTGCACGGAAAAATTCATCACCGAAAACTGCAGTCGCGGCTATGACTAGAGCTGTGCCGCTAAGTTTTATATTAGGTCAAGTGTGCTTATTTGCATTGAATCCTTTACTTTGTTGTTGGCAACGAGGTACCTCACAAATGCGCTAAAGCGTGAAAATTGTGTCTTCCCTGTAATAGAGTCCATTAATATGAAATAATATTTACTCAGTCTTTCCTATTATTACAGATTTCTGCACAAATACAATTAGAAGAAAGACGCACAATCTGCTTCATTACAAGGCCAATTTAGAATTGTAGGACCCTTTTTCGCTGTGTTTTCCTGTAAATTCTGTTTGTAAGTATAAAATGTATGTCCTGTTTAGGTCTTATATGTCAGACATAATTAGACATTGATAACTGCATGTGTCTTTAAAGTCTTAGAAACAGGGTCTCACGTAGTCCCCCATTCTCCTTCTGATTTGGTTAAACCTGATCCTGTAATCCCGCAGGCGGAAGGGGAATACACCTTACTATTACTATTACAATTACTCCGCGATTCACTAAAAGTGTTTGGCGGAGGGTGCATTGCACCTATCAGGAAAGGTAATGGTTTGGAAGGGATATACGGTATATGGCAGGTGGCGCCCATGGGCTACTGTGAGGAACCATCCCAGCATTCGCCTGGAGCGATCTAGGGAAACCATGGAAAACCCAGATCAGGATGGCCAATTTTTTCTCCCGCATTTTCAAGGTCCGAGGGGAAGATCGGGACACCGCCGCAACTTCACGTGGAATACAATCCCGGGAGTGTTAGAGGAGAACACACGCACAGATACAACTGGTCCACAGTGTGGTGCATAAATATAAATGATTGACATCGTCGAGAAAGCGAGGGCGACATTCCCGCGTTTTTCGATTTGCTGTTGCAGTTCTAGAGAAAGGTTAATTTCAAACACAGACGACTGACAGATAGAACCTATTGCGTGCTGCAGTATACGAACATTTATTTTAATTGACAACTGAAATATTCACCCTCTCCCTCCCCAAACTATTCCTGTTTAAGTGACAGCACAGATAAATTATGAGGAATCGAATGTTGTTCTAGAACCCATGTCTGTCCTTTATTTCCTTGTAATATTAGACGCTTTTACACACCTTCATAGAATTCCACTTTTTTTATTAATACATGTTCCGTCATAGTGAAATACACTAAACTCCTGAAATTCAGGAATTGGCTGCATGAAGAAACCAGTGACTAATAACCCTGTGTAACATCTGTGAAAATGTCGTACCTGTGACCATGTGTAGAACTTTATGGGGTATGCCGTAAATTTTTAGAAATCCTTGGACCTAGAGTGATCATGTTGAATTTAAATCACACCACATTGTTACAAGTCGTGATGCACAGGGATAAGCCTAATGTCTTCATAGATGTTCTACTATAACAAGGATTTGTCAAAGTTTCTCACATTACGCTAATAAAGAAACTTTTGGTCTAAGGGAAAAAATTGTAACATAACTCAGTCTATACTACTAGATGGAGTTTTCTTAACACTGATGGTAATAAAGCCCGATGATGTTCCTAAAGGAAGTTTAATTAGCCCACTACTTCTCAAAAATTATGTGTATGGATGGCGTAGTCGGTGGAAGAGGAGCGTTATGTGTTATCGATACAATTATTTATCAACAGATTGAATTTACTAGAGACTACTGAATTTTACAGTCATCCTTAAATTAAATCCTTGTATGAGGATTTACAGCTGTGACTCAACACTGTGCGTATCTACAGACAGATACATAGAAACATATTAAATAACAAGACTGGTAATGCATCTGTTACAATTCTTACATTCTACAGTGGGTATGCATTTACTCCAAGGGAATTGATAGAAGCAATGCAGAAGATGTTAAATGGGCCGTATATTTGTTACTGGAATACATGACTGAAAACAAATTGTGAATCAAATATTCAAGAAATTTTTTTGAAAATGATTTAAAACGCGTGAAATTGAGATAATTCCATTAAAAACTAAAGTTGAAAAATTTTCTGGGCTGTATAATATTTTCGTGCCATTCCTACCTGCATTCAAAAACATTAGAACAAATAAGTGAAGGGAGATTAAGATCAGGACTATATTTTCTTTCATGAGCTTTTCTATTTCCACGGAAGTTAAAATATAGGATAAAAAGATATTTAACAAATGAAACAAGGAAATGATGTCATACTTACAGAGGATGTTATCCGGGCGTTCAGATATCACCAATATGTTCTTAAAGATTACGTGCGTAGAAATATGGTGTATGAAGTCTGGATCATTCAATATCTACTATGATAGCAGAAACAAAATTCTGTTCGTTATCAATAATCTTACATCTATAGCACACGAGGTTCAGTTTTTTCGTAAAATACAGGACTTTTCTGAAAACCGAAAACTCCAGGTGAATGACGTAACATTCGGACCTGGAATTCAGGAGTAGTCGGGTTCGATCCACGGTCCAGCCATCCTGATTTAAGTTTTCCTTGATTTACGGATTCACTCCAGGTGATTGCCGAGATGATTTCATAAAAAGCCCGTGTCCGAATTAATTTCCATTTCATGTCCTCAATCCACTCTCAGCCGTAATGACCTCGACGTTTATAAGCCGTAAAGCATGAAGGAAAAAAAAATTCCACCCTCTTCGATATCTTCAGCTTCTATATTCAGAGAGGATAGGCAGTAGCTGCAGCTTGTGTCAGTCCTTATCATTCTTTTCTACTACCTTCTTTTAATTATAAAATTAGTATTCAACTGTCGCAAAACAGGCATGTTTTTTCCTTCCATCAAAGCATTTGTCTATAAGTGAACAGATGACAAGTAGCTGAACAACAAAATAATTGTTTCTTTTATTTCTTATCGACGTATTGAAAATCATTCGACTGTCTAACGAACAGTTGGTTATTCGACGGGAGCAAGTAGTTATATTTTTCGAACATATTTTAAGAAACTGTAAGAAAATGGAATAGCTATTTGTGTTAACTAATACTGAAGAATAATATACTTCCTGCAATGAGCAAAGATACATGTTTGTCGGCCCCTTTGACAACGAGAATGTAACTAGAATACCGATGTAAATCTGGTGCACGGAGAAGTGCGTCAATGGGAACATGCTACCCTCTTCCTACGTTCTTACAGCGTACTCGCATAATCAATTCATGTTGCATACCCTGTGCAGTTATTTCATGCTGTTTCTTTGCCAGAGAAGAGTTGGTATCGATTTTACAGTAACATGGTCCCTGAACTGTTACGATCAGAATGAGTTATGTCGGAGTGAAGAAGAGGTTTTCATGAGCTTTTACTCGGTCGGAATCTTGTTATGTGCAGTTTTCTGAGCTCCAACATACTGCACTAGCGTTTCTGCGGATTATGGGAACTAAAACTGCAGCTCTCAACGGTAAGGAATGACAGACTCCGCTATTAAATATGAAAAATTGGAGTACGCGTTGGAAGGGGATTTTACAGCGCAGAGCAGGTACACTTCAGATAATTAACAGACGAACCAAGCTGCTCACACTGGTCTGGTACAGTGGACCATATCAGACTCAGTATTGATAGCGTGAAAGGATAGTTACATGTCGGGCATCTCATTAGCTTGTTATACTGTGTAACAGAGCAAGTACTTTAACCCTGAATAACTTTGATGTTATTATACATTGATACTTGCTGGAAAGATTTTCGTTTTTGTGAACGAAGATATGGTAATAAAAGTAACAACTAACCAACTCTAGAAATTTCGCATGAATGTCATCATCTTCATCCGTCTACATTTTCCCGGGTGCGGTGTAAGAGCCTTCGCCCTCTTTGTGTGACCAGGTTTGGCTCCTCTTCTTTGACTCGAGACCATGATACTCCTTTCTCCTATATGTACAGTTTCAAGAAATCAAGCCATCTTCTCCTGGGCCGGCCTCTTGGTCTTTTACCCTTTAGTTCTTTTTCGCATGAATGTACTTATTTAAAATATGTACTTGTATAAATTTTGGTACTGATAAGCATTTTTAAGTTTTTTCTTAGGTTTGCTTTATTTTTTGCGCTCCAACTCTGCAAATATCTCAGAAAATTGTTAAAAAATTGGCAGTGACATTTTTACGATGTCTGTACATCCTTGAAATTTTCCCATAGTAGACATTACTCGTATTTTTATTTTGGGACAAATGATAACTTTCAGGGCAAAAGGCAAGTTTAGAAATAAGTATTTGTGCTTTAAGAAAACGCCGTAAAATCTGTTCTGGATAGATTTATTTAGCTGTTTTTTGAATCTTATGCTGATGTGTTTCATAACAACTGGTAAATTTATAACACATTCCATATTACCGTAAGCGAAAATAATGATTATCAACTAGACAAGTTATATCGCATTCGAGAGTATACTAATTTCAGTAAGAACTGTTTAACTCAATAGTTCACGTACTAAACTATTCTCAAATACGTATGGAAACTCCGTGATTTGTTTATTAGCTGACACAGAATGTTGACACAAATGAGATAAACCGTGTGAGGAACAAACGGATGTCACCCATCCTGATATTAAAGTCTTTACTTGGCGTGAGGTGCTGAGGACTGCTACAAAGCAATGTAATTATTATTATTATCATTACTCTGCGATTCATTAAAAGTGTGTGGCGGAGGGTGCATTGCACCTATCCGAAAGGGTAATAGTTTGGAAGGGATATATGGGATATGGCAGGAAGCGCCCATGGGCTATTGTGAGGAACCATCCCAGCACTCGCCTGGAGTGATACGGGAAAACCATGGGATGCGCCAGCGATCTGCGTTCGGCGAAACAGCAGCATATACCGCGGGCTGTACTTGTCCCAGAGCAGTCAGTGTAGATTCAATCGCAAGTGGAACAATCTAAATACAGTATTTCCCAAGTAAATGTTACAGTTTGCAGTGAATATGCAAGGGCCGGCGGACAGAAATTACCAGTCACCCTTAACGGGATAACAGCTGGCAGGAATTTACTTGGAATCAAAGTGGACATAGTCTTTGTGGTCGAACAATTGAGTGGAAGAGGGGACGGTGTAGGGTAACTATTTATTTGAATACTAATTTTGTTCCTCTGAGTAGGAAGGAAAAAATACTTCTCTGGGCACCGAGAATGATAATCTCTGGATTATAGTTTGGCGTTGTCAATGGAGTTTGTGTGTGTTGATTCTAATCATGGAGACGAATGGATCACAATGTTGTAGCCGACACAATAAATAAATCTTAAAGTAAGATTAATATGTATATATAAAAATTGCGAGTGGATAAAAAGAAAAGGGAAGTATTAGTTAATAGCAACATATGGCAATTTGTTTGTTGATTAAATACTAAATGAATTAACCAAAAATGTTATAGAATATGAAGTAAGTTCCATATTAAGAAGCGATATTAATAAATGGGTTCAAGGTGATGGGTTGTACTAGTGAAATTTAGTACACTACAAGAAACAGTAAGCCCATAAAGACTGTTTCTCTCTACACACCAACCAGCTTTGGATGAATTCCCGGAGGACTAATAAGTCAGAGTTAAGGGTTTGGCTGGCGGATATTTGCTGTCAACCTCCTCGGGAGCGACGACCGCGTTCGCGAACGGAAAGTTTACCAACATGAAGTCAGCCCGAACATGGACGTACTTTTTCGATTCAAGAGAGCTCTTTCTAAAGCTGTGTGTATACACGTGATATAAAATTACCCAAGTACAGTCCAATGAACGATGTTTTTAGAAACTTCCACCTAGCTTTTCTCTTAATTTTGTTTTCGCATGTGATACGAGTCAACCGGACTGGAGGGGGATTCCGAACTTTACTGCTTGCCAACGAACATCTTCGAGAGTTCTTGCGATTCCGCCTGGAGGAGAGTGCAGGTATTGGCGACTTTGTGCACTTACATTATCGCAGGCGGTAGTACTCGTCAGGAGTACCACTGGAGGAATCACTGTTTCTAAAGCTGCCTGGAGGGTCGTACACGAAGTGTGCACTTAAGTCATGCCGGCGCTCTCTGTGTGTCTTCACAGAATTCTGTATCACTATAGAAAGGGTAAAACTATTTTGCCATTTGTTCGCGTTCTTTAGTTTCCTGCATCCTGTAGCGACACTGTACAGATAAATCTGTTCAATTAAGAGAATCATTCTCCGATGAACAAAATGAGCACGTTAAATAGGCCTGCTAATATCGTGACGATACGGAAAAACTTTTTCAATTGTTCCTCTCTACTGATAACTATTTTTAAGTCAATGACTTAATGGCGCCTTCGTTCGATTACAAACGAAGGCAATCGTTTCTCTGAAAGGTTCAATTTGAATAGTGAATAATTTTCAGAAGAACTTAATTTCATATTAGTTTTTCTTATAATGAAATCATGCTAAGATTTCACGTGAACCTTTCCATAACTGTTGATTTATTCTTAGCATTTAATAGCATAAGATATAAGATAAGGCGTTGCTTATTATCAAATCTTTGATTATTTACCTATTCACGTAGTCATAAATACATCGATATCTGCACGCCTCTCAAGTTAATGAAGAAATTGTCAGGTTACGACACTTTTAGTGGTAAAAAGATTTAATATAATTTCACACAAAGTTCCTTCATGAAATCAAGTTATCCAAATATTCAAATGACTCTTATTAATTACGAAAAATATTACCAAGTTAGAAAATTAATAACAAGGTAATGATAATTATTCGTACAATCAATTCATGTGCTCTTTGAACTGCATGCCTACTTGTTAAAGCTTAGACCTGAACACTTTCTATGTATCAACCAGCATTTCTTTGCCGCATGGGCTCAGTAGCTCATTAGTCACGTTTTCTGGATGTATCATCGTCATCTCATCAGTGTTACACCCTAAGACAGGTTTTCACTTGGTAGCTCTCCACGCTCTCCTGTCTTTTGCCCTCCTCTTCACGTCCATGTAATTTCCGTTTCCATTGATATCATCTATGATCTTGTACCCCCTTCTTCTTCTCAATAGTCCTTCCAAGGCGTCTGTTATCAAGAACTCCCATCTCAACGAAAGTGTCCCATACAGTTTTTTCCCTTTTTTATGACTTGCAGCAGTTTACTCATTCACCAACCCTTTCCAACATTTCCATATTGCTCACTGTTTCTATTCAGCTTATCCTCCCCATTCTCCTCCACATCCACATCTCAAACGCTTCTAACCGTTTTTCATCTCTCGTTTCCACGTGTACTCCAAACGAAAAACGTGACATGTCTTTTCCTCAGTGCTTTATCTACTTTTCCTGTTAAGTCTCCACTTTTTGCATCAAACCGAGGTACTGCCAGACTGTTAAAGCATCAATTCAGCATCCATTGTAACGTAAAAACATTGGAAACTCACAGGACCAAAAACCTTGCCTCCGAATCGGCTTGGTTTAAATATGAAAAAAGGATTCACGTAGATTATCGTGGAAAACCATTCAAGAACTTTAATCAACATGGCCGGTGCACACCATGTTACTGTATAATTCGTCAGTTCTTTTGCGCCTTTCATTAAGCTGCTAACATTTAGTAACACCTTAGTAAAACAGTTTTCACTTTTTTTCTGCTTACGGATATGTGCCCACAGATGTGAACTGCAGTATATTTTATCCGACCTTGTTGAGCCTCTCGCTGTCCCACATACGTGGCTGAGGGCAATCTTTTCCTGCATGCCGCTATAAATATGACTCCTCGCATTATGGCAAATAAATTTGCCATCGATCCGCTCGTCTCTTGGGGACTACTCCGCACAACACGATTTGTTAAAGCGCAGGGCTCTTTGACATGATCGCTACTGTCTGCTGTCCTTTTATCAGTCCACCCACTTCCGTCGCTTGAGAGCGGCCTAGTGGCTCAGCGATATCGTGTCTAGCTGGTTACTGGAGGTTCATATGTCTAAATACCCAATACTAACCTCACTCTTTAAACCTAGCCTAGTGAATAGTACTCGTATCATTCATTCAAGAGGACGTGAGTTCAAATCCAATTCCGGCCATCCAGATTTCGGTTTTGGCTTCTCAAAATCACTTCATGTGATTGTCGGTAAGGTAACTTCAAAAATTTTCCGGAATGAATTCCTTTTAGTTTCTTTGTGCATGAAATGTATAGGAACGCAAGCGTGGTTACTGTTTCACCCGAAACATCGGTTATACCATAGGCGGTAGATTATTTGCTGTCCGCGATGGAAGTGAATTGCGCTACCAATAAATACTCTGTCAACCAGACGTTACTAATCGCAAAACATTATTAATGTTTAGTAACTTTCGTATACGATGTAAAACGTGGGGCACATAACGATACAAAATTCGATACTTAATGTTTTCCATAAAATGACATACATGTGTTTTTCTTTCTTTCTCCTTTACTTTATGTTGATACAATGTGGTTCTCTCCTCTCATGTTGTTCATAAAAATGAATGTTATATACGCGTTAAAGTTTATGGCCTGCGTGTTATTATCCACTCTTCGGTACCTACGTTTATTACTTTTCTCTCCTTAGTGCTTTACGACTTGTTAAGGATAAGAGCCGAAATTGGATTGAGAACTAGGAACGGAAGGAATTCAGTCATGTCCATTAATGCAGAAACTATCCTGGCATTCACCTGGATCAATTTCCCGATAAGAAACCGAAATCTCGATGGCCGAGAATCGAGCCCAGTCCTTCGTAATATCAGAAACAGCTCATCCACCAGGCTTGGGTATCCTTGCTGGTTATTATGTATATATGTATTATGTATGTTCGTTTGGGCCAACTAGGACCACACTAAGCCTTTGTTTAGGTTGAGTTTTGCTGTGGATGTGTGCACATGGTGTTACAACTATGATTGTTAGCCTAGAGGGGACCTACAGTTTAACGTGGAATCAGATCCACGGAACGTCCTGGTGGAGCTTATATGATAAAACACAACTCTCAAAATTCCTGTACCTGCCGGGATTCGAACCCGGGACCAGAGCAGTGAACGTTTTGAGCTACCAAGACAGTACGTTCTCGCAGTCTTCCTTTGGCAGCAACCAAATCTGTGCGAAGTACTTAAGTAGATGTATTAAGGAGAAATAGTGGTGAAGAGTATTAACGAATAGTTTTTGACACAGGTCTATAATATATATTTTAGTGAAGATTATTTTCCTGGAAATATCTTTCATGAAAAAACACTTCTACAGACTTTAAGTCTGTAATATTGATGAGAGGAATGCGCCAATCAATTACACCAACATATAACCATAACAGAAAAACATCACATTCACAATATAAAGAGAAGAGAAAAGCAAATTTATTGAATCTCATGATATAAAAAATACAAGAATCTGTCACGATTTAGTTTCAAAATCAAGCAGAGAAATAATAAAATAAATAAAAATAACCAAAAAATAAAATATCCTAATTCTGGACGCTCAGGTAAACTAACTGCAGCCAGTCAAAACTCATCACACGAACACGCACAATACGTATAGTATTCAATATAAGCAAGATATCACAGACACTGAAAATAACAACGATTCAAGTTACTCAATGATATACTCCAAAAAAAAATCAAAAAAATGCATGCATACTTTTGAAGAAACAGGGAATCCTTATGTCACCAAAAAGATTCAATTCACTACAAAACAGATAAAACTTCAGTCAGAAAAAACTTCCAGGTTAATATTATTTTGTCCATGATGGAATGGTGGAAATCAGCGACTGTAATATCAAAATTTGGTTGATATTGAAAACAGCAACCAGTCACAATTTGTTGTTATTATGTTATTTAACCATTACCGGTTTCGAGCAAGATGCTCATCATCAGATGGTTTCCATTTTTAATGTATTTAAGTATGCAGATGTAAAATGCGAGCGTGCGTCGTTAGATATCTGAAATTTTTTGAACATGAACTCTTCTTAGTAGCGAAAGGATATGATGCGTTTCATGGAGGCTCATTATTAAACAAACAAACGGCAATAACACTGATGATAACATTACTATTATGAGACTCTAGTTAGAACTTACGAGCACACCGGAAAGTTGCTTTTTCAGATATCTAACGACGCACGCTCGCATTTTGCATCTGCATACTTAAATACATTAAAAATGCAAAACATCTGATGATGAGCATTTTGCTCTAAATCGGTAATGGTTATTGTTAAATAAACATAATAACAACAAATTGTGACTGGTTGCTGCTTTCAATATCAACCCAATTCCAGTTTAATACCCGGAATGTTTCCTTCGAAAGGCAATGGCATAATTCCTTTACATTCCTTATCCCACTCCTTTCTAAAGACCTCGACAGCGATGAGGTATAAAGCCATTAGGAAAGCAAAGCAATAAGCAAACGTAAAAATTCAGAAAACTTTCGTTACTAACGACATCTTGACGAGAATCGAAACGCAAACGACGTCATACGATTTGATTAACAGCGAGGTCTTTAGAGACGTGAAAGGATGGGGGGCAAGGAATGGGAAGGAATTCGGCCATGATTTTTTGAAGGAAGCATCCCGGCATTTGCCTAGAGTAATTTGGGAAACCATGGAAAACCCAAATCAGGATACCCGGTCGGTGATTCGAACCGGCGTCCTCCCGAATGTGAGGCGAGAACGCTAACCGTTACACCACCACTCTCGGTCGACTTGACATCGCATTTGCGTTGGTATTATTTGTAGGTATCGGAGATACTGCATAAAAGTGACTGGCAATAACACTACATTACTGTTACAATTTCAAAGCAAATCGTATGAAAACGTACCGTCGAAGTTTTTCACATCCTTCAGTGCCGCCTTTTCCTGTTACCGCCAATGCCGACGGAGGACGTTAAAACAGAACAACCAAAGAGCCATACGAGTGAAGGAGACATTTAATGTCGACAAGGAAGAGCGGTAGATTGATAGAAAGTGCCGAATGTGGGTTGGTACAGTCAGCCACACATGAATCACTCGACGTTTATTGCCGGAAATAAAAACTAGACGTGCAGGCTCACTCCATCCAATCAATCAGCTGAAAGCGGGCTACTGTCGGTCTCTACCTTCGATGAACGTTATTTACGAACAGAGACGCCCTTCACGGGGTATAAAACATCGCCAACAAGCGTAAATCACACAATTCGGTACACATATCCCACCTGTCATTCGTCGGGCCGCTCGAATCGAAAAACAGGTACTTGCTTAGTAATCGAATTCCTCTCAGTGACCTTCAATAGAGATCAATGTTTGCTGTAAGTGATCTCCGAAGCCATTTTCGGTGACCTCCTTTCGTCCGTTGATTTCAGTTCATTTTTCGTGGCATTTAATGTGACGTCTGCAGGAGTAGGCCTTAATCTTCTTTTCTTGTCCTAGCTTTGATGCCCATACACAGCATGAACAATATGTTACATGATAGTCATCTGCCCATAAATTAAAATGCTAGTACCACGAAAAAATAATGAACTCAACATCCTCTTAATAAGAATACTAGTATATCTTAAGCCTTTCTTCTTTTATATAAAATTTTCGATATGTGAGATCTCTAAAAATGACCTACGTACGGAAACTATGGCTGTCCACGTTTTTTATATTTAATTGTGTTCATCTATTATCCAGACGCTTCAAACACCATTATTCATTATAACATAATTTTTTAAATTTTTTATTATCTCCATCATTCCTGGAAGAAAAACTGCCAAAAATGGGGCTAGAAAAATAAGAAAGGTATGTGGTGCAGTACTCCGTCTAATCAAATGACAAAATTGTTATATTTTTAATTTTGAACATTATTCGACCAATAAAATCACAGAAAGTAATAAAATACTATGTTACTTATTAAATATCGACCCACTTCATCCCGATCGTGGTGGGTGAACGGTTAGCGTTCTGGCCTCGCATTCGGGAGGATGCCGGTTCGAATCCCCGCCCAGGCATCCAGATTTGGGTTTTCCATGGTTTCCCCAAATAACTCCAGGCGAATGCCGGGATGCTTCCTACAAAAGGCAATGGCCGAATTCCTTCCTGTTCCCTGCCGCCAGTTCTTTCCCGCCTCTATTGACCTCGACGTCGACAAGGCGTAAAGCCATAAGGAAAAAAAGAGATCCACTTGTCTGTCCTGTATGGTTTACATCTAAAAAAAAACCAACAATGGTGGATATCCTATTAGTTCATAATATGAACGGACTGCCAACGAATTTGGGACGGTTTTTTTTTGCGTTTGTGAGAGTTTGTATCGTCTCTACCACCAGCATCAATAAGAATGACCGTCCATTTTGGCCGTTCTTAGAGCGGCGTTTTACGGAACACTGGCCGGTAGAACACGCCCATGTTAGAAAACCTGCTCATTACAGTGTTAGGCTGTTTTTCACGTTCATCAATACAAGCGCTGGGACGGTCCCAATTACCATCACAAAAAATTAAATAACCCACAACGAAATCCAGACCAACATGAGGACACAGTTTTCACTGTCCACAGACAATCAGCAGCAGTATTTTCATCAGTTATCCGTTTACATCGAATGATAGCATCTAACGCCACGTTGTGCTGCCGAGCTGAAATATCGCGGTTGAGAAAGACAAAATGGTCCCCCCCCCCTCCTTTTTATGTCTTCACGTCTCTGTGACCTAATAGTCAATAGAGACGGAAAAGGACTCGCAACAGTGAATGGGAACAAATTCGATAACGGCCTTCTGAAGCATCCATTCCATCATTCACCTGGAGCGATTTCGGGAAACTATGAAAAACCAAAATCTGGGTGGCGGGAGGGGGATATGAACCAAAGTTATTCCGGATGCTAAGCCGGGTCGTCACCGCTCACCCTCTACACTTGATCAAACGGAAATATTTCGCGTTGTACGGTAGATAAAAGTTTTATCACAGTTAAATTATATTGTCTCTGAATAATTGATTTGATGAAAAATAAAATTTCTGCGTCATTTATTGTAATAAATTAAATCGTAATTATTCACATCAAAAAGGAAAAATAATTAACTTATTAAATTAGTTGAATTAGAATAGTAAACTTTTATCGTTGCAAAAATATCACTAAACCCGATTCTATATTTTATTTAGCTAGCTTTAGAGAGAGTTTTTCCCACGGCCGTTACTTAGTTCGTGTTGCGTGGTTAAACACATTAATTTTTAGTTTTTGCTTAGCGCCAGTGTTTTACGCTTACTTCATGTTCCTGTGGTGATAAGGTCTGTAACTAATGTTTCTCATTTGTGTATAAGAACAGAAGAAATTGATGCCTCCTCTTCAAGAGACGGCAATACAATACGTGATGTCTACCACCCTGGAGGTCGACAACAAGTAACTTCTTATTTTTCCACTGCTTCGCAAGGAAAGTCAGTTTGGAGTGTGGTAAAATATAATCATTAGAATGCCGACTAGCACTATTTAGTACATTGCCCAAGTGACGTGTCTTCGCAGTGGCGGGGTAACTCTGCCGAGTTCGCTGTTGTCCTGCCACGTCAACCAGTGGCATGTTTGTAGACAGATCAGGGAGGAGTATGGAAGGGCTGCCTCTCCCTCGCTGTGCGGTGAATGGATCTAATCCGCTCTCAGCGCGAAGCATTATCAATGTTTATGATCGGATGAACTCCACTCTAGGAAATCCCCGCCCGTCGTCTACTATTTATACGTTTGCAGGAATCTCTTCGTGCTTCTCACACCATCAACTGTCCATTAAGCTCGCACATTTAAGTCCCGTAAAAATACACTCCAAAAGTGGGTGAATTAAGCCGGACCTCCGATCCTGGGAAAAAAAAAAAAAAAATCCCAGTCGTTCCATTACTGGGTTTGGATAGCCGACTGGTGGCCGGTGCGCCACGAGATTAAAACCCATATCCCACAGTGGTGCAAACTGACGAGTGCGTATTTTAACGTCTCCGGTCTTATTTGCAACCAGGTGATAGCGCTAAGCACAAGACCTTAGACTGAATTCAGTACTTCATATGCGTATGCGAGAAGTTGTAAATTCGCCTAATATGCAGCAGAATATCCGCGAAGGGTTCGGCCGCCGATTGAGAGAGTTTAGATTTGCGGCATATGCGACTCTATCATGGTTATCTAACCTAACCATGTAATCGGGACCTACAGCTCAACGTTGAATCCGAACCACAGAAACATTCTGACGTACTTTACATTGTATAGCAAGCCGTGCCAGAGCTGAAAGTCGGGTTAAAGGCCTATAAAAATTACCACTGAGACAGGAATTCGAACTTTCGATCTCCACTCAGAAGCCTTAATCGCTGAGACAACAGACCACTTGCTAGGTTAGTAGTTCAGTATAACGATATTCTCTACAAACCATCTAGCATAATAAATTCTAGGCCTCTCTATATCCGTGTACTTTACAACTGTTTGCAGCCACCAAAGTATTTATTGTGATAAAAAAAAAGAAAAAATCAAGGTCCTAATTGAATGTTGAGTCATGATAACAATTAAAAAAGTAAATATTTTGAATAAGAATCTAAAATGAAGAGGGGACATAGAAATTGCGGAAATAGTACTACAAGAAAATAAATAAAAAGATTATTGTAAGCCGAGTTGGTAAAATGTTACTAAATGTGTCGATTTGATGATTCTTTGGACAGTTCATTGCGAATAAAATAATGCTAACTTGAAAAAAGACGTTAGTAATTCAGTTTACAAAAATTTAATCAAGTGACTGCTATAATGTGATGTCCCATGGGCAAACACTCAACTAAATCAGTGGCACTATGTTCCTGGGTGCAGACATAGATAAATGAAAATACCAAAACCAACATGTTGATGAATCCATTTCTTCTTCATGAAGTGTTTTCGTGCAAAAAAAAAAAAAAAAAAAAAAAAAAAAGGAAGAGAGAGAGAGGACGATCTTAAGAAGACGTATGCCTTTACTATAGCCGCTTCTCCAGCCTTCAGACATGAACTTATGCACTTGAGTCTTCGAAAGGACATCATTCTTGAAATGCTGGTTTAATACATTCATGTAGGCTACTATAAATTGAATAATGGTGCATTACGCAATGGCTATATGAACCTTCTATTCGCTAATCGTGTCAATAAACAAGCGGGTAACATTAATCGTGCCAAAGCACTCCTACCAATTAAGCGATGTTAGCACATTACACGACCGTTAAATTATATTTAATCGTCCCTGGTATTTGTCCAAAAACAATAAATAATGAAGTTAGTAGGCTTTAAAAACCACATACAGCTATCAGTACATCCAAATACATTAGTCGATGTATTAACTAGCAGCGCGCAAGAAGTCAATCACGAACTAAATGCATCGTTTCTATTTTCTTTATAAGACGACAGCCATGACGAAACCTTTATCACTTTGTATGAATTCAGATTGCTTCCTCTCTATATCCTGTGCTTTCACAGACGTATGTTAATACTTCTCGCTTATTCGTTTGTCTTCACGACTTCCTGTTTAAGAGCAATTAGCATTTAATGTAGTAGAACACTTGGGTCCAAAACAAAAATTCAAGCATTCCGTTATGTCACAACAAGTATTCTTTTCCACACTTCACTTACTGTCTATGCTCATTGCCAAGTGTTTTGTATGAATAAAAACCTTTCAGTCAACAATCTGCACGAAACCAGTCTCAGTTTAGTCCTCTTTGTTACCCTTGTCCATGTCCATTATTCTTTTTCCAGATAGCTACACTGATAAGCCAGAACATTATGACCACCTACCTGTTAGCTGGTATGTCCACGCAACAGCGGCGACGCGTCTTGGCACTGAAGCTATGAGGTCTTGGTAGGTCACTGGAGGGAGTTGGTACCATATCTGCACACATGTCACCTAATTCCCGTAAATTTCGGCGAGGGGGGACGATGATCTCTGACGCCTCGTTCAATCACATCCCAGATGTGTTCGACCGGGTTCAGATATGGAGAGGTGGGGGACAGCGCATCAATTGCAACGCTCCACTGTGTTCCTCGAACCACTCCATCACACTCCTGGCCTTATGACATGGCGCATTATCTTGTTGAAAAAGACACTGCCGTTGGCAAACATGGTCGTCATGAGGGGTCTGCAACCAGTGTACGATACGTATTGGCCGTCATGGTGCCTTGCAAAAGCGCTACTGGGACCATGGATGCCCACGTGAATGTTCCACAGTGTATAATTGGGCCGCCGTCAGATTGTCTCCGTCCCGCAGTACAGGTGTCAAGAAACTGTTCCCTGCATAACTACGGATTCGCACCCTCCCATCGGCATGACGAAGAAGGTATCGGGATTCGTCAGACCACGCAACGCTCTGCCACTGCGCCACCGTCTAGTGACGATGGTCACCTGCCCATTTCAGTCGTAGTTGCCGATTTCGTGGTGTTAACAATTGCACATGTACGGGTCGTCGTTGCCGAGGGCCATCGTTAGGAGTGTTTGGTGCACTGTGTTCAGATACACTTGTACTCTGCCCAGCATTAAAGTCTGATGTTAGTAACACCACGGTCCGCCGCCTGTCCGGTGTTACCAATCTGCCCAACCCACGACGTCCGACATCTGTAATGGGGGGTGGCCACCCAATCCCCCGACGTTTCACCTTGGTTTCACGACTTGTTGAAGATGCTCACCACAGCACTCCTCGAACATCCGACAAGTCGTTCAGTTTCCGAAATGCTCGATCCGAGCATGCGGGCAATCACAATCTGCCCTCGGTCAAACTCAGATAGATCGCGCGCCTTCCTCATTCTAAACGCGGATAGCACGCTCATTGATACTACATGCACCGTGCGTGTGTCTGACTAGCAGTCATTCCTCGTCAGGTGACGCTGCTATCGCCTGGACGGGTTTACATCGTTAGTAGGTAGGTGGTCATAATGTTCTGGATGATCAGTGTAATTCTCATGCTATTAGTTCCTGTAACCTCAACAAGAAACTTACAAAATTAAACCAATGCTTTATTAATTTCATCTTATTCTTGATATCTAGTATATGAATGAATTGTGATGCAACTTATCTCACTTTCAAGAGTATATGAATCAGCACTAATTACCGAAGATACACCAAACCTAATAGCATCGTGATACAATGCGCCTGAGAGAACGGTGCTTACATGATCACGCTCGCCTCAATGGTTGTCTACCCTCACGGCGTTCACCAAACGTAGCTTCCTTGCAGATGACTGAAAGTGGTATTTTTATCTTTGAATTTAAAATCTCTAATACACAAAAACCCACACGCTAGTACTACTCAAAACTGTGACTGCTGTTTTAGTGTTGTCTCACAGGTGCAAGTTCTGCATAAGTAATTCACAAAACTAGCTGCTCGTAATGACAAAGTTAATATATTTCGTGTTCTAGATATGCGTAAATCATAACAAACAACGTTTATTTATACTGTACTAAATGATAAAATTATTAAAAAACTACAAAATTATTTACAAGCTATATATACGGTATTAATTAACTTTATTTTCATGTATCAAATGAAAGCAGACTATCTCAATTGTAAATGATTTTAACATTAATACAGATATCAATAAAGTGACATTGTTTGATTAATTATTATTGAGACACATAATGACTAGTGCAATACTAATTAGGTTATTCGGATATGTCTGAACTAGCTTAGTTGAATTAACATTTCTCATTTGTGACACATTGCATGACGGATCGGTTAATGAGAACTTTGATTTTTTTTAAATAAACTGGGCATCGCGGCTTCCGGATCATCTTTCCCCTATGTGAACCCGATACTACAAAGGAACACTATATGATCGTTTTTTACGTAGTACGATGGATAAACTTCATAAGATAGTCCGGCTGAATTACAAAGTGCTGAAGAAACTATTCATGCGCAAATTTCCCCCAAAATGTTATTTGTAGATGTTTATTTACAGATTCATTTGGTATGTAGATTTCGATCTCGTAAATGTTATACATCTTACCAACCTAAAAAATTTCTGAATCGTTATGGATAAAATTATATGCTGTTTCTCACTGTTCCCATGTGTTCTATGAACAAAACCGTTAACATGGCTAACTGAAAACTTTAATAAATGCATCTTGAGCAATAAAAGGTCATGAAGTTTAATTCCCTGTAATTACATGGAACCACGAGTATTCTGTGACGAAAAAGCGGCACGAGCTTACAGCCGCAGGCTCTGAACAGAGTCCACTGTGCCAAGCCGATAGTGCCATTACAATAGGGGTCAGGTAATTGTCAGCTGTGAACAGCAGGGAGAGAGAGAGCTCCTGCTGTTCCTCCACCGCATGCGTCCCATTGTTGTTGGTTGCCTGTATCAACGGCGCCACGTCCTCTCGTGATTTGATATTAGTTGGCTCTATTGTTCTTTGCTTAGTGAAAGAACAAGTCACGAGGCGAGTTGGGTACGAATTTCAGAATAGACATTGTTCTACTTAATCGTTACGCAGCGTTTACTCTGTTACAGGACGTATATCAGTAGTTTAAAACCAAGCACTCATATCACACAGTTTACTTTAACAACGACAATTGGAATGGTTGAATACGTGCGTTAGCTGACTGCAAAATGTCCATCTCTCTGATTAACGAGAATTTTGATCATTCGCCTCTAGTCTTGTAATTTTCTAGGTTTTCTGCAATTCTGTATATTCAATTTTTCATTTCACCATACAGCTTTGGTGATCCATTGATTGGTAGACGCAGTTTGAAACTCGGTCTTGTCCAGAACTTTTAGGCGCCTGTGAATTAATCTTCAGTTCAAGCATCATTTTGTTTTGTTCATATGAAATTCGCATGGACGCTCAGATTCCTTGCAAATCTGCAGGTCCCCTTCAGCCGTTATATCATTTGAAGATATGCAATCCGAATACTCTTTGAGATTTTCTGGCCAAGAATGAAAATTATTATTTCTTCATAGATATTGTTTCTTTTGTAGTTTTTATGCATCCTAGTGTAAGCTAATGTATAATTTCCGGTACGATCATTTCAGAAAGAGATTCACTGTATGTGCCAATAAATGTGAATTAATACGAATTTAAACTATAAAAGTTTGGTAGTTGATCACTAAACAATAAATAAATTTACATTAGTAAAAGAGACGGCGTGGACTTTTCTTTCATGAGGGACTCTGCGAACATACAAGGAAGAATTTATTTTTAATTTCTCACTCTCTTATTCCACCGGTTTGGCAATATTATAAAATACAAAAAAATACAAATACTTAAAAATTAAATTATCTTTATAAATTTATTCGACGACATTACTAGACTGAAAGTTTGAGACTAGAACATGATTTTATTCATTAAAATTATGCCATTTAATTTGTCCATTATTTGTGTTAAGCTTAGTTACTGGTTTTTCATGTGGATGGAGACATTCAAATCTGTTTAAAACAGGAGTTTTGAGGTGTAGTCTGTGCGAAAGACCAAGGTTGCTCGGTTTTATTTCCATGTCGGCTGTTACGTTTGAGTTAACATTAAAGTAACTCGGATCAAATGATGATGAGACAAGTCATGAAGTCAAACTTCAATTATCATTTTTGAACAGTTTATTTCAACTTCAGTTTTGAAGAATTTCGTCAGAGGCTATCTCGCCTAAATAATTTCAGTAGGATTTCGCTTTGAAAAATAAAAAACCTACCAGTACATATGATAATCTTCTATTTTGGCGGCTAAATTTATATTCATAGCCTCGCCCCTTGGTGGTAATAGCAGGTTATGAATACGGAATTAAGCCTCTGGAAAACGAAGTGACGGCGTAGGCAGCTTTCTGTGGAAATTTTCAGAAATATATTTCCCAAAGATATTTACATAAAAGTCACCAAGCATTGGTTTAGGCATCATTGATCAAATTTACAAATCAGTTACATTAACACTGTCTATTTTTGCCTTTTAAACCATGTCATTTTGAAGAATCTTCCTAAAGGAGAGAGAACCACTGAAACCACATCTGCCAGCCAGGTGAGATAGTAGAGCTAGAAGTATTTTTCAGTTTGTGGTGTGAAATTCATGGCACTAAAACGGGAGTTAATATATCAGTCGCTTAGGTCGATGTCTAAAACCACCAAGAAACGTGGGTAGGCACCGCACACTCTCGTTCCATCACGAAACGTGATTTTGACTCTGGACAAGATTACATGCCCCACGTACTTCTTAAATTGCGGTTTATACCGATATGGATGCATATGAAAAACTAAAGAATGCAGTAATATAGTGTGCTGCTACATGTCAGCTGATAACAGTGTGTCACTAAAGCATAGTTGGTTTAACTAAAACATCCACAGAAGTCATAAAAGGTCGTAGGGATTCATAAGTATGGTCACGATTAGCTGCTTCTGATAGAGTTCTCCTTCCGTTCTGTCACTGGACAAAGGTCCACAAAGTGCTGAGGGAGTTTTACATTTCTGTCCTGTGAGTTTGTAGTACGTGAGGGTGTACTGCTTCCGCGACGTTGGCGTGGCTTCAGCACTTGTTCCAAAACTCACTAAACTGGAAATGAACAGAGTCGATTTCAAAATCCGATTCAGATGTCTAACTTCAATTCTATAGCGATTGTGGCAGTTTTTCTAGTAAGCGATATCCTTCTAGTTCGCTCCAAATAAAACCGATATATGGTTACTAATCAAAAAGCCTCGCAACCCTCCTACAAAAGAAATTTATTTCGTTCTTTTGAGTGGATTCACAGTCGCTTAAGGAGTTTCCTTGTGTGGGAAGTATCGCGAATGTATTGCGTGCAGGGCGCTGGGTTAGCGTGACTTGACCCGGATTGTTCTTTAATCCAGACATCCACGATAGCAGTCGAAACAGCGTTATTTGTTCTCATTTTCGTAGGCAACCAGCAGATGGGAGAATCATATTTACCCGTCATACCATTTACTGATACAGGTTGGTGATGAGTTTCACTACCAGCTAACTACTTGTAACCAAGCGTTTATTGTGACATGATCAATACATATTGCATCCGGTGTTCTGCCTGTCACGCATTTATGTGTAAAGTTCTACTACTAAAACAGGTGAAAAAGGATTAGCAGGTACTCTTTCTAGCATAACAGACGAGTAAAAATTGCGAAACGTTCGGGCCTCACACTCAGGAGAACGCGCGTTCAAGTGCCCGTACGTTCATCCAGAGTTATTTTTTCCGCGATTTGCTGAAATCGATTCAATAAAAATAAAAAAAGACCGCGTGAAACACTTTCTTACAACTTAATATGGAACCTACACATTTCCTACTGTGGGATGTGTAGCAAGATCTTTCAGTTATTTTGGAACTATACAGAAATGCTGGGAAATATAATAAATGAAGACTAAAAAAATATGAAGTTTGTAACTTATAATACGTTTCTAGGAAACAGCGAACAATTTTCGAATACATTATAGACTCACTGAGATTTCATCGTTATTACAAACCACTTTACTCTGACATGTAGCAGAATCACACAACTTCTAGTACACGTAGCACTGAACTCAATATAAACTATTACAGGTTGTTAAAAAAAGTGTAAAATATTTAGGAGGTGATAATATGCATCAAAATAAGAAAAAAATGTCTGCTAAACATTGGCTCGCAAACGCTTACTTTCAGAGTTAATAACAGGTCCGCGGTAATGCACGCCTCAGCCCTTCGGCGTAAGGAATCAGGCTCTGTTTGAAACTGTCTTGGCCCTGTGTGTGATGACATGCATTGAAGACGTACAGCGCCAACCAAGGCAGTTTCAAAGAGAGTGAGATTCCTACGCCGAAGGGCTGACGTCACACTGCGAACCTCCGAAAGTAAGCGTTTGCGACGCAATTTTTATTACGCATTTCTGTCTAATTTTGATGCATACTATCACCTCATAAAATATTTTACACTTTTTTTTAACACCCTATATTTTTAAATTTTATCCATGATAAATTGACTTTATGAATGTATGTAACTGTTTCGAAATATAAGGTAAGCAAATAATTATTGTGCAACACAGTTACTTTTAATAAATTGTTTATTTATTAATTTCAAGAACTTGTTCTCATTTTCAAACGCCGTTTTTATTATTACATTCTTGGTGTGAAGAGTACTCGTGTAAGTTTCTGCTGGATGTTAAGTCCTGAAACGCGTTCTTCAAACGCGTCACGCCATAAATTAATAAATAAACAATTTATTAAAAGTAACTGTGTTGCACAGTAATTATTTGCTTACCCTATATTTCTCCTTGGCCGCAGTCGCAACTACATTTATATAAATCAATTTCTTCACATATGGAGTCAAACTATTTACATAATATCGCAGCTCTTGCATTGCCATTAACAATCTCATCAGACTTGGTCTTCTCAATGTATTTATACTACTTCTTAATGGGTTTGTCATACATCCCTCATTCTCATTACAATAGGTCCATCTTAAACTACGATTATCTTCTTCATCCATCCATCTTCAATAAAGTTCTTTGGTTTCTCCTTTGCGCAGGATTTGCTCCCTGCTACAAAAGATGCTCCCAAAAAGAAATTAGTATCTAAAATTCACAATGTTTCTAACAATAATAACAATATCCTTATTTCTGCAAACAATTTCAAGCTGACGTGAAAGTGCCCTTTATAAGGTTATTGAAAAATATTTGAGATATTTATAATTTTCTGCCTTGCTAGTCGTTCCAGCAGTTGCCGACCTCTGTTTGATGTGATATACCTTTTCCTACGAGGTAAACCAACTAAAAACAGAACCATATGAAAACAGCACAGAGAACTGTAATGTATAATCTCTTTCTTGGCGCTGGAAACGGCATCCGTCGATGGAAAAATCGGATATGGCTAGCAGCACGGGTATGCATAAGGCAAAGTGAACTCACAGTAAGTAAAGACAGCGAAGGGTATACTCGAACATTTAGAGTCCTCTAAAATTGCTTTATTGTAGCTTCGTCCTGCTGATTATATGAAAAAAAGTAGCTGATGATACAGATTTTGATGAGTAAATCGATGAAAGAATTAAGCTGATGTAGAAGAAGTGCAACCATACATTAAACCAGATTAGAGAATGAAGAGGAAGAAAAGATTTTTTGAATTTTGATGATATAAAAACTCAGTCGTGCAATTTCAATATAACCGTTCTTTGTTTCTATATAGTCTATAAGAAGCAACTGGTCACACATCAAATTCAGATACTTCATTACCTTTTTTTATTTTAGGGTTTCTTATATTGTTATATGTATTTTCTGCAGGTGTATCTCTGTGCAACTATCTGTGACAGGATTCTTGACAGTCTGTAGTACGAATAACAAACGTTCGTTTAGTACTTAATTTCTCTATGATGTGGTGTAAAATTTATCAAATGGTGGTGTTTGTTAAGTGAGCGAATTAATATTGCAGTTGTGTAGGATTACCTTTTCATATTATGTTTCCCCTATAGGATGTATCTAGTAACTAATTTCTTTAATAATTTTCAATAATTTGTAACAAATATTAGAGGTAATCTGTTGTCATCATAGTAGTCTGTTCTGATAACACATCAGAGCTTTTGATCATATAGGGATGAGCTGCGGGGTGTCTGCTGTAGTAGTTCTTTTTGGTGTGGTTATCTGCGGCCTCCAGGGGGCACAACTCATCGTAATTTAGTCTTACTGTTTCCCCAGATTGAAATAAAATGAAGTTTTAAAAATTAAACAACGAAACAAACCTAGTGTAGACTATAAAATCGGACTTATTATCCAAGGATCCAAGATCTCCTTGGTTGGTGATTACGAAACCAAATCAATATATAAACCACACATACTTCTTCGCAACACTTGCCTAACATTCATGTAGACTGGTGTAACAATTTTCAGTAAATCTTCCCAGTGGATAACTTAATGATTTATAAACAACAGCATGCCTAGCAAAAAAACATTCTTTAATAATAAACTAATGTTAATATAGCTTCATGAATGGGGAATGCAAAAAAATGTGAAAATTGGAATTAATAAAATTTCATAAATTGGTCTGTAATGAAATATAAAAATTTCTGTAGGTGATGTGAGCATCGTACTTAGACAAATCATAATTTTAGGGAACTCTATCCGTTAATCTACAGACTCTGTTGCTATACTCGTATTTAGTTGGCAGAACCGGCAGCTTGAGAAATATATAACGCACCTGCATTGAAGAAACAATGATAAGTCACATTAATCGAAAATTTCATTGCTTTAAAAAACAGGGATGGCTAATGATATAATAAGCGAGTCTGAATGGAGCGCTGCACTCCACGGAGCAGCAATAAACTGAGATTGCTTGGCGCCTTTAATAAAAACAGATGGCTGCGGACGAAACGCCCCCATTTCCCTTATTACAACCAGCCTACGCAACGAACAACGGACTTTTTCGGAGTGAAATTCCTCGTTAAATTCCTGCTACGATATTGCCCAAGTCGTTAATAACAGCAGAACATAAACCCAAACAGGCCATAAAAATCGAGACGCAGCAGCTTTCCTCGTGTAGTTTCAATGGTAAGTAAGGAATTTACAGTGGCAAAAAGTAAGAGTTCACGCCAAAAGTTAGTCTTCAGAAGCTTGTAAACGGAATCTGGAAGAATTCCAAATAATAATAATGGCAATTCTTCTTCTGGAAATGGAATGAAATGGGAAAAGTGATTTCTTGCATACCTCTGTATCCGTACACGGTGACGGGGAGGTACAATTTGAGATCGCGACGCTGGCGTACCGACCATATTGTGAACGCGGTTATTAAGTCACGAGTTTCTTGATGATCCTCGAAAGTCAACATTTCGCAGAAACGAAACACATTACAAAATAAAATTAGACCGAACCAAGTACCTTCCTCTGCCTCAACAACCTTCATAAGAAGTACTGTGGCTTGTATTCAACCGTGTCATATTTGTCTTCAGCATATACATGTAATCAAGATCTTAAGCAGTGTACTAGCTTCGTCTTTTCCAAAGAGCATTGTATTCTAGCCCTCAAAGATAGGTAAATGAAGTTAACTGTACTGATAATGGCAAGTAAAATAAAATAAAATAAATTAAACATAAGAAAAATATTTATGATATTTAGGAAATAGGTGGCACCGAGATATTTCCGAGTTAAAATTTATAAGGTCAAGATTTTTTTTTTTTTAAAGTGAAATATTTTGCTCTATAGTATGCACTGAAAGAGTTTGTAAACTATATCAGCTCCCAAATAATGTAACATTTTGGAATATTTTTCAAGGACAGAGGTACAAACAGAAACCTATAAGCATACTGGTTTTTAATCAGAGGAACATAATCTATCAGGTAACTGAAGAACGTACAGAAATACATAAGAGCATGTAACATCTGCTAAGAAAAATAACTGTACTGTTGCAAAAGGTCATTGAAAGGTGACTGTGCTTTATGCTCTGATCATGTCAATATTTCTACTAATTCATCTCAGCATTGATGTAACATCTGCAGGTTGACCTTGCATGGATCTTGTAAGGAAAAATATTTTCCTTTTACGCTTTGCTGATTTTTTAAATTAATGCTTTTTTTTACAATGCACTCTAGGCTTAATCAATTTTTGTTGGTCCTTCAGTTTTATTGAGGCTACGATAGGTAAGAGTTTTCAATGTACCCTTTGCAGTCAGTAATTCCAGTTTTATGGCAGCAATCCGAAATTATGGAGACATAATAACAGCGACGGACGAAAAATGTAGCCCTAAGTTCCGATTCCAAGCAAACAACGCCATACGGTGTGTGAAAATAGATTTAAAAAAGCATATGCCCACCTATGTAATGATACAAGGGTGTAAAGCTTTAATAATATATAAGGTACAGCCGCGCACATGTTCAGTCTGATATGAACCAGGACATCTAAGATCTAAATGTACTAAACGACGCCCATTACAACTTCCGAGACAGAAATTGGCTACAAATGCTGCAAATATAACAGAAAATGCAACTCTCACAGTGATCAATAAGGAAGACAACACAACGACATATGCAGAAGTCACGCCACAACAAGACAATAATGTAAACATACAGGTACATCGCGCAATAACATCAGGAATTGAGGAGCACACGAAAATGATGGACAACACGGAAAACAAGGAGATGGACGTGGAAGAGAACTCGGAACAGCCCATAGGGAAACAGGAAAAACGACCTGAAGAACTGGAACAAGAAGAGGAAATTGAAGAACCGGAGAAGTAATTGAAGAAGAGAGTAGCCAGATAATCTAACCTAGGTAGAAACATACACAAACAAAATGACAAGTCGTGAGGCAGAAGAAGACCCAGAAACAAAACAACCTAATGAAATTCACACTGCTTCAACCAATAACAAACTGAAGAAGAAATCTGGGAGAAGAGAATAACACGACAATCTAGCAAAAGTGCACATAAGGGTGGCCCCAATACTGCAATGCAAGTCAAAACGTACCCAAATAACGCCAAGCCTTCGGCGAACGAAACGAAATCAATGGTAAATCAGTAAAAGAATAGCAGAGAAAGTTTAAAGAATGATAAATGCAGCCAAACCAAAACAGGAAAGCGAGAATGGAAAAACAAGAAACACCGAAATACGCTTACGATCAAAAGAAAGGGGAAGAAGAGGAACTAAAACCCTGTTGTACAGAAAGCTGATATAGTTCGCTGATAGCTACGATCGTGTGCACTTCCTGCAGCGATCTACCCTACCAGCTCGCCTGTGCTAGCAAGTGTTTACTTCCGTGCATCGCTACAGTTAAAGTCGTTTCTATACTTCAGAGTGTTAATCAAAACCGCATATCAAATCTTTATCTTTCAAGTTCTCATCACTCATGGTTATCGAGGAGCCTGACACAGGGCAATTAGTTCGCTCTGCACTGACTCTTGTTCACAACGTCAACGAAATAAAAGAGCCACCTTCACAACAACCTACGCTTCAATCAACCATTTCTCCAGCGGCAGCTACTACATCCTGGGCACAATTCACCCTGCCAACTACATCAGACATCCCGATGGAAACCACCACTCCTCCTTCAGCTTCATTTTCCAAGGTAAACGCCAAACGAACAGCTGCTCCCATAGACTCCAATCCCGAATTCTCGAATTCCGACAACCCCGTAAAAAGCATATTGTTCATGCCTCCTCTCTTAACCGTAAATACCAAGTTAACCTTATGGCTGTGCATAACAAGTTCTCATTGTTAGACTCCGTGGGAAATCAATGTGAGGCCACTGATGCCGCGTCTGACGCAGCAGTAAATGTAGTGATCTTTCTGCATGATGTTAACAATTACCAGCAAATTCTGAAATTCTGTCCACCTTAGCGAAGGATTACTTCACGACCCAACAACTTGGGTCGATGATCAAAATTAATACTAGTTCAACCACTGACTACCGCGCTGTCACGAAATTCCTAGACGAAGCCCAGCTCCCTTACCACACTTTCAAAGATCCTCAAAACAAGAAGCTAGAGGTAGTCCTGCGCAACGTCCCATTCTCATTAACTGATGCTGAAATTCTAGAAGAGCTTCAAGCTCGACAGTTACCAGCTACAAAACTGACAAGACTTCTTTATAAAAATAAAATGCCAATGTCTCTGTGCATCGTTGAATTAGACGACAACCAGCAAGCAAAAGAAATCTTCCAATTGAATAGTCTTCCACGCTATCATCCCTGTAGAATACCGTAGAAAATCTCCCACAATCCCACAATGTACTAAATTTCAACGTTTCGGACTTACAAAAAAATTCTGTCATCTTCCTCCCAGATGTGTAAAATGTCCGGAAAAACCACCACTACTCCAAATGCCCAAAATCTAAACAAACCGACCCACAATGTGTTAACTGTGGCGGAAGGCACTCTGCTAATTACCGAGGCTGTGCCTATTACCTCACCATTAAAAGAAACAAACAATCTACCCTGACACCTATGAATAGCCCATCGTCCACTGCCCCATCGCCTTCACAAACATCACAGGCACCACTCCTTGACGAACGCAATTTTCCTGCAATGCCAGGCAGCTCCCGCAACCAGCCCCCTGTGCCACAATGGCCTCCCAAACATTCCTTTCGCCACAAAGAATCCACTAACCCCGCTAGCACTTCCTCTTCTGCAACACTGGAAGGACTGCTAACCTCTCTCTTGCATTTCTTCCTTCACATTATCCAACCATTTTTTCTTCGTTTTAAATCATTACTATTTAACTTCGTCATGGAGCTACTGCGTAATGACTAATATTGTGTCTCCAGCCTTTTCTTCTCTCAAATTCTTAAAGTGGAATGCCAACGGAATTAAACCTAAGTGACAAGGTCTTCTTGAGTTTCTGTCCAGACACAATATAGACATTGCTTGCATTTCTGAAATACATGTACTTCCGCAAGACCGCTTCACCACGCCAGGATATTAAATCTATAGGGAAGATCGTATTGCCGCTAACCGCCTCCGGCGGAGTTGCACTATTTATCAAAAGGAACATCTCCCACCATCCCATCTTTCTGGCAACACTGTCAAACTTAGAAGCTTGCGCTGCCAAGCTTTCTACGCGGAACGGGCAATCCTTAACCATCATAGCCGCATACAAACCGCCATCGAAACGTCCCGAACAGCAAGACTTCCATACATTATTCCCAACGACGTCTCCCACTATATTAATGGGAAACTTGAATAGTAAACACGCCCTCTGGGGATGTAGAGTTACTACACCTAATTGTCATCGCCTTCTACAGTCAGCAAATGACTGTGCATTCCATATTCTCTTTCCAGACCAGCCAACCTATTATTCCCATAACCCTCACGTACTCCCAGACATCCTCGATCTAATACTAGTGAAACAAATTTCCATCCTGTTTTAACACAAGTGCTACCCGAACTCGATTCTGATCATTGCCCAGTAGTAGCCACTTTCGAAATAAACACCCCCACCTACTCACATAAACCCTTACTTCTAATGGTGCGCGTTGACTGGGCTAAATTCCAACGTCATCTCGGAGAAGATCTTCGCCCTAATGTTCCTCTACGAAATACAGCCGACGTTGACACGGCAATTTCACAGATCACAGCAAGTATAATATCCTCTCTAAAGGCAGCCTCTTCAACCCCTCCACGGCCAGCTAGACTAATTTCTTACCACAAAACCCTACCGTTGGAAATTGTGAACCTGCTCCAAGCCAAACATCGTATGAGAAGGTTATCGCAAACCCAACGACTACAGTGGCAACGTACTCGTCTCAACCAACTAAACCGCCAAGTCAAGCAAGCTCTGGACTCATACTGTTTCCATACTTATCAGCGCCATCTCTCAAGTATCTCTCCTCACGACGGTACTCTGTAGAAGGAGACTAAAAGGATCCTTCGCGAACCCCTCACTATACCTCCGCTCCAACAAGGAGCCGGCTACTTCACCAGCCATGAAGAAAAATGTGAACTGCTTGCTGATTATTTCCAATCATCCTTCACTCCAAATACAGCGTACGACGACCAATCGGCCAAAAAAGCCCCCCGGCCAAGACCAAATTCCCAATGTGGCCCTCAAATACTTACCTGATAAAGCTATAGCCTTCCTAGCATCCATATTCAACGCACTACTCCGCCTTGGGTATTTCCTGGAAACACTGGAAATAATTGTTTTCCCCAAACCCGGCAAACCTACCAACCAACCAGCCAGTTACAGACCAATAAGTTTACTTCCGTCCCTATCTAAAATATTCGAAAAAATCATCAAGAAACGCATATGCAAATTCCTCAGACAGGCTTCAGTTATACCCATGATGTATCAGTTCGGATTTCAAACACATCACACCTCCGCATCATCGAAATCATATCACGAGCTTTTGAAACTAAACAGCACATGGCCGCCGCCTTTCTAGATTTTACTCAAGCTTTCGACAAAGTGTGGAATGCAGGACTGTTGTATAAACTGCGCAACATTGGAGTCCCCGATTACTTGTACAGAATCCTCCTCAGCTTCCTACTCCGACGCACCTTCTCTGTAAAAATCGATTCAGTCAAATCCACTCCCCGTCCTGTCCTAGCTGGTGTTCCTCAAGGCTCTGTCCTCGGACCAACGCTCTTTAATATTTATATCTCTGATTGCCCCGATCTGACCACTTCAGCCATAGCAATGTACGCCGACGACACAGCGTTGTTCAACTCCCATGAAGATATTCAAACAGCTGTTCGCAACCTTCAAGTGGTCCTTACTGCCTTAACTAACTGATTGAACATCGCACTGAACCCAACTAAATGCGAAACAATGATCTTCACTCTCCGACGTCCGGCTCAACCAACTACGATTGTTATCAATGGTACACCTGCACCTTGGAAACGTCCCGACGAGACCGTCAAATACTTGGGAGTTCATCTGGACCGACGACTGACCTGGAATACCCGCATCAACTCCAAACTCAACCTCGCATACTCCCGGCTCATTAAATTATATCCTGTTATCAACCGGAAGTCTTCACTCGAAAATAACATCACTATCCTACTACACACCTCTTTAATTCGACCTCTACTGACCTACGCCTGCCCAGTCTGAAGAGGTGCCACTGCCAGCAAAATCAAGAGGATACAGTTGTTCCAAAACTAAATCTTGCGGATCTCCGTCGATGTTCCATGGTTCGTCCGCAACTCCCAGCTGCACCGCGAACTCGGACTGCCTACCATCACGCAGTTTATCCAAGAGCAAGCACGACGTTGTTACCAACACTTCCCAGAGTGCCAGGAACCGCGTATTACTCCCTGGGCACCAGATCCGGCAGACCTACAAGAATCACCAGCCGCTTACCCCAGGATCTTCTCTTCCAGATAGACGCTTAGAACAACATCTATTCGGACGTCACCCAATAATGTTCTTATAAAACTATTATGTTTAATGTTATTGAGGGACTCGATGAGTTAACCTCACTCAAAGTGTCACGCCGCTAAATGCATTCATGTCCTTTTTTTCAATTCATGATTGTTTTCAATCCAATCTGAAAAGCGCAAATGCGCTGAACGATTGCAATAAAGAAATTATAAAAAAGAAAGCTGATACGAGGAAATAATGAAAGGCGCTGATGAGACGGACAATAACTAATGACAGCCGATCCACGCTTATGGATCTAGATATACCTGGCTACGATGGAATAATAAACTATTCCAAAGAAAAAAATTATAGGAACAGCTCTCATGATCAAAGAAGGAATTGAGACAAAAGATACAGAAAGACTAAGAAACGGTAGGGCCATTGCAACCACAATAAACAACACCCGAATAAATAATATATATACTCCCTCTGGCAATAATAACAGAGTCCTAAGATCCAACTTTTTCAAAACAGAGCGTAACACGAGCCGTGCAATAATTATGGGAGGCGGCTTCAACTGTGTACTAAAAGGAAAAGACCAACCGCCAAACTTAAAGGGTGCAGGGAGATGGCAAACCTCATTCAAGGAATGGACTTATATGACTCATGGGAATGCATTCATGGAAATGCAATTGCCTACACATACATTTCAAGTTTCTCAGCAAGCCGACTGGACAGAATCTACGTAACAGATACTCTCTGCTCCGAAACAACGGGTGCAAACATCTTCCCCCCGAGCTTCTAGGATCACAGCAGTATGCAATGCACTGTCAACTTGCAGAGACAACCAGTTAATAGAGGCAAAGGATACTGGAAATGTAATATCTCCATGCTTGAAGACACGGCACTGGATGAAGAAATCAAAAAAGTCTGGGCGGAATTTCTAAAAAATTGCAAAAATTATAAAAACTCGCTAATATGGTGGGTCGAACATATACTGTAAAACCAATTCTAAAACGGACCCAATCTCCTATGGGACACAAAAGAACTATTGGTTAAAGAACACAATAGAATATTACTATAGATGTATCAGAGAACTATATCTAAAGCCCACCATAACCGACACAAGAACAAAAATTAAAAAATACAAAGCCAAGATCCTATCTCTACAAAACAAACATGTCAATAAACCCCTGGTAATATCAAAACCAGCAGACATCACCTATTACGGAGCACAAAATGGAGAGAGAAAAAAAAAAATTGCCAACATAATTAAGGAAAATGGCGAAAGCATTCAGAACGGGAGAGATATAATTTAAAAAATTATAGCACAATTCAAAAATATCTTTCTGTCAACACCCACCAACAAGAAGACCATCACCAGGTTATTATCTAACTCAAGCAACACAGCAACTGCACAAGATTCTGCCACGTTAACAAGGCCTTTTGATCATGTCGAAATTCAAACATCGATTAACAAAGCAGCAAGAGGTAAATCTCCAGGGCCGGATGGGCTACCCATTGAATTCTACATGCGACACTGGCCCGTTGGTACGTAACAAGTTCTCACAGTTCCTTAACGATATATGGCCCGAGGCAAACCCACCCTCCGCCTTTACAGAGGGCATCATAGTGCTTGTACCCAAGGGAAACCAAATCAAACGTATAGATGAAATACGACCAATAACGCTGCCAAACTTAGATTTTAAATTACTAAGAAGAATCTTCAAGAATGGAACCCCTTTTGGAGAAAATCTTGGGACCTCACCAAGCCAGTGCCATACCAGGACGTAGCATCATGAATATCGTATGCGAATATCGCGACATCATCAGCATAAGCGCAGAAAAACGCACCCCGGCAGCGCTGCTATTTCTTGATTTTGAAAAGCATTTGATAGAATTGAGCACAATTAAGTTTTAAAAGTCATGGAACAGAAAGGCTTAGGCTCCCCATTCGTAGAAGTAATAACGAAGATCATTACGAATACACACTCAAAACTCCTCATAAACGGACACCTATCAGCGCCTGTCAAGATACAAAGATCGGTGAGGCAAGGATGCCCGCAATCGCAACCGAGCCACTCCTCGCGAAATGTCACCAAAATTTAACAGGCATGAATCTGAACGGGTACAAATTTATATGCAGAGCATATGGCGATGATATTTGCATAGCATAAACTTCAACGGAAGACATCGAAACAACGCAGGCAATCATCACAACATTCACTGATGCAACATGTGCCAAACTAAACCAAAAGAAAACAGCACTACTACCAATAAGTATGGGAGTGATCCAAGCACCAACAGACATCTGGTATGAGCAAGTACAGTAATACAAGACATTAGGGATTACTTTTCAAAAGAACATTGCCAAAACAATAACCAAAAACTGGCGCATAACATTACATAAAATCAGGGCAGTCATAAATATCCACAGTGATAGGGACTTAGATACAATACAGAGGGCTAAAATTGTACAAGTGTCTATATTGAGCAAAATGGTTTACGTCACCCAAGTCCTACCGGTACCCGATCGATAGTCTTGTGTAGTTCGCGAACGAACTAGTTCGGAAAAGCGCTCCCACGAGCAAACTACGCGAACTAGTTCTCAGATCTCTCGCTCCTTAGTTCGTTAGTTCGTTCGATCCTTTCCCGAAGACCAACTTTTGTTTTAGTTTATTATCTAAAAGGTAACACAGTTCGCTGTGGACATATTTCACTGAAGAGATAGTTATAAAAATCAAATAACAAATTTTACTGTTAAATATTAATAATTATTGCAGAAGTCAAAAACGGAAATTTAACATGGAATGTGAAAACAAAACACACTTTGATCCCATTAACACTTAAAAGACAACTATCAGTAACCACAACTATTATAACAAAGAAGAGAGCGCGTGAAGTAGCGGAGAGACCTAGTTCGCGAACTAAACACAGCGCTACCGCTCGCGAACTAAACTGAGCGGTACCGCTTGCGAACTAAACTGAGCGGTACCGTTTGCGAACTAAATTGAACGCTACCGTTCGCGAACTAAACTAAGCATTTCCGGTCGCGAACTATCACCATTCGCCGCTAGGATTACCAACATTTTTTCGGTTTATGGTAGAATGTTTTTAGAATAACTTATAAAAATATAGTATACTTCAAAAACATAATATTATACGAAAGAGTAGAAAAGGACAAAGGATATGTTTTTTTACTATTTAATTTTTTAAGCTATATTTTTTTGCACTTCTTGCATCTTTAACAATTTTCTGTCTACAGTAAAATTGTAATATGCTTTATCGCTTTCAGTTGTTAAATTAATGTCGATCAAAAGCTCATTTTTACTAATGAAATACTGCTCTTAATTTTACCTAGATTTCGTGTAATATTGTTATTTCAGAGTAAAGTTCGTGTTTTAAATTTAATTTTTGGATTTTATATAGCCAATTGCTTTCATTAAAATCTAACTATTTAATAAGATACTCCAGACTTTTATCAACGAATACTAGAGCATTATTTTTAATATTATCACTTTATGTGGAGAATTTGGCTTCTAAAGGCTTTTCTTGTTTTCTTAACCAAAGGAACAGTTATCTTTTACAGTTTTCTAGCGCTGATTTCAAAGCTGACATAATATAATACTTATCTCAGTCCGTTGGTTAACAGATTTGTTAAAGTCATGTAAAGAAATGACTTGCGAAATTCAAAAAAAATTTCTTTTGTGTCTTCATCAGTTTCATTCGTCGCCAAAATATTGTGAATGTGTGTTGGATTATCCTCCCCTACACTAATAAAAAAATAGCTCAATGACTTCCAATTTACTGGAAATTTACGCACTTCCGTTATTGTTACCACTTTCTCATTCAATGGTCACTGTCATTTTTATATGTCTAATTGTTAGGTATCACATTAGAAGTATTACTGTTATTTTTCTTTAATAATATAGGTAATATTGTTTCTGTCATATAGTACTTAACTTGTAGCCAATAGTAGAATTAAATTTTGTTCATGATTTCCAAAAAATATTTAAATTAAAAAAGCCGATTATTTACAAACGGGTATTTTAATTCATCAAAATAAACGAATTTATAATATTTTATAAGTAATATGTTGTTGTTGGGGTTTAAGGGCGCGTCGACGGCGGGGTCATTAGCGCCTTTTATAAGTAATGTTTCTTCCATGAACTAATAAATAAATCAATTTAAAAAATTAATATTCTATGAATGCATGTAAAGTAAATAGTAAAAACAGCACAGTTATTCAGTTTACCCATTTGTGCAAAGGACAATGAGCACTTTGGGTTATCGGCGGCAACTGATCATGCTAATGTCATTTGAAAGGGCTATTATTAAGCAATAACTTTTGTTAAGAAGGTCATATTAAATTCCATTTAGAAACGACAAAAAATGATTATATCCTAATAAAACTGACATAACAAACAAAATAGCGCGTGCAGTAGCGGTAGCAAGGCGAGCGAACGATCTGTTTCTCTGAATTCGAGACGCGAACTAACGAACTAAAAGAGCGAACTAGTTCGCGAGGGGGCTGCGAACCGAACTGAGCGCTCTTCTTCGCGAACTATAATGCGCAAGTCTAGTACCCGACTCAATAGCAGATCGGATACAGAATCTGCTAGGATGATATGCAAGCAGGAGTAAAATCTTTAAATTAACATTCAAAACAATGACCTTACCTCTAAGTAAAGGAGAGATAGGAATGATCAGCGTACGTGAAAGACGCTGTGCTTTATTCGTTAAAAGAACCATAACGACAGCCATGAATGACCCAAATGGCCCAAAAAATAACCTGATAAACCAAACCAAACCAGTCACTGAGGAAATACCATTCAATATGGCAGAAATAAAGTACACTATTCCACAAATGAGAAAATTCCACCTCGAAACAATGTGTGCAAAATCCAAAGGATCTACATTGCATAACAAGACAACCAAAGAGATTTACAAAATAATAAACGCATCAAATCACAGGAAGAAAATCGAAGGTAAAAATCCACAGTACACCTGGAGCAACATCTGGAAAAATATTACCAATAAAACCCTAAACTCCAAAACACAATCACTGTGGTAAGACGTCGTAAATAGCAAGTTCCCAACCAACAGAAGACTTTGTGAAATACATCTATCGCCGATTAAAAGATACACAAAATGCGGAAATACTGACACACAGAATAACGTATGACCAAAACCAGAGAATACGGACATGGGCCAGGCGAAGAATAGCCTTCCTAGCCTTCCCCCCTAACTGTGAGTATCCAGGAAATATTGAAACCAAACAAATCGAGATATCCCGACACGAAACACAATACGGTACAATGGATACTAGGCAACATCCTAGCTTACATCCTGCAAACCGAGAAGCCTACTTTTATACTACGAAATGACCCATGCTCAAAATTATAAAAAAGATTTTGCGCGAATGCTCGATATAATAATGACCGAAACTTTTCTGTGACAGTAATAAAACCAGAAAAAACTTCTCTTGTAACCCACAAAGAACAAAACAAAGGCTAACTGATTAAATAAAATAAGAGAAGGTGAACTGTTTCAAATGAACCAACAAAAACAAAAGAGTGGATAATGCGCTTGCTTAATAATGTTTAAATAAAAGAAGTGATTAACGCAATTTTTTAAAAAAATGATTAAGGCGCTTGTTCTCAAAAGTTCACTTCTCTGGTAGAGGGTTCAAATCTCGGTGCGTGCAGTAATATTTAAGAGTTGTGTTTGATCATATGAGCTATGCCAGGTCGTCCCGCTGTTCATATATTTGCTGGATTTTCACGTTTGTTATCGTTAATAATATATCTAAGCGTACGGATGTTTTTTAAAATGTAAATTCGAAAAAAAGTGATCCTTAGCTCATTTGAGTCAAAGATGAAACTTCTTTATTTTAACAGCATTTTATATAACACACCGAGATACTTTGTAGCAGATCTGTTGGGAGTTAGCCTAAAGATGCTAGATTTTACCGTATTCGGTTTTTGTTTCTGGCTGGATATGTTTTCGGTTATTACGTTTCTGTGACTTGCCTGATAATCGTCGTGTTGACCAGCTGCACTCTCGGTAAATGAGGCTAAAACACATCTAATATGGCAAGCTGGCTGCGCTATTAGCCGAAATATCGAAAAATCAAAAAATGCCCATTACAGGTAGCTTTTCGTTAAAACACATCGACATTATTGTAGATTCACATATATGTTTCATGGAGCCTGGCGCACCGCAGAGGTGATATTCAGTTAAATAACATCAAGCCAATGAATTACTTTCTCAGAGGCAAAACAAAAGTTACTCTCCAATATCTATCAACTTAACAGATTCCGACGTAGAAAAGTGATCGTCTATATGGTAAATACATGTTTTTTGGGGTCCGGAGAATCCAAACATTAACACATTTCTATGACATTGTGCGCTGTTACAGCAGCTGTCCTTGAGCCTGTTAGTGCAGACCTACGTAAATTGTTAAGTGAATTATACGAAGGTTGTAGAATATCTCTATATATTGTCCTATATAGCCTTCACTATTATCTTCACATTCTTTCAATCACATTGGCAGTATTAAAGTTCTTCCCCATAAAATTTGTTGGACACGTCTGTAGCCAACTGGGCATAAAGTGTTGTATATATCTCTTTGTTATTTGAATTTTATTCCCTATAAATCTTTATTCAGGTGTACTAACAAATAATAGCCGAGTGGTTACAAATATATATAGTAGAGTGGATAATCCAAATTTGTTTTTCCTATTTTCCTTTCCGCCTCACGGATAATGGATATTTTTTTATTATGTATTACAAAATAGATAGGCGATACCACATTTCAAAACAAACTAGTCAGGTGTAGAAAATCGTTATCTGACGGTAGGGGTTGCCTTAGTTGCCGACCGGTGTATTCGGAGAGTGTGCATACAAGTTGGAAGCGGAGTAGTTTCGAGACATGTTTGCCTGCGACGCCACCGCCCGCAGCAGTCTGTTTTCGAACTTTAAGCTTCTAGTTCGAGCAGGTAAAATCTGGAGAGCAGTGGGAGATGACAGGTACTCAGTTTGAGCACTTTACCATTTAATGTTTGGTACAGCGGCAGGAGACATACGTACGTTGCACCTTGCCCGTGGCACTCACTTTCCTGACTGAAAATGCAGCACATCCTGCACTATTTGCACAAAGAGCGTCGATTTACTATATACCTCCGTTGTACACTGTGCCATCAGTAGACAACAGACTCAACAAACAGCCTCAGCCGTCATCCAGAAAATCTACTCGTTGATTGGCTGAGAACAATCAAAGTTAAATCAATATTATAAATAATTACGTTTAGTGACTTTTATTGGTTAGGCACGCTGACAAACATCACATTTACTCATTAGACATTCTGTTTCGCGGGCTCACGCACGTGATCCTGCATTTTTACGAAGGAAACACAGCTTATCCAACAGTACGAAATATTCGGCTCAACGTCCATTTTAATATGTTCAGTTACCGCAATCGTTTTCCCGAGTCAATCATAAATTATTATGAGTAGTTAATTTTTTTTTGGAAAAGTCGTCTTAGATTCTTGTGTTTTTCAAAAATTACAAGAATACTATCCTTGCCTTGGAGACGTCAATGACCGACTTACCCTTTCAGATTCTGGGGGTAGTGCCATTGTGTTCCCACTTTATCTGCTCTGTGTGCGGTCGCCAGAGGCCCAGGGCTGTCTGCACAGGCTCAAAATCACTGTCACTAATGAGTAGTAACTTAACAATTCATATATAGGTGCCGTGGGACGTCTGCATTCCAAGAAACCTTACAATATTAATTTATTTTGGGAAATATATTTAGCGAATAATGCAACTTGCTATTTGAAAATTCAAAACGATACAGTTTAGATTGTCAACCTAATTTTTTTATAAGTTCATTAATGTTCTATGTAAATCCAGTATAAGGAAAGTAAATTTAAAAATTTGTACTCATAGCTTCAAAGAGTCTTTTCACAGAACAGTCTGAACTAGTCACATATTTTTAAGACTCTATTTTCCTATACCGTTTAATTGACTCTGTAGTCCCGAAGATTATCTCTGTATTTTTGGGCGTTCACATCGCCGAATGATCACTTTTTCCTTACACGTTTTTCTTATTCAGTAAGAGCCGTGTTACAGGTGATCAATAAATCACTATTTGGTTTTATTTTATAATGGTACGGAAGCTCACGTCACTAACTAATGTTTATGAAAGGAATAGCGTCACTTAAGTTTTAGAACGACGGTGGAATTTTGGTTATATGTAACGTATTCTTTTCTTTTTTCATTTTAAGTGCCCTTTATACTCAAAACTCGTCAAGGTAGATGAAACCGTGAGATTACTTTACTGAAACAGATCATTTCTCTGTTTAGTCTTGCATAAAATGTGCATTAAGGTGGCTGCATACGCCTTTCTCATTACGCTTAACGGCTCCCTAAGAGGAATTTGTATAAGCTGTGCTTGCTACCCACAGGACTGTTACAAAGAAGTAGCAGAAAGAATTTAAAATGCTCTATATTAGGAGTTCTGAACATTTTTGTATCACGCTCCAAATCCATTCAAAGAAAATTAGTTTTAATTCAGTGTTGCTTATCTTTTGGGGTAATTCGTTCTGACAGTAAAAAACACTTTGAGATTCGTGGCAAAATTAGAAATTAAGAAGCATTGTCGTTATGATTGTGGGTGAGCTCAATTTCATAAGGACAGATGAGTAACGGAGTAAATATGATAAACATTTTGGTGAGAAAGTGAATGTCTAGCGAAATAGTAGCTATCCTTTAAAGATACAATGTAAAAAAAGAATGCCAACGATATACACTTCAATGGAGAAGAAAGGATGAATATTCCAGAGTTTTAGGTAACCAACGATAAATAATTAAATGCAGATACTAACGCCAAAGTTCTGAAAATGGGGCAAGTTTCTTGCAGTCCAGAAGAAACATTGGGGGTCAGATTGTAGTTAAACTATTTGGATTTTTTTTTTAAAGAGTTACAGGTACTGTAGATTAAGTATGGTATTAAAACGATTTTGCATACATTTCTACGCCAACGGTGAAGGGAAATCTATTTACACCTCAAATACCGGTACAAACATTTAGCATCCAAAATAATGCGACAAGCGCCATTACAAGATTGAGACTTACATTGAAAGCTATAGGTTCCGGGGCGCCCAGGTTATATAATACTTCTCGGGATTCCCATTCAGAAAATACATTAACTAAATGCGACATTTCCAAGTCCGTCTTCGGTTTCATCTTTGCAACATTTTAAAAGAAAAATCTGGCGTTATTCTGTAGACATTAAAAGAAAATTTCAATTAATTAACACCAAGCCATGGCTCCCTGATTTTAGGTGAAAATAGAAAGCACTTTGTGTTATTGAGTTACTAAACTTCGGCGAATGGAACTGTGAATTCTTGGCAATTATAAATATCTTTTCTAGTTCTGTCCTCAGGGCTACGTCATTTCTGTGAGGTAAATGAGACATAGAAGAAGGGATAAACGACGATAGTACGGGGCAAAATAATAGTCACGTCTCGTACAATAAATTATACCAGAAAACAATACAGATTGAAAGCATATGAAAATAAATTTGAGAAATTCTCAAAATGGAGAAAACTATTTTTACAGTCTACTATTCTTATTGTGTGTGCGCAAACGTTGTTACACAGAAAAAAATGAAATAATGGGCTTTAAGTTAGTCGCAGAACTAGATATTCAGTCAAAATCTTTGACATATTTTAGCTCTGGCGGTTTATAGCGGTTAAGTAATCGTTTCCGGAAGACAAAGGTGTTGTCCACAAATAGGAGAAATGTTGGGGTTTAAAGACTATACAGAAGATGTATTAATAGCTAAGCTTAAAGCAACAGCCATTACGTGATAAAGAGATGAAAGAATTGTTGGTATATAACTAGTCGCTTTTTTCCCCATGCTTACTTCAATCACGAATGTTGTGATCTCTTTAGATTGATGAAAATCTCACTAACCCTTAAGGACGTGTAAGTTTAATCACCATGCCTGCTTCAATGACGGATTGGTGACACAATTCTAATGGGGAGAGCTAAACGAGTAACTTGTAAGGAAATACCCTCTAATAAACTGTGAATTACAGTTCATAGTGTAGATAAGGATCTATACGTCATCCAGTCGGCCGCTGCACTCAACAATACTAAGAAAATCAAAGCTTCAGAAAAGATTTCAAACTAATTAAATAAGGGAAGTAAAATTGTATAATAGTCTGAATTCTTACATTTAACAGTATTACTTACTTTCCACAAGTTCACCGACCGTTATTTACAAAACATAATCAGAAAATCCGCTGCACACAGGATTCATCACACCACTTGCAATTTTACAATTAGTTTTTGAGTAACTGTTTAACTTCAAAAATATTATTTGCCAGTTACATAAACACTGGGTAGAAAGTTTCCTGTAAATTTTCACATTAATTCTTAATACTGTCACATTTACTACTAGTAACATACATGTTACGCAATCTACCCACTCTTCTTCAACAACTTAACCTTGCTGTTCGTAGCGATACCTCACACCTAAAAAATTCGTAAATACAGATAGCCATCTGATTGTCTTTAGTCTTCTGAATAAACTAAAATCGCTTTCTAGAGCTATAAAGAACAATTTAAATCTATTATCGTTAATGCTGCGCTGAAAGGAATCTGATCATTGCTCTCAGCACTACAACTCGTCGAGAGTTTTAATGAAAAATATGTAACACTCGATCACGGACAATATTCTGAACCCTCAAGAATCCCAATTCACCGACGAAAGAAATTAATACTTGACCCCACTTAACCTACTTCTGGCTTACAATCATTCAGTGACCAACTCTTACTTGCCAAGCGGCAAATGATCAGATTCGTGGCTTGACCTATGAATTCAGCCGCCGCAAGTATTATTTTCACCTCCAATATAACCGAGCCTGTTGGATGAGTGGTAAGGCTCTGACCTCGCATTCGGGATAACATAGGTTCGAATTACCGTCCGGGCATCCAGATTTCGGTTTTCAATGATTTCCCGAAATCACACCAGGCGAATGCCGGAATGGTTTCTTCAAAAGGAAATAGCCGACATCCTTCCCAGTCTAACGTCGACGAGGCGTAATACCATAAGAAAAAGAACGAAAAAGAACCTCCAATGAAGACTTCGGTATTTTCCTTGACTGTACATCTGGAGAGACCCCACACACTCTCTCTGGTTAATGACGTGGCTATTAAAGGCGGTTCTTGTGACAAAGTCCTTCGTTGCAACAATTTCCCCCAAGGATATTTTCAAACAATTCGGCATGCACTAATGCCCCTAAAAAGACTCAAAAGTCCACGAATAAGGCTGTAAAATGAACCCTAGTGGCCTTACGTTTTATTCTGTAAGACATGCATATATTCTGTTTGCGAAACGTGTAGTTTATGCAGCTAAAGCTGGGGACCATTTGAAACTGCAGTCAAGCAGGCATATGTGAGGGGCCATAGTACCTGGGCTAGTTGTCCTCCCCGATCCAAGCGCGCAGCCATTCCTGTGGCTAATTACTTAGTTACAGTGCAGTAAATACAAAACGTAGTGTAAATATGTCATCCTGGATCGCAGTAAAAGGAAGTGTGAACAAATACAAACCATTCTGTCTGAAAGTGATGAAATCAACAACAACTGGATCAGGAGCATCTTACTGTCCCACTGATAAATAATTTTACAATCTTTTCTTTTTCTGTATCTAAAGTCTGAAGTTATATCATTTCTTGTTGCTATTCAAAGTCCATAACAGAAAAAAATATGGCAGTAAAATGTAACACCAAGAAGTTTTGTTATAAATTATTTTTTGAGAGTAGGTATTCAATATCAAAGTAGTCATATTAAAAATATCATTCTTTTATAGAAGCAATTACATTAGCGCCTTTTTCTTGTATTGTGCCACTCAGGCAAATAGCTAATTCCAAGGAACAAAGAATGTACTGTGTTTTGTTTTGAGGGGTATAGCCGCATTATACGCTGGAATAATACAAGTCAACATTTTTGCAGTGACATAACTCGTTACAGATATTTCCTTCGGTTTCATAATTCATGATATGTAGAGTGAAACAGAAAATTCGAACTGAGAAACCTGTTCTACGTTTGTTCCAACTTTATATTGAAAGAACTTTTATATCAACATAATGTAATTTAGATTTGTAATTTGTTTATAAAATTTAAAATAAGCTGGTCTGAATTAAACAGATGGTAATTTTATTGTTTATTCTGTTGGAAAAGAATCCCAAAACAATATTTTACTTCGCATTACAAAATCAGCTCTCATGTAGTGTCGGGAGCAGTGGTCTTATTATTTTTCATTATGTTCATAGATTCGTCCTCCTGTTTAAGTGGTCCAATCAGTTAAGGTATAGATTTCCAAACTGGGGGGGGGGGGAGGGGATTGAATTACCCTAGTTCTACACTGTTTGACGTACTATGTCTCCTTCACCGCCCCTTAGAACTGAAAAGCTTTATTTTAACATCACATACTTAGAGATTTTCCTCAAAGATGTCATTGTTAGTTCTAGAAGTTGCAACTCTGAAAACGTAAAGTATCGGCACATAGCTCTGAAATTACTCAATGCAGTACATCTGGACCAAAAATAAATAAATAAATGATGCAGCTACCAATTATGATTTTAAGAAAATAGATAAATTGACGTTATGAGTGGAGTATTACAACCTGTATCCCAGAATATTTCAGTAAACACTGCGATTATTTCAAGCAATTGTTTGTGAGAAACATAGTTTTCAGCTCTCGCTGCAATAAAAACAAACTATTGAAGCGAACTCGATATAGTCAATAATTTACGCTGTACTTTTTCTAATAACCAACAAAGAATAAGAAATCCTGTTAAAAGAAGTACAGGATCATCCTTCCAAATGATTTATTTTTTTTCTTTGCTACTCGTTATAAATAAATTTAAAGTTTTTAATTTTTTACTTTTTCAAAAAAAAATTTTTTTTAATTTCATAAGCAATAAAAAAATAAATACATTCGATTTCGTACCTGCTTTTTTGCGCTTTTAATTATAAAAATGTGGCGGAAGGTGGGAGTGGCAAGAAAACAACAGGGATTCTCTGAGATAACGGTACCAGAATTTCAACCTTCAGGAAATATCGCGACACTGTAATGGAGTGTACCTTGTGCGTATAGTACATTTACTGTTACTTTTTCTCTCTCTCTCTTTTTTCATTCGTTTTGAGATTTATAACGACACTGAAGTTATTGATTGCTCCAGGAAATTCATTTTTACGATTACATTACAGTACTCAAATTCCTTCAAGCTACTAAAATTACAGATGCTCTGAAGCCATCAAGAATCTTAAACGTACACGCTGCTAAAATTCGTAAATTGTATGCTGCTGCCAGAAGTATTTCAGTGGGTTACGTCAGTACTTTTACTATCAAACCTAACTGTGGCTGTAGTGCATCACGCTGGTAGGGCTCCTGCAGATTAGTTAGAGTAAAAGTATCGATAAAAATATTTACCGCTGTACATAATTAGAAGTGGAGAAACCAATTATATTATACTTATGAGCACTCTTTCCTCACCAGCCTTCCATTTTCAAACGACATACATACAGTATACTCCAGTCTCTCATGCACAAACATTTACTAAATGAACACGACAAAAAAAAGAGTACTAAATTTACCATTTAAGAAGCTAAATGAAGTTAAAGTATGTCAATATAACACATCATAAATTTATGAAATATTCGCCACTTTATTTTCTGACACTTTTCTACTACTGCTGACGGTAAGTACACCATATTTTAGAATTTTTTACGTTTTTTCTTGCTTTTTCATTAAATTTTTCAATTTGATTTTATTGTATTTTTAAAAAATTACAGAGTTGCTTTGCTACAAATTTTTTTTTTTTACTTATTGCTTTACGCCTCGTCGACGGCTAAGATCATTAGAGACGGGATGGGACTGGAGACAAGGGACGGGAAGGAATTCGGCCATTGCCTTTTTGAAGGTAGCATCCCGGCATTCGCCTGGAGTGATTTGGGGAAACCATGGGAAACCCAAATCTGGATGTCCGGACGGGGATTCGAATCCACGTCCTCCCGAATGCGAGGCCAGAACGTTAACCGTTCGCCCACCACGTTCGGTGCAAATTTGATAGTAGGATGGTAGTACAAATATTTTAACCTGCGTTCACGCCTATTCCCCCATTCTATGTACATGTTACAGGCTGATCGGTTTGTACCATTGTGCAAGAACTACAGACCGTTGTCCTAGGATCAACCGACAAGTGGGTGCATCAGCATTTGAGTGTAACAGAACTAGCCTGAGGTATAGACGATTGTTTGTCAGTTCCGGTAGAAGTGCACCCAACCACAGAACAATGGAGTTTTCTTAAGTTTCATACAAAACATAAACATGAAAACATAAAAAATTGTGAAAGACTTAAATGAAATTTGAAGAAAAAAAGTCTTTACGGGTATTAGCGTCTTTAAATGAGGAAAAATACTTCCGATGATAACACAGAATATTCAAATAATTAGCCGTACACTCGGTAACATAAATATGTCTATATATTTTTATTCTGAAGCAATACATAAGCTGTCAACAATATGACACCAATACATCCGAAAACAGCGAAACTATACTTTGAATGATTTGTCAGTAAATTGTAATTTATATAGTAAAGACTCATATACTTGCAACCACAGATCACAAAAGTTTGTTTATAAGAAAGGTTTTTGTTACTAGATCTGTCTATGAGAAACTCAAAAAAAAAAAAAACTAATACCAAATAATCTGATGGAGGTAGTGTTCAGGTTGCCGTGATGAACATAATTCCTGGATGAATTATCTGAATTTTTGCGTATGGTCGGTTGTAAGGTATTTTGGAGTAGACATGACTTTAGCACGTAGTGTTTGCCGCCTTGGCTGAGGTGCGTGTGCAGATAATTGGTGGACTGGACGAGTTAATCCCGAGACTCTGGCCTGAGTCACGCACGAGGGATCCCTCTGCTGCAACAGCTGTTGGTCTGGGCGTGACTTCCTGGCTGGAGAGAGAGCAGCCGTGAACAATCTGTAGCCGCAAACTCGCCTCTAAATCCACCTCGTAAAAACTGAACTTCGTGTGGGTTTAACAACCGAGTGAGAATGTTTGTTACCGCACCTTCCACCTACGTCGAGGCTTCGCCGAACCCGGTAACGTTAGCAGGTAAGGGCGATCTGTACCGTAAAATGGGATCTGAATCTCCGTGCGTCATAGCGGCTTTCACTTACAGGAAGCACAGTATAGGTTAAGTTGCATCGAAAATTTCCAACAAAACTGAGATTCGAACTGAAAGCCTTAGAAATTTTTGTGCGAAATCTTACCGCTAAGCGAACAAGCATAGTTCTTTTGTGGTCATAATCCAATTGGTAAATTGTAAAATGGGAGACATTGGTCATCAGTTTACGAGATTGCGTAGATAATGGGGCTCATTATTTATTGAGAAGAAAGAGACGAAGATGAGAGCGCTAATGGCTGCATCAGAAAGAATACCCTGGTTTGAACCACAAAAAAGTATTAACTGTTAGCAAATTTATCAGTCACCAGGTATACGACTCTGGGTGGGTACAGATTCTCCAATGTGGATACAGGCAGTTTGAGCGTTGCGATTCTCTATGTAGTCTGCGCCAATGTTTGGAATAGCTTCTGTGTCCACACAGCTATGAGTTTTTTTTAAATATCTTTCCCTATGCACGATGCTAAACAACTACTAAAATTCAGAGTATAATAATTATCATGCATGCACCGAACAATTTTGTGCATTTTATACTGTATAAACGCTCTAAGATATTTGCATTGCAGATTTTTTAATATAAAACATAATTGTCATGCAACAGCTTGTTTTTTTTTTAAATATAAGAAATGGTATTCAAACTGTTGTTGAAGCTGCGTTAAATTGATATGAATTACACTATTACATCGTTGTGTCATTTCACCTGCAAACAAACGTCATCTTTCTTAGTTAAAGTGGTTTCTCAAATCATTTCTGTTTGACTTTCCGTTCCATCAACTGTTAAAGGAACGTCAGTTTCTGTATCTGTCTACCGAGCCCGGTGACTGCGCGTTAACACTCGGGCCTGGTGTTGGAGAGGGTGTGGGTTCGAATCCCCGACCTGTCTTCCAGATTTCAGTTTTCCGTGGTTTCCCTAAATCACTCCAGGTGAATAACGGAATGGATTCTTCAAAGGACATGGCTGAATTCCTTCACTTCTGTTCCTTGCCCACATTCCTTTCCCACCTCTAATGACCTCAATGTCGAGGAGATGTTACGCCGTGAAGGGATAAAGGTATCTGTTCGCGATTTGTATTAGTGTTGTGCTATCCCGTCAGTTAATAGAAGCGGCGCAAGATTACTCTGCTCTATCCCCCTCTGCTGACCTTACCAATAATCACGAAGTAGAAGTGTATAAGGAAACATCTTATATACCATATATATTGAATGTGAAAAATGCTTCTGTTACTAGAATTCATTTTACGCAGATATCATATCGTTGAACCAGAGATTTATGTTGTTAGCGCCGAACCCGATAAACAGACTCTTTGTTGTTGTAATTTGTGAAGTGAAGACATAGCAACGAAGATATTTTTAAAACGTGCTATAAAATCTGTAACTGATAAGTACTGTAACAATGACAATATTAGTATAGAAAGAAAGAAAAATGTATTTCCACGAATTATGTTAATTAAACTTTTGAAGAAGCATGAATAAAAGTCAGCGACTATTAATGTGAAACATCGATTTGTCATTATTTCACGTGAGTACAATTTCTTTTTGTAAAAATGTGGCTGTAAAGTTATGCTTTGCTTAGCCGTGACTGTAATGTTATAAGTGGTAGCTGAAAATTTTCCACACGTCTGGTTAGGCGCAGCGGTCTACTCGGAAGGATCGGCAACGGGAAGGGCGATGAGATGATGAGAAGAGCATGACCTTGAACCGCCAGTTGAGAGTGAACAGGGTATAATATATGTTGTTTTCTTCTGTTTCCGAAGTAGGTATCAGAGGTATATATGAGGAGGAACGACCCCTGCATTCACCTAGACGTTAACGGAAACACTCGTAAAACCGTAATCAGCGTGGGCGTTGTGTCGGTGTTGGTACCTGTTTGGTGAGCAGCACGACGAGCAGTATGTAGCCGTTGAGCAGCAGCCCCAGCACGGTGATGACTGTGAGGGGCACGCCCAGGGCCAGCCCGCTCATCACCGACGACGCCGCCCGCCACACCTGCAGCGAACAACAACCACCTCATCATACGCGACACTTACACATTACATCAGCGATTCAAAAACACTTGTCAACAATGAAAATTGAAACACTCTGAAGACATGCTCGGATGTCAATGTAACTTCGTACGCATTCACACCATCAGGGTCGCCTTAAGGAATTTCGGGGCCCCCTACTTCTTTTCTAGATGCACTTTTGCCTACATTTTGGATAATTTTTGTACCTTTATGTACATATACATAGACACACATAAACATAAATATATATATATATATATAAATATATATATATATATATATATATATATATATATATATATATATATATATATATATATATTGTGTACAAACAGGCCAGCAGTTTATTGAGTATACGGGAAAACTTCGCCGAGTCTTTGGTGTTTTATCAATGCATCTCCCAACTATTGTCACTTTCATTTCTGGCTAAGCCCTGCTGCCCATTGTGTCAAATGAAATTTTAAAGCTATTATATTTACAAGGTGTGTGAATTAATTTTGAGGGATTTTCAATAGATGGCGCCACTTGTGCTATATCGCATCAATCTCGTGTGTAACTATATTCTCGTGTAAGCTCTTTGAATAGGCTTTACTGTTTAGTATGTGACTTTGGGCTGATGTGTAAACAGCACATTTGTTTGCAGGTCTGAAAATGTCGAAGTACGAGCCAACAAAACACCATTTACGGGAAGTGTTATTGTTCCTGTTCAATTCGAAGAAAAGTCATCGAGTGCTATTGGAGACTTATGGCGAACATTCTCCGTCGATAAAAACGTGAGAGTATTGGTTCCGACGTTTTAAAAGTGGTGTTTTCGATACAGTTTACAGGTCAACCGAAAAAGTTCGAAAATACGGAATTTGAAGAATTACTCGACCAAAATTCATGTCAAACGCAAGATGAACTTGCTGAATCGTTGAATGTTGATCGCACAACCGTTTCTAAACGTTTAAAAGGCTCTCGGTATGATTCAAAAGCAAGGAAATTGGGTGCCATACGAACTGAAGACGAGAGACATTGAACGCTGATTATTCACCTGTGAATAATTGCTTCAGCGCCAAACCAGGAAGGGATTTTTGCATCGGATCGTCACTGGCGATGAGAAATGGATACTGTATGATAATCCTAATCCTAATATTCATGGTGCAAAACTTATGCTCTTTATTTGGTGGGACCAGCTCGGTGTTGTGTATTACGAACTGCTTCAACCGAATGAAACAATAACTGGTGAACGCTACAGAACACAACTGATGCGTTTGAGCCGTGCTTTAAAAGAAAAACGTCCACAATTCGAGCAAAGGCATGATAAAGTGATTCTTCTTCATGACAACGCTCGACCACATGTTGCTTGTGTAGTGAAAAAATATTTGGAAACGTTGAAATGGGATGTTTTAGCCCACCCGCCATGTTCACCAGATATTGCTCCATCGGATTACTACCTGTTCAGATCCATGGAACACAGCCTGGCTACGCAGCGCTTCCATACTTACGAAGATACGAAAAATTGGATTGATTCGTGGATTGCATCAAAAGATGAGTTGTTCTTTCGACGCGGAATCCGTATGCTACCAGAAAGATGGGAGAAAGTAGTGGCTAACAATGGACAATACTTTGAAACATAATGATGTATTCAGTTGTTCATAATAAAACCTTTAATTTACAGAAAAAACCCTTAAAATTAATTCACACACCTTGTATAATACAGTTTTTGTATACGACATTTCTTTTCTTGCCTTTCTTTGCTAGTACATATAGTTTTTTCGGGTTGGAGACACATTTTAATTCAATAACTTTTTATATGAAACGTCAAAAGATGAATGAGTTTATTCGAACGAAATTACATAAATTACTGAAACAGGTTCAGAGCAATACACGCCTTTAAACATGTAGGCCTATTATAATTACATTAGATACTACTTCCTCAAAACTGAATCTGATGAAGGACTTCTCCACGCCTCGGAAATGTCTATTGTGAAGGCAGCTTATTAACATTCTAAATCGGTAGATTATTTACTTTAGCAGGAAAATTGCTCGTTAAGTAAGGACAAATTTTGAAGGCGATCGTGGCGGGGCCCCCTCAAGTTTGGGGCCCCCCGCGACCTCGGTTCTTGCGGTAGCCTTAAACCGGCCCTGCACACCATCGGCGGGTAGCTAAATGGTTAGAGCTGCAATTCTCTGTGTCAGGTAGTGTTCCCAACAGAGTGCATTAGTGTTGTTCGTGTTTAGTGTCGTTGCCAGGCCTCGTAAGATATATAAGGGGTGTGAAACGCGTCAGATGTTGCGTATTCACTGTGAAGGACACCGAGAAGCCGCGTACTCGTGTAAGACATTGTTATCAGCACCTAACGGAGTTTGAATGCGACCTCATTTTGGGTCACCATTTGGCGGGCTTTGGCGCAGTAACCAGAGTTCTGTGGCATTCTGATGTGATATTCTGATGTTGGACTGCATGGCAACGTGAGAGCTTGCATACTCGTGTCAAGGTTCCAGCCGACCAAGTCTAACCACCCGCAGGGAGGATCGCCGTATTGCATACTTAGAACATCGTAACTACTTCACATCTACGCCTGTTATTCGAGTAAAAGTATTCTGTGTCATCCCTCACCATTGCTCGGAGATTAGGAGCGGCTGGACTTGGGAATTGCAGTCCCATGCGTAGGCTGTTGTTAACACCATAACAGCAAAAGGCAGCGATTGGAATGGTTCCGATACGGGGAAGCATCGACTGCTAATGAATGGCGTCACATTGTGTTCAGCGATGAATCGTGGTTCTGCATTGCCGGGGAAGACTATCGTCGGCGTCTATAGCGAAATTCTGGGGAAAGTTCTATTCTTCCAATGTTTAGGAAGGGAACAGTGGTGTTACTCCTAGCGTCATTGGGTGGTGAACCATCGGGAATGGCTTTTGGTCACAGTTGGTTGTGACTGAGGAACTTCGACAGCACAACAAAATCAAATATTCTTTTGCAATATCGAACTGTCAGGTGACACATTTGGAGGCAACCAAGATTTATGACTGGAACTGTCATAGAAATGAAATAAGTGCTGTTGTTGTCGAATGTTCAGTTCAGATCGCCCTCGACATTTCCTTGCGATAAGCTATAAGACTTCTAATGAAAGATAAGTCACTCTGACGTCCCATGAAAGTGCTTCCATGTTTGCAGATCAATTGAGTCAAGTCATCGCAGTTGGTCTCCTGACTGCAGACTTACTTTCACTATTGGATTAATGTTGGAGTCACGTAACAAATCCGGATGTCACTCAGATAGGTTGAAGCAGTCATCGATGGTACAACGATACCACAGTCTGAAACGTCTAAGCAAAAGACCTGTTGTTATCTTGTAACATATACACAACAGCAAGATCAGATCTGATTCTGCTATTTCATTCATTAACTACATATGAAGCCTTCTCATGTTCATACCAACATGCCAGAGACATCTTTTTGGGGTTAACTATTTTATGTTGTTCAAGAGGAATGTATCATTTTTGCAACCAAAGTAGTGAAACACTTGAAAGAATCATTCTTCCTGCATCCAATGAAAGTCTGAACATTCGGAAGTGGAGAGATGCGAGTCTCTACGTCACGTAACCAACCCACAATGTGATCCGATATTTTTAGACTTACAAGGTTCTCGAACATTTAATGACTTGCAAACTGCTTCAGCACATAGGGCACAGGAAATGGTCAATAAAGCCGATTTCCTTTTTTGTGAACTATTCTATTATAGAGCACGATGCTACTAGTAAAGATGTGTCAACATCTCACACTAATAGATTTATTTTTTAACTAGCATTTTACCCACTGTTTCGTCCGCGTGAGCCTTAGTGTGCGTAATACGTTTGCCTTTTGTGCATTTTCCTAGTAGCAAAGAATAAAGACATGTAATGCAGTATCTTAGTGTCCTTCAACTTAAATTAAAATCTAGAATTTCGTTTCACTCATTGAAGTATAAACCTTTTATTTAATGATTTGACTAACGTTCGCTCTTTATTCTAACGTACTATGTTTCAGAAAACTGAAGAAGTAAACAACAAAAGTTACTAAAAAAAAAAAATCCAGAATCCGATAGGCGATATGTTTATTTGTGTTGTAGCGTGATATTTTGTGGGTATCGTATGAAGTAGTATTTATCTGAAATGCAGTGCAATATGATAAAAATTAAACTTTATTTGCTAATACTTCTGCAGAAGTATCTTTCCTTACTGACAACATACATTTTTTAAGTAAAATCCGAAACTTAGTATCCGTTATACCATTAAAATAATCTCCTTTTAAATGTATGATTTCTAGAAAATATTTCTTAAACTGATTGATATTTCCAAAGTTTTGTTGTATGTCTCAGATTTTACATCTTCAACGAATTCCGTCAAACAGATATGATATGACTAGATTTTACTTCTCAATGTCAATATCACCACATAAATTCTATAACAGTTAACATTCCCTTCGGAGTTGTAAGGTAACCGTTTGATATGCTCTCAGGACGGTTGCGCCTGCATTGGCGACTTCTGAATGTACACCACTGCCACATAATTGCCTGTAGTTACAGGCGCTGTGCTACGAGTACAGCATCAAAGCACACACAGGTACCACGTCGATACTAACAGAAAATCTTTCAAAACACAGGAATCAGTGCTGCATCAGACCTTTAGTTTGCTTTTCATGGCATCCCATCGTTCTATCCAATAGGGTTTATGAAGCCGAGGCCTCGCCGCCCTTTATTTCCGTCCAGCAAGAGACTTCAATATGTTTACAGACCACACAACACTGAACCATTCCTATACATTATAGGATTTGCTTTCTTGTCGTGTGGTTCTAACTTTACGACGTATCATATAAAGTTATACTTCTGAATTTCTACCATAGGAAATTCTGTGAAAGCAAACCTGAATTAAAACAATAACTATCAAAATTCTTTAGTAAATCATTTACACACCTATCGATTCGAATAAATTTATTTTAAACTTTTTCAAATCAAAACTTTTTCTTTTATTTCTTCCCTTCTTTTATACAATAAAAATTAGTACGATTCTTTACACAGTTATTAAGTTTAACTTCTTTTCAGAAAACAACTCATGCCGAATCTCTCTTTATCTTTTCGTTCTGCCTATTTTGGATATGAAGTCGTATTGCCACTGTAATAAACCAGAGTGTTTCTTCTACTCGTATTAGCACTACCCATTTTTGTTTCTTTCGTTCCCACTTTCGTTCAGTACATTGCTGCTTACTTGATATAGATCATATTATTTAAATTATTAGAAAAATTTGACAAAGAAGTTGATTTTGACTGTTATCTTGCAACATGAACGACAGTTCTACATACAAATTATTTTTTTGGGAACATAAAGAGGACCGTTATTATCGAGGTAGTACACCTAGGCATGTATATTCTGACAACCGAGAGGATCTTGTTCCTCTGAAGTTTAGCTGACAGGCCAACACAGTAACAGAAGGAAATATTATTATGCTGGTCATAAACTCTAAGCGAAGTATGAAAAAGTTTGGTATTTGAACCGTGTCATTGCGTGTCATGGCGTCCCTGTAATACATGGTACATAAAACTGGCTAAAAAATATACGAGATCAATCGATGTTATCACAATAGATTCTCACGTCTTAGTAGAGAAGGAATTTCTTCATATGATAGAGATATATATATTTCCGTTGTAATTTTTTCTCTCGTAGAAAACCGTTACTAAGACCTTCTTTTAGGGCAACAGATAAATAGAATCTTCAAAGCTCCGCCAGTAAAACTTCACACCAAAGTTCATTGTTAAATTTTCTACTGTAATTATTTTTAACTTATATTTAAAAACTAATTTGAGAGACAACTAGCCTTTTATTGTGCTTCGCTGAAGGCAGGTCTACGTGAAAGAATAGCATAATTCGTAGATAATGATACACTCAACTGGAAATGTTTTAGAAATCCAGTGTCTAGTAAACCCCGCAAAAGTTAAAATAATGCTCCAGTGAACCCAACAGACCCGGACGTGGGCTGAGTTGAGCCGCAGCTTTCTTCCCCACAAAAATGTGAGAAAATCCCCTCTACAGACAGTAAAAATAAAAAGATCCCTTTCATTCTATAACAACGTTAAGACCTTCCTCACAACAATCAAAACCGTTTTAATTATGTACTAAACAACGAACACCAATAGAACTATCTATACAGTCCTAGGAAGATGTACTGAAGCGATGTGTGTAGAATCGACTCGTTAAAATAACTTACGAAGCACCGACGGGATAGGAAGTAGCACAAGGTCCCTAGCACGGCTACCCGGTAACAATTATTATTCAATATTTTAAAGGTTTTTGTGGCAAATGGACATACAGAAATTTTCTTAAAAAAAACAATAACGACAGAAGAATAAAAAAAATAAACACGTAAAAGAGACGAAATGAGAACTCTATTGTGCTTAGTTAACGTTGGAGCCTGAGTTTTGAAAGGGCGCGGGTTGGATCCCCATATGGATGCTGGTTTCCGAAATCACTCCAGGCGAATTCAGGGACGGTTTCGCCAAAAACTTATGGCCGTACTCAATGTTAGCTTCACGGGTGTTCAGCCTGATAGCGTCATCAAAACACAACTTTCGACAGCTGGCTCTGCTGTCTCCATCAGGTGCGAAAGCTTCATGTGATGTAAGCTAGAAGTCGCCGCCCAGACTGGCTCAGTAGAAGCTTTTATGACGCTTTCCGGCTGAACATCTGTGAAGCTTACATTGATTCAGTAAGCCGGGGAAGTCCCCACTCACACGTAAGTTACCTGTATTGCCGTATATCCTTCCAAATTCTCCCTCACGTCTAATGTACCGACGTCCCTGAACCGTTAATTTATGTTAATAATATTAATATAACAATAATAAATAATATTATGCCTTTTCTTGACACATAAGTTTAATTTGTGAAATGTTTATGATAATTCCCATTTTTCAACAGAAAACATCGCCACTGCAGCAATAAGTCATGTTATTATTTCTTAAAAGAACGGTGAATTGGAATTATAGTTGGATACTAGCTATATTGATATTCGATTTTGATTAATCGTTAAGTTGGATTTCAACGTTATAGGAAAATCTGTGACTGTTTTATAAAATAAAAGGTATTTCATTAATTGTTAGTTCAGTGGAGTGTATTTTCTTACATTCTTTGGAGAAAAAATTATTGTTTTCAAAGCTGACCTGGTCAGGATGTTCTAATCCAATTTTTTATTTTTTGGCGGAATGTGTTTATACAACTTATTACTAGTTCTCTAGCTTCACTTAGTCATTTTTTCAAACGAAACATAATCAAAAGAGGAAAATGATATGCACTTTATTCTAGATTGTTTCAAGAATCGAAAAACAACTGAAGGAAAGGAGATAATAGATATTAAATTGCAAATAGCTGTAAGGACAAACATAATCTAGTAACAGATTAGACTTAAATTTTGTATAGTAATGAAGTGATAGTTTCTCTATTTCGCTACGTTGTGACTGTTCGTTCGCAGTGCTCCAGCTGCTTATAAAAAACAACTGCACCGGCAGAGAGGAGCCACACGTTTTCAATTTCCTTACCAGAATTGATACTAGTGGAGCAGGAAGAGGTGGGGCGTGTGTGGGAGATAAAAATTAAATTTCCCTACACAAATAGAAATATACCCCTACGTTAACTACTTCAGTCAGTTCATAAATTATATACACGTCTGACGTTTCTGCGCAGCGGTAATGTAAAACAGTATACATTCTAATTACACGATTTTCTGCTGATAAATAAAAAAGAATAGTAGTACTACTATTATCACGAATTCAAGAAGAATATGTACAACCTCGGAAAGTTTCGTCATTCGTCCTCTAGTCGAATCGATGAACGCGGTAATTACTAAGCCATACCAGAGTCTGAGAGGAATATGTTGTTCATGTGAGAGTAAGGCCACGAAAGAGTTCTGGTGTACTCCATATTACACAATAAACTATGCCAGAGGTGAAGGCCGGTTTGAGGGTCTTTGAAAATCCCAGCAGGGACAGGGATTCACACCGGGTACGTTCCGATTTCTAACCAGACGCCGTAACCTCTGAGCTACCGGACCGCACTGACATTGGAATGTTGCCATTGCCACTCTGCGACCTGATAGCGGGTTGAGTGGGCATGGCGGATGGATTTCGACTTTCGGTTTCATAGAAAGATGCCCCGGTTTATAAGAATTATCTATCCGCTGTGGGCGGTACAATGCGCATACCGACATGAGAGTACTTTGACTAAAAATTATATTAAATAGTGCGGACCCAGGAAATAATACGCAACCCATACGACTTTTTTTCATTTGCCGTGTCATTAATACTGTCGACTTCGCGAGACGGGTGGTGTCGTTAACCTAAGATTTCATCAGGGGAAGTTCATGTTTTCAGTATCCTGTAACAATGATACAATTGTGATGCGTTCACGTTCTTTTTCAGGAATCGTAATAATAATAATAATAATAAAATTGTTTGAGTTTTTTTTGGGTTCTGGCTTTACGCCTCGTCGACGTCGATGTCATTAGAGGCTGGAAAGGACTGGGGGCAAGGAACGAAGAGGAATTCACCAATGATCTTTTGAAGGAACCATCCTATCATTCATCTGGAGTGATTTGTGAAAACCATCAAAATCCAAACCTGGATGGCCGGACCGAGATTCGAACACGCCTCCTCCCGAATGCAAGGCCAGAGCGTTACCGCTCGTCCACTACGCTCGTTAATATTTGTTAGTAATGCACCAATGTATAATGACAACCTTTTCTGGTTTTTTTTTTTTTTTGGAAGTCAAGGCGGGATTTATGGCAACACGCTAATCGGCTATTTATTCTGCTGTCTATGCCCAAGAATTATATTTACATACGTTCTTAATAATTTCCATTGTTTTTTTTTTTTTTTGTAAATGCTTTACGTCTCTTTATAACATCGAGGTCTTTAGAGACGGGAAAGGATGGGGGGCAAGGAATGGGAAGGAATTCGGCCATGGCCTTTTGAAGGAAGCATCCCGGCATTTGCCTGGAGTGATTTGGGGAAACCATGAAAAACCCAAATCTGGATGCCCGGACGGGGATTCGAACCGCCGTCCTCCCGAATGCGAGGCGAGAACGCTAACCGTTACACCGCCCCGCTCGGTAATTTCCATTGAGTTCCTAAGCAAATTTATCTCTTCACAATGTATAAATGTGTCGGATGACATATATTTTCACACTTCGTGACTCAAATGTTCCAGCTACACCGGTACGTATTATAAAGTAGCAAATTCGTCAATTCCACTAATGAACTCATTAAGAAACCGATATAAGCATCTGACACAATCATCGAATAAAGATAACTGTAATATTCTCACAAAGTTTACTCTCAGTCGTCCATCAGTATTCCTTCCCAGAGTGGGATGATTAATCTGAAAATAATTCTTGCTATAATTTCAAAGCACTGCTTATTAAGCTGTTGGCTTCAAAGATAATCATCTAAATTACTGCAGCTCCCCGGCGTGCCGAGTGAATACTTATTTTCCTCCGCCCCGTAATCTGTCGGCAGTGACAACGTGATCGATCAGACTTCTCAACACGTCGCTGATATTGATGCGTGTCTCGAGGAGATTAATCCTCAACGGCACGCCCCGTCGACAGGCGCTGCTTCCACTGTCTTATCAGTTATCACCAACCACACAGCTTCCACGGCAGCAATAAGTCTCCCACATCACGTTTCCCAGCTATTCCTGGAGTTTCCGTCTGTTTTATTTTAATACACGAATGAAATTTTGAGGACGTAAGAAGACTGATTTTTTTAAAGTTTTTGTTTTATAAGTACTGAAATGCAAGTTGAACACTTGAGCAGTGATTAATTGATGCTCTTGAATAGATAGTGTAAAATATTTTTACTTTTACTCGTTTTTCTAATGTGTTAGGACTTTACGGGTCGTGGACGTCGAGATTATTAGAGTTGCAAGTGGAAGGAGAGCAAGGGATGAGGGCGTATTTTTGAAGGAAGCCATCCTGGCATTCGTCTGGTGTGATTTCGGGAGACCTTAGGACACCTAAACCTGTATATCCGAACTATGGATGATATAAAACTACAGGCTCGTAATCCGTGCATGATTTAAAATTTGGAGTTTCATATGTATTTTTATTTTTCTCTCAAAAAAAAAAAAAAAAAAAAAAAAAAAAAAAAAGGATGATTCTGTTCAAAGCACCCGGTCCATTGGCTCAGGTGGTTGTGGCACCACCATAGTCTCTGAGCCCTGACGCAGGGAGTACAGCACTAATGATGGTGATTCGTCTGTCGGATAGGAATGTTAAGCTTGGTGGCCCCTATGTTTCTTTCGGAAGATCAGGACAGAATGGATGGTGCCTGGATTCACCCTCTCCTTTCCTCGATATTACATTAATTCATAACGCAAGCAACACACTTCGCTGATCACTAATACATCACCGTCATCCACACAAACACCTCTATCACTGGGGAAGAGGATGGGAAACGACTCCAGTTTAATTTACTAAACACTGCGTTAGCATCAACAGTATTCAAATCAAAGACGAACATCCTTTATAAATCCAGCTATTCTACATCTACATCTATACTCTGCAAATCACAAATACTGTGGGTGGCAGAGGGTGCTAAGCACCAATCCTAATTCTGTGCATTCCAATCCCGAACAGAACGAGGAAAGAAAGAATACATATTACAGAAAGGAATGATCAAAAGTGGAGTCGTCACGTTTTTAACATCTATTTGAAGCTGGTTTATTTAGAATGCTTTTAAGAATTCAAATACTTCGAAACACTGACAGGATTACTAAAATTTTATTTGGAAATAAATTGTAAAATTTATTTACGATAATATTTCGATTACAAGTAATTTAAGAACATGAGTTGAAACTATTTCAGCTAATGTCGACAATCCTCAAAACCAATCCCTTAAAGGGAAGCTGGCTGTTGCTATTCAGCGTATACATCGAATCACAGTTTTTTTTAAGGGAGGAAAATTAAAAATAGTTTTGAAATAACTGATAACTATTTTATACACTCTGTAAGAGAGGTACAGTAACACACGTTACTGCTGTATTTAGAGTTGCCAATTGCCTGCGGTGTGCACGAAGTTGGTACGTGACTGATGTTTAATAACACAGTGCACTGTGAGGTCCTGTCTGTGTGGCCCTGTCCATAACAGAGACCGTAATCAGCCGTGGAGTCTGCGGCTTTGAGGGCCAGCTGCCCTCAGACAGACACAGAGCCGTCTCACGTACTGGATGCGACAAGTTGGGCTGGGTTATCTAGGTGGTGACCTCTTAATTGCTTCCAAAAGTAAAGGGATCAAATGATACGATAGATTTATTCATTCTGCAGATTTAATTTGTTTTGATTATATCTTAACATCACATACTCTTTCTTTGCGCCACAAATATTTATGAAATTTAACGACGCAGTCACATTTCATCAGTGGAGAAATTTAAAAAAATTTGAATCCCTTCTACAACGCAATATTTTTCGCAATTAATGGTACTACCTTTCAAGAAACGATTTTAACATGTGAAAATGTATAGCGTATTTTCACGGTACTTTACAAATGAAATATTTAGTTCAACAATTTTTAAGAAGTTATATATTTGTCAATGTCATTTTGGAGCTGTAGTTTTTTTATTAAAGAGAAATGGTATATTTGGTGAAAGTAATATTTTCTGGTGATAGCTAACTAAGAGTCTGACACAGCTTGCTGACTCGGACTCAGCAGGGAAGGAGTTTGTCCTCTACAGAATGCTTACTCGCTGCCGGTGGTCAAAGCGTATTAATCTGGAATCGGTGACTTCAAATGCGAGGTGGCGTACCGACACGAACCACTCAATTCCCTCTCATTAGATCAGAAGCAGTCCAGTAGTTAACATGTGCTAAATTGTAGCAAACCGTCTCTCACAGTCTGAGCCTAACCGCATGCTTTCCGTTAAGGTCAGACCGTCGCAGGTCGGGACTAATTTTGCAGAATATGCTAACATCTGTGAAACGTAGATACAGCAAGTATTCTAATAAATAGTTAATTCGACCTTATTGTTCTTAACTAGGATAGATTCTCAGGTAGACATTTAACAAGCGCTTGCCTTCCTATTCAGTTACTGAACGTAAACCAGCTGGTGACAATCCTGACGTAATATTACCTTTCATTTGTAGCTTCAAGGCGCGTAACAACAGCGAAAGCCACCACTGAAGAAAGAAGATTCCAAGAGGATTTTAGGAGCTTAAAAATATCCCGAAGGTTGGCCAAATTCCAATCAACATCCTTCCCCACCACAGAATCCCACTGGTATCAATCAGGCCCACCACTCGGCACCCTTACATATTATTAATTTAGTTCTTTGGTTGATACCAGAAACACTTTTTGGTATTAATTGGGAATCGTTTTCATTTACACTCTCATTATTGGCGCAGAAGAAGTTACGAAGCTAGTTTTATTCTCGCGTTTTATTTATGTAGACGTTATGTTTGGAAGCCAGTCGACATATTTTGTTGACGAATAAATTATGTTGCAAATCTTTAAATGTGGGTAATACCATGAAGTTCCTGCCATAAAGGTTCATTAGGAAACATACCATTAATACCACATACTCTTTATCTTATAAACAAAGTCACATAGAAAATACTGAAAAAAATGTCTTCACTTGATTAATCTTTATTACGGGAATTGGTTACTGCATATCAGACTCCCGGTTATATTTCGGATATTTTTCTTTTTGGTGGGTAAAGAAGGAAATTCGAAAGTCATATTCTCATTTACTGAAAAACAATGTACTCAGTCTTATCTAGCGATTATTACGTTTCTTACTTTGTGACAACCATGATGCAACGAAGGCTGCCGGATTGTGTTGTAAAATCACAATCTGGCGGTACGCCCGTGAAGACTTCGTTGCAATCATACATCAGCAGAGTCGCTGTTTTTTAATCATGATATACTTTTACTCACTCACATACTTTGTAAACGTTACATCTGTGTATAAAAACACTGTCCGCCCAGATGTGAAGTGTGAACACCATTCACGACTATCAAACGGCATACGAGCATATCTTCTGTTTGTTTCGTAACGCCGTTTTACACAGGATATATCCACAGTCGCCTGGAAAAATAATTTTCTGAAGTGGCTTCAAGTTTTTTCTCCAGTCCTATAGCTGAATAATCCACTTCTTATACGTTACTCAAGTATTCCATTTTCAGCTCAATACACCAGCAACAAAACTAAATCCTCGACATTCAAGTTTTTGGCGTTCAACACAACTTGTCATCAAGGGAAGGCTCGAAATTAATTACTCAAAACATCATTTATCTCCTTTATAATGATTTTTTTGATCTTTTTTGATTACTCCCTTTACCTGCGAAGTTTTGGTATTACTTTAGAGTTAATGTTCAAATTCTGGGTGCCGACTGAAATTGGCGATTCTACAGTCAAATGGTAAAAAAAAAGAAGAAAAAAACAATTTAAAAAATATTCTCAGAGCATCACTTGATGCAAGCAAATACAAGTAAAGATTAATTTATGATGGCAACGTATATTAAAATACGGAAGCAGGAAGAAAAACTTTGAGATCACACTGGCAAATCACTTTTTGTTCGAAGGCTTTTAATTTATTTTTATGGGGGTTTTACTAACTGTTTTCGATTTCTGTGAATCGTTCTACCTCAGATTTTCAAATAAGCAGAAAAACTACTTAAAATATCCACAACAAATTTTCACGAATTGAAGTTGATTTGAAGTGTAGTAAGGTAATTAGGTTTTCTGTTACCTAGTTAATTATCTGAGGACCAGATAGAGTGGGCCGTTGTAAGTAATCACTAACGTAGCATGGACAGATTACGCTATAGAAGCACATTTTCAACTTAGCTGAAATAGTAAACAGGCATTTTCTAACATTTTTCTGAGTAGTACTCGTTCTAAAAATGTTTCCTATAGATTGGACAAGGAAATCGTGGGTAATAGAAAAATTAATATTTAACATATGAGTGACCTCCTCTTCCAAGAGAATGCATAACATTCCTTAGACATACGTAAAATCTAGTTACCAGAACGCAATATGGTACTTTAAGGCATGACATTAACACAGAATTAACGTCTCCCATGCTGGAAGCGAACTGTATAATTTTTACCTCAACTGCGGAATGTACATAAATTATATTGCGACACCGTTCTCAGACAAAACAAAGTTTTATTTGGAAATAAAGAAAACCCGAATTTTTTCACGCTAAATAATAAAGATATAGATATAAACAATTTCATCTTAACCATTTCTGTCACAACGTGTTTAAATGATAATAATAGCAAAAAATAATAGACTACACGAAACATTTAATTACGATTTCTGATATAAGAAGATAATTATTGGGTGAATGAATATATTGCTTGGTGTTACTGCGTTTATAGGGTCGAATATATACAATTAATGGTTGGTCGAATTGATTGAGTGCGCACAATCGGAAACGCCCTTCTTTGTATTTTTATTTATTTGAATTAAAAATGGTTTTTCCTGCTTTCTTCAGTCAATAGAATGTTGGATTTCTTCATAAGGTTAATTTTTTCAGTTTCTACGTCGATAATTGCATTGGCTTAGTCAGAAAATTTACGTGATTTTTGTTTTGTGGAAAACAATTTGATATATGGAACTTGGACGTTATCTTGTTGGTAATCAGATCAGCTACTACTTGTGATTAGCTTTCGAAATTACCACTGCTTACATAAAGAAAAAAAATGATCTGTGCTGCAATAGTCATTTACGTCTTCTTCGCCTAACTTTCTTTCATCTTTGCCTTTCTTGGCATGGATATCGTGAAGCTATATCCCTTCTTCCCTGTGTGGTTTTCATATTATACATAAAAACACCCTTTAAGGGAACACAGTGATGAGGATTCCAAATTTAATTACAATAGCTATTTAACTGTTCTGTTTTTTTCTTAGTGATCATTGCAAAAATAACAAAACTTGCAGCTACTTACCAGAGTGCTGAATGACTGGAGGAGGAAAATGGTTTTTAGTAATACTAACAGTTTTTTGTTCTCCTCTCCCTTCATAAAAATGGGAATGAATTTCGCTGATTAGGACATGTAGCCTCCCGTTTAGCTCTTTTTACTTTAAAAAAAAAAAAAAAAAATGTGTGGGGCGGGGTGGTTCGGTTGCCAGAATGGCAAAACGGAACCTTTATAATTTCATCACGTCCGTCCGTATGTTGAAACCTCGTAATTAAGGTGCCTTTGCATCGTTGGTAATGAATTTTTGTGGGACAATGTGTTATCCGTAAAACGGATCCGCAGATAGATATTCAAAAAGAAATAGTTATACATCATCAAATGTTGTACCGTTGAATATATATATATGAAATGTAGTAAATTTTGTTTCAGGACAGTTGTGTATTACGCAAGATTCAGGGTCTTGAAATCCTCTCTCTATTTTTACAACCGTATGACTGAAAAATCTGAATGTATTCGAGATTATGATATCTAGCGAGCACTTTGTTTCAGGTGAGATAATCCGACACTTTTTTTTGTATATTCATATTATTCTAGCACCAAGAAAATTTTTCAGCTCATATGGTCAGTATTATAATACAGTTACACAAATGTAACAAAATAGCTGAGGTGAAAACAAAAAGAAGTAGGTAGGGAATTCATAAAACTTAAAAATGTTTACTACACAATATTTCGTTTTCAATAAAACTGAGTGTTGAGCTTGAAGGAAGTTAATTTCGAGTGCTTATTTACCTAATTGTTTTTTGTACCTATCATGCATATGTCTCTTAACAAACATACGAGTTCAGTATCAGCTACTGAACAACTGGAATATTGTGTTGTGTGTTCGTATGAGAACTGGAACAGTACCTCAGCTTAATCCTAATATTAAATATAAGGATACCAGTGGTATGCATGCCCGACAAATACTTGCCCGTTTTTATTCTCCTACTGAATACGTTAATACGTCAGAGCTTTCGTTTGAATTTCAGACTGATAAGACAGACACGTCTATGCTTTATGTCGGACATCCAGTGATACAGTACTTTCGGGGTAACCAGGTATCCCTACAGGTCAATCTGAGGCTGTCACCATGCTGATAAAGACCACGCCTTTCATAGAGTGGTCCGCGGTCCTAAAAATCGTATTAGCAGAGTGACCAGCCTCCGCTTTTTGTGCAGCGGGAAGTTCGATCGGCGTTAATGAGAGCCGTAATGGCGGCTTAGCCCTGTGACTCGAGGCTAAAGTGGCCACGTCCTCCACTAATAAGCCGGACAGCTCAAATGGTCTGTGCGCTGCGTGGAGGCAAATGCTGTCAATTACCTAGAAATGGAGGCTTACATGTACTAGACAGTTTGTCCCATTACTATTACATTCCGTCTTGACTGTTGGTGAAATGGTAATATACTTCTTTTAAGGCAGTAATTTTTTTCCGTTAGAAAATGGATATGGAGTGATTTCGGGAAATCATGTAAGACCTGGATGGGCGTACGAGGATTTGAAACGCACTTCCTTTAGAAATGTTCAACCCTTATCGTTACCACTGACTCACCGGTCTCCATTATCGTTCGAGTATAGAATTCGGTTGGAAGGTGGTTCGATCTTCGGTTAGGCCATCCTGACGATTCCTTAGGAAAAGCCATGCCCGATTCCTTCCTATTCTTTGTTTTCAATTCTTTCGTGGCACTAACGAGCTCGAAGTCGAAGAACCGTAAGCCCCGCTTCTGCTTTTTTTTTCATTTATGGCTTTACGCCCCGTTGACATAGAGATGGGAAGAACTGGGGGCAAGGAACGGAAAGGAATGCAGCCATGATATTTTGAAGAAACCATACCGGCATTTGCCTGGAGTGATTTCGGGAAACCATGGAAAACGCTAATCTGGATGGCCGGATTAAGACTCGAACCCGTATCTTCCGAATGCGAGGCAGAGCGTTACCTCTTACCCAGTACACTTGCTCCGAAAGACCCAATAAAAAGTGAAGTACACGAGTATTTGTGAAATAACGTTAACTCTATGAGGGTATATGTGTTTATAACTGACTATTTCTGTTTTTGTGGTAATGTTTAACATGTTATTTATTCTGATAGAAATTTCATTAGAGAGGATTTCAGCGCTGCACTAAATTATTTTTTCCGCTAATGAAATTGATATTGTTTACGTTTGATATTTCGCAGTGAGAAATCTGGTGGCTCGGTGGCTAAGGGCGTTTGATAGGGAATCGAAAGATCCTTGGATTGAATTCCAGTCTGGGTTGGGGTTTTCAGAGACTTTTGTGCATGTGAAATACGCCAGAATGCTTCTGTGTTTCGGATTCTAAGTTAAACTATAGGTCCCTTATAGTCGGTAGGATTAAATGGTAAAAATAGTTTGTAAGAGAATTCCACAAAACATAATTTATTTGTTATGTTCGTATTTCTTTTTCGATCATCAAAATCTTCCTACTTTTAGGTTTGATAACAGATAGGTTAATTTATCAAACTTTTTCGAATTACGTATTTATACTACAGTAATATTAGCTATTGAGATGATGAATTCCTTTCGGCTGTCTGGGCAGATCAGAAACAAGTCAGTTGCGCTAAGATTCCCTCCAAGGCATGGGTGATTATAACCAACTGAGTATGTTCGTGTTGTGTTATCTTTTACAGGATACTTAACAATTTCTTTAATGTAATTGTGTGCTAGATACAAAAAAAGCATGAAGACTAGAAATCACTAATCTTGCTAATAACTAAAAAAACAGTTTCTTTCCATGAGAAACTGTAGCAACACTGTTAAAGATTCATTTATTCTCAGCCATTTCCCAAGGTCATGTTATGAGCTGTGCTCATTAAAGAATAAATTTTGTGTAAACATTTTGCTAATATGTGTTTTGTCGTTGTGACTGTGAACATATAATTTTGAGGCACGAAAGGAAGACAGTTCAGTGTTCGACCACATTATTTCTCAAAAATGCCTAAAAATTGCAACTAAGACCATGGTTTCATACCAGTCACACATTGTCCTGTGGTGACCTGCAATGACGTAATTTTCACACAGATGTTTTGGTGATCAATTTTTTACTACTTTGTAGCACTGGATGCAGCAGGTGCTACTCTAGTTTGCAGACCTACTGCCGGGTAAACACGAGAAAGCTTTCACCATGGCGACAGTTGAACGTCTCTTGGGATTTGGTGAATAGCGATAGGAAGGTCAAGCTATGTCCCTCACTGTAGATAAATGAGTATCCACAGTCAACAACGGAAATCTATAATAACCTTTATCTCTTTCCTCTGTGCAAGAATTTGTTAAGGTTGTACATCATTACCTGTCAAAAAACAAAACGTTTACATGATGCAGCTTAGCTGTAGGTGGAATGAAAACATTAACAGCGCACTATATTCATGCACTGCTCTTGTGTGCAGTTTAAACACGATTCAGAATATAGAACAACGATCGAAAACAAGGCTAAGATAACTGAGGCAGGTAATGACATTCACGTCAAAGAAGCAAATGTAATTAAACTCTAGTTAAATATTCAAATCATTAAAGGTATTGATAGCCAATTATTTTTTTACTATTTCGCCCGCTTGAGACCGTTGTGTGCTTAGTAAAGGGATTTGTTCTTCTTTTAGTAACAAAGCATAAACGTTTGTAATGTAGCATCATTGTAATCATTACCGTAAATTTAGACGCACCATTTTGTTGTGCTTGTTGCAGTGTTAATGTTTGACGTAGAGGTATTACTACCGTTTTCTTGCGTATTACATTTCAGAAAACGGAAGTAATAAATAACCAAAGTTAGGTAGTCAAAAACCTATATTAACAGAATTCGAAGGGTGGAGTGTTTATTTGCGGAGTAGCGTGATCTTTGGTGGGTATGTTGTAAAGGAGTGTTCATCTGAGAGGCAGCGTGATCTGTGAGGCGAATCTGTTCTCGGTACAAAGGAATTACGATATCCGTTTCATAAGATAACTGCAAATTTTAATCTAAACGATAAACTTTCATACTCTAAATACCCTATCCAATTCGGTTTCGTAGTTTTTGCGTGATACCTGGACAAATGGACAGGCAGATGCAGGTCGCTTACAGATTTATAATAGTATAGATTTAATCCATTTATTTTTAGTGTAGCTGCTGGGTGATGCCCCTGTTTTTGTAGACTGTGACTACCGTCTCCGTCGTGGTCTCTGTTCTTTTCATATTCTAATGGTGTAACGTAATGTCACCATCTGTTTATGAACCGTGTAAAATGTGTTCTGTACGCGTGACGAATGTCAATTTGTTTGTGTGAAGTGCATAGTATTTGGAGCTCAACACCGAGACCATCTTCTCATTCGTGTGGTAGATTGCAGTAAACTTCCCAAAAACCAGAAACGAAATGACTGGTACGCTGGGCACGAGGTTTGAAGCTGGAACGCTGTACAGTATATTCCCGGCCAAGAACGACAGAACTTTATTTAACATGGCCACACTGGCTGACAACGCAGTCACAGAAATCGCAGTTGATGCTTCAAAGAAAGAAGTAAAACGAGTGATAAAAATAAAAGAAAATAAACAAAAATCACTTCCGTTCATTATATATATAAAATTATCGACTAGTGTATATTGTGGCAACATGTAGTCGCGAACGTGGCAGACTATCACAGTTAAAGATATAAAAGTAAGACTGACAATGAGACGGCAACCTTCCGTTCAACGCATGACCTTGTTTGATCGGTTATCTACTGCGCATCAGTTGGATATTTGTAAATAAATCACATTAGAGATCCTCTTGTTGTACCTGACAAGCTTACGATGAGAAGTGTGACTGGAACAGAAAAACCAAGTAACAATCAAAAGGGATAAAAATAATTGAACAGCGTCCTGATCGTGGTGGCGTTTAATACTTACCAGCTTATTGTGCTAGTAAGTGTGCTCATAATTACGTACCGAGTTTTCATTACCATCAACAGTACTTAGTAAGAAAACCTGCATGTAATTGAGGGATTCAAGGATTCTTTTCGCGAGTTTATTTGAACAGCAATGTCCTTGGAACGAAATCAAAATATGTGGGAACATTTAAGCTGAGGACTTAACAGGTGCACCATCGGAAGCGCTACTAGAGCGCGAAGCGGAAAACACGATCAAAGCCGATCGTTAATGTATCACCAGCCATGTACAGGATTTAAAACAGTATATTACCACAAACAGCGAGCAACAAACATATCCAATGTATCAAAACTGACTTTAAAGTTTATCTATATTTAAAGTTGAATGCATTTTGAATGTGTTATGAGAAACATGCGGAAAAACTTCACGGCAGGAAGTCAGTATGCCACATAGAACGTTTTGCCTTTTTATTCGTTGGTAACCTGCCATGCTCGATGTCGATCATGCGATGCCTTTATTTTTCTATATATCTAATATGCACATCCTTTCAGAGTTTATCTTCAATTTGTGAATGGCGATTTTCCCAATTTGTAGAAGGATTGTGTCTTAAAAAGATGAAGTTTTGACAACGTTCTCTATTGTCTTCGTCAGGTATCTTGCTATTGATAGCTAATATCAGTCAAAGCCTTAATACTCCAGCAGCCGTCTAAGAGACTCCATGGTTTTGTAGGAGAGCCACTCCGTCGTGCCCCGGAGCCCTCCATGGACGTGCTTGCTTCGTTACCGCTGTTGCTCTCGCTTCACTCCTGCTTGATGACTGATAGCGCTGGTTTCCATGCATCTCTCAGAAAGAGTTCTGTATCTCTGTTAAAGGTGTTGTCTCTGAGTCTTATTTCAGTAGCTTCTTTTATGACAGACTGCCAAAAATAAGTTTCAATTTTCCCATAGCTTTTTCAATTCCTTGCTGACCTACCCACTACATATTCCGTCCAGATCTGCCTGGCGTTGATCAGAATCCCTCCAGAATTTAATCCCGATTGTATAACATCATGCCATCTGCAAACATGATAAGCCCGGGTAAAGAAATTAACGCACTCTGCACTACACAGTAGTAAACAAATCAATTAACATAAGAACTTCTGTGAAAGTAAAATAAATTCAGTTTGCCACGTTACTTAACTTCATCGTAGCACTAATTAGTATATACACTGTAACCTTGACATTACTATTTAGTCTGATAAAATTGTAAATCCTGGGAACTACGTTTTTCAAATGTATGGGTATGCGTTTTTTCCCCATAGCCACGTCTTCCGTTGCACATCTGTTGTGTTCGCCGATCCAAACCACACCTAATACAAATCACCAGTATTCTCTATTTCATATTATATATTTTTTTATTAAAGGTGTAGTTTTTTTGTAGCAGCACTTCGGATACTATTGTTTGTGGCATATCATAGCAACATTAAGAATTTTTGATGGGAACAATTCACGGTTGTGTGTATTGCCCACTGTTATCTTTGAATCGATAAGTCCTCTAATTAACGCGATTAATCTGATGCTCTAATTTGTCAATGCAAGCTTTAGGACTCCACATTAAACTGTAGTTACGGCGTGTTTTGGTCGGTTTGGCCCACTCACCATCTATCTCACTCGCAAGCCGTCAGTTCACTAATTTCAAATAATTATTACAGTGGTTGAAACGTATCTTCGAATTAAGCGGAAGGTATTACTATTGAATCACCAAAGAAAATAAACGTTGTAGCGGTATGTGCCGGTGGGGAGGTAAGGGTGAAAACCTATTACTTCTTTTTATAATTCAAAGAAACCCTAGGCAGCTAATTTATTGGGTACTCATAATGGCGTACAGGCGAGGCTTATTTATCGTTAACATTGACACATTGAAATATGATAAAAAGAACTATACAAAGCCTCTTCTTACAATTGCCAACATATTAACAAATAAACAAAGCATTAAAACACAACCACTTTTAAAATTATTCTTGAAACAAACTCCCAATGTTAATTGGCAAGCAAGAAAGCTTCACACTTGATTTGTTTAAATGAAAGTTCCCTTCACAATGATCGGTAACCATAAATCAAATACAGTATTGACATTAACTGTATCCGATCTCAAATGCCGGGCGCCAGGATAATTTAAATTATCCACCAAGTGTGGCTTTAAGAAAGTCTGCCCCAGCTAGCTCAATATTTGGGGGTGCGAGAACTCCTAATCATTCAGTGGTCGTTACAGGGCTGTCCTCAATGACCGAATAAAAGTACCACACTGCACTGTAGAATTATTACCGCGACGGCGATGTATTTCCCGCGACGGCGGAATTACTATAGCCCCTTGGCTATAGCGGACAATGCACCACGTTCGTCAGCAAGAGTACTGGAAGCGTGCACAGCGACCTCACTGTACAAGACACGCTTATTGACCCTCAGGTTCGATGCCAAGACGGAGCGATCTCCAGCTTCGGAAGATCCGTTCCTTCCAGTCTGAAGGCTCGGAGTCAAGTGTCCTCCAGCGTCCGCCGGAAAAAGCCTCCCGTCACTCGTGGTTTACATAGAGCAAAAATACACATCCATAAAAAAATGCAAAGGAAAGTCTCTCTCGATTGGTCCTGCCATTTTCAAGCTCCTCCTTCCGGCTGTCACGATAGGCGAACATTGTCTTTCTCGATTAGTGCGAACTCGGGATAGCCTCGGATTTATTCGTCACCTTTGACCTCCAAACTGTCCGTTCGGAGACCTGGGGTTTGGATACGATCATTCAACCCAGTGTACAGTTTCCCCGGAGCCAAGGGATTATACGCTTCACCAAATGCGTGATAAAGGGTAGCTGGTGTCCATTGTCCCTGGCAGCCGCCGGCCTGTCGCGACAATCTGGCGCGTCTACCTCAGGTCCCACAAACACTGACAATCCTCTCTCTAAGCTTCCTTTCTTATTCTTTTTATATATAAAAATATACAAAATATTGTATATAAAAATGTACGGAATGACCCATATTTGGTCATTCTGGTACAACGTTAGATTTAATAAATTCTCTCTTTCAACCATATCACTAGGTATTTGCTTTTACATTAATTCGGCAAATCAATACAGCTTAAGTATGCTAACAATACCAACTAACGCCACATAACATTACCTCGCTCGTCGGGCGACTGACCTTCACCACTATTCAAGTATTCTTAAAGATTAAACTCAAGCTACCGTGATCACTACAACACATTACATTCTATGGTAACCTTGGATATACATTTAATTACAAACATTTATACAATAATTCAGAGTCTTAATAATTAACAAACAATTGAAACAATAACTATAGACAGTCATAATGATAATAATTAAATCAACAGAAAAAAATAATGAAAAGGGGGTGAGGGTAATAAAGAATGTCACAGTTGTTAGAGAAACAAACACAATTATTATTTTTTAACAGCTGCATAGGATCCGAAACACCCGAAACTTATTACATTTCCATTGCTAATTCATAGCTTTAGTTCCGATATTCAATGATCGCTTATAGTGTTTGCGCTCCGGCCTCGAATTCGGGATGACGCCGGTTCGAATCCCCGTCGGGGCATCCAGATTTGGGTTTTCCATAGTTTCCCCAAATCAGTCCAGGCGAATGACGCAATGCTTCCTTCAAAATGGCATGGTCGAATTCCTTACCGTTCTTAGTCCCCAGTCCTATGCCGCCTCTAATGACCTCGACCTCGACGAGGCGTAAAGCCATTATTAAAGTAAAGTAAAAAGTAATTAAAACCGTGGCTTATGATCCAGTATTCAAGATTCATTCAGATATTGTTTCTGAAGTTTACCTAGTAGAACCCCACGGACTGATAGCACATTTGACTGTGCGTGAGGATGGTAACACGGTACACTGGCTGCTCTCAGCCCTGTGGAACGCCCAGGCTGTTCAAACAACGGCTCACCCTGGTACGAGCTCCCACACCCTCACTGGCAACAGTAAACAAATCTGTTGCACCCACGCAACTGTTTATACAAACAGCTCAGTCATACAAAAAGTGACAGCTCTCATAAACTAAATTAATCTCTGTTTGAGAGCAGTTTTGCTGTTTGTACTGTAACTGTTCTTTTGTTCTGCTTAACTGCAGGCTTTATTGATTTTTATTCCAACAGGATGTCGGTTCTCTCAACTATGGACACACATTACAAAGCCATCGGTACTGAACCTCTTTCGAATATTTTGTTCGATGGTGGCAAGGAAACTACCCACCGTTGCAGTCGGTTATAAACCAGTTAAACTGAAAAGTAAAAATACTTTCGCACAAGAAGTTTTCAAATATTACTTCAGTAATTTCCTCCTCGCGTTGACATCTGTTAACAGTTATACAGAAAATCAGTTTTGTCGAGAACTGCCTCTGAGATTTGTTTTAGCAAAGCCTGTTCCCTCGTCCGCGAAGGCGAACGCCTTTGGAGAGTATCTAAAACGGGGGGGAGGGTTTGGATGGCTAAGGGAAGGAAACTCCTGAACTAAATACCTGGTCCTGCGGGTTTAGGTTTTAAAGTTACCTAAAAATTCACCTCCTCAAAAGCTACAAAAGGTCAAGCTGGATAGATTTGGCAGTAACAACCAGGCCATGATATAGAGGAAAATGTAAGGAATGATATAGTCAATACCCTGAAGATTGCTTTCTAGAATGTAAAAGATCTTAGCATGAAATTCTTAGAAAAGCAGGTCAGAGCCAAACATATCAACCAGGCAGTAATCAGCTAAACTAAAGGAATAAAAATGACAGGAAAGAAAGACTGGGGTGAATACATGTTAATCTACAGCGAATGTGAACAAGAGAAAAATATCGCCTACAGGAGTGGTAATACTAATCGAGTTAAAGAGGATTCTACAAATAAGTTAATGGAGGGAAATTTGCGCACAGTTCAAGGTACCGAGACCATACCTTGCATTGATAGGTATACATACACCACAAGAAGAAACGGACAGATACCCAACAAATGGAGATTGTCAAGATTAATAAATCGGACTATCTGATTTAGGCAGGAGATCCCTGTGTAAAAGCAGGCAGTCGGGAAACTGGAAATTTGGTTAGAAGCTTTAGAGGCCCAACTTAACAATAATAGTACTATGCCAAGAGAATTCTTTAGCTCTAATAAATTTAGAATTATAAGTGCTTTTAAAAAATTAATTCATGAATATGCATGGAGTGCCAGAGGACTGAAATCGTTCATTGATTATAGTATAGTGACTTAAAGAATAAAAACAATGGCACATGACTCAAGGGTTGTCAGCGATGGAGATATATGTACATACCATTTTCATCTGATAAATAGAGTAGTACTGTGGAGGAAAAGTAGTACAGAACAAACTGAAGTATTCTGTAAAATTCAAACTTAAGCTGTTGCAGCAACACATTATTAAACACCAAGGAATACTGACTTAATTCCTTAGAGAAAACCTCAACTGAAGAATAAATAGTTGGAGAACTGTTAGGAAAAAGAAGAGTAATCATAACAGAAAGGATCTGAAGATTTGGTATGAAGAAATAAAAGATGCTGTGGCCTACACGAAATTTACGTAGAATGGAATCGACGATGCAAGAGAACGTTACAAGAAAAAACGAAATATAACAGGGTCCATAGTAAGTACATCACATTGCACCGAGCGTGGCGAGTGAGCGATTAACGCTCTGGCCTCACATTAAGGAGGACGCGGATTCGAATCCCCTTCCGGCTATCCATATTTCGGTTTTGCATGGTTTCCTTAAATCATTCTTGGTGATTGCCGGGATGGTTGTTTAAAAGGCCATGCCCTCAGTACCTTCTCGCCTCTAATGACGAGGCGTAGAGCAAGACAAAAAAAAAAATATTCCAACCCCCGCTCTTTGTGCGTTCGTCTATTGTAAGTTTCTAGCACTTTAGTGAAACAGACGAGTGAATTCAAATTATCACATTCTTGGTGTTTCGTTACAGAAAACCGAATATTGCAGTTAAAATTTTGTAAAATTATATTTCAGACTGTTTGCATAGAAATAAGGGTGATAAATTTTTTTTTCATAACCCTACAAGTGAGGTACAAACATTTAGAACCTGCTTACAAGAGAACTAAGATTTTTTCCAATATTTTCATTTCAAAATAAACACTTCAGCGGCCTTCAGAGTTTTCGAATTTAAACTATTTTTGCTAGCGGGTTTATCTAAGAAATACCTAGGAACTTGAAAGTTTTCTCAAATGTCAGTAGTACTTCACATTCAAATAACAATCCTGCAAATACGTCTAATATAGTTTCTAAAAAGCAAAAGTATGTATTTGTTTTGGGATTATTTTCTGTGTATTTGTATTGTTTTATTGAAGAGTGTTCAGAATCCAAAGTTCATTGCATATTAATACACCTATATTTAATTAGTCTGGAACCGAACGATTGACTAGCTGTTTGAACTGTAACGTAGGCGCTGGGATGGGAGCCTGCAGCGGAGTCTTGTTGTTAGGGCTTTAGGGTGCGCTAACTTCTACGTCATTAGCGCCCTGAAACGGAGTCCTCTCCCTAATTTTACTACAGGTCAAGCATTATATTTGTACCAAACCACTTCATTTTCACCATACTATCTAACTCAATGGAGTACATAAACCTACTTGCAGCAGACTCGAAACCCATTTGCGCAATTATTATTAACATATAATACCATTTATATGTGGTAGGATTAATATCCTACGAAGGTCATAGATTTGGTTTAAGGTATTTCCCTTAATTTGTTTGTATTTGCTGACGACCTGCTGGTAATAGAGGATACTGAAAATATACGGTATCACAAAGGGTCATTCACAAATTACAAATATGTTTACAGCAACCCAAACTGGAGGTATTCGCGAAGAAGAAAAAAACTGATTTCTGTTGACGAGTCCCTCACAGAGCAAAAATAATTATGAATGGTCACCTGGTTGATCAAGTTTCCACCACAATTACCATTACCGAGTAAACAGAGACATTGATGATAAAGTGAACAAATGTCACACGATGTGCGGGAAAATAACTAAAACTTTAGGGAACAGGACAGGCAGAGATACAAAAATAAAATTTTATTAAGTGATAGAAAATCCTCTGCCTCTATATGGTACTAAGTCACGGGTAACGGGTAGTGATAAAAGACGCAAACCAGTAGCGGAGATGAAGTTCATAAGATCTGTGAAAGGACGTTAAAACTGGATCTAATAAGAAATGAGATAATTAGAAGGCATTTGAAAATATAGAGGATAAATGAGAAAATAGCGGAGCATAGGAACAGCTGAGAGTGCAATAATACTATAGAATAAGTGATACTGAATTAGTAACCCAATATAGAACGAAAGGCAGGAAGAGGTACGGGTAGCCCAAAAAGAGATGTGATAGTTCCTGAAGCGGGAATTAGTCGACAGTCCTAACGGACCGTACACAAACTACGTGGCTCGGTCCAGGGGTGGGGGGAGGGGTTGCCTGAAAGGCAACGCTGGGCTACGTGGGGGGAGGGGGGGTTCCGAGCCACGCCACGTAGCTTTCCTTTCATAACATTTTTCACAGTTAAAATGAGGAATAGAACTCACAACAGCATTTGAATATTTATTTCCATCAGTTAATTATCGCCGTATGTAATTTAGAATAGTCTGACAAGATAAAACAGTACAAAATGTCTTCTGGAATCAAAAGGGGAAAAAAGCTACGTGCTATGTAGGGTAGAGAGACAAAGCCACGTAGGGCTACGTGGAGGGGAGGTGGGGTTCGCAGGAGTTCAAAATGGAGCTACGTGGTTTATGCACGCTCCATAATCATTGTATGGGTTGTATGGGAAGAAAAAGGCCAGTTTCGCATCTAAGCAATATTGCATTGTAGCACATCGTGAAATGCATAGTGACTCCAGTTTGTGTTTATTGTTGTTCTTATACTACGTTTGGTATCCCCATGATTGGGACTACTTAACGCTAGAGATTAAAGATATCCGCCACAATAGGAAAAACACATGAGAAATTTCAGAACTAAAATTTTTTTTCTGTCTTTGATATAAAATCTGGGTATTGAAATACATAAGAAATATAGTAGTTGGTGTAAAATTATAGATGCATTAATACTGATCGTTATCGACCATTATGTAAGCAATCCTTTGAAGTGTTTCCACAAAATAAATAGACTAACACTTTCTGTTCCTCTCATACTATCACAGCTAAGAAATTTGCACCTGCCTTTAATTACCTTTGTTATCTAGAAATTTTCCGGGAGACGAGGAATTTTCGGACATAATAACATAACAGATTTTAAAACGCACTAAAATTAAACAGTAAGACGTGACTACTCTAAAAGGTGTCACTGCTTCAAAGGTTGATGTTTCGTTAAAATAAAATAAAACCAGTTTCTACTCATGCTTCTATGGATACCAAATGTCACATACTAAGTAATACTTCTTTTCTTAATATCGCGAAAAAATATTTGCATTCAAATTAAAGAAAAATAAAATATCGAATGATGCTTCAAGAAATGTTAAACTAGTTACTGGGTGAAAATAACAGTAATATATCGAGAACTTACAGAATGTGTTATAGTTATCGAAATGTACCGTTATTTCGGTTTAAATTTATTCCAACTCTATTTAAAACGAAACTACCGTAAGTTTTTTGCTACAATATGAAGTCAGCATAAACAGGATCACATAATTAAGATATTTTTAGTCATAGCATAAAATACTGAGGACGAATTATGTGTATATATCTGGAGGAAGAGGTGCCTTGTTCATTTATTCTATGATCAAAGATATAAAATTTTTGGGACATGCTGCTGTAAACATTTTAGAGATATATTTCTGACTATTGGTGAGGCACGTTAATAACGCCGTTAATCACAGACGTAACTCTATATCTAACCGTGTCTAACCCGCTGAATTCTACCATTTCATTCATATAAGCCGTTGAGATGGGGAGGAAACGCCATAAAGAGCCCCACAACTAGCGGAAGAGATTAGCTTGGGCACCAAAGATAGTTCACGCTGGCCGTCAGAGAGCAGCTATCACGAAGATCCAATTACTTCTAATGGACTCTTTGCTGCTGCTATGTTCCCCCGAGAACCACGATAAGCTGAGGGGACATTTCGGGACAGGAAAGAACCAATGAAAATCCCTAATGTGGTTTTCGTGCCCGCCGTCTCACTTTTAAGGTAATTCCGTCGTAAAACAGTTTCCTTGCACACGTTTACCTTTAACATCTGACAAAACTGTGAGCCTTCTCTGGGCTTTTGGTTGTGTTAAATCTGCAACAGGATCGCCTCAGCGTATTCGTTGAAATAGAGGCTTCAATTTTTGCTGCTACGTCTATATGAAAATATCTACGACTAGCTGATACTCGCGACTTCGTACGCGTGGATTAAGAATTGCTTTACCAGAATTGAATATAAAAAGTTGTTCGTAACGAAGGATTGGTCCCAAACCACACAGAGTTGGCAAAATACGACAGGAAAGCCATCACTATATCATTCTACCGCCGAACCTGTCTCTTGAAGAGAATAAATTTCCAACATATTTAAAAACAGAAAAACAAACGAAGGTGATGTGGGGGAGGGGGGGGGTGTTAAATAAGGTCAGCGTTATTTCTGCATGGTCTTTTCTTCTTTCTTCAGCATGAGCATCCGATTCTTGGGTTCTAATAACTTTAGCTGTTCCTGCTCTGCTAGAACTACAACTTAGGGCAGTTTACAACCGCAAGGCATGTCAAAAAAGAAGGCAAAAAAAAAAAAACTGGTGCCAGAAACATTTAAGCAGACACAAACTAATAGGACAGGGCAAATCGACATCTGTACTAAATAATACGTTTTTTCTCTAAACGAAATTTATTGACAAATTATACACTAACATAATGAGCGAGAAGCAGAACATGTGCAACCGACGTAACATTACAGACTAACACACACATCCGTCTCTCTGTCACCATTCGATAAAATTTCGTGACTACAGTTATTAATCATACCGAAAAAAGAAATGTCCCGTGCCCTCCCAACAGATTTTCTTGTCAAATTATGTCAATATCGGCAGAGGCATTTAGTCGTTAAAACGTAACAAAAGTCAGAGACTTGCTTCCGCATTTATAGTATTACTACTGCATATCATACACACACACTGACTGCAAATCACTCCTGAGGGATCAATATAACGTAAAAAAGTGTACACCTACAGCATTGCAAGACTACCTACGATTTGCCTCGCATTGCACCCCTAACTTTGTGATATCTACAGTTTAACATTCAATCCGAATAACGGACGGCCCAGGCGTGACTCTTGCGATCAAAAACAATTTTTTAAAATATTAGCTTCCACGGAGATTTGAACCCGAGACCATGACCCAAACATTAGTAATAAAACGCTTTAACCACTGAGCTAGCTGACCACTACACGAAAAAACAGTACAGTGACCCCCATATCCAATGCGTCTGTCTATCGTCGTTCAGTAATATTTCGAAATTATAAGACAACACGTATTATTTATACAGATAATTTTTCAGCCAAATGTTGACAGTATGTTTCTCCTTGTTTCAAAGGATAAGTGTGCAAAGTTTCATCGAGATCGTATGAAAACTGTGGATTTGTATGAAGAACAAACAAACAAACAAACAAACAACATACATATATACATTCATCTTTATATATATAGATTCTACTTTTATGTGTATATGTATACTGCTGTTTTCTAGGGGTTCTATTGTAATGACATCGCGCAAAATCTACTTAACAGATCTTGATGGTGTTTCCACAGGTTTTAAGCTTATGATCTAGCTTAAAATCTGCGATATGCAACTGTGTGACCGGGCGCCGTTGCAGAAACAATAATCTGTCCTTAGCGTGACCAGATATACACCAAAGATTCTTAATACAATCCACAGGTTCCACAATATATCAAAGATTAACACAATAATAAGACTAAGCATTCGTTAAAACTTTATACACGTTTTTTTTAACGCTACTGTTCGTTGTTTGTGGCATAACTAATCCATTTTAATAAAGATCGTCATATTAAATTTTGTGTTTCCATGACAACGGAAATTTTTGACATAACTAAAGTCTTCGGAAGTATTGGCACTCGAAAATCCAAACATCTGCCTCGTCCCCACATCTATGTTTACCCAAGCTTCCGGCAAATGCTAATAAATATAACTGTATAATCAAACGAGTCTTTTTAACAGTAACATAGCTAATGTAGTCAATATTGTATCAATGATATAAGAATTTTAAAAATACATTTCTTACGTTTTTAATGCAATACAACTCTTGTAATTTTACACAAATCTCTTAATTTTATCACACCAACTACAACACGCTACCCTTAGTTATCTTCGTCAGGTAATATAATATCTGTCGTCCTTGATAACAAAGTATACAACCCCATACGAGTTAAAAAAATGTGACCCACAACCTGATCCATGCGATTTGAAGTATTATTCGACGAACCTCTCTCGTAACCCAACACATCCAACATACGCTAATTGTGTAAGTCATTGCTTCATCTAATAATTACAGTTCAAAGAAAGACATAGTACTATTCAGAAATGTATACATTTCATGGGAATAGCTATAAATCAACTTCTTATAAGTTCTAAAGTTTGTGCTTACGTTCTTAACGAGCATTAGCCAACAATTGGACAAATAAAAGATCGCAATTTTGATATTTTTTCCTTTTAGTTTAGGAAAAAATACTAAAGTAAAGAAATTAATTGGTATTGGAAAGAAAAAGTCAGGACTGAATGAAGCATAATTAAAAACGGTCTGAGTACTAATAGCTTCAACAGCATCAGATTGCAATAAATGTCGTTGTTATGATTTTACAAAAACACTGCAGACGAATGCCGGGATGGTTCAGTTAGAAGGTCATGGCCGATTTCGTTCTCGTTCATTGCCCGGGTCTTGTTCCGTCTCTGATGACCTCGACGTCGACGAGGCATAAAGCCAGAATGAAAAAATACATCTATGAGTTTTATTTGAGTGCATAACTTAAGTGGGACCTTCACTACCTGGAAAAAAAAAAAAACACCTGAAGCTCCCACAAGGGGAGAAGCATACGAAATTAAACTTCATGGGTCAATGTGAAATGTGATGTTATTTAATCGATTGCAAAATCGAGTCAAATTTTCGAAGAACTTGTCAACATGAGCTCAGTTATCAGTATGATGTTGCACCCCCACTGACCTGGATGCGGTTTAGGAAGTGTGTCATAAAGCCGTTATAACTTCTCCAGAAGAAAGATGGCCCACAACTGCTGCAGTGGTCCTTGATATCGTGGATACTGGCAATGGACGTCCGAGTAGGTCAGACAAATGTTATATTGGAGACAGATCTGGTGATCTTGCTGGCAACGGGAGTATCTCAATATCATGCAGACAGCTCATAGACACACGTGCCGTGTGTAGCATCTGAAACATAGCGCCACGATACTGTCACGTAAGAGGTAACACATGAGGACGCAGTATGTCCGTTACGTACCGGTTTACCTTTCCCTCAATCTCTGCCAGCAGTGACCTGAAGACATACCCGATGGCTACCCACACCATGACACAAGGAGTAAGACCGCTGTGCTACTCCATTAGATTGGAGGAACGGAACCTATCACCAGGTTTCCGCCATACTCGGCGACGATGGTCATCTGAGGTTGTACAAAACCGTGGTCCATCGCTGAACACAATGCGACGCTATCCATGAACAGTTTATGCCTCCTGTCACGGCACCACTCCAAACGCAGCCGTTTGTATTGCGATTTTAACAACATTTTACGCCTGAGACGGCAATTCCCTATTCCAGGTACTGCTAGGCTCCGACTAAATAGTACGGAATGACAAATAATGTTGCATGGAGTTCATTAATTATTTTCGGTAAGCAGGCGCAGTTGTGAAGGAGTAACAATGTACTTGGTGCACTATACGGCGATCTTTCTATGTGGTGGTCAAATGTGGTTGACCGGAACCTTTACGACGAGTATACCTGCCCTCACGTTCCCATGCAATCCAACATCGGGCCACTGTCACATGCGAATGTCCCAAAAATGAATACCCATAATGAGGCCCTTTCAAACTCCCTCAGGATAAGCTGTCTCAGACGAGTACGTGACATCTTCACAGTGATCACTCATCAAATGCTGTTCACGCCCCTTACATTCCCTACCAAGTTCGGTAACAACACTAAGTACGAACAACACTTACTCTTGTGGTCGTTCTACCTGTCAAAGGGAATTTCAGCTATAATCATTTACATACCCGCCGATGGTGTGTACGAAGTAATATTAATATTCGACCACCTATTCTGGGTGCTTCAATGTTTTTGTCGGCAAGCGTAGTTTGGATATATCCAGATATTACCACCATGGTATTAGATTGTAATCTGGTTCGTACCGATTCAGACCTTTTGTGGTGGTTCCTCCACCGTAGATTTCTAAGTTGTTTTTCTTTTTGCCGTACTGCTTTCAACTTATACGTATTTACTTGGTGCTCGAACTTATATTGATAACTCATGTACATACAAACCTTCTAAGCACATTCCGCGTACCGAAGGTCGCCGTTCAAGTCCGGCGGCGAGCATGGATGTTTAAGTGTTGTGTCTGTGAAAGTCATGACCGTCCTGTAGTGTGCATAACTGGTTAGAAAAATGCTTACTGGAAAAACTGATAGCACTGGATCACACATAATCACTTAGAGTTGGCTGTATAGCCTCAGATGCCAAAAAACCTCAAAGCACATATTATTGCTCCAGTTTTGTATTAAAATATTACGGAAAAGATAAAACGAACAGAGAACTCAATTAAACACGCCCATGTTCGAGTCCACGATTCGCAGTTGCCGACGATTGCAATTTGAGACCAAAACATTTTCCCACTACGCTTTCGATGCCAGCTGAACCACTATTTTTAATATCAGGCTGTCCTTTCTTACGATTCTCAGTTTAGCAGCATTTGTGCTGATAAGCATGTAGTATTCTTACAAAGGTAAGATTTCTTCTATATGCTTATTTTTAACCGACTTCAAAAAAGGAGGAGGTTCTCAATTCGTCAATATTTTTTTAATTTTTTTTTTATGTCTTCGCCAATTTTGAACCGATTTAAATGAAATGTTTTTAATGGATAGAGTATACCTCCAAAGTAGTGCCACATGAATTTAATCGAGAAACCGCCTCTTCTATCCCTTCACACCCTTTAATTTTTATACAAACCAACATATTTTTATCCGATTTCGATGGAACTTTGGACATATATAGTCGAAAATAAAGAGAAAAATACAGTCAACTTTTGGTTTTTAAAAAACTGAGCCCCTCTCTTCCTATAATAACTAATTAATGTAAAAATTTCAATAACAGTAATGTAAAATAATGGTAATTTAGATTTACTTTCTTCTAAGCATGGTATAAAGTTATTTTTAAATTTTTAGTGAGCTTTGTTTGAAGGCGGTTTTTATTTTTTTTAAACAATTATTTTATTGGTTTATGCTTAATACCATTATTCCATTCTTTCTTTTGAAAGTATTGCGTTCTGTTTCAAATAATTGCTGCCTGACATGAATCCAGCTAGTACTGTACAGTGTTTCCCTACCATCAGGAGCTAATACAAGTATGACGTAATGATATGAAGCAATTTTAAACGGAAGTGCGATAGAAGAGAATGCAGAAATTGATAGAATCAGGAAATAATTGAATTAATAACGCAGAAAGGACTTTAATAATTCCAGTATTCCAGAGGATGGGTATGGGCGTGCGGTGCGACTGAAGTGTTAAGGAATTATCTGCAGAGTTACGATTCGAGTAATTAACACGATAGCCATTCGCCTAAAATAACATCAGAATATATTTCTTATCCCCAAACGGACTACCTATTGCTTCACTACAATGACAAAAGTTAACGGTGGAAGTGGCTGCAAATTAAAAGCTATAAACTGGCTCTATACCCTAATATTTAACACATGACAAAGGTACTACTACGTGTAAATTTTGTTAACTTTTGTTTTTTATTTTTTGCCTCTCTATTCTCAGTTTTTAAACAAATTCCATGTGCACGCACGACTTGCGCGCAATTTTATTTTATGCAACATTTTTATGATTACTACTTTTCGAATTTGTAAAAGTTTATAATCACTATGATGTCTCAAAAAATTATTTTTAGCCACTTAGAAACGAGAAACCTTTTCTTAGGTGTATTTTTCTTGCAGCTTCTGTGTCATCCTTTGTATCCAATCAAATGTGTTTTACTTATAAGAGAGAGATTATGTTTTCTTCTTCAGATTATATAATCTGTTGAAACAGCTCTCTGTGTGTGTTCGTGCACGATAATCTGAAGCTACTGCGGTCTTATCATCAAAAGAATGTAAACATTATGAGAAAATTTCGCAATACTAGAGCCAATGAAGGCGTACGTTTCTTCAAGATATCGTTAACAGGGTGGTAATCGAAGAGGAAATTTTCTAGGAAATGCTTATGGCAGACTTCCTTGTGGCGTACCAAGATAGCTAGTTTGGAACAGTTCAGCCTCTCCTCTTGGGAATTCGGATTATAGGCTTTCACCTGAAGTGCTTTGGTCGACTGTCGGCATCTTCGCAGTAAACACAACAATAATCTCCTAACACTGTAAAGTACTTTCAGGAATACCTTTAACTCGAAATATTAGTAATCATTCGCATCGGTTCTCAACAAAGTTCGTTGCATTAATTAGCATGTTCCTTCGCGATTGTGATTTGAGTCGTACTAAAACAAGATACTGTTTTAACAGCACTTGATATTTTGTGGCAACCAAAAGTTTGGTGTAGCACAGGACGAGAACGTCCCATACGTCTTCCTCTGCTAAATCTGTCACTACTAGTGCGTATAAACAGATGAGTTCTGCCTAGTGTTTACGTTATTCATCACTTACTATGAATTTAAACTTACTTTGTTTTACTGCGGTAATATTACTACTACCCCTATCTGCGAGTAACTCATATTTTCACCTCACAGACATTTGTTGCTCACAAGTATTCCTCTTTCTTCCGCACTTTCTAGTTCTTTTTGGATTCCTAATGTAAGATAGATTTTCCATTATTTCAAATGGATTATATAACGTATACACAATCGTACGGTACTTCCCTTGTTTAATTTGCAGTATACTGTTTTTTACTTACCCAAAATCCTACATGTGATTTAACTTCAAGCCATAACCTCTGTAGAATATTGACGGACAACATAATACACGTGGGATAGCTGTCAATATTATTCTTCAGTTAAACTGTTTAAAAGTCTGCGAGTAAGTCTGACAAACATGCAGTAACCCCACAGAGTACTCAATACAGGATAATTAGACGAAACATCAGTATCTTACTCTATGGTATGATTTACTCTCTCTAAATCTTCTGCATTGATTTTTCAAATTACCGTTCTGCAGTACTTTCCCTTTTTATTTCCATGCTTTTAGTATTTTGGGATAAAGCTGGGACACTAGACTGTAAATCTACAGGATTATCTGAATTCTCGGAGAAGCAAGTGTGGAAACAACAGAACTTGGACACATTAATTTTTTAACTTGTAATGAAAGTCGCTAGTAGTGATCGAAAATTGGAGGGAGTCACATGCAAATAAAGGGGTAGTGAAAAGACTGTAAAATTGAAGATAAAAACTCTATTTATCAAGACTTAATCATTGACCACATCACTTTACTGACGTCTTGCTTCTCAAAGATTTTACGCTCGAGAAAAGAGAAAATTTACTAATTACGCTTGAGCAGTTCAGAAAACTAAAATAGTTTTCCTCTCACCACAAAGAACTTCATCTCTTATTTTAAATCACAATGCTGCTGTAGTAATTCTACTGAACGTGGTGGGTGAGCGCTAACGTTCTGATCTCATATTCGAGAGGACGCGAGTTCGAATCCACCTCTGCCAACTTGATTTAGATTTTCCTAGGTTTCTCCAAATCAATCGCAGGGATGGTTCCTTCAAAAAGCTATGGCCGAATTACTTCCAGTTCCTTGGCCCCCGTCCTTTTCCACCTCTAATAACCTCGACGTCGACGAGGCGTAAAGCAATAGGCAAACAAAAACGTCGCAAGAGAAACCTGGCACAAAGGTAATGTAATCTTAAATGCTATTAACATTGGCGAGTTTCATAATAAGCAGAAGGAAGCAGCATCTGGAAATCTTATGATCTTGGAGAGTGGACTCGCAGTGAAATAATTACTAACAATGAGATAAAAAACCTACTATAAATAAGAAAATACAATAATACCGAGAGCGATACAAAGTGATTAAAGTTTCAAAAATAACTCTAATGTGCAAATTTTAATGATTCAGTTTGATACTGTGAAATGTTCGAATGCATAGATGTTTTTTTGAGTATTATTTTCTCTGTTTACTAAGGGAGCATGCATAAACCACGTAGTTCCACTTTCTGTGAACCCCCCCCCACTCCCCCCACGTAGCCCTACGTGGCTTTTGCCTCTACCCCCCTCCCCCCCACGTAGCATGTAGTATTTTGCCTTTTGATTCCAGAAGACATTTTGTACTGTTTTCTCTTGTCAGACTATTGTAAATTACATACGGACATAATTAACTGAGGGAAATAAATATTCACATGCTGTTGTGAGTTCTGTTCCTCTTTTTAACTGTGAAAAATGTTATGAAAGGAAAGCTACGTGGCCTGGCTCGGAACCCCCCCCCTCCCCCCACGTTGCCCAGCGTATCCTTTCAGCCTACCCCTCTCCCCCCCCCCCCCCTGGACCGAGCCACGTAGTTTGTGCACTGTCCCTAACTAATCGTTTTAAGTATATTTGGAAATGACTCACAACTTGAACATATTACTTAGTGCTTAATTTCTTCTGAATTTCTTTTAGAAACAGAAGCCCGTTTCACTTTGAAGCCATTTTCAGCTTTGACAGTTAGTAGCATTCGTGAGTGGCTAGTAGGAAAGATTTTGGCTTGGAAATGACTTACATTTAAAGTCAGTCAACGGCAGGATGAATATCCTCCATTTGTCCATACAAAGCTAGTAATAAGCACTGCACACCAAAGAGGTCAAATGTTAGTTGAGAGTTACGCTTACGGTAAAAAGGCAAGTTATGGAATAATATACTTTCCAGATTACAGTGACAGTTTCTGGTTCTAACTTCACTAAACAAGCAATTAATTTTGATTCCGACACCTGAGAGTTGTAAGCAAACACATTTCTAAGCTTGACGTTCCAGAATTCAAATACTAATTTTTCTACAAATGAGGTTCCTCGATGAAAGAGTAAAATCCTAATTAGACTTCATGTCATAATTAAATATTGTATTTCTGGAGCGGAAATTTATAATTAAAAAGAGAGCTCATAATTATAACTAACGAGAGTTTCTGAGAGATGTGTATTCACTCGTGTAATGAGTAACAAGGCAGAGTCACAACTGGCATAGGCAAGTATCTCTAATTAATAAAAAAGATGTGAGCATTATATTACTCGAAAATCAAAAGGAATGCAGGAGCTTCGTAATAACATGTAAAGTTTTAGAGAATAAGCAAGTGTACAGGTACAGAAATAAAAAAAATAACATCTTTGAATCAAAAATTATTGCTTGTATAAACTATTTCGACAGAATGGGCTGTCCGACTAGACAGTTCAAACCACACAGCGTCATGCTTAATAAACGCCTTGTTATAAGAGGGTGTGAAAAAGGGTACCCGCGTATCATTTAGTTCAGATAGGACCCATAAAGATGGATGACTCACTTACGTTCACGGTATTGGGATGCAAACGGAAACAAGAAACAAGGCATTACAGAGATAAAGGGTATCCTAGCAATGCGTAATACTCTGCTTTATGTCCGGAATGGCAATTATCTTGTAAATTCAGTTTCCCATAGTATTTTCAGGAGACAATGTTCGGGAAGAAGTAATAAGAGATGAAATAGTCAAAAGGCTCCATCAGTTAAAGAATGGTATTAATGATACAATTTTGGAAAAGGCGCCTGAGCCAGAGAATTTATAGGCGAAGGTGGACTGAATTCACTTCAGTGTAGTTATATTAGTAAGATTAATTGAAAGTAAGAGCGAAGTCTCGGTGTTCCTATTATACAGACATGTTCCTAAACTTGAAAAGAATTTGTAATGATTAAGAAAACAGAGAAAGGCAGTTCCTATGAGCTGTCAAGATACATAATCTAAAATAATCCTGTAGCGGCCATATTGATGACAACTTCGCAAGAGAACCCGCATAAAATATAGATACGGTACTTCCTAATACGTAAAAATTGATGGAATCTAATGATCATGAATGACTCAACTGCTGCAGGAGTGGAATTATAGAATGAAACATTTCAAGTAATTGTAGCATAGGGGAAATCATAGACTCAATTTTGAGCAAAAATACAACAAACATTCGATATACGGATCACGTAAGGTTAAAACCCGTAATGGAGACAGGAGAACGCGAACCAAATACATTTAATATTAGAAATAGTTTAAAATTCCAGTTTTTTTATCTATGGGGACACTAGACACATGTTACTACTTCTGACGATGGTAAAACAATGTTAAAGAGCATAATATATTAATTAAGGAAAAGGAGATTAAAAAAATTAAACCTAATATCGCATTAGCTGTAGATGTTTAATTAAGTTAAGACTATAATAATAATTCGACTTAGTAGATGTACACATTAATGAAACTAAAAACGAAAAAATGAAAAAGAATATGTGGCATAAAGGAACAGTTTGAAAACTTGAGAGCATGGTGGAAATCTCGAAATTAATGAATCAGAGAAGACAGAAGGAATGTGAGTAGATGATACGGTCAGAATTTATGAAACATACAGATGAATTAGAACTAACAATTACTCAGACTAAAATATACAAGTAAAAAAACCATCGATTCGTGAAAAGTTCACACTATCGAAGGAAGCGCAATCTAAGGGCAATCGTATTACTAGTTTGAAGTTACTTATTTCAAAACTAATAACAGGGATGACAGAAAGTTAAAAAACGGAAGTGATGGATTGAGAATAAGTGGGATTCTGTGGGAGAAACACTCTTATTTTAGTTAGTGTCGAAGCGTTCACATAAAACTTCTGTACACGAAGCACAACAGTCTGCGAAATTTGGACTTACTGGAAACGATGAAGAAAAAATGGAACCATTTGAAATATGTGGAAGAACGATGAAAATAAAGTGAACTGACTAGCCATGAAACGAATAATTTGCAGAATAAACAGATTGGTGGTTCTAAATTAGTTTTCTTTTCCACGCACTCAATACACAAACAGTGGCGAAAATTTACAAGAATTCTGTAAAATCCGAAGGTCGAAAATATATTAACTTTTGACTTAGATGTGGAAAACTCGTTAATGTGGCATCAGCGACTAGTTGGTATGGATGTGCTGGTAAGCTAAATGTTTAACGTTTGATTTCACTGTCGATTTTTATATTACCATAATGGCGAGTGAATAGTAGTTTGATGAGGTTGTACGACACATAATTATTAAGTTTATAATACATAAATACATTAAAACAGTAGAATTTTATATCGTCTGCATACACAGATCGGAAATGATACACCTTCTAAGACTCAAGTACGCTACTGACATACGTTCTTTTGTAGAGGTCGGATAGTAGTTGCACTTACCAACCTCACTCGCACACAGAACGATCATCATACCACAAATCCATTTTACAAATTCAACACAGTACTCATAAGGACATGCTTATAACTGCTCGCGAAATTATTTCAGAAATTGAATTAGATTTCGAAAGTTTAGAATTATTTGAATTATTTAGTAGGAGATAGATGTATATATACATATATATATATATATGTCGGATCGGGAGTACAGAGCTACTGTACTAGATGGCGCCACAGACGCAGCGAGCAGCATGCCAGCGCCACAGCGACTAGAGGGGTCTACGAGGGGCTACTTAAGGGCAGCGCACATCACACGGAGCTCTCTTCATGCCTGACCATCAGCGAGTTCAGTCGCACTTCCTAGTTGAAGCGGACTGCGTCAAGACGTATTCGAGTCATCAGCGCAGAGCGCCATCTATTGCAACCAAGGGAAAAGTGAAGAAGACATCTACGAGACCGCTAAGAACTACTACGGTGGAGGCCAGCGCCTCGCCCCAGAGGACTGCACCACCGCATACGACTATTCAGCAGCTACTCGCAGAAATTCCGGCAACACCAGCGATTATTCCAGTTCGCCCGGGCCCTGTGGATCCGGTACCGATGGAAGGAAGCAGTTCGATGGAGGTACAGGACTCTGCCTCGGAACAGGGGCCTGTGCCACCACTACTACTAGTTGCATTCCAGCGTAACTGGGTACTCCTGCTATGCCTGCTGCAGCAGGACACCTCGTTGCCCGTGTTCGCCTGGCCGACAGCGGACGGCATCAAGATTATACCTTCCTGCCTGTCGGACCTGGAGACGGTTACAAGCAAACTGCATGCGCTGAAGCTAACTTACAAGGAGCTACTACGTCGTGCTCAAACTTCAAGAAACAAGGCAACCAACACGGAAAGGAAGAAGCCTACTCCAAGACCTGTGCAATGTTACCGGTGCCAAAGATTTCATCATTACGCGCGGCAATGCACCGCCAAGCCTAGGTGCGTCCGTTGCGGTGGAGATCATTTACAACAAGACTGTACAAGACAGAAGCATGAGGCCACCTGTTGCAACTGTCGTGGGCCCCATGCAGCCTGCTTTCGGGGGTGTGCAGAACAGCAGCGCCTGAGAAACTCCCTCAGAAAAGCAGAGCGGCGACGCATCAGATCGACCGCCCAGCAGGAAGACCGGATTGCGGGGCCAAACCGTGCACAGAGGACAAGACTGCAGTCCACCATGACCGCCACCTCACCTGCCGAGACGCAGACAACACGCCTCGTCCAGACTCTGCTAGACACGAGGCAGCCAACAGAGGCTCCACTTGGGGAAGCTCACGGCCGGCCGCCTGGTCGCGTCGACTTCCCCGGCCGCTGCTGCGGACACGCCGCAGATGAATGGGGCCCCAAACTGACGGTTATCGTTGACTTGCTGACGAAACTCATCGGAAGACTAACCAACCTCGACAACAGTGTCGAAATGTCCGCAATATGAACAGATAACGCCACAAGCGAAGACAAACCTAAAGATACGTCATACCACATCTTATTACGGTGGAGTAAATGTCGAGAGACAATACACTTCGTACTACACTGCCAAAAATTTATGGCAGAGAATGGCGCCCTGGCTGGCCTGACCATCGAGGCAACATCATTCCGCTATCTGTCATTGTGTATTGTGAGACTAAGTCTAATAAACCGGATCCTTGAATCAGCTGTGTTCTCGTAGTTACTCTCCACTGTCCAAGGGATATCCACAGCATACCTTCGCTGATGAGCCAGCAACCTTGTGCCGGTAACTCCATTCAACCCGTCCGACTCCTGATCTTTCCCGGATGGACCCGACATATATATATATATATATAAAACACTTGAAGGCGGGTACTAAGAGCGTTGAGCCCAATTGCTGTAAGAACTGAAATTTTTCTGAAGCGTTTGGAGAATTTTGCATCAGAAGAAGACTCAATTTTGGTGTACTTCTGTCATGATGGATCATTGGTACGCCACTATACTGCTGCAAAAATTAGGTGAAGTATATCTCAGGTGAAGACGGATAGGTACTCGATTTTGTTCCTGTAGGGCTCACGATCAACGTATGGAACGATATACGTGTTTTCTGCTAGAACTGTTTATGCTGCATATTACTGCGATCCCTTGAACATGGTTGGAGAAACCTTCCGGTTCAAGATTCCGACTAATTTTATGAATGAAGAAATACTTGAAAAGTGTAATTGAACATTTCACAATTAAAGGAGGAAATGTTGTCACTGTTTTGTCATTAAATATCACATGCCATACATTCAGCACATTGAAAAATAAATATAAGGATTACTGTTATTATATAGATATTGATTTTTTGAATTTAAGAAGAGAAGAAGCTGGAAGAATAGAGATGTGGAGAATAATGTATTCAGTGGGCACCGTGCAGAAGGAAGAGAGCCTGGCAAAAGAAGGCGAAAAAGCTTAAACTTATCAGAGCACAACATAAGAAGACAGTGTTTGGTTGAACAAGCGTGGAAAGTAGGTTTAAGAATAGGAAAGAACTTGAAGACAGAGGAATGAAGAAAGGTGACTGGACTATAATCACATTTGTCACCACACAGGAAAATTAAATAATAAAACATCTTATATGCATCTTCTGCACATTCCTTCGGTTATATGTATTTTTTTTTTTTTTTTAATTTGTTATTTCGTTATTAATTTCTTACTGATACGCGACCGGTGTCGAAGATCTTTTCAACAATTTATCATGACGAGTGTATTGTGACTTGTTTTATAGGAATAACTTCGGACACAAATTAATAGATTTGCGTCGCGAGTGGCTAAACTTTCGATAATATTCGACAGTTTTCTTCAACGAAAAAACATTTCTTGATGGCGTTTGCTTCATAAAAGTGCTCATCTACATGAGCTAGGCTACAGTATGGCTTCGAATTTAGAATGGTTCATGACCTCTAAACTATGATTAAAGAATGTTACAGTTTCAGCACAGCTTAAACAATTCATTAGAAGCTACTATTGGAATAAATTTGATAAAATATTGAACCTTCGCTAAAGTAGTACAAAAGGAAACGGAATTATTTTGTACAGGAAAAATTGACTCAATATCAGAAAGCGTTTTCAGAATAATCTTGTCAAAAGCAAAAATATAACGTCCGCTCACAAATTGTGGCTTACGGTATTTCCTGAATTATGAATTGCGATTCAACAGAAATGTGTATCAAGGCAAAGACTACAATATCGTGAGCAGGCAACTGTAAAGGGAGTTTATGTTTGGTGTTTGGAGGCACAGAGAGTAATCGGGAGTGGAAGGATGGCCGACTGAAATTAGAAAATCCCAAAGACTGAGATAAATCAGTAAAAAAAAAAATTGCTGCCCACAGTCTTTTTTCAAATAAAGGCTTTGCAATTACAATATGTATTGACTGCTCAAGAATTATCTGATTACCCTCGATTTCCAATAATATCGGTTCTTCTTTGCTTCAGAATGAGTGTCTTCTGGCCTTGCACTGTTAATGCAAAGAATATGTTTACACTTTCAACTGTTACCAACTGTATGAAATCAGCTGTTTGTAATGCTACTAGTAACTAAATCGTAAGGAAATGCGGAATTATCTATATGGTAGTTACTGCGATGCTAAAAGTCCGTACCGAGGGTGGTAGGTGAGCTGTAATGGTCTGGCCTCGCATTCGGGAGGACGCAGGTTTGAATAACCTTCTGGGCATCGAGATTTGGGTTTCCCATAGTTTACCCAAATGACTCCAAGTGAATGCCGTCATGCTTCCTACAAAAAGGCCATGCCTGAGTACCTTCCGTTCCTTGCCCCTGTCCTTTCCCGCCACTAATGATCTCTGCATTGACGAGGCGTACAGCCATAAGTAAAAAAAGAAAAGAAAAAAACAATTGGCAGTCATTGGGGACTGCCGACAGAAGTGAAAACTTAAACCAATGATAATCGTAAGTGCAACACGTCATACGTATAGATACAGTATCTCCAGGGAAGGTTGGGTCTGGTCAACAACGGTATCGGTAATTTAATTTTTTTTTAAATGGTTTTCGGCAACTAAGCCATTCAGTCAGCTCAATGTGTTTATCATATCTCATCCAGTGAATTAGTTTCTTCAGTACGTTTTGATTCCTAAGTATAGACACCACAGGACGGACAGAACATTCACACAGGCACACAACACTTAAACATCCACGCCCGCGGCCGGATTCGAACCGGCGACCTTCGGTACGCGGAGCTAGTACTCTAGCCCCTACGCTACCGAGGCCGGCGGTAATTTAATATATCACCTCCTCACAGAACCTCCCCCCCCCAATCAATCCGCCACCGTCACTACGCCAACTACGCCACCGTCACTACGCCACCACCTCAGGAAGTGGATTCTTCCGAACTACCCGCCATTACAGTGGGGCGCCTTTCGCCACCCCTTATGGTGCCCACGGGGAACCGCGCGAAGGAGGCGTCAGCCACGAGCCAGGCCGAAGACCCTTCCAAAACCTGGCCGTATAGCTAAAGGATCACTGCTATTCCCACGGCCCCACCCGCCCCCGCAGGGACAAGGCAGTAGCCGAAGCGACCGAGCAACAACGCGGGATTGCCCTTGGCACACGCCTCCCAGCAATCGACCGGCAGCACGAAGCCGCAGCCGTCCACCAGGCCAACGCGCTACGACGCAAGCCCCTAGTGAGCGTTCCCCCACACACCAACCATCAGCAAACTCGCGTCTCTGAAGGGCGTGTGTTCCCACACACTCGTCCAAGCTACGCAGAGCACGATCGCGCCGAAGCGCTCCAGTGGTGTCACTGCCCCACCTTGGTCAGATGTGGGGATCCGAAGGTATGAGGGTATGAGCCATTTGCTGCCAAAATAGGTCCTCTTATGTGTGGGGACTGGTAGTGAACTGATCACCGCTCCCAGCGAGGGCCAATCTGTACAATCTGGAGACGACTTCTATTGCTGAAGAAAGGAATTGATTGCATCGATGCTCAATTGTTTCCCTTTTAAGAAATGTTTATACGAAAACAGTTGGCAAGTCGGTACGCCGTATATTATATTGAGAGCAATAATGTTGATGCTACTTTTTTTAATGGAATTTAATTGCGACGAAACGAATGAAATATTAATATTATTTTAGTATCTTCTCGTGTACTTTTAGCGTAAATTCCCCCACCCACCTACTTTCCCATTTACGAATTAAATTTCTTCGCCGTTTTTGGTAAATTATTCATAGCTTTCCACAGCAATTTATTTCAATACTCGACACGCTTATATACGAAAGAAATTCCTCCCACACCCTTTTGAAGAAACCGAGTGTCAGCTTGTGCTCCTTTCCGTGCACTACACCTAATTCTTTCACCAATATTCTTTCAAGCGCCATCACCAACATACGTAATATACACTTTCGCACTCTCTTCACCCCCATCCTGTGTTCTAATGACTTCCAATCCAGTTCCTTTATGACCTGGTACAACAAATAAAAGAAATTTGACTCTTTCATTGCAGTCTTCGACGAATTTATGAAATAATTTGCATTAAGTAGTGCTTTTACGCAGCCATTCTCACTTTTTTTTTTTTTTTTTACTTATTGCTTTACGCCTCGTCGACGGCTAAGGTCATTAGAGGCGGGATGGTACTGGGGACAAGGAACGGGAGGGAATTCGGCCATAGCCTTTTTGAAGGAAGCATCGCCTGGAGTGATTTGCGGAAAGCATGGAGAATCCAAATCTGGATGCCCGGACGGAGATTCGAACCCGCGTCCTCCCGAATGCGAGGCCAGAGCGTTAACCAATAACCCACGCCATTATCCTCAACAATATGGACGGAAAAAAATCGAGTCATTCCTATTACTTGTGGGTGGTCTCTGAAGCCTCTCACACATGTATTAAATTATGTTGAGTGTAGAGATATAATGGATATCCGCATCCGCAAGTGCGGATGTATGGCAGATTTTTTTTTTTTTTTTTTTTACATTACAACATATACTATACTATATATCTTTATACGAGATTCTGCCCATCGGCGCTTAGCTAACAGCAAAGTTTTTTTTTTTTTTTCTGACGATCTTGCAATAAAAGTAACAATCAAATGAAACATGTTATTACTAGAACAACAAATTTACAGAGTTTGAACTAGCATGTAAAGAAAAGCGGCCTATTCACGGTCCAACTTATAGGACTACCGTACGATGGGCTCACTCATTCATGCTAATAAAAGGGGTCAAACAAAATTTTCTAAGCAAATCTTTCCACTCATACTTTCTCGCGGCACATCATGTGTCCTTATCGCACACTCGTAGGATGTTTCTTTCCAATAGCTTTTTCCAATATCCATAGCTTGTTGGACACCAAGGGCGCGTTTTGCTTGCCTGGGAGTCCATCAACATTCAACACGTCCTACATGTAGTCCTGCCCTAACCCCTTTCACGGTCCATCAAAAATCGGATCATCGTAGGTCCTACAAGTTTTACTGTGAATGGGCCACTTGAGCGGTGGGAAGGCGGATGGCGAGCACGAAACCGTGTGTGGTGGGTGAGTGGTAACGTTCTGGCCTCGCATTCGGGAGGACGTCGGTGCGAATCCCCGTCCGGACATCCAAATTTGGGTTTTCCATGGTTTACCCAAATCTCTCCAGGCGAATGCTTGGTTGCTTCCTTCAAACGGCCATGACCGAATTCCTTCCCGTTCTTAGCCCCCATCCTTCCCCGCCTGTAATGACCTCGACGTAGATCAGGGCGTATAGCCACAAGCAATAAATAAATTTAATAAAAGCGAGCATGGAGATGTGCGGTTGCGTGGCCTTGTGCTTGACGCTTGAATTAGATGCACCATGAACTCTGCAATGTTCATATGACAAAGATTGGTTTTTAGACGCGTGCGTAGTTATGTATATAATTAAGTTCACTTGTATCCCACGTTTTTTGTTGTTGAAAAAAGAGGCAAGAAATTTATCAATATGGCAGTATTATGTGGAAGTAGACTTTACTAAAGAAAAAGATAAATTTTGGCATAAACTATATAATTATTTTAAATTTATTTTTGATAAAATATTAAAATCTAAATAATTATAAATTTATTTTTCGACCACCGCTCCCGCAAAACATCCGCAAAGGTGACCTCCGTTACAACCCTAGTTGAGTGTTACACCGCGTACGTCTCGTTGTAATGGTGAAAACGCGGTGAATCCTCGAACTACACGACTCGAGAGGTCGAATGAAAATTTCAAAGCCAACACTCGCGTGACGAACGCATTTCAGAGGCTTTACGTAACCATATTGATCGGTACCGGACAAGAATAACCACACGGTCAACCCAAATATGAGATTACTCCGAATTTCATATGTTGTTGACATCATGAAGCTGAAGGATACCGCCCAGAATCATAAAATACTGTTTGTGTAGCACAGCATGCGTGAGTCGGTCTTATGTAAGGTGTCTTGCCGTTAATTGTTTTCCTTCCCGCTGTTTCTCCGTTGTCAACCACGTGGCCGCCGCGAGTCACTCCATATTTCTTAGTGTGTAGCTTGTTGGTCACTTTTTATTTACAAATTATTCATCGAATTTAGTAGCACAAATATAGCCATTTGTGAAAATTATTTTATTATTTGTTAACAAAAAATAAGAATCACGTTTTTTTTGTCTTTTTGATAATTCGCAGATATTGTATGATATTCTAATCATCCGCATTTTTCAATATACTTTTTTAATAAATATTAAACATAATTTGATTTTCAATCCACATTCCTTCCGTTGTAATATTTGTGTTAATTTTTCTAGTCATATTATTAGCAAACTATAACGAGCATTTAATTTTAAATGTTTATTAAAGACTTATGATCGCTTACTTGACCACTTGTTTAATGATGCTTTTCTCATTGCTTTTTGAAGAATTTAAAACACTTGAAACAAAGCGGTAGAAAATTGCTTGATTTTCGGATTTTTTGATTTCTTTTTTAAAATGATTGGTTTCGCGTTGTAAGATACGCAATTCGGAACCCGAATCGTTCTTACTGAAACTTGACCGCTGTACTCCTGCTCGCTAATTCCCTGCAATTTTGTTCGTTTTTGTCGGCGATTTGGTTGATGGTGTTAATGTAAACAAATGAATATGTGCGCATTTATAGTTTTGCAAGAATTTATATCATATTCTTTCTGGCGTGTTTGAGAGCACTGGTCTGGGATAGATTGATTAATCAACTTTCCTAATGTATTTATTTATTTATCTTATGATGAGTGTACATTTTTTACATAAATGCACGAACAGTTGTGCACATTACAAGCTCGTATAGTCGTGTATCTCCAAATCTAGTGTTCTGATCCACTCAGTTGCTTTAACGGATGCATGGAAAATCTCCGTTGTTGTTCCTTTGTAAACCCGAAGAGAACAGTCTAATGGATTGTCGCTGAGGTGGCTCCAACCTGATCCAGCCCGATTTGTGTAATAAGTAACCGCATCTGTCTCGTCCTGTTCGGATTCGGTTGATGAAACTCCATTGAGTGTTAATAACTATGTTCTTACATTTATTTTATGTGAACTTCGTTTACACATATTGATTAATATGAATAAAATTTATTTCTTTAGGTTTATGCAATCCCTGTACCCTAATTGTTGACACTCAAACACCTAATGCTTTTCTTTTTGAATCTACATGTTTATATTTTATTTATCAATATGCGGAATGTAGTACAACTACAAATAAAGTTTTAGTTGCTTCTCATAAGAAAGAGTGGTATGTTCTTATTAAGCTGGAGTTTCCCAAACAGCGTGTCAACAAAGCAGCATTGAACATTTTCATAGCATAAACGGCAGTACTGCAAAGTTCCTAACGTAGTTCCTAAGCACGAAAATGAACGAAGTGTCCAAGAACACGCTATACGCCTCGGCAAAAAGGTGAAAATGTTGTTTTGGACGTTATTAAAAAATTGTTGAGTTAAGTGTATTTATATACTGACTGTTCCCAAATAACATTTGCCCAGTCTAGTCTCCTTAGAGCATGGGTTATTATGGACAGTCTGACGTAAAAGGGGGAAGCTTCCTGCTGTTGTATCGTGTCAGCGTGTTTGTGAAACATATACCGGTATTTCATTGGTTGAAACAAGGATCGCTATGGCAATCGTAATTATGATGGAAGTACATTGGTGACTGGATTTGAAATAGAACCTGTTATTACATCCCATATTTCAGTACGGTAACACACCTGTAGATGCGTCTTTTTCGTTGTGGAATTTTCTTTGCTTTACAGTCTTGATCCTAAAATAAATGGGATTTCTTTATATCGAAACCGAAGATCTCATTGGCTCTTTAAGCAACACGAAACATCGCAAATGAGAAGTTGCGAAGTAGTTGAAGTGAAAACAAAAAGATAATAACACTTATGACGCTGGAGAGGTCCTTTTTTTATTGCTTTACGTCTCTTCAACATCAAGAACATTAAAATATTAGAACATTTGACACGCCGGAAGACTGAAGCAAAGAACGAGAAGTGATTTCGGTAATACCGAATTCTAGATGGCCGGACGGGAATTTGAACCTGTGACCTTCTGAATGCGAGGATCATCCACTGCGCCAATAAGCAGTGTAACCATTCAACAAAGCGTTTATGTATGTAAAACCTGTAACCGGTTCCGTATGAGGGTGACTGAGAAACTTTATTTAACAAAACTTAATCGATTACCGTAATGGTAACACGGAAGACATCGTTAGTACGTTAGCAAAGAAAATTGAAGCATTTTGTGGAGCCACGAGCTGTTTTTTGTAAGGCGGAGAGATAATTGAGAAATCGCTTCTGGTGTCGCAATGTTTACCCACTGTGTCGTTTTGTTCCCTCCAAACTTCTGCCCTAAGGTCAACAAACACATTTGTGTGGAATGGTTGTTTCAATTGAATTATCTTGTCCAGAACTGCACTATGGATCTACACTCATACCGTCTGACAGACGAGCATTCCGACATAATAGGCTACAATGCACAACGTATTTCGAAATTTGACTATTCGTTTAAAACACACTTTTTTGTATCGTAAGGAGGATACGTAGATCATTTTTACTGCTTTCATAGTTGCTTTCTGCACTTATACTATTTCGTATGGTTGGCTATTAGTAATACTGGTATCGACACATCAGATTTCGAAAACAATGCTTTTAATACAGGTTATTAAATGCGCTTAACACAGTTCATAGTAAGATTCTAATACTTTAGATGTATGTGCATGTAAATAGATTTCTATTGTTGAAATAATAATTCACGAATTAACCCTACAGAATAAAATGTAAAGTATATCTGGAAGGCTTACCTGCTCAGTTATTTTGTTAATGCCTGCCATTGTGGCTCAAAGCGCTGGCCCGCCGTACACAGGATTGGGGAGGTACCTAGCCCAGGACCCCACATACTGGCCGCCTAGATGCCTCCTTTCAGGCGGTTTCCCACAGACATCTAGGCGGATGCTGGGACGGTCGCCAATCTCAGCCTCGCCTCATAATGTACTCATTTCACAAACAAAAAATACACCTATCACACAGACCACGCAAAGCTACTCGTTTCGCACACAGATGGCAGATTAGGTTCGCCGTGCCTAACATGTCCGTTTCAACTTCAGGTAGGAACTCAATACTTCCCCCTCCCTTCCCTCCTCACGGTACACATTGGCCACCAGAGATGTCCACGTGGTCCTTGGTGGGCGAATCTGAGAAGTGGTGGTGAGGGGGGGGGGGGAGGGGGAGGAGGAAAATCATGACTTACAGTGAAGTGGGTGAGTTGCAATCGAATGGCAGAGAAAGCTGCTGTCATCATTATGAATGATGGATCCATTCATTGGTGGGAAGTGAGTTTGGGAAATCACGGAACACTGAAATCTATATTTCCATACTACATCTATATATATACTCTGAAATTCACAAAATTGTGGGTGGCAGAGGGTGCTCAGCACCAAAGCTAATCTCTTTGTTGTGTATTCCAATCCCTAATGGTACTCGGGAAAAAGGAATTCATATAAGAATCAGTGCCGCTCCTTATTTCACTAATTTTATCTTTCCTGTCCTTCCGACTAAAATAGGTTGGTGGAGAAGTATTTCACTACACTCGAAAGTGAAAGTGGGAGTACGCTTGTTTACCAATACGTTTAAACGAAACGTGCGTCGTCTATCTACCAGAGACTCCCAGCCTAGTCCACTAATCAGTTCTGTGACGCTTTCATGAGGACTGTAGTTATTGGTCACTAATCGAGCTGCTCTTCTCTGTACTTTCTCTATACTTTCGATCAACCCCTTACGAAACGGATCCCAAATGGCACAACAGTAGTCCAAATGTCGATGCACAAGAAATTTGTACGCTATCTCCTTTGTTCATTACAGTTTTTCAATATTCGACCAAGGAATCGCAGCCTAGTAATATCTCTACCTATTAACGAATTAATGTGTATGTCCCATTTCATGTTCCTTTATACTGTTACTCCCAAATATTTCATAGAACCGACCATATCAATAACTGTATTGTTTAACTCGTATTTCTGAACAATTGGATTCTTTTTGTTAGTTATGCTCATTGTCTTGCACTTTTTACAATTTAGAGTAAATTGCAACTCAGCGCACCATGCCAAAATAATATCTAGATCACGCTGAATTTCTAAACAATCGGCCAAACTTCTTACTTCCCTATAAATAACCGCATCATCAGCAAACAATCTAAAAAGGCTTTTCACTTTGTCTCCGAGATCGTTTATAAAAATTAAGAAAAGAAGTGGTTCTATTACACTTCCTTGAGGTACACCCGATGTAACATCTAGATTACAAGAACTTTCTCCTTCATCGACGACATACTGCGACCCACAAGGAAGAAAATCCTTTATCCATTCACAAAGCTCATCCGGTATACCGTAAGCTTCGCTAATCGGCAGCTGTGTGGCACAGAGACAAAAACTTTCTGCAAATCTAAAAAAAATTCATCTTCTTGTGAACCTGCATCAATAACTTTCATTACGTCGTGTGTAAATAGGGCCAGCTGTGTTTAACATCATCTTTTCTTCCGAAATCCGTACTGATTTGTTGTAAGCAAATTATTTTCATCTAGAAAATTCATGATGTTCGACCACATAATATGCTCCATAACTCTACTACAAACAGATGTTATAGATATGGGACGATAATTTACAGGATCACTTCGATCACCTTTCTTGAAAATCGGAGTTACTCGCGCGATTTTCCAGTCTGAAGGTACTTTTCGTCTTCTAAAGATTTACTGAATATATCAGACAGAAATGGCCCGATTTCCTCCACATACTCTGAAAATACTCTTACTGGAATTCCATCCGGGCCCGGTGCTTTCCCCCACTCCAGGAGCTATAATTGCTTAATGATACCTGCAGTATCTATTCGTAATGATTCCATCACGACTCGCCACGGCGTGTGAAAACGAGAATACTATCCTTATTTTCATTCGTAAATGAATTTTTCAATACAGTATTTAGTACGTTAGCTTTGTCGCAGCTTTCATTAATCTCGGAAACTTCACGAATTAGTGCTGGAATTTTGCTGTTGGTACAATTAACTTTTCGTACATATAAACAAAATTTCTTTGGGTTTTCTGTGAGACTGTTAGAGAGAGAGTTGGAGTGAAAATCGTTGAAGGTCTCGCCCATTACATTCTTAATACTTCCTCTTAACTCAGCTAAGGTTTCTAAATCACTGCGACACAACCCTTCCTTCTTGAGCGTGCGTGTATTTTTCTGTGTTTTTATTTTTTTAGTAATCTTTTGACTTCGCATGTGTACCACGGAGGATCATTCTCCCCCTTTATTGTCCGTTTAGGTATATGTATTTCCATACCTTCCTTGACTATATGTATTCCTCAGGTAGGTTCTAAAACACTCCTTTGAGGCCTTACTGAATCTGTATACAATCCACCCTTTTATCCCTTTTCGCTTGGTCATTAATTTGATAGTCGCACTTACCATTTTGAGATCGCTTATTCCTGTCGTCATTGAAATGACGGTGAATAATTCTGGCCCGTTGGTAACCAGCAAATCTAAAATGTTTTCGCTACAGTTATGACACCGCGTAGGTTCATTAACTAGCTGTTCGAGATGATTGTCTGACAACAAATCGAGAATTACTTCAGAAGCTACCTTATCCCTATTACCTGTGATGTGAATAAGGCAGATTGAAGTCGCTTTCTAAAATCATAGCACGATCCTTAAAACGGCTAGCTATACTATTTACATTATTTCGTAACTCCACGGCGATAGCTATGTCGGCTTCAGGTGGACGGTACAAGGTGCCTATGAAGAGTTTTCACCCAGCAACGTAGCGTTTAATCCATATGATTTTACATGTTCGTATCGACGTCTATTTCATTACATGGGAGAAATTTACTCACAGCTATAAATACCCCACCTCAATGAGAATGTAATCTGTCTTTACGAAAAACGTTCATGCTATCTTTAAAAGTTTCGGCGGAACTTATTTCCGGTTTCAGCCAACTTTCTGTACCGATAATGATATCCGCTTCTGTACTACAAATAACGCTTTCAAGTTGTTTGTTACAAACGCTTCTACAGTTAATTACGAGAACTTTTAACTGTCGAGATTCTTTTGTATTGCTCCTACATTCCGGTGTTGCATCTGATTGTGTTGCCCATAACTGTATTTCGTGTTTTGGGTCTTCCTCCCTCAGCCTGCCACCCGTGTAGCCGATTCACGTGTGTAGTGCACACCTGACCTATTCAGGGAAACCCTACAAGACTCGACCCTATGGCGAAGATCGAGAAATCTGCAGCCAATATCATCACAGAAACGTCGTAGTCTCTGGTTCAGCCCCTCAATACGGCTCTGAACCAGAGGTCCACAATCAACTATGTCTACGATGCCTCAGATGGTTAGCTCTGCCGTTATCTTGCGGTCACTGGCCACAGAGTTCACCCTTTCAGCCAGCCGCCGGAAGGAAGAGAGGATAACCTCCAACCCAAGGCGACAAGCATCATTGGTGCCGACATTAGCCGCAATCTGTATTTGGCTACATCCCGTCCTTTCTATGGCATCCGGGATGGGCTGTTCCACATCTCGGATCAGGCCACCCGGAATACACACTGAATGCTATAGAAGCCAGGTAGTCAGAAACACTCACAAGTATTGGTTCTTAATTTTTATGCGAGTTATACTGGAAGGCAAAGAACAGTAAATTAAAGCAAAGGTTGAAGAATGTAATGAAAATTTTGTTTTTGTAATGAAGAATACGTATGAAGAGGTAGATAGTTTTGATAACTCATTGGTTAAGTTTGGTGTCAAAAGTTCGCCGTTTGGTCCCTGGTTCAAATACCGTCTGGGTCAGAAATTTTTAAGAGTTGTATTTGATCATCTGAATTACACCAGGACGTTCCGCAGTTCAGATTACACATCAATCTGTAGGCCGTAGAATAAAGGAACTTGTGGTTCTACTTATGAACAAATGGTTTAGTATGCCTCCTTCGGGAGAATCAAAACTAGGCTTCTGGTTGTGGACTAAGTTAGTGTTATTAGTTAGGGACAAACGGATTATTGGATCAAAGCTGTGGAAAGATAGATGACAAGCAGATTGGGTTTGTTTGAATGCATCCAGTCAGGTGCTGGTTTAAACAAGTGTGTGACTGCCGAATGAGAAGTTTGTGTGCTAGTAAACTCTACAGTCTGGATGAGATCCTTGACCGTCCCCGTCCTCTGGCCAAGGTCGGTGCCATGAATAAGTGAGCCTGCCCTCCCCACAGCACAGCGGTGGCCTTTCCGTGACGACAATAAAGTGAATGCGGGATTGATCCGGCCTCGCAGCCAGCCATCAAATATACAGCCCGAGCAGGGGTCGATAGCAGTCACCAGGTCCCACACTACTCTCGTCACGCTCAATTAATTCAGCCTCCTGCAAACTGAATGCCGCGTCTGGACACTGAGTAGTGTGACCCTGCTCGGCACTAATGTAGCTAAACTGACCTGCGCTGCAAAGAACACCAGCTGACCTCTCGACGTCGGAACAGTTGAGACGATATTGAGGAAATAACATGAGAACTGATGTTACGGTACTGTGCTGTGTGTCATGGAGGACCGTTAGATGAATTTACCAACTTCTGACATTTGTAAAATTTCGATGTTTTAAGTGATGTGTAGGAAATGTTTCAGTAAAGGTTGTAACATCTTCTTAACCCTTCTGTGGCTTCGTCCATTCATCGTGCCATCGTTTGCGAAATGCGTCAGAACGGTTGGCAGCACGTTCCACAGATGTGAACTCCTTCCCTGGCCAGCAAAGTCATGTGATCTCAATCCCATCGAGGACATTAAGTATGCCATTCAGGCAGTCCTCCACCAAATAGTCCTGAACTGTGGGAAATTGTCTAGGGGTCGTGAAGCCGTATGGTCTCCAACGCCACCAGTGTCTATACCGAGACGAATCGCCGCCGTAATCAGGACGAAAGATGGTTCTAGTTCAGTTACCCTTCGGTGTTGAGAAAATAAATAGAACGCAGCAGATTTAATTTTTCTGGCATAACAAGAATAAGGGAATCTATGTTCAACGACAGGTTAAGTAGCTTCCTGTTAATAATATCAGTACCTTCCTGGAGAGCCGGGTTATTTATTTGCTTAACTTGGCTTCGGCTGTCTACCTGCAGCCTTCGTCAGAGGTACTATGCTTGTTTACATAACAAAGAATGCCAAGCGTAATAGAGTACCAAGCCGCTGTCTTCATTCAAGTTGTTGGTACGTATTCGTCGAAATTTATGCTGCATCCTTCAGTCCTTAGGGTCACCATTGATCTTATATTCACATTTGATCAGTGGTGGCTTCGACGAGTGAAGGAGGCAGCAGAAATTTTGAAGAATACCAACAAATTCAATACTCAGTACTCTGTAAAGATTGGCAGTCTTTATAACTCGGCTTTCCAGAAAAATTCAGGTGTTATTAACAAAGACTGCAGCGGAAGCCTAAAAAAATGAGCTTCGTTGAAGTTGTTTTTGGTGCCGGCGTGGGACACACTTATGAGAACGATCTGTCAAAACTGTGATTTAGTCGTCATGTAAGTACTACCTGCAAAAAATGGAATACAAAATAATGTCAGCGTATTGTTTAAACACCATATTTCCGTGTTACTGCTTTGGTAGTTATGTTTCTAGTTAAGTTCCCTGGAATAGTTCGGCTTATCCGTCGTATAAAAAATTGCCGCTGTAAGTTGTATTTTCCCGACATATTTGGTGCATTAATGGGGAACAGAAAAGTGTTTTGAATTGGTGTGCCGTCATATGTAGTTCCCAAAATCATAGGAATTCGGGATTAAAGCCTATGTTTGCTTTAAGAAAAAATTGTATTAGACAAATAACTACAATTTTATTTGGTTTCGATTATGCGAACTTTGTAGAAGAGGTATAAATATTACACAGAGATCGAAATAATGGTTACTCATTATTCCCTCTAGCTATAGTTATAATTTATTCACGAACGTTTGTATCGACATTATTCTCAGTTTTAGATGACCTGTCATTTTTTTCTGACATTTGTACTTTCTGGTTTATTTAATCCATCTGAATTAGCAAAAAAAAAATTGAAAACTACAACGTTAGCTTTGATGTCTGCAAGCACCAGGATAATAATAATTGCAACCTAATTTATATTTCAAGAAATCTACGAAGTTGGTACTATCCATATTAAGTGTGTTCGGATAGAAATAAAACAAAACTGAGTGTTATCTAAAACGTTATAGCCGCTATATTATTACTCATATATATTAAAAACGTAAAACAAGGAAAAATGAAATGAAATGTAGGATAGCTGGTTTGTATAAAAGAAAATTCGTTAACATTTGTAAAAGAAGGACCAGGGGGGGGGGAAAAAAGAGATAAAAGGTAGCATTGATAATTTTTAGGAAACAAAATTGTTCTGTATTCAATTCATGTGAGTTCTTAAGGTTAAGTATTAGATCGCTCTATATATTTACGGAAGAACTTTTGGGGAGTTGTGTGTAGTCGCCTGTGGAGATGAGTTGCGCTACCCGCAACTCACTGTGTGTGTGCGTACTGCCGCAGTGAGTGGGAGCAGAGCCAACTGCAACGGAATGGGCGGATATTCGAGGTAATTCCTTACACGTTCACAAAAAAGGATGGCTCAAGTTTGAGTAGAATATCTGCAGAGCGATCAAGCCTAGCGGGTGAGCGGTGGCGCTCGCGCTTGGCATCCGGCAAAGCCCGATGCGAAACTTCGCTTAACATGAGGTTCCATTAGAATGTACTGTTCACGCCGGCCAAGATGTACTACATTCGCTGCATGGCGTTGCTGTTTCGGAAAGAGGGGTGATATTTCGATAAATCATACAGGATGATATGCGTAGCTACTACATTTATTAAAGCCTTAGTAACCTAAAGAACCCACGGATGTACATCTTCCAAGATTTACCAAATATCACAGCTACTAAAGCTAAATGACAGCATGACTATTAACTTTATTAATTTTTACTACATGGCAAATTGAAGGCTAAGTTAAAAGAAAGAACTGTGAAACTAATAAATTTCGACAATACTCTATTTTAAACTTTATTATGTGGGTACCAAGAATGTGCTTGCTTAGAAAGGCACACGAAAAGCCATCCATCATGGAACAATCTCAAAGGATAATCAATTAATCATCTAATTGGCAATTCGGCAAAAGTTATTCGATTTTTTTGTGATTAAATTATTGAACCTTGTCGCATGGTATAGAGTTTGTGAAACATAATATTTCTTTTTGTTTTCGGGATGCATACCTTCTTATTACCGTATTGAAAGAAACAATAAAAGGCTGTTGGTTACGATATCGAGCTGATATTCTGCCTATACGATTGTCATAAACCTAAAACACTTTGAAACTGCGACTAATGACTCAAAACTCGTGATTAATTATTTTAAACTAAAAGTGAAACGTTACAATATTTATTAATCCCGATTGCCATACCATTATGCCCATGATTTACAATTGTTTTCCAAGTTTACTTCAAAGCCAAAATCTTGGAACACTGTCACTAAAATGGAACTTGTTATTTTCATTCATTAGTTAGTAAACCTATGTTTTACAATCTAAGCGGTGCAAAACATAAAAGGTAAAGGTTAAGGAGTTCCTGCGGCGCCTGCCGCCTCACGTAGAATTCGCGGAGATATACTCCGCATCTGCTTTACAACCTTCGCAAAATATGCTAAAATAAAATCATGCATGACAAATTGGGAACCGTAAACCTGGAAAAAATCTTGAAACCAGCCTGCACAACCTCTAAATTTCTTCTTTCACTGACGAGGAAAACGGAACATCATGTTTCATTTATTTTCTCACGAAGATCGCAGCCGGTATTATATTACTTTTTCTCTTGGCACTACGTTTTATTTAAAAAAAAAAAAAAAAACTATTACGGGGTTGCCATATACATTTTACTCCAATTTTCTTCATCCATTGTTTGTCTTCCATCTTTAAAACACTCCTAGATAAAAGTAGTTGACTTTGTGGAAGTTTATGATCTAGAACCAGATTTATACTACTTGCCTTCTTCCCAGCAGCAAAACTCGTCGAGTTGATAAAGTTCCGTTTTTACGAGTTTTAAATTGTTGAAAGGGATTTAATTTTTGGATTTATATGAACCATAATGTCTAGTTATGTTTACCTACTGCCTTTAGGCATTTCACCTGTGCCATCTTTGTATCGTTTGATACTTTGTCGTTTTAACGCGCATTATAAATACTAGATTTTCTAATGAGCGCCTCAATTTACCAGCCTTGTTGTCTGCCAATTTAACACTCGAGCTTCACAGATTACAGGTGGCAGCTTTCAAAGGATCATGGACTTGTGCCAGTCGTCGTTAGCAGGTGGCAGGTTAACGAGGTCATCAGTTAGTCGGAATTAATCACCTAATTGGCAGCTTGGCACAAGTAATTCAATTTTTGTGATTAAATTTTTGAACCTGTCGCATGGTATAGAGTTTATCACTTGTCACAGAAATAGGCAACATTAATGTTTCTTTTTGTTCTCGGGATACACACCAGTTCTACGGTAAAGTGCATGACATCGGATGAACAATAATAATACTAGAAATTCCTTCATTCGCTAAACACTACAAAATTTAAAAGAAATATATATTGACCTGAAATATAATTCTAAATAATCATGTTTGTTTGTCAAAACGTCTATCATCGCGATTTACAATTCTGGAATCAATCAGAAAAGTACTTTATCGTAAAAGAACTGTATTACAAATTCACGGAAGTCAACTACTAATTTGGTGAAAAGCAATGAAAAGCGTTGTGTAAAAAATGGATAGCATTAAGTTATCTATTTTTTTCTTGCCAATGAAACGTGCCCGGCAAGAGAAATCCATAGGAATGAAAAGGTTGTTGGTACTCATCGAAGACGAACTGTTCACGCACGCTTTAGGTAGTGACCTCAACAACCGGTCTCGTGAAACTTCAATATGTCTGCATAAATGCTGAATTATTCGCCCGTCGGAGGAAGTTGGATTAGTTACCAGTGTCAGGTTTCTTGGAAATATTAAGAATAAATGTAAAATCATATTGTGGACGTGATGAAAACATTTTTCTAAAAGAAAAGAAACTTTTATTCATTTGTTTGTCTAAAAGTGATTACAGAACCTAAGCGAACTGATTCCACTTTTATCAACGTTGCTTAAAACCATAAATAATTAAATACAATCAAAAAAATGATTATATTGACGAGGCGTACAGCCATCAGCAAAAAAAAAAAAAAAGTGTTAAACACGATAGAGGAACATTCGTTACATCCTTTTCCCTATCATATAATCATGCTTTAGTAACAAATGACGTGACCAAACCATCAGTACAGTGGTAACGTTTATTTAATCGGAACGTCTTTTCCACAGACCCAGATTCAATATTGGCACCGTATCTTCTTCATTTGAAAACAAGCAATGAAGCAAGATGCGCACACAACACACACATACTTGATGTTGCAACCAGTCTACTTTTTTATATGTTCACTATGCTTCTACAAAGTTCTAATGTAGTCTATGAACACTTCTGAATTTTTTAAATACTGTCACTTGTAAGGATACACAGTCTCTTAATATTTAAAACATTAATGATTAACATTATTTTCATTTTCTTATGTGCTTCTTGTTTAGTTTAATATTTTTTTGGTGTACTAATTTTTCTGTTTATTCAATTTGGACGAAAGTTATCTCTGTGGAAATATATATGATAATCTCTGAACAATGAACGGTGAGTGCAAGAAGATCTTTGGCGAAAGAGAAGAAAAAAAGAGACGTATGTTGAGAAAAACTGCGAATTGTATCTGTGGGCGAAGAAGCAGTAAAATTAAAGGAAATTAAAATAAAAACCAAGTGGAGTTTTTATTTGTTTATTTTTTATGAAGAATAATAAAGAAATGTTAATCTTTGATACTAACAGGAAAGGTTAGTAAAGTAAAAATATTATCCGTGGCGTCCCGGACAGAGACGAGCAGTTATATAAAACCAGTAAAAATATTGTACACTACAGTTTCAAAGGTAAATTAGAGGCTGCTTTCTTTCTTTCCGCGGCAGGCGTTGTCAACCATTTAGTATCATGTTGGAGACCCTTTAAAGACTAGCACGAGATCTTTTATTGCCTAATTCAGCCTTGTGCGCTCTAAACTCAGACAACCGAACCTCTACACTAACAAATACGTGCCAACACACAACTAACCTTAACCCCTTTCGAAATTTTAATCAGTAAAATACCTTAATCTATAAAAACTGAATAACTTTAACTACAACTCAAAATAATTACTTCAAAATTTTCTGAAATTATTGGAAATATCTTTGAAATTCCTTCTCGACTAGACAGGGATTGTAATATTTAACAGCCATACCTTTAGGGTACTATTACGGTGCAAGGAAGACTACATGGAACAATTAACAGTTTGTCAATTTGGCGGCCGAACTATTCTTTGAGGTCTTCCGGCCAGTAATTCCATGAGCTAGAAATTAATTTCCTTCAATTCAAAACATATATATACTGCTGATTAATCAGTCAAGATGAGTTTTCTTCGTGAGCTCTCCTTTGCTTTTCATCAGCAAGCATTTTGAGCATTGGGAATTTCGAGGCCTCTTGCTGTAACTACTGGAGACCGGACATGTGCGGCGTAAAGTTACTGCTTTGACCAAGCGTGGTGGGTGAGCACTAACGCTCTGGCTTTGCATTCAGAAGGATGCGGATTCGAATCTCCGTTCAACCATTCAGATTTAGATTTTCCGTTGTTTCCCGAAATGATTCCAAGCTAATGCTGGGATGGTTCCTACATAGAAAAGGCCATTCCTTCCCGTTACTTGTCCTCCAATCTTTTCCCGCATCTCATGACCTCGACGTCAATTAGGCGTAAAGACATAAGCTACTGGAATAGAGTGTGAGTTCGTTTTACAGAATATGCAAATAAAAATTTGTTTTTTTCTTGGAGAAATATTAATAGCTTTCTTGCGAATTTATACAAATAACCTAAGCGGAATTAGTCTTGAGATTATCAGAGCTGCTTGCATTTCATGTCCAGTTTGGCTGGAATGTGTGTGACTGCATTTCAGGGAGGGCGTTATCAAGGTGTACATTGCGAGTGCTGGAGCCACTCACCTGACTATCTGATGCGCTCTACATGCCCGCGTCTCTCCACCTGAAACAATCAATACAATACACATTGCAGTATACCACAAAAATATTCACAGGCTTAAAAATATTACGGTTTACTCCGAATTCTCGGAAATGGCATTGCATTTTCTCTCATTGCTAACCGTTAAACATATCCTTGCTCATGTCATGTTGGGAAATTGAGATGGCGTCCATTGTTTTGGTACCTCTCCGGTTGTATTTAAGAGTAGAGAAAAGGGCTTTTCTCCTCATCGACGTCGATGTCTAGAGTGGGGGTGAGGAACAGGAAGGAATTCTTCTACGGCCATTTGAAGTAAGCATCCTGGAATTTGCCTAGAATGATTAGATAAAAATCATGGAAATCTCAAATCGGGATGTCCGAACGGGGATTTGAACTCGCGTCCTCCCGAATGTGAGGTCAGAGCGTTTCCGCTAACCCACAGCGCTCGGCACTAGATAGAAGCATTTTCACTTAAATAAAGTGTAAACATAAAGCCAACGTTATGGGTCTCTGGCCAAAAACATTCCATTGCTGCATCTCCATCTAATGATCTACATAGATTCGCTTGTTTAGACAAAGTCGCTACTTATACGAAGATGTAAGGTACTCTTCCTTACTGTGGCCCTTCGGATCGCCATGGACTGCTTAAGCAGAGATTATATCGTATTTCTAGTTGTTGAAACCAAAGATTTGCCAGTATCAGGATTCTCCCACTTATATCCAACTACTAGTCGTTCTGGCCTCGCACTCGGGAGGACGGCGGTTCGAATCCCCGTCCGGGCATCCAGATTTGGATTTTCAATGGTTTCCCAAATCACTCCAGGCAAATGCCGGGATGCTTCCTTTAAAAGGCAATGGTCGAATTTCTTCCCATTTCTTGCCCCTCATCCTTTCTCATCTCTAAAGACCTCGCTGTTAAGAGACGTTAAACAATTAAAAAAAAAACAACTACTAGTGAAGTGAGTCAGGCTGCACGAACTTTACGGAGGTGCAGCTTCAAAGACAAATAATTTACTTCATCAGTGATCGAAACCTAGCCAACGAGCTACTCGGCCGCGCAGATCAATACGTCATGCACTACAAAATAGCAAAACAAATAAGAAATTCATTGCAATTTCACACACTAAAATATTATCTGTTTAAAAAATACTTGTACAGTATAAACCATCGAGAAAAAGTGGCTTCGCTATGAATAGTCGTTTATTTCACATACTTACAATGAAATCCTGTAGGTGGTAATTTTTTTATGACTGAAGAACTTGTGAAGAAATTGGTGGTGGACGTAACGTTCATGATGCTATCCGATTTGAGAGAAACATTTTAATTTTTTTACTCAGAGAACTGTACTGCATTTTAAGTTTTCATAGAAAGTTGATTCTTCGTATTGCACTCAGTATGATTTTAGTGCCATCAATCATTTTTTGACCAATCTATGATGCATTTTAGTGCTATGGAACCTCTCATGATTAAATTAACTCAGTAAAATTAGATTAAAAGTGTAGAGTTTTATCCCATTAGACTCAACTTGCATACGGGTGACAAACTGGTTCTTCTGAGTACCATTCATGCGGCTATATGAACGATGGTAACGAAAGAGTTCTCTCGATGAGTGATGTGAACGATGGTAACGAAAGAGTTCTCTCGATGAGTGTTGCTGGCGAGTATTCTGTAGGGCTAACTGGATATGGCTGACTCAGGGGTCTGTTTATCGAGGCCAAAACACAAAGCGCGCCGCCCCGGAAAGTAATTCGAGCGTCCTTTGAAGCGTTCATAGTATGCGCGCGCCACAAATCAGTCACCACAGACGCTAGTGTGTCCTCAAAAGGGATCATTTATTGCTTAAATATGATTTGAAACTATCGATAAATTTCTTAACTAATAATAAATAAGAATCGCATGTGCACGTCAATGGCGTAATTATTACATTCCGTTATAAATATTAAGTATTTTGTTAACTGCAAGGTCAATGAAGAGATTTTCATCAGTGAAAAATAGTTTCACATTGTATTGGCATATCTGATAGACGCGTCACACATCGTGTCACAGTACCCATTTTTCAATACTAAAATGTATCACACACGATATTTTCTTTGTCACTATTTAGTATATTATTTTGGTACATTCATCTGTATCTCCCTCTGCTGTTTTAATCACTTACTTCGTTTGAAAAGAAATAATTATAATAATACAGAGAGAATTCATGGTCTTGTAATTAATTTCCCGAACCTTCTTTTTTTCCGAAGTCGAGGTCATTAGTGGCGGGAAAGGATGAGGAGCAAGGAACGGAAAGAATTCGGCCATGGCCTTTTAAAGGAGGCTTCCCGGCATTCACCTGTAGTGATTTATGGAAACCATGGAAAACCCAAATATGGATGCCTGGTCGGGGATTCGAACCCGTGTCGTCCAGAAAGCGAGGCCAGAGCGTTACCACTCACCCACCACGCTCGGTTTCGATCTTTCAACTGGGTCTAAATGTGAATTTTCTGAAACGTTTCGAGGGCTGACTGCGAATAAGAGCGGAAAATTTCACCCTAGAAATGGCTTAGTATTGTGACCGTTTTATGCCATTAGACGTGAGAGACTTTCTAGTAATTTTAATGATAAGAATAAATCCGTGTGGGTAGTGCTCTGGGGCGCAGTTTTACTTCGTCTAAAGTACCCCGGCGATCTTATTTGGAAACGCGAGCGTATTGTTACGTGGACTGCATGTGACTCGCTAGACTTGGGTATCTCCTCCGATACAGTTTGTTGTTGCATGAGTTTTCGCCAGTATAGCGCGTGCTTAGCAATGTCAGCAGATGTTAGAACGTGCTGTCAGCGTTGTTACTAATCTTTAATCATTAACACCTCCTCTTCCATGCATCCATTGAACATCAAGATTCTGTAATTCGATTGATGAACCAGGAACATTGTTCAATAATAGAAAGAAATTTAAAGTTAATTGTTACTTTGATCGCTTCAGTAACAACCGTTGACAATGAGTAAAATCATGGGAGAAACTTAACGATTCAAGTTTCAAAACATTCTGAAGTAATTGTTTCATACTATATGTAACATCTTTTGCTCCCTGTAGAGTTTATACGTTCAGCTTTCCCCAACAATGTCCCGAAAGTCTCGTGTGAATTAACTTACAGTTTGATATTAAATTCGAAGGTTGGTTGGACGCGACCGAAGAAAATATACTTAGCCTGGTAATGGAGGTAGGATGTCCAGTTCCTTTCCTGCTGGGTAAAGGGAACCTAAAGTTTAACAAGGAATCTAAACCACGGTACTTCCTGGTGTACTTCACAATGCTAGTTTTGTCGGAAGGAAAGATCGGGTTAAGGGTGGCGTCGAGACAGGGATTCAACCCGTACACTGTTCGATCTTCAGCCAGACGCCTTAACCACTAAACCACCAGACAGCTCCAATCTCCCTACTGTATCTTATTTCTTGAAATTCATTTCCGTTCTATGTGCTTACTTAATTTTCAGCAACACATTTCGAATACTCTAGTATTTTTTCTTCGTCTAACTTTCGATTTACTTTGTAAGTGTCCAATTCCTTACTTATTTATTATAAAAATAATTATAATTTCCGATTTCTGTTGGCGAGTTTAGTTTTGTAGGCTTGTTATTTACCTCTATACGCAATACCGAATTTAGCACTACTGCTGATATAGTCTCTGAGATCAACACAAAAACTTTATTAACTTTCACAAAAAAGAATACAATTATCATTCACTTTTATTACTGAACTCTTTACAATATTTGTATTATTCTTTTCAGAACATTGCCATTCCTTAATTTTATTCATTCTTCATTGCCATCTGGCTAATTTTTTGAATATCCATATTATAATTATGTATCCATCCCACTAGGATTGGACCGTCTTCTAAATTTCAACTTCTCAAGCCATCTTTTTCTCATCAACTTTTTTAGTAACCAGAGATCGTCCTTCACTTTCTTCGGTCTGGTTTTGACTTTCACTGACCTTGAGAAACTTTAATGCCAAAATATCACCTATAGATAAAAATATGGTTTAATAATAAATCACATGACTAATGATATCGTGTACCTCACAACTTCCATGTACTCCCGTGTTCCGTACCTCTAATTTTAGATATTTATTTCCGAATTTGATCCTTAAACTTTTATATTTTTTTTCATAAAACCATTTTTACTAATACTAATTATTTGTTGATACAACCATTTATTACACCATCAGTCGTAATTTTGATTCCTTATTAACAGTATTATTATGTCGTTTGGTTACAGTTTTTGTTTGATAATATTTGTATTTTATCATTGAAGTGTTCAGTAATTCGTTATACACAGCAACTCCTAATGCTTCGGGCATGATGCTATCACTGATTTCGTTTATTTGTGTTAACTTGCTCAAGAAACGCAAACATTACCTTTTTCTGCCTATATATATATATATATATATATATATATATATATATTATTTATTCGTTGAGGCCAACTAGGACCACGGTAAGCCTTTGTGCATTTGGCAGCGAGTTTCTTCTTCCTTTGGGCCCAGAACTCCTTCATTCGTTTTGAAGGCGCCTGTTTGCGCTCCTCTGCCCAGAGTGTACCACGTCTTCTGTTGGAGCGTTCGTCTCGGCTTGTACCACTTGTCATCAACTTCTTCCGAAATATAGCTCAGAACTGTTTCATAGTGACGTATTTTAGTATTTTGTGAAAGACATTTTTTATTGTAGGCCTCTCGCGAAGTTGGTAAGCTATTTCTAGTTTGCGAATCCTTTCTCGAACAGTTTCTTTGTCCAATCCGTTTTTCATAATGATCTCACCAAGGTACTTAAATTTTTCCACTTGATTAATGTCCCCGTATTTGGTTTGAAGTTTCGGTGGAGCTTTCTTGATGTTAGTCATTAATTTCGTTTTCTCAAAAGATATCTGTAAACCGGTTTGATCAGCAATTTCCTTCAGCAAATCAGTTTGGATGCTAGCAGTTCCTAGGTCATCTAATACGATAGTGATGTCATCAGGAAAAGTCAGAGTGTCTACTGTGATCCCTTTAGATTTAGTTCCTATTCTTGATGGGCTGTAGTCAATTTCCTTTAATTTCGCTCGCCAGCGATGACGTATTAAAGCTTCCTATCGTTACGTGTATCAACGAGTAAATATCAGATTTAACGAGGAAAATATTTCGGACACTAAGTATGCGAACAGTTATAAACATTCTAATATTTAGCTCTGACAGTATGGAATCGGACAAATACAATACATAATATATTTATTATGAGCTTGTGCCCCTGTATACAGTTTAGCAACACATATTCACGTTTATTTTTACTTCAAAATCTTTCAGTTATCGATACATATTGTTCACTTCCTTTCACGATAAGTAATCCCTGACCTGCAAATGAAAAATTTAGCACTTTCTCATGACTGAAGTCAAGTGGTAACTTATGGTCATGATTCTTTCGGCATACAGTTCCTAATTTTTCGCGAAATACCAAAAACTCATAGCCAAAGCGTCTTATACGTTTCCAACTTCGTTATAAAGAATATGAATGCCAAGCTGCTGTTCGTTGTACAAATCTTCAAAAAGCAATATTATGAAGTAAGTTGAAATGAGCACACTACTGAGTGGAATCCATGCATGTGTTCACATGGTTACTTAAGCCCATTACGGCCATTAGGTTACCATGACATTGTTATCAACAGATTATATGCCTACTTAGTGTTTTAGATCTTAACTATATCAGAGCAGTACAACAGTTACACATAATACCACCTTAAAATTTTGGTTAGAAACGTACCAAAAGATTTCTCAAATGCACTGATTTTGTCTACAATGACTAGAAGAACAAGGGTAGAGAAAGATGAAATTACGAAAACTTTGTTTTAACAGAGGCGCTGAATCAGTCGCTGCTACTCACCTTTGCGACGGCTGACTCTCATGTGAAACGTCCGCGGCCACACCCTGCTTACTGACGGAATTTTGTGCCAGGTGACCCGCAATTAAAACTCGCTTTGACCATTACGGCTTTTCAATCCGTTTCCCCGGCGCGTGGCGGTGAGTGCCATCAGATACCGCCCTCCAGATGTAGGGACAGATAGCGGACGCCCATGGGCGTGGCCCCAGTTACGCCCTCTGGGCTCTCGCTGGCCTAAATTCGTCGTCGCACAGCACAGAGGGGCGCCTTCGCCTCGTAGCACCAAGTGGTAAGGCAGTAATGTACGTCATAACAGAACCTCTGAGTAAATGAATATCAGTATCACCTGGGGCCCTTTTTATATATATATATATATATATATATATTGCTTCTGGGATATCCTCATCTAAGACAATCGTTTAGGGCAGATGAATTCCTTTAAAATGTAAATAAACACATCTTTAACCTGGCTTTAACAAATGTTTTTCACCGAGCGTGGTGGATGAGAGGTAACACTCTGGCTTCGCATTCCGGAGCACGCGGGCTCGTTTCCCCGTACGACCATCCAGATTCGGATTTTACAAATCACTCCAGGTGAACGCTGGGATGGTTCATTCAAAAGGCCATGGCCGAATACCTCCCCGTTCCTTGTACCCAGTCGTATCTTGCCTCTAATGACCTCGATGTCAATGAGGCGTAAAGAAACAAGCAAAAATAATAATAACAACAATAATAATAAATACCAGATGTCTCTATTGTGTTGATAATTGAATACAGCGACCAGTCAATGTTTATGGTGTTGCTTTATTTTATTTTACCATTACCGGTTTCAAGCATACATTGCTCATCTTCAAGCATACCAGATCTGAAGATGAGCAATGTATGCTTGAAACCGGTAATGGTAAAATAAAATAAAGCAACACCATAAACTATGACTGGTCGCTGTATTCAATTATCAACCAAATTTGATATCACAGTCGCTGATTCCACAAGTCCACCATGGAAAAAATATTAAGTCTCTATTGTGGCTGATAAATAAAATCATCCTACATCAACATCTACAGTAAAAGTAGGAGATATTTAAACAAAGTGTCAGCCGAATATTCATAAGGTATGTTCGGAAGGCTTCTGTTAAATAAATAGTATCATACGCAAGTCTAATTGTCATGAGAGTTGTTTTCTTCTAACTTTCGAACTACTATATACAGGATTTGTAGAGCTGTTATCAAATATGTATAGATATGCGTACAAAATGCTACGCGGCATCTTAGCTGCATATCAATGTACATCGCACCTCTGGTGGAAGCTGCATTCGGGCGACTAAGGTTTAAATAAAACGACGCTATTGCACACGGAAAAAAAATAACAACGACCAGTAAAGCCTGTGCATTCGTATCACATGTGCTGCAATTTGCATTAATTTGTTTTCATATCACTTTAAATTCGTAGTAAGTATCGAAAATAATTTTTTTTAAGGAATAAAGTCACACTACTATCTTCCATCATCCTCTATTCTTAACTTCCAGTTACTACATTTTTAATATTAATTAATTCTTAGTTACTAATTAATCATTTGATTGAATTTCTTAATTACGAGCTTATTAAATTTGATGGTTAATACATTTGAAAAAATGGCTATTAGAAAAGAAAAAGCTTTTTAAAATATTTTTTACATTTTTGTGATTCCAAAAAGTTACATCGTTCAACGTTAAAAATTCTTGTTAAAAGAAAAACATATTTGTATACAAGGCAAGCAATACTGAAAGGAAACAACACGAATGACCGATATACGAGATACCTTTAACAACCACGAAAACGTAATTAACTGAGGCACTTACGGACTTGTTTTGTTGACAGTTTCAACGTCAGTTGGTACAATGCATGTGGAACATCAGCTGTGATGCCGTCGTCCGGTAGAATCTTGGAATCCGCTACCCGAACCTCTTCCTCCGCAGTATTTACTCTCTCTGCTGGACTCTGGCGAACTAGCGTTACTCTGCACCAGACTGCGATGATCTCTCACAGTATTCTTCACTCCGATAGTACGCTCTGTTAACATCCCCCTTGGCTTCTCCTTCACCAATCACTGCTTGCCAGAAACTCAGACCAACTTTGATTAGTCCACGTAATTTTGGAGTAATCAGAAATTTCTAGGAACTGTTCTCCAAGGAAATTCCTAGTAAGACAGTCATCTCGTACGGTAGTCAATTATTCACGCGGTCCTGACAGCTTTAGTTCCATGAAGAATCGTTCTTGTAAGATAGGCTATACATCCATAGCGAATGTTGAAAAACTTACTTGTGCCAAAAGCTAATTTTTGTGTCGCTATTAGACACTCAAGTGAAAGACCGTAACAGATTGTAGTGTCTGATCTGTATCACGTACGTCCGTGGACACCGGTTGTACTTACTCACACGCGTTTTGTCCTTCAATACTACATTTGTTTTAACACGTGCCACTTAAAAAGGAAACATAAGAAATGTTTGGTTACCATCGTCAGATTAATGATTTTTTGCTCGTAAATAATGACATTCTATTCTCGATCAGTCACGCTCTTGGGGATCGGCCCCTAACACGATACTTTAACTGCCTAGTAAAAATAACTGTCACTTACAAGATTTGCCCTGATTTATGATTATGTTACTTACCAAATGCTGTACTATTGTAAATTCAAGGTTAGAAAAAGTCGATTGTAACCGATACCTGTGTGGAAATCTTTCACATCAACTATGTTTAAATAAATAATAGAAGGACGCCAGTGATATCCAAAGCAGAAGAAAATGTGAGCGAAACAGACGCAATCAAAATTGATTTTGCTGAATAAACAAGGAAACACAATACATTCAACGTCGTTCCTCAGCCCCATGCTCGTTTACTACGTAATGGTTTATAAAGGAACGATGGAGGAGGAGAAATTTCTTTTTATTCTTTGAAAACTAAGCTAAACTTCATTAAAATGCTGTCATACTGAATTATTTCCTATCTATATTCAGTGTTCTTAGTTGTCTTAGCTTTGACGACTACTTATGTAATTTAATCTCAATTCCCTCTCCTATTATTATGCCTGGCGTCTGCCACGAAGAGGCCAGACACGATCAAAGCTTCCGATAGAGCTTCTCAGCCAAAACTAACCCAGAACTCCGACTAGCAGCCACACGTTACGGCAAATTAATTGCGCAAGTTAAAATAAATCTGTATCTAAATCGTTACGTCAGGAGGAGCTTAATTATTTGCATTTACATGGGTGCAGCTAAAATGCAAAGTAAATAATATTGGAAGACTGACGATAAAGCTTACGAAATCATTTCTCGAAATTATCCCAACAACTGTTTAGGAAGGTCGCCTAGCTGAGATTGACGTTACCGATAGGGGTGCATTGAACTTATTTCTGTCACACCTCCCAAGTTGAAAATGACACACGCTTTTAGCCCTCAACCGAATTGCTGTTTTTATGTTAATTTAGTGGGAGTTCTCCACTGCTTCTCCAAAGGTAGCAACTGTGACTCAAATCCGAAGCGCAAATTGTTTGTTCCTAATTCAACAAGTGCTTAGAATACAGCAGTATGTTTTTTTGCATCATACCGCTTCAGCTCACGAGATATTTACATGATACTGATGACAAACTCGTTTTAGTAATTTTTTCATTCAGTAATTCTATATATGCAAAACTCACGAAAGATTCTGGTTTGCACGGTGTTACTTATTTATCCTACAATGTAGCACAAATTCATCAGTAACAGATGTGTTTAATTACAGTCGGAAATGAAAGCAGGTAATAGCATGTTACTAAGTAAAATTGAGCGGAAATTATATCCTCACCTGTTGAAATATTCCTGCCCAACCACAGCATCAAATCTGTCACATTGTGCCCTCTGATCTCCACTATTAATCAGTCGCTCTTCATATGTTTCTCTAAAATTATTAATATCACCCAGGCGAACACGTATGCTAGTTCCTGTGTTCATTCGTTGAAGTACTTCGCTTTTCGACGTAGGAATCACAATCTAGCATCAGCTTTTTCTTTGACACAGCGTCTGATGTGATACCATGTGATTCTCACCTGTACAGTTATAGCGAATGTACAAAACTTACGTTAGACTGTTAGCAGTGTTGAATAACATCACTCAGACTAAGAAACACAAAACTGTTGCTGTCCATAAATTTGTGAAATGTTATTCTCACAGCGTTTCGCTGTTACAGAAACAGATAAAACCCTACCGACTAGTAGAAATCCTTCCACAATACATCCCCGCTCTGTCTGGAATGAAGTTTAATATAAAAAATACTAGCGTAAATTAAGGAAATCATGAAATGTGTCTCTACATGCGAATGGACATCTGATTCATTACCAAAGTATCAAACAATGTTTCTTCACTTTAAGGTAAGCCAGTTGGTTGCTGATTAACCGCTTCCGGGAGGATGGGAGTTAAATTTTTTTTTTTTTTTTATTGTATTTACGTCTCTCAACATCTAGGTCTTTAGAGACGGGAAAGGATGGGGGGCAAGGATGGGGGCAAGGAATGGGAAGGAATTCGGCCATGGCCTTTTGAAGGAAGCATCCCGGCATTTGCCTGGAGTGATTTGGGAAACCATGGAAAACCCAAATCTGGATGCCCGGACGGGGATCGAACCGCCGTCCTCCCGAATGCGAGGCGAGAACGCTATCCGTTACACCGCCACGCTCGGTGGGGAGTTAAACCCTGTCCGGCCATCCTCACTGCTGTTTTCCGCAGTCACCCCAGGAAAATGTCGGGATGGTTCCTTTCAAAGGCCACGGCCGACTTCCACCCGCTTTCTTCCCCTTTAGGTTAACAAGGCTGAAAAGAGCACGAAACATTTCAGCAGCCAGCCTCCTAGGCTTTACCTGTGAGAAAAGAAACCTTAAAAAAAGGGGGGGCTTCTGTGGATCACCTACTTGTGTTTTGCTCTATACACCGCTGTTTACTTAGAAATATAGCCGGTTTATTGTTATTTATTATACCAATGTATGGTGACTAAAAAAAAAAAAGTGGTTAAGGCGCTTGCTTTCAAATAGTTCGCTGCTCCAGTCCCGGGTTCAAATCCCGGTGGGTGCAGGAATTTTTAAGAGTTGTGTTTGAACATATGAGCTATGCCAGGTCGTTCCGTTGTTCAGATTGAACGTTAAACTATTGGTCACAGAGGAAAGTAACTGGCCGTCCTACCTCCGACACAATCGCTTAGTATGCCTCCTCCGGGTTGTGGACTAAGTTACGTTTGTAACAATGTATTCTTTTATCATGTCAAATAATGATAAACGATAAATGTTCTGCGGGATAAACCTTTCAAGTGCTCCGCTACTTTCTTTAAGTGCAGAACTTTCACATTTAAATTATTATTTAAATTTACCTGTTAGTAAAAGAAAAAAGAAGATCTCAAATTAATATCCTTACTTAATGAAGGGAGACAGGTAATAACCGATTTCGGTGTTTCATTAGCCAGATATGTGTAAAACACGGGTAGAAAAAGGCTTGGATAAAGCATTATTATTAAGTGTTCTTAAAAAGTTAATCAAGAAACCATCAGAAAATTTGTTACAGACTTAAAAGACAATTTAATGATGGATATTTGCTTGGCTTAAGTGTCTGTAAATCCAGCAAATCTGCGAAAGATGGCCGAGAATTGATCAGTAATACGAGAGGGATCCGCAATCTCGATTTCCGTAAATACAGAAGTAGAAAGAAATTTTTACCTGGCGGAAAAATTAAGATGCAAGTGAAATGGTGCCGGTGCACTAAATAATAGCAGTATGTAGATTATGTAAATTAGTTTTATGTTACTGATAAAATAAATATGAAATATTATTGAAATTTAAATGTTGCTCGTACTTTTTTATTTCAGTACCAAGTACAACGTGATAGTTCTTATCCCAATCTTAAGAAGGTCGAAACCGGTTAAGATTAAAGCCTGACTGATGAAACTGGTTGGCTGTATTTTACAACTATCAACTATTTACCGTTGCTGAGAGCAGTATGTTTAAAATCTTCCCTCGTTTTTTTAGAGGTAAAGATGTTAAGAAAAAATTTTCACGGAAAAATTGTCTGCATTCCTCTTAAGGATTGTATTAAAGAAAGTGGATCTACGCTGGTGTAAAAACATGGTCTCTTTCACACAATATCTCCTAGGTCTAAAGAGTGTTGGGTGGAGATGAATTTAATTTACGGTTTTACAGTCGGTTAAAACCCTGTGAGAGTCGTAGCAGGCAGTACAGTATGGTAATGCGCCCAGCGTTGGGGAGGTGGGAGGGTAGACTCCGTGACTGCGCATAGCCAACTAGTCTGTCGTGCCCCAGGGCTAACAGCTGACAAGAGACACAAAACGCAGCTCCGCAATACACTGTCTGCATCCACCACAGAATCTATGCATATTTGGCTACAAGAAACCTTATCTGTTTATTTCTGCAGCATCGCAGAACTATCACTTACTTGTTTTAATGTGGAACTACCGACGTAATAGCCACATTTTGTTATCATTATTCTGTTGGCCTTGCGGTGTTTTCACTCAGACATGAAACAAGCAGAAAAAAAATTAACCCCATAAATGTTTCGTTTTAATACCTCCGGATGTATACTAATTCCCTTTTTCTGTGAAAGGAATTCTTGAAATATTCAGTTGGGTTACGATAAAACGGTGTTTCGTATCAGAATTACGGCTAGAAGTTCCCACAACCTTTCTGCTATGGCTCAGTACTGCCGCAGCTCGCGCACCGTAACACAGAGATAATTTTAATTAAGCTTTTACCAGTGTTAGCTTAAGATTAGGCGTGCTAAAGGTTGAAGCTAATTATAATGTACAATGTGTCAGTGTAGCTTATTCGAAACTGTGAGTGATTTAACAATACGGGCCTGGATTTTTTAAATAAAAAAAAACATCCGGCGAAAGACTTGTCTGGTCTTTCTGGTAGGTAAGGGGAAAGATTTATTGCCAAATAAACAGCACAAAATCGGTTGAGAATGCCCACCCTGATTAATACACGCCCTGATTAATTTTTCATGGTTCCTTCCAAGTAACCGCAGTTTGTAAAGCGGGAGGAGATAACATCCAGTCACTCGCAGCTGCGGACGTCAAAATTGTTTTAACATTTTCTGTTTATTTTTCTACGTTAAACCAATGACTGGAGCTAAGTAAGATCAGTGAATTCCTGCGACGTCTTCTAACCACAATGAATGTGCTTGGAGTTAGAGGATGGATTGAGGGATCTTCTGGCGGAACCGTCTTCGGGAACACTTCCAGTACTCTGTGGGTTACTATACGGCAAGACATCAACTGGGTCGGTCTTTGCTGTTCACCGGCGCCGTGAACGAAATAGTAAACATCGATTTTGATAAGAAACTTTTACAATGAAGTTCACCCTAGCGACCGAGACTGAGAATAACTGATTTGCTATATTTTTAAATTTTCAATTCAGTCAATCACTTGTAAATTGTGTTGAACAGAAAGGCGATTTATTTGAATATTTAATTAATGATTTAAATTCATGATCAATAAATCGTTCGATTATAAACCCACTTACATTAATCCTACTAAATCCAGAAATACGTCATGTCACTTGCTTGTAGATTACGATTAATAATAAATTACCTACACCTCTTTGAAGTTATACGTTTCTTTATTTTTTTAATTTTTATTTTTTTTATGAGACTCATTATAAATGTTTCCTCGTATTTTAATTCTCTCGTTTAAATTGGGAATTTTAATTATTTCTGGTATCTGGACACTTCACGACAACAATGAGATTCATTGTTAACTATTACTTACTATGGGTCTGTTTTTACTGTATAGATGCGGCACCTGGGTACCCGACCTGGCCACGTCGACGTCGATGTCATTAGACGCCGGGAAGAAATTGGGGCATGGAAAGTGGCCACGGTGTTTTGAAGAAACCGCCCAGGCGTGAAGACAACATGGAAAACCAAAATCTGAATTGCTGTGGGGGAATTCGAACCTGCGCCCTCCGGAATGCGTTACCTCTTACCCATCACGCTCAGTGACTATTTTTCTGTGAATTTTGTGTATGTAAACGTGAAACTCGGTTCAGGTTCATTCACTTCGACTCTTCTGAAATATGGAAGAGAACGACCAAATATAGGTAAACCATCCAACGGACAAATTACCATCGTGTGTGTTTTGCTGCGTAATCTGTGATGTGCAACACCACCTCTGCCGCCCAATCTGCAAGATCAAAATTTCTTCCGTTACTGGTGTTTGAACTATCTAACACCGTAACAGGCGATGCACAACACCCTGATGCGACAAGTACCTCAATAAAAAGGACGGGCGTGATTAATGGCTTCAAATACAAATGCCATTAGTACGATATACCGCTTTGTCGCTGACATTTTTAAACTGCAATGAATGTTGATAACCAATGTCACAATTAACCGGAAATACCTCAACACAAATAGAAATTCTAGCAAGTACATATCTCAGCTATTTCTGAATTGATATATTAATGTTAAATAAACATTGCATAGCGGATAGCAAGCACCGATCTTTGATTCGCTGATGCTGCTCATTTAGGACTAGTTATTCGCATCTAAACTTTCTCCTTCTTCAGTTAACTATAACTGTACAGCAAATAAAAGTTCTGTTGCTGTAACTGACCTATCATCATTATTAATTGGTATTATAAGCTGAAGTTATGGAAGTAGCTGTGAAATTATAAAATCCAGGCAAATCAATATTCCTCATAAACTCGGAAGCATTTATGATTAATTAATACAAATCTTGTTTTTAATATGGAAAATCCTGCCGTAACTGAAATCATGAATTAAATAAATTCTTACTTAATTTTTACTTTCAAATGGTAAGTCTAGTGAGCCCGTTGGCTAAGGCAATAACCGATTCGAGTCACGGTGTCGCAAGCATTTTTTTCCTGGTCTTAAAACTGATTTTCATATTTGCCAAGGTTTTGATTTGTTAAACTGTACAACACTAGGGCACTTCTTGATTCGGATTCCACGATGAACCGTAGCTCCCCTTTAGCCTGTAGGTTTGCCGGATTCGTTTAGGCAGTTTCGACAGAGGCGGAAAGCGCAACCTGTAAGAAACTCGTCAATAGGCCATTTATTTTTTCTAGGTACATCTTAAACGTTTTAAAAACAGTACTGGATATTTTTAACAGTATTGTCTGCAACGCACCTTAATCGGTTTTACATGTTTCTTTGTGTACGCTTTGATTGTTTAGATAATAACAAAAGTTACATCAATACCGGTAAAAACCCAGTTAAATATTTTTGCAGTACAAATCCCATATTTAATGCTTTTCAGTTTTTGTTTAAAATTTTTAGGATTAAGAAAAATGAATATATTTGTATTATTACGAAGTAACGTTATTATAGTTATAAATAGTAAGATGAATTATCGTACATATCACGGTAATAATTTCTCTTCAACCTCGTTCTGTTCTTTGTTTTTTGTGAGTCAAAGAGTTGAATTGCCTCTCCACTCTGTCCAATTCCGTCCTTTTCTGTTTGTCTTGTGTACAGTCATTCCTCAATGTCTCTGTAGCCAACGACGTAATGAAACATAATTCCATTGAAGTTATATCATACCTCCAGATTTATTCTCAGATTTTTCCCTATCATAATCAAATACTTGATGGATGCTACAGAAAAATAGTGAAATCACAAGTCTACAGACGACTATCTGAAGCAATAAAACTGAAACCTCCTATGACTATCTTGATGAATACGATAGACGTTTATTTGACGGTTGATGGCATATGTATGTCAAATGACGTATATATTTCCTCACTTAGCACTCAGTGAATTATAACAGATCAAAACACTTTAGGAGGAGAAACAAAACATTTAAGAATCTTTGAAGTGAATTCTAACGAATTTACTGAAAATTCCTGAAGATGAAACAGTGCATAATCGAAAGACGTATTCAGCGATCCACGTATACAAATTATTCAAATGGCGCTATTTATTTATTACAGCAATATCCACAGATTCGTTTTAAGGAAACATTTTGTGAAATTACTTTCATCGTTAATGGATACTTTACTTCCGCAAAGCACTTTAAATGGTCGTCTGTGCAAAGGGTATGAAAACTAATCAATGTAAAAACATAAATCCTGCTTCCAAAGCGAGACTTGGTAAGCGGGACTTTCAGCCGTTATATTAAGAGAATTTTTTCAACTCTTCAATAGTTCCGTGAAAAAAAAAAAAAAATTAGAGACTTGATGAATTTAAAAACGAAAACTGGGATCAGCATTCGTTTGATGAGAAAAATTACATCCATTTCGGGGTGCAAGTTTTTTTTTTAATTTCTGTTTCCGGCAGAACTGGAAATGGATCCTGAATTATAAACCAGACCATTCGGTTGCTTTTGGCGCAGAGTTCTTAATCTGGGAGCTTAGCTTGTGTTCCACTTCCTATGAGCTTGGTAAATCCTCGGAACGATTTTCACGCAGCCAACCATGACATCCTGGAGGGCCAGTACTCAGCAAAATTAGAAACTTTTGGAAAGTTCGTTCTACCGTACATTTCTACAAGTGGCGTGAACAAGCGTGCAAGGTTAGGATGGAACCAAAAACCATGTTCGATAAATCAACAATCTAACCATGTTTCTGTCCGTTTGATCTCAGTGATGAAACCATGTTACTAAGATTTTAGGAGCAGTTCCTGACATTAACTCACATCTCACAAATCCTGACTGAGATGATTTGAGTGCAAACTATGTGCATATTTTATTAATTTAGGGATGCTGTTGTTAGGAGTCCCGTGGTTTAATTAATATGAAATAATTAGTCCTCAATACAGTTTGAAAAATTTAACTTGTTTTTATTGCTCGTAAGACATCGGACTTCAAAATACTGGTCATATATAAACACAGACTCCAGAGATTACATTCAATACTGCTTCCAAAGACAATACTGCATACACTCTCACAGTACACGTAAAACTGTTAGCTCAGAAACTGTTACTGTAAAACTGTCTGTGAGTCTCTGCCGCTCGCTTTATATAAGATTCATAGAAATATCCAAAACATTACAAAGGTTTCCGACAGATATTTCTCGAACTTTAACAATACTTAAACAATTAAAAACATATTAAAAACCATCAAAATCAATACATAATCATTTACAATTGTCACAAAATGCTCAGAGATGAAAATTAAGGATACTTAAACACAAAATTATCCACATAAATCATTTTAAGCTGTAGTAATTCCACCTTTAAACATCGTTGGTCACCTCAATACTTGGAATTACAAACATTTAAGCAATTCTCTTGCACAGTTCTTCAACATATTAGGTAGTATTTACATATTTTCTTTTCATAAAACAAAGTCCATTCACAACGATTTACAGTAAATTGCAAGACAAACATACGAGATCATAGTCAATCAAACTCTAGCTTGCTACAAACGCTTCATAAAACACAATTCCATTTAAAGTATGGGTTTGAGGGCTGCTACACTGTACAATAGCTATATTTTTATTTTGTATTTGAAGGTGGATGCTTAACCCTGTTTAGGTTCTTTCGATTTATTTTGTTGCATGATAAAAACACTAAAATATTACCACATGCAAAGTTTATATTTTATGCAATTTTTCCCCTTACCTCCTATTAAAGCCAGACCTTTTGTTTACCGACAGCAGAATTTATTTGTGACTGATCAGTTCTTTCCAAAAAGTTTACTTAATTCATTTTCCATTTTTACATCATCCTTTACATTTGGATACCAAGTAATTTACCATAAAACATACCTATAAACTGAAAAATAGTCGGGTTATTTCTTAGAGATTGGTGATTTCTCAATTCCCAATAATAGTAGCGAACTATACAACGTCAATAGGTTCAAGAACGGAGTGACATTATGTCGGAAATATTTATTATTATTTTTAAAAAAAAAAAAAAAATCCTTCTCCAATGGCAATTATGTGTAACGTGATAATTGCTCTTACAGAACCGATTTTGCAGTAGTGAGAAAACTTTTGGACATCAATATTAACAGCACATACATACAGTTTGCAGTATTGAAGTTGTAATTAATTAAACTATATTTTACTGGATGACATCATAATTAATAAAATATTTTCTAAACTTAATAGCAGAAAATTTGTTGGTTTTATTTTCCTTTATTATAATTAGAAAGTGCCGAAGATTAATAAAATATGTGTTGCTAACTAGGTGGCAGATTTATTACACCAGAGAGTTATTATAATATAGTTGTTCTGGAAGACAGCAGCTACAACCTAGGGAACTGAGTTGAAACCAACAGAGAGAGATTATGATAGCCGTTGTACTATATAAGAGTTTGTTTTTTATAGTTGTCAATAAATAGTGTACTTACACCGGAAATAATTATCAGTAAAACAAACAGTATGATTTAAGAAAGGGCAGGGCGGATGATATAAGAAGAATATTACTAGCGTAAATAAAGTGAGTAAAAGTGCAGGCCTGGTCAGTTGTTAGATACAAATAAAGAAGGACGGTTGAAGTATAGTTTTGTATTTGTGCAGTTTTCTCACCCATCCGTAAACGTTTCACATCTTTTTCTTGTATGGTTTAGCAGTATTTGTAATAGGCACCAGATACTTCTGGTATGAGGTGTATCTCTTTCCAGTTTCCTAGAGCAGTGTGTTGAAGCGATACACCTGATATCAACATTGAGTTATGGTTGGTGTAATTCACATCTGATGCTGAGACGTAGGAGTTATGATCGAGGTCGCACCATAGACTCAAGTGGTTTTCAACAGTCAGCTTGCTGTTGAGTGGGTAACAGAGTGTATAATGTATCTCATTTGCTGGAAACTGAATCCCGAGATTATCGAGGCGACGAAGACACAAAGCTGAGCGCAGCACAATGGACTGTGGAGTTCTGTCTATAGAGCGTTGTCTCGCATTTAGAACCATTCTCCACTCAACACGTCGGAAGATCTGTGATCAACAAAACAGAACGCATCCTTGCATTGATTTCCATCGTATAGTCATTTTGTTAGTAATTGGCGTGAACATTTCAAAACTGCCTTAAAACAGTGTGTTCATCAGGAAAGGAAGATCACTTTTAGACAAGCACAACTGCAATGTTTGCGGAGTCTCCGCTATTCTCACAAGAGCACAGTGGCTTTGCGCAACACCAGGATTATATGGAGCTCACGGCTACCTATTTCCAGCAAAATGTTGCAATACAGGAAAGACTATCATTTGTAATTCATCTACTTATCTGGCACCGCGTTATGAACACTGTAACTGATTTCGGGAAATCAGTTCCGTCAGTGATCGTCGTAACCCATAAATTATGTCCAAGCAAACTTCCTTTTCCGTTCGTTGTCTTCTACTGAATATTTCATCTGCTACATATCCATAATAGGTACAAAAAATCGGTTCTAAACTATTGGACATTTTGAGGATTGCATTCTCAGTTGTTGAATACAATGTTTCTTGATAACATGCACTATAAGAAAAGAATTGTCAATGGGGACAAATGAGGAACAGCATGAAATATAAACGAAACAGCATTGATTTTCGACATTTAGTTTAAAGATTTTATCGATTTTGTACAAATAGGATAAAATCTCTCACTAATGCGTAAAATTGAAACATGGTGCTGTGTATTTACCACTTAATGATTCGTCGCAATAAAAATTCAAGGTCATGGAAATTCGTTGCCACTACCAGAATTTTCCGTTGGTGCGAATTAGAGTTGTTGCTTATTGTTGAAATATCAATGGAATCAATATGCCGAGCGCTAACGTTCTAGCCTGCCATTCGGGTAGAGAATTCACGTCTGGCCATCCAGAATAGTGTTGTCCATGTTTTTCCAGAATCACTCCAGGTGAGTGCAGGGATGGTTCCTTCAAAAGGCTATGACCGAATTCCTTCCCTTTCCTTGCCTCAGCCCTTTCCCGCGTCTAACGACCTCGACGTTAACATGGCGTAAGACCAGATGGAAAAAAAACATAAGAATAAAAGAACATAGAGTGAATAGCACGAATTAATATTTGTTTACTGTCACGGGACTTCATATGAATAATTTACAGAAGAAATTAAATGCTCGCTTCAGTGGATGAAACGTGTGTCGTACATGAAAATGTACCAACCTTAGATTACTAAAAAAACTCCACTCAAGCCGTCCCTCCATCTTAATAGCACAATTACCTATTTGGTAGGGCCTACTAACTCAGACATGAAAGGCTAAATTTCATACTAGAGGATGAATGGAGACACCACGAATATGTTTTTTTATCCTCATATGTAATTCGGCCACTAGGCAACACATCCAATACGCCATCTGTTTATTGATTCACGTTTCGTATTTTGTATTGTGTTTAGCATAGGTAACATAAGAAGAACATATCTGTTCATTAAATGCACCTATACCCGAAGACGGACTAAAATTAGCATCCTCTGCAACGCACAGCCAATTCGCTTATTAAGCTGCAGGGTAACTTCGAGGGTGGCCAAATAACATTTTTTCTGTAACGATTATTTGTAGCCTCTTTATAAGTACAAAAACTGCCTATTAAGTATGAATACCCGCCATAATCAATTACTCAAAAGCAGAAATTAAAAACCGATTTGTCTGTACTTAAAGAAATCTCAGTTGTCATCTGTTTTTATCTCCTTCAAGTAGCAAATACGGAAAGGAATGGTACCAACGAATCAGATTTATTTTTAAACTCGTATCGTTTGAAGCATCTACTCGTAAGTCTGTAAAAATATTCCTGCGACAGTAGTTGCGTTATCGCGATCTTGTTCTGCCGTCTCTGCGATTCCATTGTTCAGATGGAGAGTCAGCAATCAGGGGGAGATGAGTGGCCCTCGCAACTCGCAGCTGGCGCCAGAGATATTAATGGAACGGGCGATCAGCAGAGCTGTCTCTTCTGAGAGACTTTCTGGAAGTACGAGCTGCGAAATACGGCACTTCCAAGGCGCCGCAGTTGGGATCGTGAACTTGCTGCCAGTTTGGACCAGAACAGAGACAGTATATAAAGAATGAATAACGGAGACAACTAACTTCTGGAATTCGTTAATCGTTGGCGTAGATGACGCACAGGAGCAGCCCATCCCTTCAGGCACAAAATGCGTTGACTCATCCGAATTACAAAGTTACACGAAGGGAATTTCTGAAAGATTGTAACTTTAGCTAAGGTGATCAAAGTACAATACAGAACTCCAAACCTGATGATGGCAGCGAACGAGTAATTTAAGTTTTCTACTAGGTGAGTGAAGCGAACAGAAAGCTTATCGTTTTACTCGTTGTCTCTATTATGATCAGCCTTTGCAATCAGAAACTCTTATAATCAAACCTCCAATATTTTATGATTCTGCAAATGATTTTCTCTTGTAAAACGGATTACGTTTAAATCAATGTGGAAAACATTTCATGGATAAAAACTTTCTCCATCTTGGTCAGGACTAAGGATGCAATCTCGCAGTGTTTTCAATCCCGCAGGATTTTTGGGGGATTTGAACCAATCCCCCGGGATCCAGCGGTAGAGGCGCCAAAACCTTTTTAACGCATATTTTTGAAACTTAGTTGTTTAAAGTGTTAATAAATTAAATAATAAACTTCTGTTAATTAAATTAATAAATCATTTTTAACGTGAAATGATAAAAATTAACAGTTAGCAACATTTTAATTGGCAAAATGACATTAAAATTTTTAGTATGTCTTAAGTATATTTCGAGGTTATACAATTTTTAAATCTGAATCTATTTTTAAATAAATTTTAAAAAATTTAAAATATTCAGTCTTAGGGTTATACTATGTGCCATGCAATACATCACATCAGTTTAAAAACATTGCATGCATAATGGACAAGTCACCAGAGGTTTTTTTTTTTTTTTTTTTTTTTTTTTTTTTTTTTTTTTTTTTTTTAATTCTATATAAACGTTCCATAACACCGAGGTATAGCATTCTATTACGCAAAGTGAAGTGAATATACTTTGTAAAGTGTAGACTTGGCTCAGAAAAATATCTCATAACTTTTTATCACTGCACAAGTACGAGACTTGTCCTATTTCCAAGAGTTGCTTTTGTGCGATTCATTGTTATGTCTGCTGGTTCCTTGATTGATCTTATAGTTATTTCATTGTTATTAAAAGAAACTACTCTACAAGACTTAAACTGTCAAGTATTTCAGTTTTACTTTAAGTGGCATAACGATTTTTTATAGAGGAAATTATTGTTTTTACGTAGTAAGAAAGGAAACTTTCTCTGCGTATGATTGCAGTGAAGTCCTCACGGATGTATCGCCGGATCGCGTAGTAAAAATACGAAATTACACACGTGAGGAGGCGGCGAAGGCAACCGTCGAAGTATGGTGTTTTAACCCCATTATTCGGCGATACAGCCCTGAAGACTTCATTATAACTATTTTTGTCTTTAGTCCTAATAGCAGCAAGGAGTTGAAAGGACACATGCTATTTACTCAAAAATAATGTATTATGGCGGTTGACCAAATCATCTCAAGAGGAATTAATCGCAAGCCAGTGCGGCACATGTAAGCAGGTGGCTTTGACCAAAGAACATGTGTTTTAAACGCATTGAAACGGCTCCCAAAACAACAAGAAGTCAAAGGGTAGGCCTATACAATTTCCTTTTGATGTTTGCTAAATAAATAGGTATGGAATCGTTTAAATTACGATAACATTAGTTTCGTACCAACGAACAATCAAATTTTAGGCCGCAAATACGGGAAGTTGTCTCAATTACTTTATCTGCAAATACAGAAAATGGGAATAATTAAACTATGAAGAAAGCTTTAACTATGTAGTTCAGATAACGTGTGCGACATATAAAAAATACTTATTATTTTCGAAATACGCAACATAACTCAAATTATAGAAATGTGTACTCAAAACAAACATAAGTTTTAATGAATGCCTAAAAGTGGATCTACATATTTACTTACGAATGACGAAGGTTTGTTCACTCGAGTCAAATACCAATTGCGAGGGTACAAGCAAACAGTGCAATACATCCGACAGAGACCGAGTGGGGCAGCGAGTCACGCAGACTAACACACGTTTTCGCCCCATTTTGCGGATAGCAGATCCGCTTAATTTTGTGCGAGATCGACCAGACTGTCTAAATTTATGGCTGGTCTAGTTCGAGACCATTTGTAGCTGCATAGGATTTTAGGTTAGACCGAATTCAGCAATGGTATTTTACAAACAGCCATGTATCGTGCATGAAACTTGTAACATACCAAAAACATTTAAGCCTAGCCGTCTCTAGCAGACCTGAGGAAATGGAAGACTTAATGGCAGATACATCAGCAGCTATTGGTCATATGTGATACGTACTCTAGTTAAACATAACGTCTAAATAATAGTTTACAAATAATTTCTCGTTCTCACCGCATGTACTCATGATCAATATAAAACTCATAAATTCTGTGTATGCTAGAAATCGGTGGCAGCGTGCAGGAACTATGATGTGTTACCAGCAATTGTTACCGAAAAGGCAATCTCTATAAACTTGTAACTTTTCTGTTGTTATAATCTGTACACATGATCACTGCTGGAAAAAGGACAGAAATTAATTTGCAATAATGGTAGACTATTTGAACAAATAAGTACGCGCAAGAGGAAGAAGTAAGAACAAATATCAATAATTAATAATAATAATAATAATATTGTACTATAAATCACAACTTCTATGGATTTGCAAAAAGCTTCCATTATTCTGGAGGAAGAAAGTTTCTGCCTACACATGTACATAATTATCACTTACACAGGTTTTATACAGCGTTACCGTATAACGAATCGCTGAACAATACTGCAGCGCACTTTTAATGAGACGAGTGCCTGTAGGAATGTAGGCGCTCTCCTTGAATTGCTGGCGAGCGCGGAAACAATTCGCGGAGTGGAGCGGTAACAATATGCTCCGGGCTGCCTCTTGTGCCGTGAATTATGAAATGCAGACTTTCGCCACGACTGCGCAGCTCTCTGCCTAATACGAGACTCGCTGCGCTAGGAGTGGTCAGGTCCAGAGCCTCGCTCACGGTGAAACACGTTACTACACGCGATTTACGCTCTTTTTCTCTTAAACTAGCGGACTGTAATAATTTATAACAATATCAGGGAAAAGTAGACCAGCTCGTGTAGAAATTTTGCTGCCGAAATAACTCTGTTAAATTTGTTTTTCATGCGTTAAAGATTTTTAAGTGCAGTCAATGTGTATAAAGTCCGCATATCTTACTAATACAAGTGAAATTTTGATCTAGAAACTACGAACAGAAGCAATTCAGGTTACTGCAGTTTGTTACCTTGAAACTGCTTCCATATTTCAAAAATTCACATCAGGAGTTTCGCCGTTGGATAAAAAATTAATACTCATCTAAATAGATTCCGATGGGCAAGCTTTTGATATGTCACACATTCCATCGGAACACTGCCTTTTCTCAAAATGTTTTCACAACAAAAATGTTACGTTAGCCAAGTACCCCAAGGTGATGACGGGGTCATCCCTACACTATGAAGCAGTGGATGGAGATATAATCACCGCATGTATACGTCCACTTAGACCCGCAATAATTGAACATTTTGTAAGGTATTTGTAATGATTCCAATAAGTTTGTGAGCTCTTGCGTCGGTCATAGTTCAACTCCTGTTGCGAGGCTCAATTATCAAGTACACATGATGATTCATCCACAGAAAATATCAGATATTTTGAAATATTGTTTAACCGTAGCAAGCCCGGTAATCTACAAGGCGAGGAGCATCTTTCGCCTGAGGATTTATTTGAAATAGGCAATCCGAAATTCACACCATAAATGATGAAAGTCAAGTCCAGTCCTTTTGGAGTTTAATGAAATATACAACTTGAAGTAGGAAGTTATAAAGATGTATTCCTCAAGTCCGACCCAGGCGCATAGCTATGCAACAGGCGGCTCAGCGATGCAAATTGTAGGATGGCTGCAAAGCGGCTGGATGGTACTGGCCCCTCCCAAGCGCCTGCTGGGATCTGTTATACTAGTCGGCAAAAGGCAGCCTTACGTTCCTCTGTAATACTAATATGCGGAACCTTCATTTGGTTAGCAAATCCTATTTTGCACTGAATATATAACGTCTCTGCCTTCAGAGGTGGCGTAGGGAAACAATGTTCTACTCATACGCTTCGCTTGACTTTGATGGAGAAGGTCCTATTAATGCGTTCCGCTATCCTACTAAGACGCGATTGCTGCTTTAAAACAGAAATTTACTTGTTAAAGTATGAATTAATTGTTTCTTCATTGTGATATTTAATTTCATAGTCTTAGCTTTATTATATTTCACTGAAAGATATTATTTCCATTTGCCAACCACGTCTATTTTTTTTTTTTTTTTTTTAGTAGTAGTTAATTTCTTATTTGAATACTGGTTTTGTTTTGTCTGTTTGTTGATTCAATCAATAACTTGTTAAAGTAGTAAATGATACGTTTCCTCAATATGATCTTTGATAATATTATTTTACGTTTCTTTCAGATTCTCAATATGTCAAAGGAAACGAATGTCTCTGGGCACTTGGTTACGTTGAAACTAAAGTACTAAAACATATACAAATACATTAAATGGTTTTGGTAATGAGTCAATCTCCAATGTTTCAACGAATCACAAAAGTAAATAAAAGAAGAAAGTAATTTAATTTTAAAAAAACAACCAATTTCTACTCTAACATGCAGTGGCGGAACCAGGAATTTGGTTTGGTGGGGCGAGGATTTGGTTTGGGGGGGGGGGGGGGGCTTCACTTCGGCCTTGAACAGTAGAGCAAATATATATTGTTCAGGGCAGATGAATTCCTTTAAAATATAAATAAACACATTTTTAACATGCCCTTAACAAATGTTTTTCACCGAGTGTGGTGGATGAGAGGTAACACTCTGGCTTCGCATTCGGGAGCACGTGGGCTCGTTTCCCCGTACGACCATCCAGATTCGGGTTTTACAAATCGCTCCAGGTGAACGCTGGGATGTCTCATTCAAAAGGCCATGGTCGTATACCTGCCCGTTCCTTGTACCCAGTCTTATCCCACCTCTAATGACTTCGATGTCAACGAGGTGTAAAGAAACAAGAAAAAATAATAATAACAACAATAATAATAAATACCAGATGTCATTATATTTTTTTTTGCTGACGTCAGTCTTTAGACTGGTTTGATGCAATCCTCCATCCCTTTCTATCTTGTGCTAACCTCTTCATTTCTACATATCTCCTACAACCCACGTCCTCAATTACATGCTTCATATATTCTAATCTCTGTCTTCCTCTACAGTTCTTACCTTCGACTGTTCCCTCCACTAACAAATAAACCAATCCACCATGTCTCAAAATATGACCTACCAGCCTGTCTCTTCTTTCCGTAAGCTTCTTCCACAAACTTCTTTTCTCACCCATCATTTCCAAAACTCGTTCATTTCTTACTTTGTCTGTCCACTTAATTTTCAGCATTCTTCTGTAGCACCACATTTCAAATGCTTCAATTTTCTTTATTTCCGGTATTCCTAAAGTACATGTTTCGCTACCGTAAAGTGCTGTGCTCCACACAAAGAGTTTTAAAAAGTTCTTTCTAATTCCTAGATCAATATTTGAAACTAAAAGGTTTCTCTTTTTCATGAAGGCTCTTTTTGCTAGTGCTATTCTGCTTTTAACATCATTCCTGCTTCGGCCATCGGTTGTAATTTTTCTTCCCAAATAACAGAACTCACTCACTTCTCCTATTGCATCAGATCCTATTTTTATATTTAATCTGCTAGTATTGGTATCATTTCTGCTACATTTCATCACTTTTGTTTTACTTTGATTTATATTCAGTCCAAAATTTTCCTTCAGTACTTTGTTCATGCCATTCAATAACTTCTCAATATCCTCAGCCCTCTCTGCTAATAAGACAATGTCATCAGCAAATCGTAGCATACTGATTTTTTCTCCTGAAAACTTATGCCACATGGAAATTTTTCTTTGACTTTCTTCATTGCTTCTTCTATATACAAGTTGAATATTAACGAGGATAGACAACAACATTGTCTTACACCCTTTTTAACTGATGCATGTCTCTCGTGATTGTCTACTTTTATTACAGCCACTTGATTCTTATATAGTTTATAGAGTATTCTTCTATCTCGATACTTTAGACCTGACTTCTTTAAAATTTTGAACATCTTGTCCCACCTAACATTATCAAAAGCTATTTCTAAATCAACAAATGCCATAAAAGTATCTTTGTTTTTCTTGATCCGCCCTTCAAGTGTTAATCTTAAAGACAGAATTGCTTCCCTTGTACCGCGATTTTTCCTAAACCCAAACTGATCTTCACCTACTATCTCTTCTACTACCCTTTCCATCCTTCTGTATATTATTCTGGTCAGTAATTTTGAAGCATGTGATGTTAGACTAATGGTGCGATAATTCTCACATTTGTCGGCTTGTGCTTTCTTTGGAAGTGTGAAGATGATATTTTTATTAAAATCAGTTGGAATTTCTCCTGTTTCATAACTTTTTGATATCAGCTTGAATAATCTTTCGATTCCTTCCTCTCCTGGAGATTTAAGAAGATCTGCAGGGATCTCATCAATTCCAACTGCCTTATTTGCTTTCAAGTCATTCAGAGCTTTATTAAATTCTGTCCTCAAAACAGGATCTCCTATGTCATCAATGTCGATATCGCCTTCCTTTTTCAATACACTATAGTTCAAGTCGTCCCCATCATACAGTTTCTCAATGTATATATAAATAAAAAAGGTCACCAAAATTCCATGTTGTCGGGGGTGACCTTGGTGGATTTGGGGGGAGGGCCATCAGGCCCCCTAGACCCCCCCTCCCCCAGGATCCACCACTGCTAACAGGTAAATTTTGGTTTCAATATTTTTAGTTCTGCAATCTGTCAACAAATGGTATTGCGGGTATTTTTTTTTTTTTTTTTTACTTTACTAATATTAAGACAGGCTGAAAAAAAACAAAACAAATTACGCTAAACTTGGTATTTACGGTTTTAAAAATTTTAAGGTTAAGAACTGATTTATATTTCTTGCTCCGGAACTATTAGTTTATCTAGGGCATCCATTTTAGCATTTAAAAACTGGACACACCGTTGAATATGACATAACGGTGTTGCTTTTATCAGTATATGCTATTTATGTAAGAAGCAAACTGTAAACGTGGCAGTCTACAGAGGAGGAGACTCATTCGTGTTGGCGAAATGCGAATTGGTAATAACATTTCCAAAGGAATTATTCGTTGTAGTGGAAAGAAACCATTCTGTGTTATTACAAAAACTATATACTTACCCCGTACCAAATTTCATTTGAATCTGTTGGGCAGTTAAGGCGTGACTGAGACAAATAAACCAAACGTCAAAACATACACCCATGCAAACTTTCTCATCTATGACATTATTAAGATTAATATAACAATGACGCTATGCGCAGAGGAGTGGCAGATTCCCTTAGCCGTATGCAGTAAGCGGGTTGAGTTCATCCGGCCTCAAGCTTTGGTAGCGAACCCACAACAACTCAAGTTGGACTTACCACAGGCCGCACAACTAGTCTTCCACCGTACAAACTGTTTGCCTTTGTTGCCCTCCCTCCTACGTCAATCAGTTCCAAACTCTACTTTGCCCATTTCCGCTTGTAGCTAACCCAACTCTAAAGGTCAGACGCTATGTTTACTTATCATCAAGTGTTTCCGCTAACAAGATGGAATATGGCCACCGCATCCACTCATATTAATGAGCTTGTTTTACTTTCATTAATATTCTAAAAAAAAATTCTATCATCCGATTTTGGAACATACAGTCAACCAAAATTTTCTGTTTGTATGAATGTATGAATAATTAAAATTAAGCTAAAGCCATAGAATTTGTTTATTTATTATTTATTTTTGCTAACGTCTTTCACTTCATTCTCTGAAACATCCCCAGCGGCCCTATATGTTCAGTGAATATACACGCAATTAATTTGTTTTATCATACAATTAACGTAACGAAATTATGGTGTAACTATATCGATTGGTGACGAAGCTTGGAGGGAGTTTAGTAAAAGAATTAGGAATAGAGCATGGAACAGAAGAGATGATCTCTGCCAGGAGCTGTCACTTGATTTAAGAAAGTGGGAAAATTCTCTTTTGTAGGTAAAGGAGTCAGGACTGGAATAAGTTACTAAGGAGGGTGGTGAACGGTTTTACAAATTCACCGAACGAATTTAAATTTCGAAAAGGGCAAAAGTAATTGTGTGGAAAAAATACACTTAAATAAATTAAGATAATATGAATGAGACTGAAAAATCAATTTGTTAGGAAATTTCCACCGGAAGAAAAGAACTGCATCAGAATAAAGTTAAATTTTTCATTTAAAAATAAACAAAATATGAAGGTTTGTCTTCAAGACATTTGTGTCCGGCAAGAAAAGTAATAATTTTATTGGGTCAAGTATTGGACTTAAGCATATATAAACTTTAAATACTATCCGAATATATATATATATATATATATATATATATATATATATATATATATAATCATAGTTCCGTGCTAGATTATTCTAACGAGAAAATGGAAACTAAAGGTAAATGTGAGAACGAAGCGAATAACGAAAAATCATTTTAGTATTAATTTTTGCCGTTTAGTTTTCTGAAGAGAAAATTCTTTATAATCTAACACGAAGTAGAATCAACATATAAAATATATAATCTCAAAATTAAGTGTGAGAATATATTGGACAAATTTACAGAATAAATCTGTGTGTATGCAAAAATTGTGTAGCCTACGAGAGCCACTTAAAAATTTCAAATGATTATTGAGAGTCTAATAACTGGTTGCTGCTAGCTTATTATGAATGAGTGTAGCAACTTTAGTGTAGGGATTGAAATGGTAAACTCTGGAAAAGTTAATATGCGAACATTGTGAATACGTAGCTCCAATCATTTCTCACTGTAGTGAAATATTTGTTCCGTTGATACACCCTTAACGTCAGCGATACTGAACAATGTAAGTATCAGGCCACGGTAATTTCTTTAAACGATTTTGTGTCTCTTGTACAAAGAAATCTTCAATAAAGAAGAATGTCTTTAATTACACTGTACACAACACTTTGTAACAGGTTTAAATTTTCGAATAGCCCTGAAAATCTGGTTTCTGTCTTCAATAATAAATTAAAATAATAATTAGTCTTAAAAAATCAAAACAGAGTTGAATTTGTTTTCCCGCAACAACAAAAACGGAAACAAAATAATAACCAATTCCGCCGAATGAATAATTTGAATTTTTCACGTATCCTATGTGGTAATAATGGAGCCAACTTCGACTGGTATAAGCCAAATTCAGAGAATCAGGAAGGAAGGAAGGAAACTTCAGGTTCCAATTATATCCCTTATCTCTCAGCGAGTATGACGCTATAATCATAACGGAGCGAGCTTCCCCTTGTTCCATTTTCCAAGTTCACCTCCTATCAGCTCAATGCCCTCGCAGCCACCAACCTACCAGAACACGCCAAAAATAACGTAAACTATTTAAAAAGGCAAGTTGTGTTATCTGTACATGCAAGATGAATAATTTTTTAAATTGAGCTCAATTATTTAGAATAAAGAAATTTGTTTTAATTCAAATCACTTCTTGCACTGTATTATTCCTTCGCAACAAAGAACGAGGTAGATTTAAAAAAATAAAATAAAAAAGGTCACTCCAAACCAAAGTTTATATCTAAAAAAAAAAAAAACTTTGTCTTAGGTGACGTCCATTAATTACGAGAGGTGAAATAATGGGGTGGGGGAGGGGGTCGGCAAAATCTCCTGAAACCTCACCAAGGGGGAGGGGCGGCTCAACAGAAATCTCACGTGAGGTTTTGAAATTCAGCATAGTATAGCTTTTTTTAAAAAAATATATATATAAAAGTAAAAGTCTACAAATGACGCTAATGTCGGCTTTAGGGGGGGGGGGTTTATGGTTTAGGAACGACTCGGAAACCGACTTCCTACCTTACTGCGGGTATAACCGCCATTGGAAGCGTAAGAGCTAAAAAAAAAGGTCTCAAAAAACTACGTGGTCGATTAGCATGGTGGGGGTCTCCTTTAAAATCTCACATCATTTTAGGGATGGGGGAGTCCGATGAGATCTTACCAGGGGGGGAGGAGGGAGGCGGAATTCCGGAAAAACACCTCACTTAATTAATGGACGTCTCCTTATAATCGTCGCCCAGTTGGAATCATCTAAATGTCAGTTTTTGCTCTGCGAAACTGGTTCCTAACTTTCATCTTCCTTGCTGTGACAATTTATTTATTATGAACTTTTTCTTTCAGAGTGGATATTTAACTACTTATGGTAGTGTTATCACAAACAATTTTCGATGTACGAAAAGTAAACATTCCAGGGATCGTGAATTAAAATATCAAGATAATAACACCTTTCCTGTGTAAGCTGTTTTCTTTTCTGATTTGAGCTCGCCATTGAATTCTTTAATAAAGTTTTTAATCTCTTCTATTGCGACGTAACGAGGAGTCGACTCAACTGCGGCACTGCCTAATCTGTTCTTGAGGCTATTGGGGCCATTTTTGTACCTCAATTTCTTCGGTCTCAGTGAATTTGCATATCTGAATTATCTATTGATATCAGCAATCTTAGCAAACACATTACATTTTGTTTAGTTTCTCTTCTTAATTTGAAAGTTATTCATATACAAATTTTACCAATTTTGTTACTCACTCACTGGCTCATTCACTCACTCGCTCACTCATTCACTCACTCGCTCACTCAATCACTCACTGATGATCACAAGAACTATAAGGAAGAAAGATGAAATGTGGCACACGGATAAAATAATAAGAAAAATGTAAAACTGTTAAATTTATATATACCTCAAACGTGAAACAACTTGCTATCCTAATATCATTATATGTCTCAAATTTACATTATAGACAGAGAGGTTTAACTAATGTGTTAAACTTTACTTCGTTTACTTCGTTGCTCTCCTTTCTTTGAAAGTTACTTAAATTCAAAGTTTTTTTAATTAAAAAAAAAAAAACCGACGACGGCACTGCATCATCACAATTCCTCTGAATTTCTCGTGGCCCTAGGAACAGGTAATTTGGCACACGCATATTTTTTCATATTCATATCCTAAAAAATTGTAAAAAATTGGTGATTTTCCTTGCATTTACCCAATTGTGCTTATTCTGGTTTACTGAGGATTTACTTATGGTATCAGTTACATCTATGGCAATCCGAAACACTTGCTCAGAACGCGCACAAACATGTTTGCAAAGAGCAGGGGCAAAATTGGTATCGGTCACATGTGCATTGATGAGATTTTAATTCTGAAATGCCCTTACCCACGGAATTTTAAAAGAATCCGTTACTTTAGATCGACTGCACAGAATAACCAGTCAACTTGAAAAAGAAATCCCTTAAAAATAATTATTGTAAAAAAATAGACCAGTCTCGTGTTTGTTTAGTGACAAAAAATTAAGAGACCTGGTCCTGAGTCAAGTCTGCAGTGTCTATTTACTTCGATTTCTGATACAGAATGGTTTCTCTCAATATTATGGATTGTTAATTGAGAATAAAATAAAAGATCCTGATATCTTGGCCATTATGCAAGCCATGTTTTAGTAAACTGGATAGTAAAAGTTATACCAACATAAATACTTTAAATGTGTTGCTTTATAATTCTTACAAGTACACTTAAGCCAAGGTGTCCTTCGAAGGCCTTTTTGAAGTATTAGAATAAATTATGCATATTATGCCTTTGGTTTAAGTAAAATTTATGAACTTTACAATGACCAAGACACCGGATTTGATTTTGAATCAATGATTCATAATCCTGAAAGAAGCCATTCTCTTTCAGAGTGTGAAGTAATTACACACTACATAATGTAGATTTGGCTCAAAACAATATCTTCTAACTTTTTGCCGTTAAATAAGCACGAAATTTGGATTTTTTTTTACCACAATTGTTTTTGTGGGATTAGTAAATACTAGAAGCTCATAAACGTACACATTTACATTCCGTACTTCTTGGAAGAAATTTTTAACTACCCATAGTAAATAGCTCTAAGTGATAAATACGGAATTTATTTAGGATTGTTTGAATGTAGCATAAAAATAACTTTATTAAATTTTAGATTACACATTTGAGTTCTTAACACGAACAGATATTTAAGGTCAGTACTTACATTTCGTGACACACCAAATCACTTATTGGTTCATAATTTGGGTTTTTTCCCCTAACATATATTTAATCACTTTCTTTTAATTGAAGTATACGGAAAACTAGTCATTTTCATAACGTAGGTAATTAATGACTCACCATCTTGAACATCAGTACAATTAGAATAAAATTATAACGTGACACTGAAAAACTGTAAGAATTAATCATATGTTGGTGTAATCGGATGCTGAAAATACCTGTGTATCCTACGATTTCTTGCAACACTTACGTGAGTCCAGGCTACATTCTGCCATAGTAACTTCTACGATCCAGTGGCGATGTTCCTAATCTTTGTGTCCTTCCATGTGCAGTTAGCAAAGGTATTTTGCCTTCTGTAACCTACAGTGATGAGATGGTTCTGGATAATGTGACTGCTTAAACGTAGTATTGCGCCAACGTAAAATCGTTTAATGATCTGTTATAGTTTGGCTCGTCTACACGTCTTGACAATGGACTTTCTCATATGCTCTTGTCCACGCCAGTCGGATCTGTCACAGATGGCTTTGCCGGAAGCGAAAAATTCATAGTACCATTGGCATAGTGGCTCATAAAAATCCCTTTGCCAGGTTGACTCAATAGTTGGGCCGCAACAATTCGCGCACAAAAAAAGGAATTTTGGTCATTATTCTCACCCATATTGCGTTCGATTGCTATTCATACCTTGAACAGCACTTCCCATGTAGCTGGATTTCTGGTTACGTCATTTCCTTTTTGTTTACAGGACCTTCTGTCTCTGATTCAGTGTCTCCATATAAAGTAAAAAATACACATATATGACGTAAACGGAAAAAAAATTGACACAATCTAAATCATGAAACTAATAGTGTTTTGCCCAAAATCGGTCGAAGTCGTTACTTTTTTACTGAGCTATCCTGGTTTACGAAAACTAACCAGTAGAGTTGGCCAGTGGGTTAGTCACTGGGTGAGATTGACTGGCTCTTGAACCCAGTCTGGTCAGCGATTTCCATGCTTGCGGCTGATTTCAGAGCTTTCATGCACTCATCCATATCTTTAATTCCAAAGCTTAACAAACATCTTTTCTATTCAATAACTTTCTTTGTTGTTGGCCATGTTCCGCAGTTGTTTCATAAATATTTTTGAATAAAAATCCGTCTTCTAACAACTACAATGAAAACAATGTATAGAATAATTATAGCAGACTGAACCTACAGATGTTACAATATTACAAACAATAATACTATATTAATATATGTATATAATTAATGTACTTAATAGCATACACAAATATAATCATAATATTATGTTATTTATAGCCACTGACGATGCCCCACTCCAGAAGGGCGAAACGCGTCTGGTAGATGAAAGTTAATAATAAAAAAAGTTGTTAGAAGACGGATTTTTATTCAAAAATATCGATTCCATTGTTTGACTGTTTATTAAATTTGCAGGCTGCTCCGAGATTTTTAATTACTCTCGCAGAGACGGGCGTTAGAGGACGTGAAGTGGGAAGGGCCTATTAGATGTTGCTACATTCTGCCTTCCTTAAATATGCTGTTGCCCCTTACCTGAAAACAAGGTGCGTAATACCATTTTAGCGATAAAACTTATCAATTTGTCCTGAGAGACCTCTGGGCAGATACGCGGGGCAGAAAGCCAGGAAATGTGGTGTGTATTTTTTTTTCTAGACCACTGAGGTTTGCGTCTTGGGATGAGAAGTGTCGTGTTGGAACAGGGACGGAAGGATGCGGAGAGAAAAATGTGGGGTGTGGACCCACGCAAGAAACACAGCACATGTGACAAAACCGTGATCTTATATCCGTTATGTTTTATTTTGTTGATTCCGAGGGCGGCCACCAATAGGCCAGTGGATGAGCGTTTATGGCTGAAGAGTTGGGAGGAATTCTGGTGTGGAGAAGCATCGCGGTAACAAGGGATGGCGATCGACGGCGCGGGCTTCACCAGGCTAGCAGCGCTGCCGCCGACCGCTCAGGAGAAGCTCTGCACCTCGATCCTTCCTCAACACGCCTTCCTGGGTAATTAGCAACCAAGAAAGGAAGATACACTTGCAATCCCGTTCAGCCCAGTAAACCCCCTGAGATGACTCTCTTGCTCCAATCTAATTCCACAAACATTTTTCTCTGTGCACTAATTTTCACTGACCAGATTGTGATTAAAAGTAACTTAAATGTTTTATTGTGAATTCAATCACCCTCCATCCTAATGTTACTGAGTTAAGAAGAGTTTGCACTCTGAACTCTATGGTCAACCTTTTTTTTCCGCCAGGTGCTTTCCTGTAAGATAGTAAACTCTGCTGAAAACCTGGCACCAATCCTGACTAATCTTAGATCGCAGAAACCACTCAGTAATGTCTGATCAAACCATTTTGATTAATCATAGAAGGGTAGACATTACATTTGATTGGGTTTAGGTATTCGATAACCACACTACAAATTTCGCTTCAAACCACGTCCGGTTGCGCATCAAAGCGTAAATTGCAGAATTAGGTTGTGGCAGTGATGTGGGATTCAAAGAGGCAAAGCGGAACGCAATGATGTTTAAAGCTTATTTTTATAAAAATAAAATATTTATCACTGGAAACACTAATGACATAGTAACCTGCCATACAAAATCAGCTTTAAATTTCCCATTTCTCGATATTTAGCACCGTTATTTCTTTTCTTTATTGAGAGAAAATGCTTAAATTTAAAATGAAAATAACTGTAACGAAATAAAAGGCGCAGAATCAAACACTGCAGAGGTTTTTAAATGATTCTGTACGTGTTTATGTCAACATAGGTTTAGAGCTTACCGCCGAAAAGAGAATCAACGAAACATACAGATAAAAAACATCGCAATTACCGAGGCAAAACTGCTTTCTGACAGGAGGCTATAGTTAAAAGAAATTGCTGCGAGACTGGGTTTGCCGGAAACAACGCTTCTTCGAATTCTTCATGAATTGTAGTTCGTGATAAAGGTCGCAGCTCTGTGAGTGGCAAACAGTTTGCAATGAAAAACGAAAATATTTTAATGTTGGAATAAACCTGTTATTTAATTGCTATAAAAATGTGTTGCAATAAAGTGAAGGTATACTAAAAAGTAATACGCACATTTCATTTATTTGAGCATCCTTTTTACCTAGGTACCTTATAAAATATAAATTGTTGATAAGGTATGAAAAATTTCTATGGTAACATGACCTCTGATACTATTCTCTATCATACACACACAAACCACAACAATGATCTGAAAAATACGTAAATGTGAAACAGTTTATAAGCAGAAAAAATGTGTATGTGTGTGTTTGTGTGTATTAAGAGAAGTGGAGATTCCAACTACATCTTTGGTTTAAGGGAGTTCCTTCACAACGATTTTTTTTTTTTAAATATGGTTAAGTCAAATTTAGTTTGAAATGTGTGTTCCACAAACTACTTTTAGTGAATTTGGTAAAACTTTTATGGTGAAAACTAACTCCTTTTTCATAACGTACTTAACAAGCAGCATTTGTCTTAATGATTATGGTGTTTGGCAGTAAATCTAGAGAACTATGCTCTAACTGGAATTTTCCATGAACGCTGAATATAACCTTTCATATGGTAAAGTTTTACTATGTTCACAGTAAATACGCCACGACTCTCTGTGATCATGATTCAACGATAAATTTTTTTATTCGTTTTACGTTTCAGGGTTCGTGGATGAGACTGAGCCATGACAGTACCTGAGTGCGCAGCAAATCGAAACTCTGTCTCTACATCGTTAAGAATACAATAAATTTAATCTAGTTTGATCCCCCTGCGAATTGATAGTATTAGAATTGATTTCATAAGACCACCGCATCATTCTCCACGGTGAATCCAGAAAACAAGCTTCTAACTGCGATCACCAATGTAGGTAACAGTTAGTTGTATTATAATGAATTAGTGTTACCAAGTGATCTGACTTAACAAGGTGGGTCTATCAAGTGGTTATTGAAAGCAAGCCACCTGAAAATAAATGTTGAAAATTAAACATCAAGTTACTTCTGTAATACAAATAAGCAATTGAAATAGCATGAAACTGATACTGTTACATATATCGAATTATTAATTGAGACAGGGCATGCCATCCCGCAACCTTTACATGACAAGAATGAGTTGTAGTGTAAGTAGTGAAGCATTAAAACATAAGACGTATTTCTATCGGAACCTGATATAGTTTAAATCATTACGGCATTATCCGCGTTGCTTGAGTTTCCTTGTGGTGCTGAAGGCCCATGCGGAATGCGAGTAATCGAAGATCTAGCTCGCTGATCAAAAATCGACAATCAATGTATTGTTGTCAAGATCAGTTTTTCCCAACTACTGCAAAGCTTACAGCGATGAATGCGATTTTGGTGGATAGGATCTTTGCTGACTTCTGACATGGTATACTCTGTTGATGTTTCAATATATTTTTTTGTTTAAAATTTAATTGAAAAGTGGCTTCAAGGGTGTCGGGAACACAGTTTACCACACTGTAGGAAAAACGCAACACACCGTGCCGGACAGGCGCTTCAGGAATTAGCAGGAACGTTTTTTTAAAATTGTTTGTTCAGTGACTAATACGTCTAGGGGACTAGCGCTTCAGTGAGCTGCGTTATATTTGCCAAATACTGCATTTACTTTTGGAGAACTGTATGGAGACATTTTAAACAATATTTTTGTATCGTTTACCGAAAATGAGAAATTAAAAATTCAAGATCATTGTATTCTGACATCAAATATAGCATATATAGAGATATTGGAAATTATGAATACGTTCAAATTAATAAACTTTCTTTGCTACTTTGTATACACCATTCGGAGAGTCTTTAATTTTTAACAACTCAACAAAAGACTTAATTCTTTTAGGTGGGAGAGATTTGTTGAATGTGCAAAAATTAAATAAAGATTGGAAGATTACTGGTGTGATTTAATTAATACAGAAATACCTAGGAAAACACTTTAGCGAGACGAAACCTAAAGGAAAATGTTGAATGAGTTTTAAAGTATGTTCATTAATTTTTCTTAAATGTATGTTCACAGCTTCGTTGTTTGAATACATCAAAACAGGAAATGTTTTTAGTGTTGTAAATGAATCAACGTTTTGTATACGCTATGATCACAAACCAGTTTTTGTAGTGGAATGCGAAGTGAATGTTCTATCTTTCCGCGAATCTAGAAAAGATTTTCTCTTGGTGAAATATAAAACATTTCTTTACGTTACCTGCACAGCGTTTCGTGGGTAGACTTCGATAAATGATCTAGAAACCAAATGAAGGCACCCGGTATGACAGCTAGATGGTAATACCATCATCCACGTTGAGTGGTAGCCTGTTTATTAGGCGTAACAATGAATAACTTGCGGAGGTTCCAGGCAGCCACACTGTAGCACTTATTCTGCTTGACACTTTGGTTTCCCTACAGGACTGTTCTGGCTAACTTTTGATAGGTGATGCCGGCACTTGACCCTATCTTGGCCAGTAAAAGCGGCCACCGCTCGTAAAATGAGATTCTTTGGTGAGGGAGGAGGGGGGGAGGTTATTCGGTGATCACCCGGCAGAACTCTTGCCACGACGCAGTCACTGCATGTCACTCTACTAATCTTTTCACGTCGCTTTTGTCGTATTTTTATGTCATCTCTTTTGTAGTTACAATTTACTTCTAATAGAAGTGCATTCTAACGAAACCGCCCCTACGAAACGTGTACTTTCAAAGAGCTGTAACTCGTAAACCAAATGAACAAATCTATATAGGCGTGAATTTGTAGAGGAAAGATGCCCGTTTCTGACATAACTTATGAACTTCTTACTAACTCCGATGACTGCTGACGTCATTCTGTATAAACATCTAAATTAGAAGTTTTTTTATTACGTCACCCTTCCGTCACACTCTTCCCCTCCTCTCTCACGTAGCCTCAATTTTATTATAAAAAAAGGTAAAAAGATAAAAAAAGCATGTTTGAAATCGAATACATTTTTTTTATTGTTCATAATGTTAAAAATATTAAATTTTGTGAAAAATTAAAAATTACATCTTTTAATTTACTGAAAAGAAGTAACAAACAAAAAATAGATAAGTATGAAGTGCGTTCTGGCCTCGCATTCGGGAGGACGGCGGTTAGAATCCCCGTCCGGGCATCCAGATTTGGGTTTTCCATGGTTTCCCCAAATCACTCCAGGTGAATGCCGGGATGCTTCCTTCAAAAGGCCATGGCAGAATTCCTTCCCATTCCTTGCCCCCATCCTTTCCCGTCTCTAAAGACCACGTTGTTATAAAGGGACGTTAAACTGTTACAAAAAAAAAAAAAGTATGAAGTATGACCTTGCATTTGTTTTAACAAGATTATCTATTCTTGGTTGGATATTAGAAAGAGCTAAATCATTGGAAATATGGAGTTTGCTTCGAAACTTTGATTTTATTGCAACAAGAGCTTGTGACACAACAGAAATAATTGAGCGTGGACAGAAATTAAGTATGTTTACTCTTAGAGAAAAAGAGTAGGGCAGTGTAGGTTGCTATGGAAATAGATCAAGAGAGTGAGCATAGATCGATTGTTTGAATAGTCATTGCTGAAAGAACCTTGCATCTTCGGACATTACATAATTTCAATGTAGTTCCTAGAGGAGTAGGGGAAGTACATTAATAAACTCTTAAAACTGTTTGAAACAAAAGGACTGAATTCTTTAATAAAGAATTCACAAAAATATCGGTTTTGCCACAAGCTGAAAACTCTTTTTCTCACAAAGAATTGCTTGGAACAGATGAAAATGATCTGTGTGATATGGTGGGATATACTTTGTAATACTTGACTAACAATGATAATGTATCAGTTTTATTAAGATTGCAATTTTCAGCAGAATCATTTTTTATTTTTATTTCTGAAGCTTGCTACATTGAGTAATTACAGGGCTCTAACGATATTTTCAGAGTTGCAGCTTTTTAATACTGACAATGATATCTCATATGACACTCTCCAACTATGTGATGTTAGAATAAAGGTTTCCATCACTAAGAGGCGAAGATGGGACTTGGTACTCGTACGTTCTATGGTGTGGACGGGGGGTTAGGGGCGGACAATCACGCTTTTTTACCTATGGTCATAATTGATCATAATACGTCACGAACATTTAACGAGAGAGGTTTGTTGACTTTATGTCCTGGTGAGTTCTAACAATTGAAACTGGATGATAGCTACAACACAAAATTGAATTCTCTTGAAAAAATATTGAAAACATTATAGGCACCTGGATTAGAAAATACCTCAACCTGAGAAATGAGAGAGACTGGGCCATGCACTGTGCGGTGTAGCACGCTACATGGCGAGTGTTAGTAAATTAGACGCCAGGCCACGGCCGCTTGCCTCTGAGGTGAGACAGTCGTTAGTGGAACGGATTAATGAGAGTTATTAGCGCTAGTGTTGGCGGCTCCGGTTTCCTCCTGATGACGTGCGCGCCAAGTGGGGCTCCGCTACACCAACTACCACTACCTACTAAATTTATATCAGCGGAAATTAAAAGGAACACACACACGGCCATGTTTACCAAAATAAATGATATTTCATTGTATCTTGTGGAAACAACATTTAAAGTTTCCTGAAACAGAAGTTACAATAATCATATGAAAGATTTCGCTTAAGGCGTATCTTCAACACATGTAAATGCGGTACTAAATGTAATGATACAGAGATATGACTCAAAACTTTTCCACTCATTTCTAGTTAGTATAGTTGTTCTCCGATTGTGACTATTAGGATGAAGGATGGAATAGGGATGGAAGTAGTTGTTACTGTTGTTTCATAAGATAAAAGGAAGACCACGTGATAATAGTCGGTTGATATGAAAATATTTTCAAAGCATCCGTATGTTTCACCCAGTACACACAGCAGAGAGATATGCAATTCAACTAAGGATTATGGTACTTTTCCTGGTGGTTATCAATTTTGTACAGCCACTACTTTGTTAATTAGTAATCAAGAATGAGTAACTATTCACTCAGCATACTTTTTTTACCTAAATGCTTCAACCTTCGCTTACGTTGATGGCTTTAGAGGCGGGAGAGGACTGAAAGCAACAGAAAGATATTCCGCCATGGCATCTTGAAGGAACCATCTGGATATTTACTTCTCTGGATGGCCACATGGGGATTCGAACCAGCGTCCCTTCGAACGCCAGGCCCCAACGTTAGCGCTCACCCACCACGCTCGGTCCGCTCACTAGAACTGTAATTAATTTACTTCTGAACTTATGCACTGCATCCAGGAACTATTTCAAAACTGTTGTATGTCCTGCTATTGCAAAAAATGTAAAAGGAACAGCGAAAGTGCACAGTAGGGACAAATTTCTGAAAAACATGTTTCAGCTATGATACTTCTCTTCCTTCTTGAAGAACAGTGACCAGATTCTGGAGGATCTCGCTTTTGGATTGCTGATAATTACGGATAATTGTTACATGTTTCAACAGCCAAGTTCATATAATCCGTACAACGTTTGTCGATCTATTTGAAATTAGTTTTTCGATATTGTTTTCCGTTTCTTCTGTAGAGAGTTCTGTGCGCAGTCTGATCATTGTTAACAAGTGAAAGTATTTAGTGAAGATGCCAGACAGATGATAAGAATAAAAAGATGTGATACAACAGCAGAGCACTACCCAAGCAAAAAACTTTTATGACGTAGAGATCAAAATTTTTAGCACTGCTATAACTGCGAAATGATTCTCATAGAATGAAGAGGATCTGGCTTGGTGTCCTGGAGTATGTGGGTTCGAATCCCTGTCTGGTCATCCAAATTTGTATTTTCCATGGTTTCCCGGAGTAACTCCAGTGAAATGCTGGGATCGTTTCTTCAAAAAGACGTGGCCAAATTCCTCATCGCTTCTTGCTTCCAGTCCTTTTCTGCATTTTATTAGGAGCTCCGCATCCGTTGAATGAAACTGTTGTCACTATGTACTTGTAGAGGATCTATGTGTGGGGGGCCCTGTTCTAGTTACAACCAATAGCTTGTTATATAGATGACACAGATTTTATGTGTAGACATTTATGATGTTCTGCATTCTTGAGTCACCTGTAACACCCCGAGAAGGCACCTTCGAGATATAAAAGAAAAAAAAATTCCGCCATTACTGCAGTTTCATATTTTATTCCAGTGTGTTAACCGGCGTCTGCTGGGTTAATATATCAGCCTGGCATTTTGGAAGAAGCGGCCATCCAGGTATTATCGATTTTCCATGCATTTCCGAAATCTCTTCATGCGAATGCGAGGTCATGGTCTATTGCCCTCCTTTTACTTGCGTAAAATTCTCTCGCCTCTCGAGTTACCTCATCGTTGACGTACCATAAAGCCCTAAATAAAATTATCCGGGTGTAACTTAGACGGACTCAGTCATGCATGACTTACTGTTAGGTTTCACAAGTTAATTAATTCATAATTAATGAAAAGGTAAAAATAGTTAATTATATCCTGTTCTGTCTATTCAGAAATTATTTTTCACAAATTAATTATCAGTGAAAGACAATAGATATACAAACAAAATATGTTTAAAACGGCTTTATAACGATATGAAGTTACGGTTGATTATCTTTGAAGTTTTCTTCGACGCCGTAATTCGTGTTTTAAGTTTTAATTTTTCACATTCATCAGTTTAATATCATTTTTTTAGAGATGATTAAGTTCCGAAATGTACTCTGTAAACGCCATGAAATTTTTGTTGAATAATTCCTTGCATAATCTGTGTACCGGATACTATATTTTTGTGAACCGAACTTCAATACGATTCACGGTAATTCGACCGATGGAAGCCTAGCTTAGCCGAGTATTGCTTTCTTGAAATCACCATTATCACTCCCCAGTTCACGGGAACGTATACACACGTACAAAAAGCATTATATTTACATCTCCGAGCAGCGGTATTGCTCCCAGAATCGTTTTCTATTTTATACTGAACGCATCCATAGAGTCAGCTGATCAGTGTGTGACATCAAATCTTTTTGTAAGACAAAATTCGTGTACTGCGTTGTTATGCATCGTGTTGCAAAAACATCTTCGTTAGATATGCGAGGGCCTACTGTAGAGTTTCAAATATCATCATAGCGGGAAAGAAAATAAAAGTGAACTAGGATAGTCTGTTCATAATTTTCCTACCGAGCGCGGTGGGTGAACAGTAACGCAGTCGACGGGACGTAGGTTCTAAATCTCCGTCTTGCCATTCAGATTTGGTTTTTCCATGGTTTCCCAAAATTACTCCAGACGATTGCCAGGATAATTCCTTCAAAAGACCGTGGTCGAACACCTTCTCGTTTTTTGTCCCCAGCCCTTTCCTGACTCTAATGACCTCGAAGTCAACGAGACGTAAAGTCATAACCAAAAAAAGAAAAGAAAATAATTTTTCTCTTCGCAGAAGTCATTACAAACCATTACTTTCCTTCATACTTCCAGGCATTTTCATTATATCGTTTCTATAGACACACTTTCATACATAATGTCTACATTTTATCTAATGCTACATGCCAAATCCTTCTTTCTGCTCTTAACAAGTTTTCCTCAGAATAAAGACAAATACACATGTTATGTGTATATGTGATCATAAACTCTTATTTCTATGTCATACCTCTCAAGTATATATACGCCATAGTGTAATTGCTTCCTATAAAAGGGTTACAAATATTATGATAGATTTTAGTTAACTGAAAATGGTGACACAGCAGTTCGCATATGGTCCATTATCTTTTCTGTCTGGTAGTGGGACGGGCCAAGGGTACTGGGAAGCAGCTGGCATAACGGCGGGTACTAAAACGAAACAGCTCTCGCATCTGCTGCGGCGAGAAACGTGACGCCACCTTATCTACTCCGGCATTTGATGACCTTTCCATCTTCCGATAAACGAGTACTTTTATCTGCCAAATGGAACACCGTCTGTTTAATAAAACAGTAACGTGATTCTGAACTTAAAAAAATGATTTAAAAATATCTGATAAATATGTTCAGTCAGTCATATGGCCCAATGATTTAGATGCGATAGAGATCAACGAAAAATTCCTTCACTTTAAAACAAGGCTACTACTAGATTGAGAGCTCTGATTTCAAGGAATTGTAACGCATATAGTATTAATATAAAGTTAAAAACTTTTGTTTGGCCTCACTGTTTGACATTGATATGTTGTATGGATTCCGTGTCTCTAGGGAATGATTAATAATTTCGAAACAGGTACAGAATAGAACCCTGCGATTCACCACTCCTCTAGCCTTTACGACCTGTCTGATAGCTCAGAGAATAAAGTACTTTTCTTCACAACTCCGGTTTCTATCAAGGGAGGGGGAAGGAGGGGGATAAACTTTTAGGGGATGTGCTTGGTTCGTATGGGTACACTAGGATGATCCATGTTTCGGAATACACATAGAAATCTAGGTCCAGCCATGACAAAGACAGAACGCGTGGCAAATTGTTACGAAACCGCCACTGACTTCATACCAAAGTTGAGTTGGTATTATCTGGTAGATGGAAGATGTAGTTTCGACTAGAATTTATTAAATATCTTGCAAACGCGCACTTCCATTAATTACTTATGAGATGTATAACAGTATTGTTAAATTGATTTGTTTCAGATTAATAACTGTATAATAAAGCAGAAAATGCACTGGTTAGTGAATAATATGTTTCAGCAACTGGCGGCCCTGAAGTAAGAGGATTGTTGAAATATCTTTGGTCAAGTGTACGATTTTGAACAAGGTGCCACTGCACGCGGGAGGAGTAACTATTGTGTGGTCCGATTTTACTTTGACAGGTTTTTGAAAGAGCAGTTCATAATCTGTTGTCAGTTTTGAAGAAACTGCTAAGAAAAGGATGCTGTAAGACTTTTAGTATCTACTGCAGTAGAAGACAACGCTGAAGTGCTGCACACTGGATCGGGAAGGTACAACGGTCTGGGCACGGCTCAGCTCCCCACGTACCAGCCGTCCTGACTTCGGTGTAACAGGGGATTTCTGCAACCATCAAGACGATTGCTGGGATGGTCCCCAGTCGGCGCCTCATAATCTACACATTTCATAAACAAATATGCTTATAACACGCTAAACGTAGTTACACGTTTGCAGACAGATGGAAACATTTTACTTCCACCTTTAGTACTTAGTAAGACCTGGAAGTCTTGGTGTCTCCAACGGCATGCTGCCGTAAAACCATTGCTCCGAATTTGAACATGACAACTATGAATAAAACCCAATGATGGCAGACGAGCCCAAAAGTTTGAAAAAGGTGCTGAAGAAGACGAAGTAAAAGACTGAAGTAGACTACAATTGTTATTATTGTTATTAATTTTACTGCGATGGAGCTAATTCTCCGGTGGCAATTCTTCCTAGTCATCTAATTACCTTTTATGTATATATATTTAAAAACTTTGTTTTATAATTGAAGTATTAAATTCCTCCTCCATTTACTTTTCCAATATACAAATTTTAATTTTAAATTGACTAATCGTTTTTTATAAATTATTCATCACTTAACTTGGTAATTTGTTCCAATCCCTGACACCCTAACTAACAAAAGAAAATTTTCCCACTCCCTTATACATGAAATCGAGCGCCAGCTTGTGGTCATGGTCGCATTTCCCCTTCCATGCACCATTTCTAATTCTTTGACCAATATCCCTCCAAGCCCCATTACCAACATGTGCCTTGTACATTCCTAGCACTCTCTTCACCCTCCTCCTTTCTTCCAATACGGTAGAAATAGAAAGAAAGAAAGACTGTTTGTGGAAGAGTATTATTGATATGGTGTAAAGTGTATCTGGAATGCATATTTGCTAAGTTATTTTCTTAATTGCCGTAATAAAAAGACGAAATAATAAGTATAGCTCTATATGTGTGAGTCAGTGAAGTTTCCGTCGTTTCCCATGATTTTAGCCATTGTATGTTATCAACTAAATGCAGGCTTACGAAGACAAGGAAGGATGCAATTTAATGGGCTGACGGTTGTCTTATTTCATTACAACATACAAACTTATAAAATAACCTTGGATGGATATTAGTAGAAAAATTAGATGTAGTATGTGGAAGGGAACAGTCGACCTTGGCCAAAAGCTGGCAATGGATTTCAGGCCTAAGAGAGAGGGGAAAATTTTCTTTTGTTAGTGAGGAGGTCAGGGGTGGAATAAATTACTATTATAAATAATTAAAAAATTACTTAAAACTTAAGGAATATAAAATTCAACTAAAATACAACTGTAGGTGAATCGTAAAAGTGGCCTCAAATAATTCAAACATCAACATATCCTTTAATTGCCGTCGGAATATAGGGCTAAGAAAAATCGCTACTGTATCCTATGTTATTGCCTCTCGCTAGGCCTTCTTCATAGCTGACAGTTTCCGGCCTTCAGATAAAAAAATATGTGAATTTAAATTTTAAAAATCTTACACTTTGCCATGTAATAATTCTTCGATCGAAATAATTGTATTAATGACAACAGAGATAAGGGGGGGAAATGTTCCATTAATGCTGTACTAGTTTCCAGTATATTGGATTAAATCAGCTGATATGAAAGGATTTGAATTTATGGAAACAGCGTATACAGTACATAGTTGAATTTGATACTATTCTGTCAACACCGCAATTTCGTTTGGAATTCCAGAGTATTTGTCGGCGATCATTTAATTACATGAAATTGAAAAGGTATTTTATAATAACATTTATTGCTCACAGATAAAGTATTTCATGAATTTAAAATTAACAACTAAACCAAAACATCTAAACTAAACAGGTCGGTAGCAGTTAAATTTATTTGAAAGCACGACAAATGCCGGAAAAAAGTATTTTGTACAATTCTGTATCATGCAAGTTTCAAAGAGATATAATTACAGAAGATACTTAATAGCAGCTGACTACTAGCTAAAAGTACGGCATTGTGGTGGCTCGCGAAGTTTTTTTTATAAGAAATAATTTATACAGCTAAATAAATTAATAAATAATCATAAGAATTTTAATATTTCAACTTCACGAACTATCATCAAAAACCGTGGTATTAGTTTGTTGACAAAAAATAATTTGGCACATTTGTAATAAGAAACAATTTTAAAAAAAAATCGATTTATTTATTTTGGTTTTAATCAGATAGAAAATTATTCAATCGAGTTTCTTACTGTTCTCTACATTTTAACATACTTTACTGGCTGTGGTTGATTGTCTAAAATTTCTAAATAGTGAGACTCTATCAGACTTTGGAACGGCCGGCCGACAGAGTAATGGGCCTCTGTTTAAGAGAAATCGGGGATTAAAAAGCTTAAAACCTGTGTCTGAATGACTTATACCTGTACGGAAGACCGTTCGTTACTAACATTGCTTTATCCGTGCGTGTTAAGGCGGTGTGTTCCTGAGCGGGGAGTCCTAAATTTGATCCCATGACCCGTGAAATATATTTTCCCTGTTAGTATTTTTTTATTGCTGTTCGATCTTGTAGCATTACAAATTTGTTTTGAAATAAATCCTCCAAATTATTTATTTTCCTTTCGATAATTTAAATTATATAAAAAAAAACATTTGAAAAAAAAAATACGCGCACACCAGGAACATTTTATAAAGGATAGCCTTCCACAGCAACATACAGTATTTATTATTGATGAAGGAAAACAGATTTCATTAACATTTGCAAATTCCTGCGTTTCCTTCGTTAATTTTGAACCATCTTAGGCATATTCTACCGTGTCATAAAATACAGGTAAAATATGGTGAACCGTATCTTAACAGCATCTTCTTGAAAAGATATTTCATATTATCTTGCAACAGTTTGGGCGCGTTATGAAGCCTTTTTATTAGTAATTTTACCTGATGATAGAAATCCACACATTAATGACTGACATTAATGCTTACATTTGGGTGGTATCACTTTTACTGTGCGAGTAACATTTCCATTTTCATTTGAGAAGACTTGATCATAAACCACGGTAATTTCTGTAATAACCGACGTCTTCATATTTGTCGAATTACTTTTTGGTAGATAGTGTAGGAATTTATTAATATTATTTAGTATGTGTTTCTTTTGTTTGCAGGCAGTCATGCTGATTCTCTGAAGGAATCATACATCCCTTAAGGCTTCTCTTTAACAAACCTAGTCTGATTACATGCTTCAACAAAAGTTTTTTTTTTAAATATAAAAAGTTATACAGTTGTTAAAGTTTGAAGAAATAATATGGTACATGGTATTGTTTGTGACTAGAACTCAGAATAGTTAATACAAGTTGAGATTCAAGAGCAACTTAAACATCAAGTTCAGTGTTGATTTTTATGAATGTTGATACCGGTCCTACTTTTCGGCTCGTTTTCACTTTTCTTGCTATCTCAGAGCAATCAGGCCATAGAAACTGCTAATGATCATGGAAATGAATAGAAAATCTATTACTTCACAGTGTAGCTACTGAAAATTTTCTTCCATGTCCATCGAAGAAAATTGGTGACTACAAATCAGAAGTTGCTTTACGAGCAGAGTCTGTCACTTGCCAGCTCAACAACTGCTATCAATGTACGCCATGTAACCATACTCTTGAAAATCCTCGTTATACATTTACCGAGCCAGCAACGGTTTGTCTGCTATACTTATTGGTTTTTTGTGTCATGTACTGTACTTTGTGGCTGAAGGACTAATCGCATAAATCTTTTCTTCGTATGTTAAAGGTTTTTTTTTGTTTTTGTTTTAAATTCCCATTTCAAGCAGCAATATACGATCATACAACTCAAACGTTATGATTTCTAGCCAATTACGAAAAAGAAATGTCTGTACTTACCAGTAACGTCGCTGCTTAGAAACTATCTTCTAAACTTCGTTGTCATCGAATATTACTTGTTAATTGCTGTTGTGATTGGATGCCTAATAGCATTAGAAAGCAATAACTTCGTCCGCAGAATCAATTTTCTTCGAGAACTTTTTGACGTGATTAATTTAAAAATAAAATCTTTACAGTTTAGTCTTTAACCGCGTAAGACAGTCAGTTTCTACACTGACATTTTTTTAATTATTTTTTTAATCATTTCTAGCTTAGTACCTAACATATCCGGGAGGCAGCACCAATCGCTACTCTTTAAAGTTCCTGCTTTTCGCCTCGGGTAGGTTTCCAATTATAAAGCTATCAGGAGACTCACTAAAGTAGTATTAATAAATTGGAACTTTTCCCCTTCTCTTAGCTACATGGGAATTTATAGTAGGCCTATTATGAATTCGCAGTATTAGTATTCTATAAAAGTCAGCAAAATACTTTTGCGAAAAAGATCCAATGTGAATACCATTTTATCTTCCCAGGAGTTACGCTGTTTCACATTTTATAGAGATATTCCAGACATATGAAATTACTTCAAACTCATTCATATCAGTTTAGATACAGTCCCATGAGTCAATCACTAAATCAGCCATGAGAATATAATGCGTCGCCATAAATAGAGGAGGAATAAATTTAAAAATAAAATAAAATTGTAAAAACAACTGCTGCCATTTTTGGAACTGTCTTACATATACCATCGGCATTTACCATGACCACTGCAGAATTTGGTAAAGTAAATTAAAAAAAAAAAAAAAAAAAAAAAAAAACACGCACACACACAAAATTGTCACTGTATTTAAAGTTACTACTAATCACACTGAAAAAATGCAGATATGAAAGAACTATCATTACTTTTTCTTTCAGAGTGCACACCAAATTGATTAGTTAGATTTGCCACAGAAAATGGTGTATGTACTTGTTGTCAGATTTCTCGTAATGATTTCGTATCATTTTCTAATGTCGCCTTGAAATAGTATGTTCTATGCAGCTTGAAAATTCTTATCCATTTTTCCCAACGTGAATTCCAATGGTTGTAAGAAAATTGACTGTCACTAAATCATTATTGGACGTATGTAACCGTTAGTTATGACCTTTAAGACAGTTGACTTTGCCTTGCAGACTGGTTTGTTGCTGGCTGGTGGGTGACTGAATTAAAAAAATTTAAAAAATCATTAATTGATCCTCGGAAAATATGAATTCAATTTAACTAGTGAATAATCACTACGAAAATTTATATCATCATTTATTGTAAAATATCTGCTGATCAAGTACGCGCCAAATTTGCAAGTAATTTATTTATACATACTGATCCAAGTGAAAGAAACACATAATAGTTGGACTATTGAACCAGTAGGCCTACGTTAACCTAATGTGCTGATTTGAAGAACGCATGTTCCATTCACATAACTGGATGATTTTATGTAGTACGGTGTGACATTCTGTCTGAAAATAATAGCCTCTGCAAATAACAATTACTTAGAAATATTAGGTTGGGATTATTAATTTGAGCGTTAGAAACTTTAAGTTAACTAATACTAGCAAGCTCCGTGAGCTGAAAAACTCGCTTTCGTAAGCTAAATCGATTCCCTATCATGCGACATAATAATTTTACCTGTCTGAGATACAGAAAAATATGATTACTGTTTGATACATACAGATTTTTTTTAATTTTATTTTTATCTTTCAAATGATTACTTTCAAAGTTGATAATATTTTCAGGGAGATATAAATTTAATTGAAAGATTTCAGTCCTCCTTTCTCTTAGATGCGAAGTCCAAAATCAAAAGGTGTAGCAATGAGAATATCTTCAACTCTCCGAGACATGGAATTTGTCACACCACATGCCAAAACTAATGAAAGTTGGACACTCGAACACGTTTGTTTATTTGTGCTATATGATCTGATGATAGGAGGTAATTTTGTATTTTTGAAACAAATTGCTTTGAAATATTAAAAAATGCACTTTTCCAGGAATCAGCACAACCTGTCCTGCGTTCGGAATAGTACTGAGTTTTCGTGGTCTGTCTGTTATTATTGAAAATTATGAAGTTGTTAGCAAAGATTTTAATTCTTAGTACTATCTAAAATTATGGATCAACTGGAAATTAGTAATAAATCAATACTATTTTTAAAATATTTTTCTTCCATTGATCAATACTATGAAAACTTGATTTTATTTATTATTATTTTACCCTCATCGATACATGAGTTTGCATGCAACTTTTTTTTATGAAGATTGGTCAGTATGTTAGAAAGTTACTGCGTTATATACAATCAGAATGAAACTACAATAGAATTTTCGCTCGTTTATTTAGAAGTTGTTTCATACCAAGTGTTGCAATGATGTATAGACATTACCACCTATAAATCCAGCAATGTTGGATCAACAGATAAACACAACCCAGTCATTAAACCCGAGCTACCGCCTTCCTTGTCACCATAGAAGCTTTCCCAAACTTTACACGTAGGATGAAACAGCTATCCCAAATCCTTCAAAAAACTGTTGACGAAAAATGAGAATTTCATAAAAGTCTTCACTACTCTGGAATGTGAAATGTGGACCAACTTAGTACGCCTCCTCGTATTAAACATTCTCCTTCGTAACAATGGAGCACTAGTTTGAGAAGAAACTATGCATACGGTGTTGGGAAGCTTTAAGGTTCTAGGAGAGAAAATGAGAATAAACGAACACTTTCGCCACTGACACATCAATATATTTACTGACAATCCAGAAGATTACAACGAAGAACGCTTCCGCTAGGATATAGAAGTGATGGAGGGGAGACATCACGGGAGATGGGATAGTCACGTGACCGAAGATTAAAGCTGGTCTCTACAAAGAGAATGTTCCAAAGAATCTCACAAAAGAAAATCTTTGCTAAGGTGTTTCCTACCATTAGATACAAATATAAAATAATTGATAGTGATTTCCAATAAAATTTTCATACACAGAAAACAGTATATATATATTTTTTTATTAATATAAGTGCTTTTTACAATGTAATATACAACTGTCGATTGTAAAAACTAGAGCCAGTCTTACGAAAAGCATTTAGTTACATAATTGTCTGCATAAAATCATTCCAAAATTCTATCATAATTAGGGCAACAAAGTCACCGTTGACCAGTACAATATAGTGAATAACGAAGCAGATTTTTTTTTTTTGCTGTCATCGGTCTTTCGATATAAGAATGAAAACATTTATTTTTCACAAATTTGTATGAAACAATGACCCATTAAAAAGATTTTTTTTTAAATTTAACTTATTCAAAATTAAAATGTACCTATTTTGTGTACAATATTACCGAGCGTCACGTACAATGACAGCTAATTATAATATGATCAGGAATTGCATCAGAATCAGTATTGTAACGGTACAATACAATTTCTTTTTGCTATAAAACAAAAAATTCAGCATTTCGGTACCAACTATGTAGTGATTTTAATTAGTGGTGTTAATTACGAAGCGTATGTCTGTCTCTGTCGTAACTTCTCCATAGTATTAGAGTATTTATGAGTTAATAGGTCTGCTTCAGCTAAAAGATTAGAGAGACGATGTATTTACATATATCTTCAAGTAGTATGTTAGCAAATACTTACCGAGCGTAGTGGGTCAACGGTAAACGTTCTGTTCTCGCATTCGGGAGGATGCCGGTTCGAATACCCGTCCGGGCATCCAGATTTGGGTTTTCCATGGTTTCCACAAATCACTCCAGGCGAATGCCGGGATGCTTCCTTCAAAAGCCCATGGGCGAATTCTTTCCCGTTCCTTGTCCCCAATCCCATCCCGCCTCTAATGACCTCGACGTCGACAATGCATAAAGCCATAAATAAAAAAAGGAAATACTTCACAATTTTGTAGTGACTGATGATTCCAAATACTATGACGCAAAAATAACTTATTTACAAGGTTACAAGTTAAAATATAGACAAAAATTGTAAAAAAAAAATTATAATCGAATGTCAATAAAACTTAAACTATGAAATATCTTCCCGTTTTAAAATTTATTTGTATTAATTGCTACACAGTCTATATTTAGAATACCCAAAATTCAATCGTAGTTAAGATGTTTGAACTATTGAGAAAATTCTACGTTTCACAAAACCCTTCAGGGATTCACATCCCAATACAGTTATTCTTGCTATCGTGTCCTTCAGATACTTTTCGCAATTAGAACCCTGACCATCCCTTTTAAAAGTTGAATTGCATTATACTCTTCAACATGCGCTACATAATCAATTTTAAACTTCTTAACGGCAGCCAAAATCTGCAGACTGCTACAAATAGCACAGTTCCTTCAAACACATGAAATCTACTAAACAACGCCAATATGAAGAGCGAAGTGCTTCCGCACCAAACGAAGTATTAATTATCGGCATCATATTAACAAAAAGTATGTATGTATGTTTATTCAACTTAATTGCGAAATGCTATCAAAATATTGCTGTTAATTGAGGACGTGAATTAATCTCGCCCCCGCGTGAATTATTCCGGTGTATTGCCTCTTGGAATTGTGTTCATCCTTCGGCTTCTGGAGTGCCTTTACGTCACACCAGGGCCTGTCTGGAGGCAGCGCCCGGAGATATTGACTTTCATTTACCACGCTGGAACGAAATTTTCCGCTCGCTCTCCCAGAATGCCTAACGCATCATCTGCGGGGGCGATGTCGTAACGGGAGGGGAGGCCGTTCCAGTGGGTGGCGCTACAAAACAGTACATAACACAACAGAAACATTTATCCTGAGGAGGGCTCTCAGATAAGTGTTCGAAACGTCGGCTTCAAATAAGTCGACCATGTACAATACGGGCAATTCTAGTGACAGCGACAATTAGCATGAAAATTAAAGTTTATTAGTCGGAACATAAAACTCAAAATCCGGATAATACTGTTTTTTATTTCAAACCTGTAATACATGTCGTATACTTCTCTGTAATTTTTTACTATGGAGACTAGTTTATTTTCTAGAAAAAATGTTTCAATTTCCCTATCATATGTTCCTTAGTGTTGTTAGTTACATCAGACGAATTACTAACGCAATATTCAACATTAACTATACTGGATACGTAGACGCAATTGGCACCGAACAAAGGGCTTTCCAAAAAGATTAAGTAAAGGTAGTTGATACTGATTTGTTATTAATTGTACCAATTGAAATACTTTGTTAATTAAATAATAATGAATAAATTATCGATTAAGCAAATAATTTCGTCTTAGGCGTCAGTGCAATAGAACTTTGATATATATATATATTAATTTTTGATAAGGAAAGTGTGGTTAACTTTATCATTCTAGAAACTGAAAACTCACGAATTTATAAACAAATAATGACATCTTTATTTTCCTATACCAAATCAAAATAAGTAGGCTTTATTTCTTCCAATAAAAAAAATGAGATTCATAATTGACGTTACTATATAATTACAGCAAAAGATCTTAACAATTCATATTTTGACTAGCTCAGTGGAGAGTACGAAACATCTCAGGAGTTACTGCGCATTTGAAAAATGAGTTCAGGTGAAAACTGTTGTGGCACATACTATGAGTTAGGAGGGATGAGCAGTAATATGGTACAACATCAGATGGCCATTGCTTTGTCTTGGCTCTGCGGTGAGATGGCTGCGACTGGTGGAATGAGGAGACGAACTGCCCACCTGGCAGCATATGTTGGGTCGTGCTGCAGAGCTATAGGCAGTCAGGAGCTGGCCACCCAACTCCAAAACCAGCTGCAGATGCCAGCAGAAGACCCAAAGATGGAATGCATCTCCTGTCGTCAGCTTCTCCATAAGAACCCTCGTATCCCACCTTCTTGATCGGCTTGGCCCAATAACTTATCTCCTGAAACTAAATTCGTGGGACGATACGGAGACTTCAGCGTATTTCCCAGCAATACCGTCGTCTTATTCGCTATTCTATTTTCACTTCTCCTCTTACAACAATCACATGTACTCATTCGTTCCGCTATTTCCCACCATATTCTGCCCTACGTCATTTGTAACTTTCCGTACATCTGCGAAATATCTATGCTGTTATCTTGCCATTCATTCAAAACCTCCTGGACCCTCGCATCTCCGAGCAGCCTGGTTCTTTCCCGGCTAATCCTCCTAGGGACTTCAGGCATTTTTATTCGCCTACCACCTAGGTAGCCGGGCCACCGTACGCATGGCCGGTGTTCTACCTTGGCGTTTCTGCGAATGTGGATAATCTGCAGGTATTTCTTATAAAAAATTTGCGAGCCACTCTAATTGTCTTGATCGCATGTAACACCACAGTATCAAGAAAAATTTTAACGTGACATACTGTCAAAAGAGCGGGCTGGTGGCTCTGGAGATCGAAAGGTCCCCGGTTCGAATCCCTGTCTCAGCGGAAATTTTCACAGTGCCTTAACCTTACCTTCACCGTTGGCACCGCGTACTGTGTAACATGAAGTACGCCAGAAAACTTCGTTGTTTCGGATTCCACGTTAAGATGTAGGTCCCATTAGCTGGTAGGTTTACCGAGTTAGATTAGGGAAGGAAGTGACCACCTTACCTCCAATACCTGCCTAAGTACACCTCCTTCTGGAGGATCCAACCAACATTCTAGCTGAATGCCAAGCATAACATTTTTTAGTGTTCAAATAGAAACAGTTCTTGTGTTACGATTGGATTTTGCCAGATAGAGGTAAGAGGTGAGGAAATACTAAAGTTTGCAAATAAAATATTAGGAGTGTAATTTGGACGAAATATAAACAAAGCGAGTACAAATACCACCAAGTTCATCAGAAATAATTACAGTAACGATATAATTGATTTAAAAATACATACAAATTGTAACGAGCCGCGCTGTCGCCACGTTACAAGGTGCATTTTTATTATATATGTAATAATATAAGAGTAATTTACATAAATCTTGGGCGACCACCTAAATAGATTTTTGTTGTAATTTTATAAAGTACGCAAGATTCCAAGTGAGGACTGTAATGAAATGATGAACATACAGTGTATCTTGGTAAAGCGAATATTCAAGAATTATTGAGCTATGTAGGCTTGAAGCTAATCTTGGTGTTCCCGAGCCTTGGCGACAAGAAGTCGCGGATTTGGGATTTGCCAGACCACACACTCTGCTCCCTAGGGATAGGCGGTCAACAAGGTTACTCACCGGGCGGGAAAGGCCGGCCGCCAGAACAGAGTCGTCCCCGAACTTAGCCGAATATGTCCGACCTCTGTTAGATACTCTAGCCAAATCACATATCGAGGATATCACGTGACATTAGGTGCCGACCTGAAGATCCAATCAAAATGAGCGTATAACTCAAAATCCTGGGAATTTTTGTTGTATGTGAGCTTCGAGACTACAAATGGGCGGAGCGAGAAGTTTCCTCGTGGACCGAGGAGCGAGGAGCTGGTCATTCTAACTTCGATCGCACCAGTCTGAGGTTGACTTGGAAAGTTGACTTCTTTCGCTAACTGCAGCTTGCCTTGCTGGAGCGAGCGTATCACCGCAACACAGCCGGTAATGCGATGATGCGCATTGCCAGACCAGAGATGCCTATAGCCGACTTGTGAGATAATCTCACATATCGTGGGTCCGCTACACTCATCACAGACATCAGACGCAGAACTACAATTGTAATTGATTACGACCAAGCCATCTGATTGTGCATTCCGTGAAACAGAACCCGTAAGCGACTTTGAGAGGATAGGTCCATGTTCTCACTTTGTAATTGTAAAAACCCCTGAGCTAGCGGCATAATTTGCCAGAACTAGTTATTTTTGAATGATATATTGTTCATTCTGGCGCCCATGATTTTCTTGTTTAACTGTAAAGTCACAGTATTATGATACCTTTGTCTGAGGTCATCATAACTTGTATTTTTATTGTTCCAATTGTCATTATTTCTTGCATTTTGATTCTGAGATATATTTAAAAGTAAATATACAGTTGTTTGCTTGCTCATGACGGCTAATTGTAACTCTGAGCGTTGCTTTTATGATTTTGCCAATTTGTGTTAATGTTAACGATAAATTCGCTCAGACTTGTAATCGCCAGTGATAAGAAAATAAATGTCATATTGTGACAATTTTTCCTAAATTCCAACTAACGTCGAGATTCTTACAAAATTAAATAATTTTCACTCCTTCATAAAAATTAAAATTGAAAGTCCACAATTATTAATCATAAAGGTATGAAATATAATTGTAATGTGGTTTGCCCACCAAGGCACCCACCACAAAATGTATTAGAAGGAGCAAAGGAATTTTGTAACTTAGAAGGTACAATGACAGCCTACTATGAAAAACAATTCGTATAAAAGTTCTCCAAAAGGAAACGCGTTTAATATTGAACGTTTATCTAGAAAGCGTAATTAGATGTCTGTAGTTGCGTGTAAGGAGCAAATGGCTTAATGAAAGTGCAGACTTTGGGTATATCTTAAATATTGAAAACATAAGCATTTGAAAGCAAAACGAATGTTATAGTTAGCTATTCGCAGTTAAGAAGGAGGATGTACAGAAATTACTGAATGGTTTGAAAGTTTTTGGGAGAAGATAAATTTTTATGGGAGTAACCTTAGTCTTCAGGAATAATGGATACTAAGAAAATCACATAATTTGAATCATCCGCATAAACAAGAATATATGAATGGAGTCTCTCTCAGCATATGGTTGCAACTGACTCTTCATAGGTGTACCGCAGGGTGGTGGTGGTGGAAAAACACAACACTGAGAGTGCTATCTACGCCGACTTATTCAGGTGTGAATCTATCTGTACTGATCAAAGGACAGACAGCTAAGATAATTTTATATCGTAACATTCTCCATTCCAAGTTTTTATTTTTTTATGATAGAAGTTATACAGAGTAAAAAATCTAACCAGATCAATACAGTAAACAGTAAAGTTAAAATTACCTAATTAGAGATTTTTAATTATCGGACTTTCTGGTTGTATTACAGTATTCTGCTGGCCATTCGCAACAATATGCTATCACAGTGAAACTAATTAACAATTATCACTTATAAATAATATTATAAACTATTCGCATATTACTTATGCACTATGGGAATTCCGCAGCAATACTACAGCACAAAGCAATGCGGGGAGCGTCAGAAAAATAACAAAAAATAATTTAATTGGATCTTAATAATTAATTTAGTGAAAAGAAATAAAATTTATGAGATCTAATAGACGCTGTAATGCTAGAAGACATAACTTTTGACTGAGTTGGTTGTGCTGTGATAAGAAATTACCTCCGCAGCAAATATAGTTCTAGTCCACAAATGGAAAAAATGGTAGCAACAATATTTGGGGTACATTAAAAGAGCAAGTGTTAGTCAGAGCCAAAATTTGAATAATGTTTTCTTTCCCTTGAATTTCAAGAAACCCGATGCGATAAAAGCGTGAAGCCAACGTTGTCTGCAGAAAATCAAATCGATGTGTACAAGGAAAGCGTCAGTAACCGAGCGGAAGGTAATTCAATATGGCTGAATAGAGCTCACGTAGAAAGTCAAAGAACTGACTAAAAGGCGGCGGTTATAAGAGATGTTTGTACTACATCGGTGTTACTAACATAGACGTTTACAAACTTGCAAAACCTGAAAGAAAGGCGTTTACTTAAAACCGCAGTATCCAGCATATAGTTAAAGCTTCAAAATAATATAAAACAATTATATCACAACTATATAACTATATATATTCGTTGAGAAAAGTTTTCTACCAAGATTTCGACAAATGTTCACTTCATATAAATCCTAAGATACAAGCCGTGTTTTTTCCTATGGTATAATGAATATATTAGGAAGCTTGTAAGGGGTTTGTTGGTTGATTTTATGATTCCCCTTGGTGTTCCTCACGTTATTGGGCCAAACCAATCCAGTTATTCGGCCACGAACGATTGAAGAACATTTTATTCAGTTATACAGGTTCATTTGTAGTACTTGTTGAAGGCTGCTTAATTTTAGATATCGAAACACGGTAATTTCAAGTATTCTTTTGATCATTTATTCTTCACATGTTAGATTACAAAACATTCAATATTGCCACGACCACATCAGGTCTGTCGGCTACCACTCCAGACTGAATACTGCCGCCGACCCTTGCTGCAGGCAGGGTCGCAGCTGTTTCACACTCCCTTATTTTTTGCTGTCTGCCTCCGGCCGCTCAGTTACGAGCATTGGGACAGACAATTTACAAACACATACTGAACAAACTACTCCGAACGTGAAACCTCTTACAATATAACATAATCATACATATAAATTTACCAAGAGCTATACATAACATTTATACAGATACGTTACAAGCTCCAGTATAAACCTATTCGGAGAATTTTTCTCAGAATAACGTGTTCCACAGCTTCAATTTCTATAAGTAATATAAATTATTTAATAATGAACAAATTTAAACGGAATTTTAAGCTCGATATAAATTAGAAGTTAAAATTCATCACATTAGTTACGGAAAACTAGCAAAACAATGTTAGACTATAACCACATTAACTCATTAGAATCAACAGTTGATACTGCAAGTGTCATTATATGTTATTCTAAATACGAGGATGGTGGGCAGAGGGACAACGCAGGCGAGAAGCTCTTAGTTTCTGGCCGGTGACGAATGCTCAAACCCTCTTAATACTAACGCCATCAAGCCAGGAGAATGTTTTATGAATGGGCCAAGACTCGCGGTCGCACGATGGGCGGTCCACTCGAGGAAGGCCCCGTCAAGGTGAAAAGTGACATCATGTTACGTGGTAAACACTAAGTGTGGTGTATTACATACTAGCTGTTACCCGCGACTTCGTACGCGTGGATTTAGAATTTGATTGCTAGAATTGGATACACAAAGCTGAAAAGTTACCTAAGTTATGTCGGCATAATATGACGGGAACGGTATCGATATACCATTCTACCTTCGAACCTGTCTCATTTGTTCATATCAGAAAAAAGTATCCTATTTCGTTCCTAATGATACAAAATATTTGGGTATATCCGTATATACGTATATTCTTCAAAAAGTAAAAAAAGACGGAGACTTATTTCACATATATAACATTATTAGTTTAGAGCACACAAAAACTGGCTGTGGAACCAGTATACCCTGAAAAAAGTAAACGCTTAGGGCAATATTCCATCGCCAAAGATTTGCCAGAACATGGTATCCTTACTACAAAATCCTAGGCTTAGCTCAAACTATGAAAAACAATTCATAAAAATTGAACCCTAAGCCACACGGGACTTCTCTTAGGAAGCAAGCACGTTACCACTGCGATACGCTGTCATTGCCATCTAACGTTACGCATTAGAAAAATATATAGATACACTCCTGGAAATTGAAATAAGAACACCGTGAATTCATTGTCCCAGGAATAGGAAACTTTATATACACATTCCTGGGGTCAGATACAACACATAATCACACAGACAGAACCATAGGCACATAGACACAGGCAACAGAGCATGCACAATGTCGGCACTAGTACCGTGTATATCCTCCTTTCGCAGCAATGAAGGCTGCAATTCTCCCATGGAGACGATCGTAGAGGTGCTGGATGTAGTCCTGTGGAACGGCATGCCAAGCCATTTCCACCTGGCGCCTCAGCTGGACCAGCGTTCGTGCTGGACGTGCAGACCGCGTGAGACGACGTTTCATCCAGTCCCAAACATGCTCAATGGGGGACATATCCGGAGATCTCGCTGGCCAGGGTAGTTGACTTACACCTTCTAGAGCACGTTGGGTGGCACGGTATACATGTGGACGTGCATTGTCCTGTTGGAACAGCATGTTCCCTTGCCGGTCAAGGAATGGTAGAACGATGGGTTCGATGACGGTTTGAATGTACCTTGCACTGTTCAGTGTCCCCTCGACGATCACCAGAGGTGTACGGCCAGTGTAGGAGATCGCTCCCCACACCACGATGCCGGGTGTTGGCCCTGTGTGCCTCGGTCGTTGCAGTCCTGATTGTGGCGTTCACCTGCACGGCGCCAAACACGCATACGAACATCATTGTCACCAAGGCAGAAGCGACTCTCATCACTGAAGACGACACGTCTCCATTCGTCCCTCCATACACGCCTGTCGCGACACCACTGGAGGCGGGCTGCACGATGTTGGGGCGTGAGCGGAAGACGACCTAACGGTGCGCGGGACCGTAGCCCAGCTTCATGGAGACGTTTGCGAATGGTCCTCTCTGATACCCCAGGAGCAACAGTGTCCCTAATTTGCCGGGAAGTGGCGGTGCGGTCCCCTACGGCACTGCGTAGGATGCGACGGTCTTGGCGTGCGTCCGTGCGTCGCTGCTGTCCGGACCCAGGTCGACGGGCACGTGCACCTTCCGCCGACCACTGGCGACAACATCGATGTACTGTGGAGACCTCGCGCCCCACATGTTGAGCAATTCGGCGGTACTTCCACCCGGCCTCCCGCATGCCCACTATACGCCCTCGCTCAAAGTCCGTCAACTGCACATACAGTTCACGTACACGCTGTCGCGGCATGCTACCAGTGTTAAAGACTGAGATGGAGCTCCGTATGCCACGGCAAACTGGCTGACACTGACTGCGGCGGTGCCCAACCGCTGCGCAGCTAGCGCCCTTCGACGGCCAACACTGCTGTTCCTGGTGTGTCCGCTGTGCCGTGCGTTTGATCATTGCTTGTACAGCCCTCTCGTAGTGTCCGGAGCAAGTATGGTGGGTCTTACACACCGGCGTCAATGTGTTCTTATTTCAATTTCCAGTAGTGTATTACGCGTTTGTCTTTCACAGTTCAGATAGTTTTCATAATTTAATGACAATATGTTCTTATCTATAGAGAATATGGTATCCCATATCCATCCTAATGTCAAATAGCATCTCCTTTTCAAATTTCAATGATTGAAGTAGCCGTTTAGCCCAAGAAACGTAACAAGCAGACAGACAGAAAGACAGACAGTTACTTTCGCATTTAAAATATTAGTATAGATACTGGAGCAACAAGAGTAACCCGGAACTAGTTCAGGCTACATGACTAAAACAAAGTTTCCAGATAAGTATGTTCGCATGCAACGACAGTATGTGAAAGAGATGCGATTATTGTCTGCGAAAGTAGACGAACCTACTTCTACGAAGAAGGGGATTGCTTCAGCCAATACGGACTGCAAAAACGTTGAATAGGGGTCTATATAAACTAATTGTTGCCATTTTTAAAACATGTGTCGCTAGCAAGAGGGGACGTAGAGCCTGATTCACAGACTAAAATGGTACGTGCGGTGGTAGAAGCGAAAGTCTGGAATAACGAGGCACGACAGACTGAAATCTAGAGCACTCGAAAGTGCGGACCTCTTGATGAGAGCGGATGCCACAGGTTGGTGTGCTAATCTTGATGACTACTTCATACGCATACGAACATGTGTTAAGACACCAAACATTGAACGTTAGCTACACTAAATCAATCTTGTATTTGAAATGTCCAGTTAGCTACATAACGAAGGGATTCGCAGGATAAGAATTCATGATGCGTCGATATCAATGAGTTTTAATGAATCTAGTGATTTTAAATTGTTGCAATATCTCTCTGTGGCGTGTCTCACAACTAATTTTAACCCTGTAAAATATTTGCACTGTTGGCTAAAATTTTCATTCATTCATTTAATTGTACTTTTCATTTGAATTTAAAAGATAATTTGGACCATAAAAAGTTGATCAATTTTCAATTGCAATTAAAAGCCCACTTACTTATATTTTTATTGCTAAATGAATGGACAGCTTGTGGTATTTAGTTTCAAATGTTATCTTTTGAGAATCATAACCTGTATATATTGGTTCTAGAAACAATCGAAAACAACTGAACAGATTTCGATGGGGTTTTCAGTGTGTTAAAGCCTAGAATCTGATGTGAACGTATGTTATTTCTTATGCTTCAACGTTGCATAGTGACGGAACAGTAAGTGAAAATCTGAACGAGCAGCGTGAAATACCAAAGATACAATATCAACTAGATGTTGATACATCATGCCTCCTAAAAAATAATTACCTCATGAATCGTTTCATTCCTTAAATTATGTTTTTCAGCCTTTAAACTCCATGCATGGCCATATTGAATGCCAATGACACACGAAAAAACTACCTAAATTACAAAACTTAAAAAACTTGCAAGAGTTTCTTTGCTTCTTGAAGTTACACTCTAAGGTCGCACAACTACAATCTCTGATGTTTGAAAATGAAATTATACGAGTATTTGCTTTTAATAGTAAGTAATGCATCACTAATAGATTTTAATAAGAAAGTAAATTGTTTAAAACCTTTAATGTTGGCATTAAATGCAGTTAGGAAAATATTTCCGGATATTTATTATTCAATTGAAGCTTTTTGGTAGTACTGCATATCGTGCCACATTCTGCATTATAGCAGTCGTTCAAATACATATAGCAAATGGAGTGGTTGACATGAAATTTGATTCACAGGTGCAGAAAAAATGAAATCTGTTACGAATTTCAACGTTTCTTCTAACAATTAATATGACATAATCTGAAAGCTGCAGGAAACTTATATTCTGAATTAGAATCTGCCGTATGTCTTATAACGCTACATGAAATTTTTTTGTTTCTGGCTTTACGCATCGTCAACGTCGAGGACATTGGGAGCGGCAAGGAACCGGAAGCAATTCGGCCATGGCGTTTTTGAAAAAAGCATTCCTGCATTTGATTTAAATGAAACCATGGATAACCCAAATCTGGATGGTCTGACGGGTATTCGAAATCGCATCCTTCCGAAAGCGAGGTAATCATCTGCCGTAAGTTGAGAACTATTCAATCGATTTTAAAGGGATTTTTACAGTGATAAACCTTACATTGCGACATAGATAAATTGAAAGTTTAGGATCCGACTTGGATCTGCTGTATACATGATGCTACGTGAACTGCTGCCGGAGCAGGAAATTAATTCTTTTTTTTTGGGGGGGGGGGGGGAGGGGGGCAAGGAATGGGAAGGAATTTTCCATGGTCTTTTTGAAAGAAGCATTTCGGTATTTGCCTGGGGTGATTTTGGGAAACCATCTGATGACCCAAAACTGGATAGTCCGATGGGGATTCGAAATCGAATCCACCAAAATGCGAGGTCAGAGCGTTACCATTCACCTACCAGGCTCGGTCATTCATTACAATAAGATACCAATGCGGATATTGGAAATATTATGAGAGCTTACGTTTTTCGGCCTAATGGTCTTCGTCACTGTTTATGAAAAAATGATGATAAAAAATTGTAAAAATATTCTCTAATCTATCCCTCAGAATGACACCCCTTCTAAACTTTCTGAAAAGTTTTATTATTTTTTCAGAAACACAGGGGAGTATTTGACACACATGTTTCAAATTGCGCCACTAAAATTACTGTACGAGAAAATAAACGTCAATCATGCATGGCAGCGCCGGGATCTCTGCTAGTTCCTTAATACAAAGTAATTTCTTTACTTCTGTCGAAAGTATTGATCATTTTATATACTTTATCCGCCGTATTCACAGGCTTTTACGTTTGAAGTCATACGCAATTGTTTGATGTTTTCACGTTAAAAAAATAATGAATTGCTACTCTCCTCCACGCAGACTGTTGAACAATATAACAGCATGGTGGATGCCGAACAGATGAAACACGTCAGTTCGTTCTCCCAGGAATCTCACACTGCTACGACATCCACACAATTGCATTGTTAGACAGTCTGATCAGCTACACATGGAACCAAGAGTAATTTTATCACAAAGTTCTTTTTTGGCAATTTGAACACAATTTATAAATTAACGCTTGTCTCCTATTTTAAAGGAGTAGACGGCATTGTGAAAAGACTCCTCCAATTTTCTTATTTCTATTAAAACTGTGAAGACATTCAAAAGTAAAATGTAGTTGTGGAAATACTGTACGTATGTTTGGAGAGCAAGGAAAATTATTTAAAAACCATCACTTGCAGGATTTCAGTTAACATCTAAAGGAAGGAAGTAAAAAGTACGTACACAATTTTCCGTTCCATTCGATAGTTGTTTTCAGTACCTTTTTCAGACTGTAACTTTTTATTGTTGCTCAGTCATAATTGAATGTGTGCGGTTGTAGATTTGAAAAATACTTGTAAATCATATAAATTCTGCGATTTGTTAAGTGAATATTTTTCTGCTTAGCCTGTAAAGGCTAAAAGATGAAATTTATCTTTTTTCTACATAACAGTTTTATACCTCCTCAAATGAATGTATTTATTCTATGGAAATGTGCTCACAGAACATTTTCCTTGGAAGCGAGTCCCTTCTTATTCCAGGGATAATTTATGACAAGTCTGCAGTTCAATGTATATACCACCCTCCTCCGCTCCGAGCTCAATTCTTCGTCATTTCTTTCCTTTTAGAGAAGGAAGCTGGGATATTCTTTCTAATAAGAAAGCAAGTTGCTCTGAGCCGCTAGCGGTGAAATAAGGCCGGTTTGGAGAAGAGAAGTGGGCAAGGGGAGGCAGCCCACTGAATAATACAGGAGCTCATGTAACATGTTCGCCGTGGAAGCGGATCCAGGGCTATGGTTACCAGTGCAGGAAACAGACGTGGTCTTGTTGCACTGCTTAGTGTGATTTGTCTTAAACTGGAATAGCTTGCCGGTGGGAGGTGTTGCCGGGCTGGTTTCTGTTTACTAGAATCGTTATAAATCCTTAAATAGAAACGAAGACTAAATGCAGACCACCTCGCATTCGCTAGTTTCCAGTACAGAGCGGTGTGGTTACAGTTTTCTAGCTCACGGAGTGCAGTATGGGTAAGGTCGTATTAGTCGCTGAAATAGTAGACCAAGTATCTTAGAACCCAAATTGGTTCTTGTATTGTTGTTTACCAGAAACTTGCTACTATACTGGTTTTATTAGGAAATTAAACAAGTTGTTGCAAGTAATTTTCGCATTTAGTATGCCAAATACGGCAGTCACATGCAACTTAATGCGGTTTTTGTGATGCATCGAATAGTAACTTGGAAATCTGACTGGGTTAAACAAAATATACAGCATATAGAGATAATAGGTTAACGAAACTACAACAAATGTGTATTTAGGAATTTTGACTATAAAAAAAACTCGGTATATAAAACTTTTAATTTCTCCACTCAAGATGCATAATTTTTGCGATACTTCTTTTACTGTTAACTCACTGCCTTGAACGATTTTGTATTAGGGCTGGAGGGCGAAGAAAGAAGTCACTGGCCGGACACAGAAAAAGTATTTCAATTGGGACCACCTGATTGGGATGGAGGCAGCATTTGTTAAGTGAAGTGGGTCGATTGGTTCTGAGGCTGCAGATTTCGGCGCTTGACGTTCGGAGCGACCGCAGTCGTTTGTCAGTGCTTCACCTCTGATTGGCCAATCTCGACTCTCAGCGTCCAGCGAACGATCCACGTTTTTCCGCTTTATTCTCATTCTCTTGCTACATTTACTTTTTGGTATTTTCTTTTATTCTGTTGTTTCGATTTATGTTCTTACGTACGGAGACAGGTCATAATTTGTAGTGATTTATAATCGGTACCACCGCCATATTATTATTATCGTATGTCAAGTACAACAAAAGACATGTCAATCAGATAACTAAATCTATAGATTCAAGCCATCTTCTGGCAGCTGGTCCAGCTTGATGCAATATGCCAAGCTGCGTTAACCAACACTACCGTACTGTATTTTCTCTTAACGATTCTATATTTTTGTGTCAACAGTTTTGATCTGGACGACATTATATGCCACGAAATTCTGTTGTACGTGGAGGTTACCAAGCTTTACTAATGAACCAAATTTTTCAGGTAACCTTCCTAGTTTGTGTGTTATTCACATGCAAACGACTTATTCATTCACTATCAGATGATCATCAGAACGTTAGAGCACTTCACGAAGTCCCACGAAGATGTAATTTTTGTACGCAGATGAGTTTTGGTTATTTTCCGTGAATTTGTGGCAAGTCAAACCCAAACCATATCTTTCATCAGAGTGACGTTATATGATACAGACTGTTAGTTAGTGATATACAAAGTATAACACTTTGTGTCTCATAGTAATTAATATTCTAGATTACTTCCAGTAATTATAGGGAAAGATATCAACCAACACTAAGATATGAAATACCAACAATAATAATACTGGTAAAAATAGGGCCTAGTCATTTGGTTGTGTCGTCATAAAAAGTTATGAGATCTTGTTCTGTGCCAAGTCTACCCCCTACGGTAAATATTCACTATCTGAAACAGAATGGTTTCACTCGGTGTTATGAAACAATAATTTTAATTAAAGAAATGAGCTGACTTGGTCGTTTTGCACGTCAAATTTTGGTAACATAGAATTTAAAACGTTACTTATACAAACATATTACTTATGTTACTTATGTTGCTTTATTACTCTAAAAAATACACAAAATTCAAAATTTTGCACTGCTGCACAATGGCCAGTTGACCCGAGTTTATATATATTTCATAACGTAGAGATAAACCATTTTGTTTAATAAAGTGACGGAAATAATCAGAGTATAATGTAGATTTGGCTCAGAGCTAGATATAGTAATTTTTTATCACTACACAACCAACTGACTAGGCCCTATTTTTATCAGTATTATTTTTGTTGCGATTTCATAAACAACTGAAAATGCTCACCAAGCAACCTCAGTAAAGAACTTGTTCGATGAAGAAATCTAATGCTGGCTTCTCGGAACTGTTCCTCAGTAATCATAACACAGAGTAAATCCACCAAAGCGTCACGCCGAAAAGGCCAGCCCGATACGGGAAAATCATATTGCTTAAAGAAGAATTTAAATGAGAAAACTAATACAATGATGTTCTATGATGGAATTGCAGGATGAAGGCATGTTTTGTGTGATCATTTTACAACCTGATAACAGTAAACCAGTGGCGGCTGAGAGGTAGAAATTACAGTTACCAATGAATTTTTATGTAATGGAATCCATTGCAGTGGTGTAACTCCACAACGTCTTAGTCGTGACTTGATATACCTAAAGTATGTCGGAGCTAACATCTCTGAGTCATCACGTCATTGCCCTGTGTATATGACAATGGTTTACAAGCGTGAATATTTTTCGTTATTACCTGGTATGTTTTTATCTGAGCTCGCGGAGTGACACCGAGTGCATTTGGGATGGCGGGTTTGAATCCTCGTCCGGGCATCCAGATATGGGTTTTCCATTGTTTAACCAAATCACTCCAGGCGAATGCTGGAATGTTTTCTTCAACAGGACATGGCCAATTTCCTTCCCGTTTCTTGTCCAAAGTCTCTTTCCGCTTCTAATGATCTCGACATCGACGAGGAGTAAAGACATCAGAAAAAAAAACGGAGCTGGCGTAAGAATTAAGTCATTTCCAGTATAGCGCACATCCGCTCGCCATCATTATAGCTAGTTATTTGGCATGTCTCTTTTCATAGCATGCTTCCGTAAACGAACTATCGCCCGCGACAAAGCACAGCTTTATTCGTAGCTAGTTTGCTAAGCAAAAATAAAAGAAGAAACGAAGTAAGCAGGTACATAACACTGTGGGCATCTATGACGCAAGAGAGGTGGTTACCAACTTAGAAGATAAATTTTAAGAAACTGACAGAGGATTCTTAAATATTTCTTCCGGAATAACCGGTTGGATTTCTAAATTTCTTTGTGCCATCTTTCTCATCATATTGGATGTAGGAAACAACTTATTTCTCGTCCTTGATGAATTAAGAAAACGCCTTAATACTTCTTGCAGACTCCAGATATTGTTGTCTTTGTAAACATATATGTAATATGAATTGAATTCTTTCCTTTTAAAAAAAAAAAGTTTACAGTGGTTAATAATACATTTTATTTTCTATTTTTAATATCTTAATGTAATAAATATTTGGTAGCATTCGCTTCACAGAATTCGGGCATTAGCAATTTTCTGACGAAGTCATTCTGAAATATACACACGTGAGAAAACAAAATTTACATAAAATGATTTCGAAGTAAATTGTCTGATACCAGCGGAAAAGTCCGTCCCTTTTTTTTAAAGTATTTATTTATTATAGGTAAACCTTGCAAATATCTTCCCAAAGATCACGCATAGCTATGCATGCGGAAGATACTGAAACAAAAGAAATACTGAAGTGAAAATAACCTGTTACAGAAGGGTGTATTATTGTTAAAGCGCTGCAGTTGTTGGAAACCCGTCGTTCGTGAAAAAATTGAAAATTTTCCTTCATCTCTTCAAAATGGCTACAGACTTTTTACTCATCACATTTTTTAATTGTTTTGGCACACCGCATGGCAGGGCAACTCGACAGTCAATTGTAAACATCGTTTGATGTGTAACTTGATTACAAAGCACCGACGATGAAACATTTCGCAGAAAATGTAATACTCTTAGTCCATTAAGGTGACAAGCAAATTTTCCTAACTATCAATTTTTGTGCGGAGGTAATCTCGCAATAACGAGCGTGAATTAAAGAACAGATAAACCACTTTGGTACACCTCAACTCGGGTCTAGTGGAATTAGTGACACATTTAAAAATTAATTTCTGTTCATACAGCACCACTAATATAATGACAGGGGAACTGTTAAAATCATTTACGACAGATTAATAACCTCCGTTCTAGTACAGACAATGGTGTCAGCTGCAGAGAGTCGGCGTTCTTTGTTGATTATAGAGCGTTTGGTTACATAGACTAATCGCCACTGATAAAATGATGAAAGCCGCGATTGTTGATGTCATAGCAGGGACCAGATTGCAGACATGGTTTCAAATATATGAAAGAGGAGAAGACAATTGCCGCTCATATCTATGAATTTGATGTGCATGACGATTGGTGAAGAGCACTGGCCAATTACAACGAATAACACAAAATCTATGACGATAATAACGCTACAACCACAGCTTGTTATTAGAGAATTTTTTTGGTAGTATTTTTTGTTAGGATCGATTGAACACCCTCAGACATTCAATATCCCTACGCTACAGTACGGCACTGTAGACAGTAGTAAACGAGAGAGTTATAAAGATTATGTTATGAAAACTGTCGCAAGCTTGGATGGTATAATATAACGTCCTTCCACCTAAATCTGAATGCAACGTTTTTTTTTCTTATTTCTATTGTTAGTTATAGTTCACATTTTCATACTAAAAAATTTAATCCTAGCCACCTACAATGGATTTTTATATTTTGTTTATTCTTCTAATTATAAAAAAATTACTAATGATTAAAATTTCGAATTTACTTTAGAAATGCTGAGTTTTATTAGTCATTACATCTTGGTTAGAAAGTTTTCTTTACTCAACTACCCAAAATATGTTAAAAATTAATATTCGCAACATGATTTATATAAATTTCATGTCGAACGAAGCTAGACTGTTGCTGCGGTGCGGAACATATGTTTCAGTGCTCCTACTAAAAAACGAGTACATTTTCCTCCCATGTTTTAGACCTAGCTGTAACCTGCCTTTTGAATAAGATAAAGTACTTAATCTAGATATGTGGTTTATACTGGACATACTTGTTTCTGTATCACTTCCAGTAGTTTTAAAATTATTTCTGCGTAATTTCAAGACCAAAACAGTGTCCTGATCTTGTTAATATTAGTGGGATCAAGTTTTCTCAAAAACGAAAAAGCATCCAATCACCTTTGGTTTAGAATGAAACAGGACTACTTCAATAAACTATTTCTTCCAGATATATTGTGAGAGATGAACCAAGCAATTTTAAAATTACACTTTTTGAAAATATATTCCACTGACTTCAACCAAAACTTATTCAATTCCGTTAATGATTCTAGTCTTCTTATAAGTATACTATAACATTGTAGGAGGAATTTCTTCGTTAGTATGTAATGCTATATGCTTACAGACAAAGCTGGCAAGAAGTGGTGAGGTTTAAGTATTACAACACTCAAATATATATATATATATACATCCATCTGAGTGCATTGCATGCCGAAGGAAAATCCTCCTGCCAAACAGACCCAGCTTTTTACGATTTATATTGATGGAAATATTTTTCGGTTCTTTGTACACAGAGTTGACGGAGATGATTCTAGATGCTTCGGCAGCGCTATTCATCCTGCAGGTCGGTGGCCTCGCATAATACACTGGGGATTAAATTACAGGGTCCGGTAATTGAGGATCCTATTTTCCGGACGAAGTTTCGGGGAACCTAATCCCGTCCGATACAGGGAGTCTGTTAATTATGACGCTTTCGTCCGTGATGTCATGGAACGACAACTGGACCGTCTCCTCAGCGGCCATCATTTCATAGTTCGTACAATAGCCACTACATTATCTTTTTTTCTATATTGAAACAGTGTGAAATACTTTCTCAGACTTTCCCTTGCTGTTGCATATAGTGTAAGTTCCCTGGCGGACGTGAATATAAGTCAGATCTTCAAGGTGGAATATGACAAATTTAACTAGTTTCACTATCCACCTTATAGTTAACTAGTTTACAAAATCCTTTTAAGTAATGTCTTTAGTACTTAATGTCGTCTATTCCAGTGCGGTAGGATAAGAATATTAGCACTGAGATTTTCTAATTAAATCCAAAACTTTTGCCTATAACTGTGGGTCTAGAATCCTAGCAGGTGTGGGTAACATTCTTATTCATCTAACATTAAGATGGCGGAATTAAATGAGTAAATCACATAAAAATGAGTAATCAGTTTTGAGAGTATTTATTTTGCTTGTGCTGCTAATGTGTTTACACCTCGTCATTGGGTCGCTGTCGGAAAGCACCGAAGCAAGGAACGAAAAATAATTTGGTCATGGCCTTTTGAAAGAACCAATCCGTCACTCACCCAGAGTAATTTCAGAAAACGATGAAAAACGTAAATCTGGATGGCCGGACAGGAACTCTAACCACATGCAAGAACTAATTATTGCGAAAGAAACAAAACGAATTACTACCTGCATCAAAAGAATCATGTCATTCCAGGAAGGGTATGGTCCATAAACTACGTGGCTCGGTCTAGGGGGGGGGGGGAGGGGTGTGCTGGAAAACTAAACAGGGCTGCTTAGAGGGGGGGAGGGGGAGGGGGAGGGGGAGGTGGAATTCCGAACCTGGCCACTTAGCTTTCCATTCATATTATTTGTAACAGTTAAAATAAGGTACAGAACACACAACAGCATGTGGATATTTATTTACGTCATTTATTTATCTCCGTATGTAATTTACGATAGTCTGACACGAGAAAATAGTAAAAAATGTCTTTTGAAATCAATGGGGAATAAACCAACGTGCTACGTGGAGGGGTTTGAGACAAAACCCACGTTGGGCCAAGTTGGGGGGAGGGGGCTTCACAGGAGGCCAAAATGCAGTTGCGTGGTTTATGGACGTTCCCAAGCCAGAAAAAAAATCGAAGTGATTTAGAGCATCAAGTATTAATAAAGCCAAAGGCAATAAACTTAAAGATATTTTCGTCTAAGCTGCATGTTGTTGTGTTATTGCCACGACAAACTGTAGTAAGGACATGAATAAATGAAGTGAAATACTTTTCATAAGCTTCACAACAACTGAGGTAACAGTACAACAAAGATAACTTACCTGAATTAAGATTTCGGAATGTTTTACTTCTTATCCCGATTCATCAACTTAACAGTTTGAAAGCTTTATAGTTATATCACGCTCCTCGTTAGTCGAGGCCGTTGATACGTTAAGATTTAGATAATACGAGCCTTAGTGACGGATTTTTTTTTCATCATTGGATTTTTGGATAGTGAAGATACAGATGCACAATTCCTGATCACTTCATTGTGTAAGAAAACAACTATGTCAAGTCCAAAACCTCTTCACTGTGCGTATGAAAGTGAAGACGTACGACACTGTTGATTGTGATTCGCCCGTTGGCTGGGGACACTAAAATATGGAGCCTTTGTATTTTTCGGACAAGTGCCACCAGGTTCCACATAACAGATAACAACATTCAAAATGCTCAGGTACACGCCGGTTGTGTTTACACTGTACAGTACCTTAGGATGCTTCCTGCTGAAAAAAATCTAACCTTCGAGTAGTGAACCACACATCATATGAGAATTATATAATCACAAAATAATATTTGCAGCTCGATGTTTCGTTTATCAGTTTTTGACATCTATACAAGTTCACTGTCCATGCTTCATCGTTTGACATGAGAGAGAGATGTACAGCTCATATGGTACACTAAATCCATAATAGTAAAAAATCAATACGATGAAACATAGTGGCTCAAAATTTGTCTTCACGATTTCAAAACATACCCTCGTTTTTTAAGAGCCGGGAAAGAAAGAAAGAAAGAAAGGGCGTATGGCATTGTTGGCCTGGGGACCCCGAAGGGTAGTTCGGCCGCCGGTTGACCGAGTTTCGACTTGTCGCGCATGCGCCTCTGCCGTGGGTACCCTAACCTAACCTGGTAATCCTACCGGGCACAGGGGACCTACAGTTTTACTTGAAATCCATATCACGGAAGCGTTCTGACGAACTTCGCATAAAACAACAAGCTCTGGCAGAGGTGAAGGTTGAGTTAAGGGTCTTCCAAAATCCCCACCCAGATAGGAATTTGAACCGGGGACCTTTCGATCTCCAATCAGTCTGCTTAACCACTGAACCACCAGACCGCTAGAAGAGCCGCCTTTATTTGACGTCAGGTTTTGCGTGTTTCTGGCCATGGCACATTTTTTTTCTTTTCCTCTTCGTTTTGACACCTGTGTTATTGCTACCAATTTACCAAAGTTCCGCCGTAACATATGTAATACGCGTGATTAATGGCTTTAACATTCATTACAATAGCTACAGAGATACGAGTGCTACAGTCTGATATAGCCAATAGTAACTGCTGGTAGATATTTTGTTGTTCGCTACAATTTTTAGTCGAAACACCATCAGGCGTTTTTAAGGAAATTCTATTTTTATTAGGTTTTACTTAATTTTTATCTGAGTTGCTGAGTAATCTAAAACATTTATTTTACTGCTAATTTTCGACTATCTTTTATTCACCAATGAAGTCTCAGCTTTAATCCGGAATTTTATATTTCTGTATTTATTAGAAATGCATCTGATAAAATTATAAACGCTCATATTATTAAAATTCCAACGTATAAGGTGTGGTAAATAAGATTAGAGCATATTTGGCCACAAACTATTTTCTTGCTTTTCTTCACAATATTGTATTCCAAAGATAACTATTTGTAAATTAAAAATGATGATAAATAAAAAAATTATGGTATCTGAAATGACAATCTATTTTACAGAGAGAGTGTATTATTACCGATTTTACGACCTTTGGTAATTACCACCTATGTTACAGCTGCGTATCAACTCCAAGGAAAGAACTAGAGTGGTTTTCCGTTGGCTTTCATATTATGTACAATATCGTCATTGCGTGCACGAGTGTTATTTACGCGTGTTGTGTACGATGTGTGAAAATGTAGAGTTGTTTGTGATATCCATCAGGATGAAACTAAGGATACTGTGAAATACTGTACAGGCCTAACCAACGAGAAACTCCTTGAGACTTTCAGTTTAACGTTCACATTCGAATGACGAGTGACCATCAGCCGTGTAGTGTAGTTTGTATACCGTAGTCAAATGTGTGAGAGCTATGTTGTAAAGAAAGTCAGGTGACTGCTACATTACATAGACTAGAGCAAGGTGGAGACGCTGGTAATACGCCTTAGATTGTGTCACGGCAGTGTTGTAGCTCCTAGCGAGATGGCCTTACAGAACAATGGTCCTACACAAGGAACTGACGATTTTAATTGAAAATTAGTTTTTGTTAGAACTTCCAGTATGGTACTTTCCCTGGAACGAATGCTCAGTAATGGTCATCACAATTGACACTACAATCAAAACACTTCGTGCTGGGAGAGTGACCAAAAGGACGGAGTTCCATTATTTATTATAATTTCTTTTATCTGTAAAAGAATGAGACTCCGCTGTTTATTTATCACAGGTTCTTTACAGTATAGGCAAAACACTCACTGATATAACCAAGGAAGGCTGGTTAAGACGTTTCGTAGATAGATCTATGCAGACAACAGAAATACGTTGGACTTCTGTCCTCCTGTTCTTCGAGACAGTAAAGCTAAACTTATTATTCTCCCTAAAACCTCTTGTTTCTAAAAGGGGATTTATCAAATGTTCCAAATTTTAAAAAAATATCATTCTCAGAACTCAGTGTATTACGTTCTGGTGATTAGAAACATAGTTGTTAACAGATTCAACGAGTCTGTGATACAAGTATAATAATATATTTAGGGTTACAGAAGGAATGAACTTATTTGTTTCAAAAATGCTTCCACGCAAAGCTTGTTCTAGCTGCCTCGTTAGCTCAGAAACAGCATATTGATAGTTAGGGTTCGGATCTTTATGATAAAAAATAGAGAAATACGCATGCAAATATGAACTTAAAAACGAGTTAATATGAGCTAAAAATAATAAAATATGACCAAACATTTAAATTTATTATACATCAAAACATGCTCAATTATACATCATTTATTTTATCTGGTAGTGTTACTTTCATGCAGACAGAATAATTTGCTTCCGTGCACTCAATGCATCATTGGAAAATCAAATTTTATATCGTTTTGTTGAAGGCAATTTAATTTCACATAATATACAGAAAAGAACTCTTTCGTTTGGACTAAAATACTCCTCTCCAAATGGCTTACGTAACTCCGTAACTTCGCAATTCCAGACAATTTTGTTTTCGTTATGGCGGTACTCAATAATCCACCGCAGATTTAACATTGATTGAGGATTATTTTCAACAGTATTGACGACAGTGAGACATTGATACCGAGCGTGGTGGTGTAACGGCTAACGTTCTGGCCTCGCATTCGGGAGGACGGCGGTTCGAATCCCCGTCCGGGCATCCAGATTTGGGTTTTACATGGTTTCCCAAATCACTCCAGGCAAATGCCGGGATGCTTCCTTCAAAAGGCCATGGACGAATTCCTTCCCATTCCTTGCCCCCCATCCTTTCTCCGTCTCTAAAGACCTCGCTGTTAAGAGACATTAAGCAGATAAAAAAAAAATAGAGACTTTGATTGACAGGTATGCTGCTGCTGCATTGTCAAGATCAAAAGGCGGTTAGAACATTGACGTTTAGAGAGTTTCAATAATATAGCCTATAACTTTAATTCTTTACAGGTGAATTCTGACCAATTAAGTGACAGTTTTGTGTTTTTCTCCAATGTATAATAAGAATACAGTTCTGGGAATAATTATCTTAATTTGTTCTCACCTGTAACTTCTAGTTAATTCCCAGTACTATTACGGATTTTTCCTCAGATGACTAGCAAAATGGACTGGATATGCATTTATAAGCTACATAAAATACATTAAAATATAATCAGAAATGTACAATCAATGTTCAATTCAACATTGCAGCTCAAAAAGAAAGCAGGAAAAAAAGACTTCTCATAAAGGTGCGAACCCTATTGATAATGCCACGTTGCATGGTACTAAATTATAATTCGAATTCCAATTTTCAGCTGGACATTATGTAGCGGCAATCCATGGGTGTAAGCAATTCAGTCGTATTGCCATTAGTACTGATAGATATTTCTATGCTGTATTAACCGAGCCATTAGCTTCTATCGTCACGTTGTTCATTTAATCGGAATGTGAATTTGTGCGAGGCATCCATCAGTATGTTATGTACCGTTCGTGGGATGACAATAGTATGTCATCATAAGTTTCACTAATAAATTCGTGGGTAGTTACTTGCTTCAGTGATTATTCGAATCAATTCCTCAAAAATATGTAGGATAAAAATAGGCACCGCATTCTTTTTGGAATACCTATTTATTCTTAAAGAGGCTAAATCAGTGCAAATGCACGCTATCGACGATTTTGGTTTTTCAACATCATTATTCTTATAATGGGTATCTAGTGATTTTTGATCCGTTTAGTGCAGATAAAATTAAAGTTGGGTTGCTGCATGCGCGATTCTATTTGTTAAATCATTTTCGGTACCCTAAAAGAAGTTATTTACATACATGTTTTGATATTGCTATAGTATATTACTGTAAATAATAGTAAAAATAATGATCCGTTATTAAATATTAGTTATAACTACTTCCCATTACTAACAGTTTTTGCTTCTTGACTATTCTACCAGTCAATGGTATTTGTTTCACTTTCGACAAAGTTGTTAAGATTAATGACTGAAGTTCATCGACGTATAGTAAGTTTCTGAAATGGTTAAATAGCACGTCCACACACTTCCCATACATATATAATAGTCTGACCGAATGTGATAAAGTGCTTTCGTACAATGGGAGCGCTGTCAGTCATTGATCCCGGCCCAGCGTCAATCTGACTATAGTGTTAAGGTGTTTTTTCGTAGTCATAAACAGACTGGCAAAATGTTTTTCACATTAGACAAATAGAATAATTCGAAACATTGTTCCTCAAATCTTGCACGATTTACAGATAGAACTAAAACTTCCGTAAAAACGAATTACATAGCTTAATGGGCATGATAGATGAGAGTTCTTTAATAGTATAAAAAGATACTTAATGAAGAATACGGCTACAGACTTGAGAGATTTTCTAGAAAATGACTAATTACCCATAACAATCCCTTTTTGCAATAATCTGACCAAGCGTGGTGCTGTAACGGCTAGCGTTCTGGCCTCGCATTCTGGAGGACGGTGGTTCAAATCCCCGTCCGGGCATCCAGATTTGGGTTTTCCATGGTTTCCCAAATCACTCCAGACAAATGCCGGGATGCTTCCTTCAAAAGGCCATGGCCGAATTCCTTACCATTCCTTGTCCCCCCATCTTTTCCCGTCTCTAAAGACCTCGCTGTTAGAGAGACGTTAAGCAGATAAAAAAAAAAATCCAGTAACCCACGCGAAGTGCAGCTACCTTTCGACCCCTACGGACTGACGCGTAGAATGTTTGTCTATTAGGGACGTTGATACAGTGCCGTGGGCTTCTCATACTGCAGACTGCATCGCTAAATTTTCTGGTCAATACTTAGACCGCACTCACCGCGTTCACATCGTGGCAGTGACGTATTGTATATCCGGTGTGACATGTGGTAATGTCTCATTGCTTACTCTATCTCTGGCGCGGACGCTGTAGTGATTGTGTTTTGTGAAATCGAAACTCTGCATTTGCAAACACAGTACTAGCATTTGCGCATAATGTTGAGGGTAGTGCCATTTTGATCGATGGATTCATAACTGAAGTAACTATGGTTACAGAAAACAAGGTGGAGACGTGACAGAAGGTACGGTTACATCTATTTACAAAAACTAGAATAAAATAATAAACAATCCACACTTTATTCTTGGAAAACTTAATACCTTAGAGTAATTAGATAAATACTGTGAAAGCTCGTTATTCACTGACTATTTACAGAAAAGTGAAATAATATATTTTGTGGACACTAATTCTTTTTTCTGAAATGATATGTTCTGTAAATATGTGTCTATCTGTTGATGTAAACAAAAGGTGTGGTACAGAGAAATTTTGGTCATCGGTAATCAGTGGTAGAATAAATGGGAGTAATTTGTTTCGATGGGATTTACTTCAAGGTAATGAAGAACGATCTAAACCTAAACTAAGATAATGAATGTTGTCACGTGTCAGCGTTTCGTGTAAGCTTCTGTTCGAATGTATAGTCGTATCGTTTTGTATACAGGGTGGGGCATTTAATATGTTTTCTGGAAATATTTCGGAAAGAAAGCATTTTAACAAACAATAACCTATATAAAAAATAATCGTACAGTAGGGGGCTACAATTATGTGATATTGGTTTTTTCACAGGTGGCGCTGTTGTCGTTACAACAAGGTCAACTTAATTCTTTTAAATGGGAACCCCTATTTTTTTTGAAGATTCCGATTCCCCATGAAAAAATAAAAATAGTTTGCTTAACTCACTTTTCTGTTAGCCTCACAGATGGCGCTGTAATCGCGAAAAATGAATATTCGCGTTTTTTGTGTATAATTTTAATTATTGTTTAAATAATTACATGTAATTTTCATTCTGTAAACATGGAAGGTAATTTTAAAGGATAATGACGAAATTGATTTTTTAAATGCTTTTTCTTACTTATTTGCAGCCATGTCTACAGCAGGTGCTCAAAAAGGTGACCATTTACTTCCAGACATTTTCTGACACACTTCGAGCTGTTCAGGCATCATTTCTGCAAAGGGTCAGAAAATGTCTGGAAGTAAATGGTCACCTTTTTGAGCACCTGCTGTAGACGTGGCTGCAAATAAGTAAGAAAAAGCATTTAAAAAATCAATTTCGTCATTATCCTTTAAAATTACCTTCCATGTTTACAGAATGAAAATTACATGTAATTATTTAAACAATAATTAAAATTATACACAAAAAACGCGAATATTCATTTTTCGCGATTACAGCGCCATCTGTGAGGCTAACAGAAAAGTGAGTTAAGCAAACTATTTTTATTTTTTCATGAGGAATCGGAATCTTCAAAAAAAAATAGGGGTTCCCATTTAAAAGAATTAAGTTGACCTTGTTGTAACGACAACAGCGCCACCTGTGAAAAAACCAATATCACATAATTGTAGCCCCCCACTGTACGATTATTTTTTATATAGGTTATTGTTTGTTAAAATGCTTTCTTTCCGAAATATTTCCAGAAAACATATTAAATGCCCCACCCTGTATATAGCAAGTAGTTTTAGAAACGGAGGGCTTCAAGTATTCGTATTGCATGACTATGGTAATGTGGCTGAAAACATTAGGTGGGACGGCTGGGTTCAATTTACTTCCCCGCGTGCAAATAAGAAACTGAACACAGGCGGTAAGAAATCAGTGATAACGAAACACCTCAGCAGCTTTGTTTGCGACAGATTATAAGACGATTAAATGTATGATGCGTCCAGTAGAAAGCTTTTAAGTTTCAAGAAGCCGCCTAAATTTCTATTTACACTTTAATATCACTGTTTCAAATAGGTTTCAATAATTTGGTCCCTTTATGGTTTTAACGCGCGATCAGATTTCCATGAATGGAAGCCTGTGCTATTGAGATCAAATAGATTTTCATGTTAGCGCATAGATCTATTTCTTATTGCAATGGACAAACTTTGTAGTTACATGTCAGGATACGGTGACTATATATATAAGATAAAGTTAGATTATAGATATATTGTAACATTAAATGTGATGAGTGACCATCAAACATTTGTATGTACAACTTCATCGCAACTGTAAAATGTATGTTGCCGAATCAGGAAAACACGTTTGTGCCTGCGATAACATACTTAGAGCGCTACTGACATTATACCGAACAAGTCTCATGGGCACATCTTAGTTACTATTTCACTGCAGTATCATGTAACTTATTTGTCAATTTCTGTCCAGGCGCTAAGATTCGTAGCGACAGGACTGGAGACGACAGAACGTCATTTTTATTTTTTGGTGCGTGTTACACACCTAGTTAATGTACTGAGCACTACGCTCCCTCCGCTTGGTGTCCAGATAAGACCACAATGTTCATTCGGCTTCAGGCTCAATGGCTCCGTTTCCTAAGTTTAGTTTCGAGTAAAAGCGTTTATAAGATTTTAAACGCGGTATCTGAGTTTGTAGCCGGTAAATCCACCAAATCAGCTGGCTTTCACAAAGGCATCCTCTATGGAATAATTCATCACTTGCAGCGTTTACAAAGCCAGCTGTAGTTGCATTATCGGCTTTAACCAACAGTTATCAATACACTATCTTTCTTTCGACGTATCCATTCTTGATTAGCTCTCTCCGATAACTTTTCTAGTCTAGCTCAGTACATTTTGTTCACTGTTCCCGCTCCATTACCATTTATTTATGATAATATAATACATGTCGTTAGTAATTTAACTCTGTTGGCAATATTTTCCTGTGATTTTTATATATATATACAGGGCGTTCGCCGGAAAACGCTACCCTCCCAGTCTGTTGCCGTCGGCAACTTGCTCGGTCAGTGGGCCAGCAGTTTCCGCCACGCGGCACCGTGAATCACCGCACTGTTTAATACCTCCGCTGCCCCAACAGTGCAGTGCAGTGACCCTTACATTGTTAAGAACGGTTTCTTTGCATTGTAGATAGTTTGTGACTTCAGTCTCTTATTAATCAGTGTTGTGAATAAACGTTTCTTCGCGGTTTGGCTGGTTTGGGGCTTCATACTCTTATTAATCTGTACCGTGTTTGAGTGTGAGTAAAATTATGGTACGTTACAGTTTGCAACAAAGAATATTTCTCTACGATACATATGTGAAGAAGAAGTCGTTTAAAAAGTGTCGCAGTAAATTTCGTCGCGAATTTCCTGGCGCTTTACTGCCAGCTAAATCAACAATTCTGCGTCTGGTTAAAAAAGTAAGAGAAACGGGTTCATTTTTTAACAAAAAGAGACTGTCGGTCAACCGTATTCTCACAGAGGAGAAAATTGACGATATCGCTTTTCGACTAGAACAGTCACCCAAAAAATCATTAAGTCAGTTAGGGCAGCGTGTGTCTCGAAATATGTTCAGAAGATGTGAAATGTGCATTACACAAGAGGGTCAACACTTCCAGCATCTTTTAAAAGGTAAGCTAATGAATTACGTCACATTTAAATGCTTAGCACACAAGTTTATGAAGTTTATGAAGCGTAATTATTATGAAATAGTCCGCGGCCGACGGTCGAACAATGCCGGAAACTGAGCGCTCGCTCGCCGGGAGCAGTTTGTTCCTTGTAGCGCTAACGGTGGGTTGCGTTTCCCGGCGAACGCCCTGTATAATGCGATACCATAATTTCCTCTCCTCAGAATTCATTGTTTTAATTCATCTAACACATACATTTATATTTTTCCAAGAGTACTACCGCTACCATGAATATTTCCTTCAAAAGTGAATTCACTGGTTTTTCCGGCGTAAAGTTAAAATTTGTTCAATGCACCATCCGAATACTATAAAAATTCCATCTCCGTACTTGTATAAATCAATCAACTTTGCAGGTACGTTTTGCATTGACCAGCAAGTGTGTGAATACGAATATATTTTTCTGGTCTTATAATAAATATAATCACGTTGGACTGTTAAAGAAACATAGATTTCAATTTGTTGCCTTCGTTGTATGGTTGATTTGAAATTTTGTTGAAAGCTCAACGCAGGAACTTCAGATATACTCGACTACAGCTACCATTTTTCAATGAAATTACCAGGTTCTTTGCCTATTTAAGGCCACCTTGGAAAACATACTTTTGGGTTTTGAATATGAGACTAGCGTGTGCACTACAACCAAGCCACCGAGCATCTAAAGTCGCATGTCATCCCTCTAGAGTATGGAATCATATCTAAGTTAGCCCCCTGGGTCTTCCACCTACTAACCATACACTCATAATAGACCAAAAAGTTGTTCGCTGGACATAGAACTAAGAAAATCTGCCCTGCACACCTATTATCTGGCTGGTGAATGGATTCAAATATTCACCGACGGTTTATCTGTGCCAGGAATGAGTAAATAAGACGCCAGGTATTTCTGAAAAATATTCGTAAAGTCATATAGCTCTACTCAGCAGCTATAACGAAGAAATGGGTAGCATTACTTGAGGCAGCTCGATGCGTAGACAGAATCCTACCTGTCATGAAAGCTGTCTACCTCATGGACTCTCTTGACACTATAGCAGCACTTACCTCTAATCGGTAATCGTCGGCCTCCGTCTTTTAATTTGGTAACCGTTTCTCGTTCTCAACCCTCGTCCCAAATCTCTACTATGTTTATCCCAATATGCTATAACGGCCTTAACTATCACTAGCAATGACTGAACGCAACTCTTTTGATAATCGCACATAGGAGAGTGTTCGTAAGGCCGCTTGTTAGCGTCATGCTACAGGTACTTTCTCTCTTTTCGGTCAGTGCTTGCTCAGGGGAACGACTATTTGGAAAAAATGTAATTAATTCACATAATTTTAGATTCCATGAGTTTATAAACGCGTTGTATTTAAAACGAAGCACTAAGCTGTTAATGGTGTGACTTAAATCGGTATTGTTGAGTAAAAAAAAAAAAAAAACTTCAAAAAACCTTCAAAAATTTCAATTAGCTATCCTTTAAATCTAAGAAGGCTGCATGTTAAGCTGTTAATAGTGTGAATGGTGTTAATGGTGTTAATGGTGTAAATGGTTATTGTTGAATAAATAAGAAAAACCTTTAAAAATTCCGTTTCTATTAGCGACTCGTCAACTGTAAGACGTTTGCATGTTATTTATCAATATACATTATCTATATCACCAGTTGAAACATATTAACGGTTTTTACTTGTTTTCCAGACAAAACAAAAAAACAGAAATTTCGTACAAAAAGTTTTTAAAATAATTCATGTTCAGAGTATAAAAAAATAAAATGCGTCAGTGGCAGATGCCCATTAGCGTTCGGTAGTTTTCGAAATTATTGGTTATTTTTCGGTAGTGCAAGATGAAAATATGGCACATTCTCGATCTTGTATTTTTGTTTCGCTACAAAAACGGGTCAGACATGAAATTGTATTTGCAGTGAATGTAAAAACGAAACAATTCATATGATATCTAGGAGCCATGGTACCTTGTGGTATGGAGTAGACGAGGCGGGCGATTCCCCCGCGGGCAGCTGATGCAGTAGCCGTGTACCCCGTACGGACAGCACATGGCAGCATGCGGGTGCCGTATGTCCGCCGTCTATTTCGGAAGCACTTGCTGACGGCTGTTGTGATTGCGCGTGATCAATAGCCGCGCTATTATAATAGCGCGGGGGCGATAAGGGATGACTTCACGCCACGCGGGCACACGTCAGCGGCGCCAGTACCACCAGCCACCCCCCCCCCCCCCCCAACCAGGTGTCAGTTCATTTCTGTACGAGCAGTCCTCTCGAAGCAACAAGACAGTCCATGCTCAACTTGGCCACCATCGAATTTTTTGTCAGCTGAGTTCCTTATCATATTCGAACAAAGGTCGTATATACTTCGTACATTTCCGTACAACCCACTCTAAACTCTTGACCAGCTTCTGTTCCAGTACAGCTTGCATTTTTATCCTTGAATTTGGCAAGTACTTGGAGCTGTTCAAACCAGAGTCCTTGAAAGGCACGATCGTTTTCGGGGCAAAAAGAAAGACGAGGAACACTATATCCTTGTAGGTATGAGGTATTTTCATGAAGTAACTGACGATTTCTTTGCTTAATTTACCTTCATTTCACTCCAAGCAGCGTCACTGACATATTAATATTTTTTGACGTTCTGGATCATGAAGAATTTTGATCTTTAGCTTTGTAATCAGAGTCTAGTTTTTTTTACTTGCTTCGGGCTTAACGGCGTCGGGACAAGATGGGAGGCGAGGAACGGGAAGTACTTCAGCAGTGTTCTGTTGAACGAACCAACTTGTCATTCGCTTGCAGTGATTTCGGAAAATTATGGGAAACCGAAATCTGGATGACTGGACTGGAATTTGAATCCACGTCTTTCCGAGTGCCAGGCCTAATAATTTCCGTTCACCAACCAAGCTCGGTGAGCAATCAGACAGCAACAGATTACGTTTCATTTAGTATGCGAAAGAAACCTATGAAAAAATTCTTTTTTTACTAAGGCGTATTTATTCCATTGAAACTGTGGACTGAAAGTAATAATTAAGACTGATATGTTGAATCGTTCATTTGATAGTATACACAAAATGTGCTATTATCACTAGAAATTACGTTTGCATCTTTGAACTTTCAAGTTGTTTCTGAATGCATTGTCGGCCAGGATATTTGCAATGGTTCAACTTCCGAATGGCAGAGTTTCGATTTGTCTCACATCGCTCCTCTGCCATGACTGTTAAACTGGCATCCGAAACACGGAGCGTTCTGAAATACTTCATATGAACAAAGCAAACTCCACAGAAATTCGCGATGCACCGGATTGGAGCCTGGCACTCTGAATTTTTAAAAGGTGGGTTTTAACAACAGAACTAACAGACCGCTCGCCAACAGACAACTATTTGCTGTTAGTCTTGTAGAATTTGGGAATGATGACCAATACTGATTATACCCACCAGACTGCTCTAACTTAGCATCATGGTCAATTTTTGTAATCTGATGCACTACCATAATGACACATTAGTCAGAAACTTCGAATTATGTTTTAGATTTTCCACTTTCAAGATAGTATCGGCTGCTTATCTGCAAAATTTCTACCGAAACTAAATCAAACTAAATCATGGGATGCAAGCTCAAGGGTCTCGTCATTCGAGACAAAATTAAATTGTGACCAGCATCTGTTCTTCCGCTTAACTAGAAGGAACTGAACAGCGCGTGGCTTCAGTATCTAAATATTTAAGCACAGGCAGCAAGTCTATGTTTATTGATAATTGTGTCTCGGACAAACCATAAATAATTTGAGTCAGGAGACGCAAAAACAGATTGTTGTAGAGAATAGTTCTTACAATGAAGGCCTTGAGATTGGTCCTGTGTGAAATAAGATTGCACAAAATTAACAAAAAAAATTATAATTTAATTCTGCTCTTGTTAGATTAATTTGTTGTAACATAAACTATAATAATAATAATTCCGTGTGGTCGTGATGACCTGGTGACAGGGTTTCTACTGGCTGCGCATTCCACCCCTGTAAGCCACTTTAAGGGGGTAGGTAGAGTTACCAGGGTTTAAAAAAAAAAGATTTTTTTCTTTCGATCCACAAAAATAGTTTTTACTTTTGACTTCATTTTGGGGAAAAAATTATTTAAATATCTTTGACAGCGGGGAAATCATGCGTGACTAAACAAAGTCCTGCATGATTGACAGCCACTTAAAGGTAAAAGCACTTGAAGGTAATCCAAATATTTAACCTTAAATATCTCAAAACAGCTATTCATCAATTGATTTTAAAGATAACTTAACTTTTCAACAAGCATAGATCTTTTTAAAATTTTCAGGATATGTTCTATATACTAATTACTACAGTTCCTACCATTACTGTTTATGCAGCTTTTCGCAAATGGAAAATATGCCTATATGTTTAAACAAAAAAGCAAGAATTTTAATTTCTTGAATTTTTTTTACTAACAACAAATACAAAGTTAAATGTGTTATATTATTGGTGTAACTAATTGCCTGATATTAGTTTACAGGATAAAAAAAAGATTTCTGAAAAATTTCAAATATTATGCTTTCTAATGACAACACATGTTTAGCTGTCAACTTAGATGGTACATTAAAATATTGTTAAATAATATTTTAAAAATCAATTTTTATATATAACGGTAACAGTTCTGTGCAGCTACATAAATTTGAACCCCCAAATTTAAATAGATTTGGAGAAAATGAAATTTCAATTTCTACAAATATTTGTATGTGTTAGCTGTACCTACCCCCTTAACCTAACCAGGTAGTCCTACCGGGGATATACAGTTTAACGTGGAATCCGAACCACGGAAGCGTTCTGGCGTACTTGACATTACACAGCAAGCTGTGCCAGAGGTGAAGATCTAGTAAAAGGGTCTTTGCAAATCCCCGCCGAGAAATGAATTCAAACTGGGTACCTTTGGAGTCCCAGTCAGACACCTGAACCATTGAGTATCGTAACACAAACTTCAACTTCACGTGCAATAGAAGCCAAAATCTTTTGTCTGCTCACTTTGGGTATGATGTTGTAATGATCCGAATGGAAAACATATGTACGTGTTTCTTTTCTCGTCGTGAGTGTGTCCCCGGTCCCAGGGGAGGTTCTGCTTGTGGTTGGAGGACGCCAGCCCTTGAGATGTATGCCATTAGATGTGACGGATGGCAGAAAATAGTCCCGTGACAGGACCACAGCTCAAGAGCAGCCTGGACTGTTTCGGTAAACAAATAAAATAAAAAGTAAATCTGTATCCAAGAACGAAGGGAGGCCAGGGAGTACAGCCAATAGGAAAATTTTGTATTTTTAGTATGAAAAAAAGGGCGGTTTTGTTGCATGTCCTGAGCCAACCAGCGAAAAGAGCTTCCCTGCAACGACAGACATTGGCAGACGTCATCAAGAAGGGGTGGAAAGCAACGCTTCGTCCGGCAGCACAGAAGACAAGGGGACTTGTTGGCTACCGACCGAGAGGTGTAGATCGACCGACCAGCTGACCACGGGAGAGACAGCAGTGAGGCAGCCGGCCGTGATGGAGAGCTGCTCAACCCACCGACTGCACAACTTAGATTCGCCTGCACGGTAACCACCATTCAGAAAAAGGAACTTTTGCATCATCATCGTTTACCCTAGATATTGCCCCACAGAAAAAGTGATGTAAAAAAAAGAAAATTTAATCTTTGTAAAATTTTGTCAAGTAAACAATTCAAATACATAAGTAAATAGTAAAGTCAGATTGTGAACCTTGTTTTCAATAGATCCCATCCAGTCATGTAATGTGTCTGGATGTCGCTTCCTTCAGAATAGGGTACACTCCAATCTCTGGCGCCCACCTGATTTTTTTATACCTAATATTATTTTGAAATCAATGACAGGTAGCAAACGGCCACAGTAAGGTCGAGAAGTCGCTTTCCTAACATAGGGAACACTTCAATGTTTATTCTCGGCTCTCTGCGTTTCATTTTTTGCGTGTCTTGAATAAAGATTGTATATGGTTTACGATAGAAGCAACATCATAGACGGCATGAAAATTATTTTCAATATGCCTGTGTAATAACTAGAATCCTTTCGATACTGTAGCAGAGGTATTGTATCTATTATGCCAAAACAAAGAATAAATTCCTAAACCCTTTAGTCTAGCAGAATCAATTGCAACAAGATTCTCTGATCTAACCTTTGGTAAATCTTATAACCTCCATCTCCTGCCGTTATGTGAGTCCATTTAAAATGCATCACAATTTTAGCATAAAGCGAAGTTCCGCAAGCTATGATATTGAACAGATTTGATCAAATCTGCTTTCCCTCAAAGCACTTTCGTATTGCAGGAGTGTTACGTATGTACCTCGATTCTTATGCAAATGCACCTGATTGCAGCAACTTGGTTCCACCTAAGCTATAGAAAGAATGGCAACAGAGTAAAATACAAAATGTATCTCCTTGGAGCCTTGCCGCCAGTTCCCTTTGACTGAGCGCGCTTCTCGTTCCATCACGTAAGCTCTCTAGCTGGGGGGCAGCGTAGGCAGACAGCACAGCGCCCGACATCCCGTGTCTGCCTATCCTGACGGGAGAGAGAACTACAGGCACTACGCATGAAACAGTCTAGTTTCACTGCCTCCACACAACAAAATATAATCCGGTATAATTTTTTGTTGTATTTTTTCAATGTATCGGGGGCATATAAAAATCGTTTCAAATTAATTTACTTTCAAATTTATTGTTGTTTATTATCTGTCTAATACTTCTGCGTACGTTTCGAAAGGACTTAATTACATCGTTTCTTTACAGATCCTGAGAACTTAGAAAAATTTTGCAAAGTAATTTACGGTTTAAAAATGTCATTCTGAAAAATAGCTGACACAGCTGAAATCATTGTTTGATATTGTTGGTATAATAATTTCGTGTATTCTCAAAGAAACAGTGACGTAGCTTTAAAGAGATTCGATGTTGATATGTTCAGTCCAAACTGTACTAAACGTGTATTTTTATTTATGTTTTAATTGATAATTTGGACAATAATAAAAAATATTGAAAGGATTTAAATTGAAAATTTGTATAATGCGAATGTATGTGTGCAGGGAAATTTCGGTGTGGGCGTATTCTTCATCCAAATAATTAATTAAGAATAAATGGATTAATTTTGAGTGTGCGTTACGGAAGCGATGACACAGATTTGTATGGAACAATCAATTGAAATACAGAAGTAAGGAAGAGTTAAGAAGAAATGGACACAACATTCTGATTCGGAGAGTACAGTTTGATTCACAGGAATTTTCTGTATGCAAAAAGTGTGATTGCTACCGGAAGAAAGTGAATAGAGATGTTGATATAAGAGTATTAGAAGAAAATTTTTGCAAATTTAGAAGGACGTGACGTTTGCAGTGCTCGTCATTGCGTTGTAAAATTATATTTGTAACAGTGGCAAAGTTTCTTCACTCTAAAAATCATTTTTTATCATCATGTTAGAGAAAATAATATTTCATATACTATAAATATCTAAAAAAGATTAAGTTGTAGCAATAATGGTACAGGTAAAACATACAAAAGAAATGTATGCGTTATCTTATTTATTTTAGTTTCGAAATTTACCAGGGACACATAAATGTTGTTTTCACTTGTTTAGAAACCAAAGGAAATTAATTTTAAATCCCCAAGAAGTTTATGATGTTTTAGCCGGGAATTGGCTGTATTTCGGTTCCTAGAGTATAGTTTGATACACAGGAACATCTGTACACTACAAGAGCGGTTTTTACCAGAAGACAGTGATGTCTGTGCGCCTCTAAACAAATAGTTTAAAAAATTCAGCCCTTCGAAACAGAATACCACTTCTTTTTATTAAATTTCTACCAGAGCTTTTAGTGTATATGTTTTCATTGAGTGTCATATTAACGAGTCTTTCTATAGGATTATTATGAAAATTCAACTGGACGTTACTTCTGATCTAGACGACAACAAAATGCTGGAATCCTTACGCTTATCTTCCGTTAGGTGTTATCAGTGTAGACACCTTATTTGTTTATTCTGCTGAGCTTTGATATATTTACAAAACATCTTACACTAACGGATCGTTTTGAAATAAGATGAACGTTTAAATTTAAAGTTCACTCTTCCTTAGTCTGTCAATATACTGTGCGACAGTCCGCTTCTATGAAACTGTACTCACCATGACGTTGTTAGTTTAAATGATTGACATTAATGGCGATGGTTTCTACAAACAGCTAAACGTGAAATCCCACTAAAAGTTTTCGATCATAGCTATATACCACAAACCTGAGTTTATTTGCGATATTCAGTAAATTTATTTGTCATTGGTATATATAATAACTCCTATAAAAATGTATGGTGCATCCTAAAATCTTTCTACACCATTGCTGCAATATGAGAAGCACGGCTGGCCACAAACCAAGGTTTAAGAGGCCAACATATTTTGGTAAAAGCCATTTCACATTCACATGTTTCAATCTGGAGCACATTCTCTCGAACAAGTTGTGTACGTTATAATATGCTTGTGTACCGTTTTTACTTCACACGTATGATTGGGTAGTTTCTAATGTTTGGTTGTTTAAGACTGCTGCATTTTAGTCAGAAAAGCTGATTTTATAAATATTCCTGGCTTGCTACACACGTGTACGTGTTTCTCCAAGTATTATACGTAGTAAATTTGAGCCGAATAGTGTAGCTGCTTTTCTTTTTTTAACTGTACCGAATCTTCTTACCGTGAAATATGGTGGGTGCAATTTCTGAACGCTGCGTTCCCTGGTATGCTGGCAGCGCAGCGGAAAGCTAAGCCGGCTATAAAGCTGTCCGCTCAGCGCCCGGCCGCCAGGCTCTTCCGGAATATGCTTAGCGTACCGCGACAACGTGCGACATGTTTAGGGGCACAGCACGCATCCTGCAATAAATTGAATCGCCTGCAGAACCCGCCAAATTCAGCTGTCAATACTACCCCTTAGTTAGCGTCCACCCGCGGCACAATGATTCAGGTGTAACCCAACTTTCGATTCGCGTGGCGCTAAGCAAGAGAGTTTATATTTTATTTATCCATTGTTGTAAAGAAATAAGGAATCCTACCCTGCGCTTAACGAATGCCCAATCTCCGTGGCTAAATTAGCTTTGTAAATGGAAAGGAAGCAGTTCCCTGTCATCTTTCCTTTGCCATGACAGTTAACAAGTCCCTAGAGCGTATCTTGCTCAAAGTGGGCAGTTACCTTCCTGCACCTTACAGCCGACGGGAGCTACTCCAGACCTGTCACCATATCCACAACATAGGCACTGGCTTACACTTAGTACTTAGTAATTAGGAATTCTAATGACGTGTTCAACACCCCACTGGTGCACTGCAGCCAGGTTTCCTGCTCATGTTTTAAAATAAATCTGTGATAATGAATGAATAGCCGTAATTATATCCGGCTCTCTCTCCGAATTGAATACTTTGTAGGCTTCACTCGACTCAGTCTGAGAAGGTTTTGAGGATTTCACTCGCTTCTTAGAACTTCTCAAGAACTGAAGTCAGTGGTGGTAAAAAAATATAGACAGTGTTACGTCGATCTTAGAATCCATCGGGAAATATTTACGACTGTATCAAACATCGTTAGAATCAACTTTTGCAAATTATAAATTTTCTACATTTACTGCTGCAAATTAATCATTATGCTGATTTTGAACCATATTTATAGGTTTCGAACTATAACTTTAACAGTATTTTTAATTGAAAATTTGAAGGTATCAGGAAAAAAAGTTTTGTTACTTACGTTGTGATGCTGGTTCGTTAATGCCCTACTGCCCCTATCCTTCCAAAGGCCATGAGCAAGCAAGGGCACGGTTACCCAACTTTCCTTCAACTATTAAACTATGAGATGACTCGGATTCTTTATTCGCGTTCGTATACTGCGTCACATCATAAGCAGCCAAACAAAGGACTGATACAGTGTTTCTACATTAGTTATGTGCATACTTCGAATTAAAAAAATCAAATTAACCTACTTTAACGCTGTCTTTTATAAAACTCACTGTGAAACATATTCCGTTGATGAAGTAACTACTTTAAATTGCATGTTCTTAAATATTTCAACTTCCATTATTTTTTTAAAATCATGCCTATCTTTTTCTTCTTGTTCCGCTATTGTAGAGTCAGCCCTTTTCGAGGATGTGACGTGTTTGGGATTTGCCCGTCTTGTCACTGAGCCTGACGCCTCCCGGGGGGAAGGTGGGGTTGCAATCTATATGTGAAACGTGTACCAATGTTCAGTGTGTGTTAAGTTTATGTTTTGTTTGTGTAAAGTGCAGTTTATGAGTCAAAAATTGGAGACGGTCCCGGTATTAACCTAGGTGACTGCAGAAAAACCACCTAAAAATGGCAATCGGAACGGACGACATGCGGGTACCTGGACGACTTGCGGGTATCTGGTCTCTATACCACCGTGTTCTAGTGTGCGGCGCCACACTGGCGGGTTCACCAATCATGTCTATACAGTTGCCTAAATATTTGTATATACGACATTTTTCATCTGGAATTAGTGTTACGAAGAGGAGCAGCGGTAGATCACGCTGAATATAATACTTTAGGTTTCATTATAGGTGATTAGGTGAGGTAATTAGGTGAAGTCTTTCGAGAGTATAGTCATGTATGCTTTTCTTGTTTTTTTTTGTTTCAAGGCTTTGATTCCTCCTTGTCACAAATAAGCTCTTGTTAAAATGAACATTCTTAACTTTTCAGTAGCGCTTTAAGGGATTTTTCAAACGGTAGACGAACAAAAGCAGTCTTACCTACATTCGCACGCTGCTGCGGCTGATATCTGTGATAGCCGATTATGACTGCAGATTGTGTACATAGTGCTTACCGAAAATTATGCTTTGTGTTGTAAATACATTTGAAATGAAGTCAAGTCACCGAGTATGTATGACGATTTAGTGTAAAGGTCAAAGACGCCCATAAAAGACAGTGCGGAGCATCTTTAAAAAAACAGATGAGTCGAAAAATAAATGGTTTTAATGCAAGCATGAACGGAATATAAATTAAATGAAAGAGGAAGTTTCGAATGAGAAACTCTACATGAAGTTTTAATTTTGACAAGTAGTTAGTAAATGTTAAATGTAACGTACACAGAAATGAAAGAGATTAATGTGTGGTTTATAAGACATTGTGTAATAAGAGGACGGAATGTATCATGAAAATAACAGAAGATAAATAACACTTGTATATTATCTTGATGATATGAAATGCAGCAATAAATTATATCCTTAATGACATAAAGAAACTGAACGAATTATTCCAGAAAGTACATAAATGAATGAAAATGACAAAGTAAAGTCATTAAATTAAAGATCTTTCAGGTGTCGGATTGAACCAGATTCTTAAAGCCAACAAGAAGCAATTCGAATAACGGTAAATATCTGGTAAGTAAATAGAAGGAAGAGAGCAAAAAAAATGTACGATACTTCGAAAGGAAGGGAGTAGTGAAAAATATTACGACTTACCGGCAGCAACGCCTCACAAGATCTTCTCTGTAACAAATTCGCCGTAATAGACGGAAATGTTGTCTCTATTCATTAAAGCTATACGCAGACCTTTACATTTAAATATGCAATTTTTGCGTATATAGTGACTTTATAGATAATGGACCTAAAGACATGAATGAAAATCACTAATTTGGGGCTTTTCAGCACTAGAAATGGATGTTTCATGTTTTCATATTAGGGAAAATTCATGTTCTGACGTCTTTTTATTACGTCTCAAGAAGCGTTCAGGAGGTTGAACTATTCGGCAACAGATGACGAGTTTGGTTCTTCAAGCAGCCAAAGGCTCAAGAAACACAATCATCGGCTCGCTCTACCTTGCTGTCAAAGTAAGATATGTTCAAATAAAATAGGGTTTAGAAAGAAATTGCTTGCCAACATATAAATGCGTTAATAGTGCGTTTGTTCCCAATCGAATGTCAGAGCCATTCAAATTTTTATCTACCCACTGCTAATCATAAATCATAAAAATTGAATTTCTTTCGGTGAATGAAATTTATGATAAAAACTGTAGTATATATATTATATGTTCTGGAACTTTATTTTCATGAACCTATATCATCGCACATCACTCGTAAATAACAGTCCACAAGTTCTTTTAAAGCCGTCATACACTGCCGGAAGACGATGATAGATCAATGAATTGCATGGTATTTATAGTTTTATTGCTTGCGGCGAAATGGCATTCATAGGTTTACTGCTTCCGGTAAAGTTTATCATACAATGAATATGACAGCTCAGCCGTCGCAGAATGCTGAAAGAGAATCCAAAGGATCAACATTAATGTCTGGCATTAATAAGGCTGTATTCTTTATTGAAAAACAATAAGCGGTTATAGTGCCTGTATGCATTCGTGAATTTTATTTTCGTTATATTTTATTACAGTTCGTCAGAGTAAATAAAAGTTTACTCGATGAAAATGATTAATTATTGGAATTTTTGGATCACAAATCGATTTCTCAGGATCTTATCTTCGGGATACTTCATTTTCTTATATTTATTATTTTTTATTTTTAATTATTTTTTATCTACTTTTATTTACGAAATTAACTAAACAGGAACGTTTCTTGAAGAATTTCAACTATTTGGTAACAGATCAAGGATTTATTTGCTATCACACTGCACAAAACGTTGAAGCGAACTACAGAGTTTTTTGGCGCGTACTTTAAAACACCAGTTTTTATGCATGGTACACTTTATGTGGGATTTTCAAGAGGCTAAATACATAAAAAAATCATCCTATTACACGAGAATCCACTTCTTTATCGCAATATGGTGTCGAAGAGGTCTTAGGTAGAGATCGAATTACATAAACATTTATTAACATTTGTATTGAGCGAAGCTTGTTCGACCAATTACTTTAAAATTAATGCAAAGTCAGATGTATATGACAAAAGTACTTATTAATCATAATAAAATATTTTTCTTCTTCAGTATTTACACTTCATTCATATTTATTTTTATGCAAAGCGGTGCAGTGAAACTCTCTGACATTGATCTACAATTAAGATTGCTTTACATGCCATAACGGCTTACAATAACGAGCAAACGCTGGTAGGTGGAAACCGTTAGGTTACGCATTACATTTAAATTTAAACAGGTGTACCTGAAATAGTGGCTACTGTAACACCGAGACGAGAAAAATAAATAAATTCTTGCCCATTCTTGATTTTGACATACTTATGTGTGCTGGAGCACAGCTGGTAAACCAGATAAGATGCGTTGAGCAGCACACACTCTCTGGATGAAGCACTGTGAGAACCCTGTATGGCGGGCTAGGAGATACAAAATCAGTGGGATCTCTCGATTCCGACTTGGGAACCGTTTTGTTCTTATTTATTTTTCATTAACCAATTGGATAAACTAGAAATTCGCATAGTTACGGAAGTTCAAAATGTGCAGCAAACAAAATTATTACCGCATAATATTCAACGTGTTCTTACGAGACAAAGACATTGAAGAAATGGCCATTAATTCAATCCCGTAAACATAAAATCTCTGATGGGATTGACTTCTGCTTATTTCTGGAGGAAATTAAATCTCCACTCAGTTGTTCTTGAAGGGCTTTGGTTGTTTGGTGTTGTTAATGGCCCAAAATGGTTTCTTCAGTTTCAGATGAAAGTTAGGGGAACTGTAGCGCCTTGAGCAATTCTGAAATGCTGAGAGTCATAAGAGTTAAACATTATCTTTTAAAATGCGGATGCTTGTTTTCTCCTAATGGTGAGATCTGGTGGCTGTTGTTAGCTACTATGTGTACATAAGTCTCGGTGTCCGCTTTGTTTACATGTCTGCCCATTTACTATGCCACACCAGGGCAAAGAGGTCACTAAGAGAGTAGAGATCGCCAGGCCCACTGTTCGTTCTTCTCTCCAGATGTCCGGGATGTTACACCATGTTACGAACTAAAGTATTTATGGCGTCAACTTTTCTTCCGATATTTGGCAAGTACCATAATTTTCTTGTAAAGCGATCGAGATATATTTGGTGCGAATTATGTTTCAGTCTTGTGACGAAAAATGTAGTCTTCATTTCAGCAATATATATCCGATAGTAAACTCTGAGAGGTAGGTTGTCTGTGATTAATGAATGTTTGCTCTTGAAGAACAAAGAATACTAAGAGCTCCATGAAGTACGTGGCTCGGTACAGGGTGAGGGTGTGAGGTAGAAGCTACGCTCAGCTACATGGGGCAAAAAGGGGAAAGAGGGGGGGGGGATCCGAGCCTTCCCGCGTAGCTTTTGATTCATATTATTTGTCACAGTTAAAATAAAGCACAGAGCACACAAAGGATGTGCATATTTATTTCCGTCACTTAAGTATCTTCGTATGTAATTTACGATAGTCTGACAAGAGAAAACAGTACAAAATATCTTCTGGAATCATGAGGGGGGAAAGCTACGTGCTACGTGGGGGAGGAGGGGGGAGTAGGGGCTATAGTCACGTCAGGCTGCGTGGAGAGGACGGGAGAGAGGGAAGGGCGGGGGTTCACAGGAGGCCAAAATTAAGCTACGTAATTTATGGACTCTCCATTAAGACCATTCCAATTTGGAAAAGCTGGCACCTGAATTTAAGTGTTTGACTACTCTCCGCTGTATCTGAACTTGTATTTTCACTAAGATAATTATGTGGTGATCTTGCCTATATGTGTAAATATAAAATTACCAGTCAATGTTGAATCATTCTGCGGAAATTCCTAATAACGGAGCGAGGAAAGGTTTTCAGAACCGGTCAATTTTACGTCCGCTTTCTGTGTTATTTTCGTTAACACCATGTAATGTCTACAATTATCATAATATTTATAATACTGTCTACAGATTTAATGTGGCGAGCTACATATGATGGCACAGTGCTGAACGATATCATAATGTTCTCTTCTTTACTCGGTCACCAATGCTTGATAGCTGATCTGGAATGAGGAACTCCTATATGAAAACTTTATTTGGAGACAAATCTTATGTGGTCGCTACTTTTCATCCGCGGTAGCGGATGCATATGTGTCACGGTTTTTGTGAGGATCACTGTGATGTGTGTCAGCGTAGTGAATTGTTTGGGTTGTGAAACGATGAAAGATGAAGGAAGAGAGACGGCCTAATATTCCGAAAATCTCCAAGGGGGCCGCCAAGTTTACGTGTCACCATCCGAAGGACGAATGACTGTCAGCTTTGTCGTATGCCCTCACTTCTTACGCACTGCGGAGAGGCTGGGATTCAACCCAGGTCTCAAGCGCACAATCTGGTGTTAGGATTGGCTCCACCACCTATCCTACCCTGACGACCACGTCCCATTGGGGAAAATTTCTGAGACTGCACAATTTCCGGAACCTACCCGAAACTACAACTAACCTGTTGAAATTTGGATTAACAGCTTCATTATGTCGTTCTCTTCACGTTTTGGACTCTCATTTTACCGAAAGGTAGCCCCAGACTATATTAAAAATGCTGAAATATGACAGGGACGCACAGCTAGTAAATGCCACCAGCACCGCAAACTCAATGACAATCTCCTGAAAAAGTTGGGTAGATCCTTCGTTGCAATGTTTCTCAGCTTCCTTCCGTTGTAAATAGTCTTACAAAATTTACAAATAGAAAATACATGTCCGAGGTGAAGGACAATAAAGCTAGCTACCTTGTACCGATAGAAGCATCGGAGACAATCGATTGCTTCTTTGTAAACAAATACGCCATTTCCGAGATGGATGTCGCAGGAAATTTTCGCACATTCTTTTCTCTTGGTCCAGGCCCCATTTCAATCTAACCTTAATCACTATGACAATACGAAACTGTTTAGTTTGCTATGATCCCTGTACCGATAATTTTTATGTCATTTTTACAGTGCTGGTGGAATTAAGCCGCTGCGCAACCTCTCATATTTCGGCGTTTTTAATTTAATTTGTGACGAGTTTTCTATAAAATAAGAGGGCAAAACGGAGAGAGTATATTATATCGATGCAGTTAACCCAAATTTCAACAGGTTAGTAGCTGTTTCGGGTAGGTTACGAAAGTGGTGAAGTCACCAAAATTTCTACCACCTCCTGGTGTCGAACCACCTAACTACGTGTCAGCACCCGACACCACTGCGGTGCCGCAGCCAACTGAGCCAAAGGGGCGAGAGTGCCGTATGTGATAGAATATTAATTTCAACTGTACATTTAATATTCGTAGTTGGAGCCATAGGATACCACAACATGGCTCATAGCAACATCGTATTCATTTTTCTGCGCAGTCGTCTCTGTTGGCACCCCTGATTTAAAAAAAATTGCAAATCGCGGCTCCAAATAGGTTGAATTGATGTATGCATTAGCGTTGGTAGTCAATAGATTGTCGGCAGCGGGTAACAATGTTTGTACGCGGTCACGTTGTGCGCGGGAAACTGGGAACCTAACGACAATATTGAACTAAACTGAAACTGCATTAATTTTCTCCGGTACCTTAAATGACTTCGGCAGATTAAACTAGTAAACCAATTACATCACAAATACAATTACTCAAACCCTCGTGTGCTTGATTGCAGTTGCAAATATTCTCCAAAGTAAAGCCTCACAAGGACGGGCGTTTTGGCACCTCACTGCTGATAAAATGTTTCACGAAGGAAGTTCATTTAGGAGTTAAAATCAATTGTATAGTTCCTAAAGATTTTATTTCTGTAGTTGTTGGCTTTGGTGTCCAAAACGCTTCTGAGTAGACAAAAGGTAGCAAAAACAGATATGAGTCTGAGAGCAGAATTATCAGGCTATTTTTCACAGACGATACTACTTTTATTTTATTGATTTAATTGCGATGGAGTACACGCTTCGGTGGTAATTTCCTTAGTGATCTAATTGCTCATTTTTATTTTTTAATTATCTTATATAATTACAATATTAAATTCCTCCCGATATACTTTTGCGATTCACAAATTTTAATTTTAAGTTTCTTAAGCGTTATTGGTAAATTATTCATCACTTCACCTGCTAATTTGCTCCAATCCCCCGTAAAAGACAATTTTCCCACTCCATTATGCACGAACTCCCCTTCCATGCACTATTCCTAATTCTTCGACCAATAACCCTCCGAGCCCCATCACCAACATATGCCCTGTAGATTCCCAGCACTCTCTTCACCTCACCCTCCTACTGTCCTCCAATGACTCTCAATCCAGCTCCGTTATCATATCAGATATTGACTGGGTCTTCCTATAATTTCCACAAACAAATTTAAATGCTCATCTTTGCACACTCTTCAACTCCTGTATTTGATGACAAAATGTGGGTCCCAAACTACACAACCATATTCTACAAATGTTCTGACCAAAGTTTTGTAACCCAATTTCATTTCTTCTCTGGCATATCCTCTCATTACACTCTCCAATAAATGTAGGGTTTTGTAACCTTTTCCTATCACCTGTCCAATCTGCTCTGCCCGGCTGAGTTTATTATCAAACGTTACGCAAAGATATTTACACTTCAAGCCTTTGAGTAGCAGTTCTAACCGCACCCTATAATCATAAACAATCTATAGTTTTTTTTATCTGTGTAATCCTGTCTGCAATCTGGTCTGTTAAGGGGTTCCCTTCATTGCCTATATATAGCATTTATCTTTTCACGTGATACTGATACTTTATACATTGCAATAAAGATTCTCCAGACTGATTGAAAAGTTTTATTTTAAAACGTGTTGAACTCGGCATGTTTCTCCATTGTGATGTAGTTGTATCCACAAGATCTATATAAAATGAAGTATAATTTGATATCTGAGGTTTCACGTGCGGAGTAGAAGAGCGCTCCACCTTACTGACGACCAGAGACCATGTATATAGACTGCTCAACTATGACGTAGTGATTTTCAACCAAAGTTGAATTAAAAATCATAAAATAGGTGCTATACATATAGGTTATGTAGTATTGTTTTTACCTAAAATACAACTTTTTAAAATTAATTTGAATATTTAATTTAATTGCAACGGAGCATACTCTCTGGTGTAGAGCTGTAAAAGTAACGAGAAATTCTGTACCCGTATGTATTCGTTACTAAACCAATCAATACCCGTTACTTTCTAATGGTTACTCGTTATTTTCGGTACAATCGAACAATAGCATGAAGCATTGTACCGAGTCGCGCCGCGTACGGGTTAACTTCGTTACTCGTTACTTTTGGTACACTCGTTACTTTTGGTACACTCGTTACTTTCGGTACAATCGAACACTAGCATGAAGCATTGCATCGCATCGTATCGCATACGGGACGACTTCGTTCGTACTTGGTAAAGTTAAAGTAAATTGTTTATTTAATAAAATAAGTTTAGCTAAGTTGTACATTCGGATAAAACAAGTAATTAGCACATGTATCTTACAGAAAACCTCTGAATGTACACTTGATTTACTGTAATGAATATTATATACGAAATAATAATCCAGTTTCAAAACAAAAACCTGCTTGCATACAAAAAGAAAAAAGACCTGACAGTGACACAGAGGCGGCCCTAGCAAGTTTTTCAGCTGGTGCGTGATCTCATTGTGGCGCCCCAAATGAGCGATAGCTTATTCGTGATTAAGGTGTCCATATAGATGGACTGAAGATAACATACAGTTATTACATCGTACTAATGTCATAAATGTAAAAGTTTGTTTGCTTGGATGTTTTTACTGTTTCACGTCGAAACGACTGAACTGCTTAGGATAAATTTGGAATAATGTATTGGCCATCTACTTTTATCCCAAATAGCAGTTCCCGTGGGATTCGGATACGAATATGTATATGAATGCTTGATGAATTCCCCTCGAGCAAAGCCGCGGGCAAAAGATATTCTTTAAATATGATAATAACTCAAACCTCAGAAAGATTAGTGTGGGATAGCAGTGGTATGAATGAGAAACAACAGCGAAAAGGAATACTATATGTTTTAAAAGGTTTATATAAGCTACTGTGGCACACACAATGCTCACGTCGCTTACAAGTCAAATTCACAGTTTTAATAATTTTTTTTGAATATGTAAAAATATAAAATATATGAAAATAAAAATTCACACTTTTAATACCGAAAAATAAACTTTACCATAATTTTGCCAGAACCCTCGCAAAATAATGCTTATATAGATTAAATGCATGTATTTTTTTCCCCAGGTAAAACCATTTTCAACAAATATTTTTCATTGTTTTTGCTCCACTCTCAAGCTAATCCTGCTACGCCCTTGGAAAGTTTTGCAAATAGAGTGACCAACGCATTCTCAATTGTATCTACCATATGCTAAATCACGTTCACTGTAAACCATTCTTCTGGATCTGTTGTTATCCCATTTACCGTTCATACTCAAAAAATCTTTACTTTCATCGGCATCTGACTGTGTTAATAATAAGAAATGTTCCAGTCTGAGAATCAATTTCTCTAACTGTCTATTATCAGAGCAGGTACGCTTTCTCAAATTCCGAGCTGTTTATCAGCAACTGTGAAAACCGCTTTCAGTCTGCATAGCCTTTGATTACAATGTTTACTTGAAACAATGTATTTTACAAATTCACCACTGTAATTATGAACTCAAATTGCTCCATGATCTGGGTAAGTGAAAAGGCATCTGTTGAATAATTCTGAATAATTCGTTTCAGAAGGGCGTCACGAACCAAAGAGTAGTGATAAAGAATTGTAGCGATGCTAGAAACTCTATTTTTGAAACGAGCTTGGCAAAATTCTTGGCGATAGTCCTTCTAAGTTCCTGAATACCACTTCCCATCGCTTTGTTGATCGAGAGAATAAAACAAATATTCTTAAAAGAAATTCGGACAAGGAAGTAGATTTAACTGATGTTTTGGCTGCACTTGCTATTACCAAATTTAATGACAGTTACATGCTCGAAGATACTGGTTCAGAATTTTGCTTTGGACACATTTGTTTCCTCCTACCATAATGGATCAACTGTCATATCTTTGGCCTCGACAATCGTTCATATCAAAATCGAACTATTGCAAAGTATCAATGGTAAACAGGGCAGTGACTCCAGCTCCCAGGTCCCAAACAGTCACTTTCCGGATTGTAAGCACGGCGAAATACTCACGCACCTAGACTTCTTCTTCATTAGTGTCAACAAAATCAATGTCAAAGATAATTGTTCGCCGTGACTTACATCACGAGTTCAATTCAGTATGACTGAAAAATATTTAGATGACACAACCATAGTCAAAATTTTATTACGAACTTCATTCGTTTCGAATACATTTGCCAATATAATAAGACATTAGTCTCGTTATTAGCAATAGGGCGGAGATGCTCAATCATCACAGGTTCATATTTTACTGGTAGGCCTACCCAGGAAGTTACCATCATTAGAAGTATTTAGTATTTCAGATCTGAATCTTCCTCTGAATAAAACATCATTCATTAGAGGATGGCGACTCACTGTAATTTTTCGGCTTCAGTCTGTATTTACAAATACTTGTCTACTACATTGGCGTTATTTAATGGAATCAACGCTTCTGTGGTATGATTGTGATCTGAGGAAATTTCGTAAGTTTTGAGACGCTCTGATTAGTAACTCCAGTTATAGAATCCTTCTTTTCCCAAATAAAAATGAGACCTTCTGTTGAATAAACAACATATTAACAATATAATCAGCAGATTTAGAATAAACAAGCTATCTACAAGTTTCTCCATTTGGTGATACTATTTGAAAATGAGTATTTGAAAAATGACATCCATGATTTTTTTCTTGTATTTTTTCGTTGCTTGAATAATTATTTCATCTCTGCCAGCAGAGTCAATGAGCGACAATTTTGAAATATCGTCGTAATTTGTACTTTTAAAAGGCGACTGTGGTGGTACGACTTGTATACCTATTTGTAATCTTTGAACAGCAGACGACGTTCCAGCCATAGATAAATCTTCTCGCACATGCTGCTTTTTATCATGATCCTCGTCTGAATAACTTCCATTAAAAGTTTTCTTCCGTCTCGTGTTGAACTAGTTCTGGTAACGACGATTCAGATGACTTCTAAATAAAAATTTGTTAGCAATTTCGAAGTCTTCTCAGTTTCGTCTTGGTTTTCTTTTCTTTTCAAGTATTGTGCGCCATACAGGTTTTTTTTTGGGATTAACATATATGTAAAAGACAGATAAGCTTTTTAAATATTTACGATACCAATGTTAGTTGTAATCACCGAGGATCTAATATGGTAGAAAGAGATAAGTAGGTTGAATCTCGTCCCATGCACATGTACCCGCATGCATGAACTTCAAGACTAAGGCTGAACAGGCAAGAAACAGGTGCGGGAGGCGCGACGAGGCACCGGAGAGTGCTAACTTTGGAACGAGTAGTGATTTTTATGATACGAGTAACTCGAACTGACTGGAGTAGCAATTCGATTGACTCTATTCTATGATGGCATACGACTATGCATTATGCTGAAACTCTTACTTTTATAAAATTTTCTGGATGATGTGTGTTAAAATAATATATGAACAGCAAACTGGGTTATTATACAATTTGTTTTTCATTTTTTGCGGAGACGATCTCTAGCTGCATTTTCGGCGCCCCCCCGCATGATGGCGCCCGGTGCGGTCGCACCGCTCGCACCGCCCTAGGGCCGCCCATGCAGTGACAATAACTAATGACGGTTATTTTTTAAAATAGCCTGCTCAAAACCCTGCATAGAAGCCTGATGTGATAATGGGACATGTAATTAACAAATATTATAATGTCATCAAATTATTTCGTTTTTAAATAGGAGGTTTCACCACTGTCTTCCTTTACGGTTTTCATATAATTTTTTTAAAATTGTTCGTCTTTTTGCGATAGGTTTGTTAAAATAAATGTGGACATACTATCAAATCGGGCCTGAAGGCAAAATACTATTGACTCCCGCGTTAATTGTTTCATTTTAAAACTATCAACATTCAAAACTTTTAAATCAATAACAAAGGTTCGGGACAAACATGCGATTAGATTAATTGTTGTTGCGTCGCGGTTACAGCAAACATTAAACATCAAAGCCAGAACCGTATTGATGATTGATCACATGGATCCTGCGGTAATAATACAATAACTAACACCAAGCAAAAGGAATAAAGTCATTGTAACTTATTCTTTGTTTATGGAATTCTGGAACTGCAAAAAAGGGTTGTTAGATTTGTTTCTGGAAATTATCGCAGAATGCAATCAGTAACAGATATGATAAAAGAGCTGGAATGGGATTCACTGGAAGACAGGAGGAGGGTGAAGAAGGTTATGGGAGTGTACAAGACGTATATTGATAGTGAGGTATATAAACAGATTGGTGTAAGAATTAAAAATAATGCTTGGAAGGTAAAAGATGACCATGACCACAATATTGCACTCGATTTCAGACATAAGGATTTAGGAAGATTCTCTTTTTAGGTAAGGGTTTCAGGGACTGGAATAAGTTACCAAGAGAAATTATGAATAATTTACCAAAAACGTTGAAAGAATTTAAAGTTAAAATTTGTAGAGGGCGAATCTAGTTTGATGCAGGAAAGGGGGGGAGATGGGTGTGTAGAGAAATTGTCACCGGAGCGTGCGCTCCATTGCAATTTTATTAAATATTATTAGAACATAACAAGTGCAGATATGTATATCAAAAACTATTAGAAAACTCTTTTATATTGTGAATTACACTATAAAATAAAATAGAAGGTATAAATTCTTAAAATAAATAAATTTCACAAATGTTTGAAATAAAAAACCTTACTAATGAAATATCAATGAAAAAACAGTAACTATCTCAAATTATCCACTACAAATTTTAATGTTAAACAAAATAAAAAGTACAAAATTAGTCTTTACGTTAGCAAAATTAGTTACCTGCAGGAGCTGGAACGTGTTCGTATCTATACGACAAATGCGAGTAACGAAACATGCGAGAAACGAAATGAATTTGTGAGTAACGATTCGGTACTTCGAGTCAGGCGACGAACCCGTTACTCATTAACGAATACATCATTACTTTTACTACCCTACTCTGGTGGCAATTTCCCTACACACCCATCTTCCCCCTTTCCTGCACCCACCTACATTTGCCCTCTACAAATTTTAACTTTAAATTCTTTCAACATTTTCGGTAAATTATTCATCATTTCTCTTGGTTAACTTATTAAAATCCCTGATACCGTTAACTAAAAAAAGAGAATTTTCCCACAACCTTGTGCCTGAAATCGAGTGTGAGCTTGTGGTCATGGTCATATTTTGTTAGTTGATGTACATATAATTACTGTTAGTGCCAGAGCCACGCGGGAGTGTGGGAAGGCAACAGAACACTGCATAGAGGCCTGATCAGTTGTCCGTGGCCGAGGAGGAATTTTGGTTTGTGAGTAGTCAGAGAGTGACAGAGGTACACGTTTAGTGTGGTCGAGAAATACTGTATGAATATTGGTGGTAGTATATAAATGTTAATCCTGCCACGTGAAGTGAATGGAACAGAATATAAACTGATCCTTAAAATCAGATTCACTCTGGTAATATAACAATGAAATATTAGAATTGTGTTCTGTAATTGACCGAATTTCTGAATTGAGCTCAGAAGATCCAGAGTACCAAGGGGGAACGACGGTAAAAAATAAACAAAACCCTCACAACATACAGCATTGTTTAAAGCTAATTGTTATATCGTTGCCTGAATGTTCACTTCCATATCGTCTACAACTACGTTAACAGAACTAGAGGAGTTTATTAGGGCAGATTGGAGGCGTTGTTACACATAATGCTAATGTATTCTAACAACTAACTTCCTACTCCTGCGAAACACCTTAAAGTACAAAAACTCTTTCGTGATATGAAATGGCGTTCAAGGAATAATCACGTATCATCAAGTTTCTGTGTCTTTCCATGATCTCTTCACTATGTTGCACGCAACAGCGTGTCTGCTAGTGTGAGTATATGAGCTTTCTTCTTTTAAATAAATGTTCAAATAGTGCCTTCAGATTAGATTTTCCAGTACCATAGAATAATAGACATGAATCACAGTGTTAAGATTGATAATAAACTGTGAAACGAGTGTTATTTGTCACTTATGTTCAGTAAATTTATATCCAGATTATTTCAAATTCTATCAGACTGTGATCCAGTTGGTATAAAGATACTATCGATTGAAATTTTGGCAAAAAGTTGATATAATCTTTTTATAGTTGGTAAACGGTTGTAGAGGAACTCAAGAATTGCGTAACTTGTTTTAAGGCAAGTTATTTTCATTTCCCATTCTAAGCATTCTAGGCATTAAATTTTTGTTAAAATAATAATTCACATTATTTCTTCATACATGCATTTTTCCCTAAAAGTAGATTTTAATTTCAATCATTTCCAAAAAATGTGTGTTTCAGTGAAGATTCAAAAGCCCACGAACATTTCACAAATCTGTTTACAAGAAGTTCCTTGAATACTGGTCTCTTTCCCTTTAAACGCCGTAATCCAAACTAACAGCGGTAGACTGTTATATTATCTTTATCAGGGGAAATTCCTGGAGTAAGGGATGGGCCATTTACTCGCACAGATCTTTTGAAACACTGCAATGAAAGGAAGAGTTTTTATACCAACACATTAAGCCATCATTTTAAGACCGGATTCAGCGGAACACTTTGATACTCGGACCGGCGGTGTTACGCGGCTAATGATGCACTTAATTAGCAGGAAGTAAAGGTCTACAGCCATCTGTAACGGGCGCAAAACAGAACAACAAACTGTCCATTTCATATTAGTTAAGCCAGCATTTTTTTTTTAACTCGATAAGTACTGAACCTACGCACTTGTAATGCTGTCTTTGAGAATGCCGACTTCCACCTCATTTTGAAACACAAAAAAATTGCAAGCTGTTTTATTTAGTTGCCATTCCCTTGACTGATATCTCACATCTTAACTCATGTGTTCGATTCCGCCATTATTGGAACCCTTAACTAATGTATTTTGTCTCAAATTTGGCACAAGTATGGTAGGTGCTACGATTTGTTCTTCTGCAATTACACATATCTTAACAAATTGCGACTCTATACGCAGCCTTACAGACGACCTAATTGAATTACTACTTGTTACCAATATTCGCTGTCGAAAGCTCGTGATGTATACCACTGACGATTTCATATTTGTTTTCAGAATGGCACTTTCACTCATTTGAAAAACTGAAGTCGACATTCACCCTGAAATTGGTGATAGTGAACTGAAATGAGTGCATCGCATGTACCATGTTTCATGTTATTCGGTCACCTTCCAGCAGCATGTACTTCCAATCTTTTTATTTTTTAATTTCGGGCTTTAAGAATTCTTTAGAAGCAGAATAGGATCCGAGATAGTATCGGGAATGAATTCGACCATGACCTTATAAAGGCAAAATCCTGGAAAACCGAAACCTGGATGCCTGGGCGGAGACTTAAGCCCACGACCTTCCGAATGACAGGCCAGAGAATTACAACAAAACCCACATGGCTAAGTATTTCCAACATTAACATGATTAACAGATAAGTATTCACTTAAATGCAGTTCAATATGGGCAAAATTTTAAATTTTTCACACCACCACCACTCTCCAGATTTTTTAATGAATCAAGGATGTAAAAGAGCAATTTATAAATTTATCAATTTTTCCTTTGTCTAAGTATCGAGTTTAATTCTCAGTAGGAGACAACTTTGGAGTGTTTGCGAAAACTTCAAAAGTATACCTCTGAAAAACAAAGTGGTTAACATTTTTTTATAACTCTTATCTGAATCAGAAAGAAAAATTTACTATGCGGAAGGCTGTATAAAAACCTGAGTAAAAAACTAGCCAAATGTTTTGTATGGAGCGTATTACTGTATTGGACAGAAATATGGACGCAACGCAAAGAAAATCTAAAGTGGTAGGAAGCTTTTAAAATGTGAATAAGGAGGAGGATGAAGAAAGTAAGTTGGAAAGACAAAGTAAGAAATGAAGAAGTGCTGAAACGAGTAGGAGAACAAACGTCACTCATAAAAACAATAAGAAACAGAAAAAGGAATTGGCTTGGCCACTTGTTGAGTAATGTTTACCTGCTTAAAACTGCTCTGGAGGGGATTGTAAACGGAGGGAAAAGAAGAGGTCGGCGAAGGAAGAAAATGATTGATGACATAATGATAAATGGGAAATATATAGAGACTAAGAGAATGGCGGAACACTGTGCATGGACTGCTGAATAGCAGAAAATCCTTGATGATGATGACGATCTGAATCAGTAATAAGTGGATCGTTCCATTGCAACATAAACTGGCCTCAAAGTCTCTGTGACGGTTTCCTTCTTCCTTGTAATCAGCTGACTATAGAGAACCAATGATTTAGACTAAATAATGGTTTTCAACATGTTTTCTAAGACGTCATTTTAATCGTCAAGATAGTGAATATGATACGAAAAAAAACTTAATCTTAATCTAATAATTTCGGAAAAAGAGTTGTTAAGATTCTTTTTGTGTATGGACGGAGTCGTATAGAAGTCCTACCTAAAACTCCATGTAACTGTGAAGCGCATGGGTGTGGAAGCACTCCAGTAGTTTGATTGCTCTTCAATCGAATTACACGAGATTGTGAATGAGTCCGTATACGAATGGACCTGCAGCTAAAAGTAAGCTACTTCCAAACCATTCATTGCTAGGCTTCCAATAGAGTGCATAAGTTCCTTTAAAAGTATGGGCGTCAAAGATTAATTATTCTATTTATTACAGCGCTCAGTAATGATGAAAACTTTTAAATAATGCGAGGAAGACATATTTGATTATGTAGAGTGAAAGTGGTCGAATTCGCAATAATTTCATTTTATCTTGGTTATCTGATGGCACTTTTATGTAGGAAATAGACGAAAAACTTTTCAGTAAATTTTAAATTTATAAGATAAAAAAGTAACTTACTTGTTATAAACATTATTCTCAGGATTCTATCGTCACATTGTATCAGCTCCAGGATCTAGTAGACTCATAGAAAATACTGTACCAGGCACTTCTTCTGTATAAGAAGATTAAAACCTGAAGTGGATTCGATAGAACCCAAGAGCGTATTGCAACAACCGGACGCCAATCTAGTATAAATACAACCACAAGACGGTTCTTACCAAAAAGTCGTTTTTCAGTCGAGTCCTAAACAGTGCTGCCGTACCTAATAACTGAATAAGCGATGGTTTAAGTGGATATTACCTTAGTTTGATTTCTTGGTTTCTTTCGCAATAGAGAACATACTATTCTGGCATTTGAACGCTGAAGCTCTCCTTCCGCAGTTGTTTCAAAAAGGATGTTTGCTGGCATAATATTATTATTAGAGATTCACGGTTGCTTATTTCGAGGTCATTAGAGTCAATATACGAGGGAATATTCGGTCGTAACATTCTAACTGAATTATCCTGTCAATCGACTGGGGTGATATCGAGAAACTATTTAGTCGAAATTAGGAAAGTGGGAACTTGGATCGAAATCACGTCCTCCCGAAGGCTGGGTCTGTACCTTAAACGTTCACCCAATAAGATTAGTATATCACGGAACTGCTTATCTATAAAAATGCTTTACCAGAAAACCTCACTCTCTTTGTGTCATGGGTCTGCTTCGGCAAGTAAATTCCATATTAATCAATGGCTTTTCACAGGATAGAGATGAATAAAAGTTTTTAAGAAATCCTGTTTGTAAATCTTCTTAGAAGAAGAATACCTAATACATCATCATGTTGACTAAACAATTACTAAGCTGAATTTAATGGAAGTAATTGCGAAATCGAGTATATGTAACAGTAAGATAAGCAGATATTAAACAAAAAATAAATAAATCCATTGCCGTGAACGTAATAACTAAAAACGCTCTAAAATATTGAAACTGAATTAATTCTCTAAGTTATCTTTTGTGCCGATTGAACCAATCACCATGATACAGACTAAAGGGGAAAATCAATTCTGTGAAAATAAGTCCTTGAATGTCTGAGTACGTAATTGATTTTAAATCTCCAGCTAAATTAAATTTGAGGAAGGTTTATTTGAATCTTAAATTGGCTGCCATGTTCGGTGTGGTTGCTCAGAGGGGAGAGGAAAGTTTGTCCTTCGCACCTCTCAAGATTCGCCGTGAGCTCAGATGGCAAATCCCCATTGCTGATCGGCTCCCGTCGCAAAGCAGTGGAGATCAGATTCGAAAATTTGCGCAGCGCTGAGTTACTCTCTTTCCGTGATCCTCAAATACGTACAACTTCGACCCCGGTGAGTGTTGGTTAGCACTCAGAGCGCTTAACGGCGCACCGGGAGGACGCGGGTTCGAATCCCCGTCCGGGCATCCAGATTTGGGTTTTCCATGGTTTCCCAGAATCACTCCCGGCGAATACCGGAATGCTACTCATTTACGTACGGTTTATTATCACATTTTATTTCGTAAGGAGAGTAGCCTGCTTCTATCTTCATCTTTTTCTACTTCACAGCTTTTTCCCAACACTTTGGATTCAGCTGTGTTCGATGAACTATATACTCAGCGTTGGCATGATCAAATTTGGAGCTATGGTTTTACGGCCGCATGCCCTTGCTGACACCAAGCAATTCATACCTACTGTACTAAATACTAATGGGAGAAGTGAAGTATTGCCAACGTCTGAGAAACGTGAACTATGTTCTGTGTGGCTGATAGCGGTATCTTTTGTTTGTGAAATGTGTAGTTCATCAAGTGGATATTGGGTACCGTGCCGCCATTTGCCTTGAGGGTTGTGGAAAACCGTCTAAAAAGGCAGTAAGAACGACCAGTACGAGGGAACATGGGCTGTACCTCGCCGGTACAGCAAGCGGCGCTTCAGCGCACTGATCATCTCTGGCGGGTATTGCCTCTGATTATGTGTCCACCAAAAATTAAAAAAGAAATCAGGTGGAAGAATGCCCTCTCAATCTACAGCTTAAGCTTTAAATTTGCGAGACCCCTCGTTTCAGGTAATAAACGTGGTCAATTGACTTCATTTAGTTCAAATTAAGTAGCTTACTCTCCATAATAAGAAAAAGAGAAGGACCTGGGGAAAATATGTGGACAATGAAACTTAGCAGAAAATTATTTCACATCATTCTGGTTTCAGTTTACGGTATTACAAGTCTCTAGAGATAGTGTGACATCAGTGTTCACAGAATTTTGTTGCAACATTCATTACACAACAATGGCGTTACGAGTCACGGGTGTAGAGTACAGATGACAGAAAAATAAGGTATGTCTCTCACTAGTTAACACGTTTCAATAGCGTGTGGAGGACTTGGATTCAAATGCCTCTCGTATTTTCTTTTCTTAGTACATGACGTTCGTTTTTAACAGTTCAGTGAAGATCCATCACTAATAACCAACTCTAATGAACCAGTTAGTGTCAGCCATCGCTGGTTCAGGAATGTGGGTCAATAGTAATCAAAAAAATTGCTCTTACCCGACAAAAATATTAATTATTTCTGTTTATAGGAACGATTTTCCTTTGATTTTTCGAATAACGTGCTTTTTTTTTAAGGATCTTGCATAACTATAGGTGGATAACTACGGCCGGTAGGAGACAAGTCTTATTCAAATTATTTATCCTGGAATTGTTCCATGATTAATTACATAATGAATTTTATATTTTGAAGAAAATTAAAACTTTCCTACACCGAACTACATGTGAGAAGCGTGGTTTCCGAAGAATGCAAGGTACCGTTTTAGCAGTGACTCTTTTGCTCATAACAAGTCAGAAGGTAGCGTCCCTAAAGACTCCTTTGGGTGTGTCACCATGAAAACTAAACCTTTCTCTAAGATTTACCGACATTCCTGACTAAGAATTCAAATATAATCATTAATACTATTTTATATTTTGAAAATGTTATGCTACAATCTATATCAAAGCTATATATAAAAAAAATGTGCAAGTATTTTCACCAATATCTAGTATAAGTGATAATTTTGCTCAAAATATGCAGTGTGAGCAATGCCGAATAAATTTACAGTAAATTTCCTATTAAACCATACACTTAAAGAAGATCGGCTGTAAAGCCATTTGCAAATTGCCCTACTATTAAAAAAAGTTTTTGTAGGTGGAAAATCTTGTTCGAGAACATTATTTAACAGCCTTGTTCAAAAGTGACGAATCTGTGTCAAATCTCAGAGTAAATTATGGCTCTTCGAAATACCTGACATTGGTATTAAATGTTCATTCTTTTTGGTTGCGGTACCCATAAATGACCATTTGCGTATACTGAAATTATTTGTGGATCTATTTAAAATCAGTTGTACTTCTGTTAAAATGTTTGTTGATGAATTTATGAACTTATACTACAATAACAATATTTGTTAAACTTGCTTATTATTTATGTTTCAGCACTCATATTCGAGATGATGTTGATATACACGAAATGAAGAACACATGATAGTAAAAAAAAGTTTTTTCTTAGATATACGATGCCAACCTGTAATCTACATAACGGCAGCAAACCATATACGAAAGTGTTTTTTATTTATTTATTTTTTGCTGCACGCATGTTTCTAATCGACATAATTTAGATTCTAGCTAATAGGAAGGTGAGGGATACGGGGATACCACTGTTTTCTGGAGATGCTCTATAATGTTTCATCGCACGTCGAGCATTCTCTTACTTTTGAAATTCGTTCCCAAGTAGTGATTTGGTCGATTTAAACGGCTATGATACAAAGTCTATAAAACAACATTATTTGACCATAAGGTAACTATAGTTCTTGGTTCGGCGAGTGTTGTAGTCAGTTGTTAACAAGAATAGAGAAAAGTTTCAAATGAACTGAGCTCTTACTGTGTGGGAGGAAACATAAACATAAAAAAAATAATTACAAAATCTAATGGTAAAAAGGATAAGATCTCCAGATGTGTAGGTTTTTGCAGAGAAACTGAAAATTATCAAACCAAGTCTATCTATTTTTCCAGAGTCACCAATACCACAAAACAAAAGCGTTCTCTTCTGTTTTCATTATAGCTATTTTTTTTAAATAAGTAATTAACGTTATTCCAGTTTTTCAATTAAATTGCGTCACTTTCTGTTTAATTTTGTCATGTACTAATAATTAATTTTACTACAGTAGATCTCTTAAAAGCAGTGAAGAAACCAGAATTACCTTATAGGCATTATATTTCTTGAATATTCTTAACATTGATACTTATTTTGGGAATTCGCCAAGTGATTTGAAAAGTGTCATTCTTTCTAAAAAGTACAGTTATTATATCTCTTTAAAAAAATGAATTAAAATATTAAGAACATTTTAATTAGTTGATGACAACTTTAGACTAAATTTCAGAAGAGCTAGAGAGAGACAGGGAAATTAAACTAAAAAAATGTCATCGTTGAACCCAGCCATCTAGGATCCGTTCACAAACTCTGAGTTTCCACCTTCTCTGCTACCTCTGATCGGGACACGACGTAATTTGACAGCGTAAAATTTCTATATTCTGAATCTTTCACCAGGCCATAAGGATGGAAATTCAGAATAAAATTAGATTCATTGAAAAAACTAAGCTGGTATTGCCAGAGTTGGTAACCTCGTCTTCAGAATGCGGAATGGTAATTGGTAGACCAGAAAAGTCCAGTTAACTTAATCCAGATAAAAATCTACGCAAGGTGGAGGAACCGACTATTCGATTCTATTTGGCTTTCTTCTCTACGCCTATTCACTGGTTGTAGCTACGCTTGGGTATTGTAGAGGATTGATTCACTGGCGGCATGCGGGGTAAGCTTTAAGCTCTCCCTTTGGTATTATTATTATATTATTACTCCACGATTCACTAAAAGTGGGTGGCGGAGAGTGCATTACACCAATGGTGTGAAGAAATTACTATGATCTAGAAGATCGGTAAAAAATTGACACAAGTGTTTTAGGAAATTCAGTTTCTGAGGTAACGTGTTTTCTGGCTATCAAATATTAGTGTTAATATTTCTAACCACAATATCCAACCAATAACGAACCTTAATGAAAGGTGTGTACTGGATTTTATGAGTTGTTAATTACCCCTGGAGTGGTATTCAATTATGAATATTTAAATAAACTAATCCTGGAACCTTCTGATGTTCGTCAATTATAAGCTGTCCTTTTAAAGAGTGGCTGATAACTGATTTAGCAATGCCAGCCCACGAAGAATCATGGCTAAGAATTATATTACAATATTTCTACTGCATAAGAAGTAGAAATGTGTTATGGGCGAATGGTCCAATTCCTCACGAGCACATTTAAGCTTCCATTCATTTAAATTATAAGATAGAACATAATTAATTAATGTATTAACACAAATTAAAGGAATTATTGTTACTGAAATATTATAAGCACTGTCATAAAACACTCACTTTTTCTGTTATCCGCGTCAGTCCTCAAAAACAATACTTCACAACGCGTAACATAACTTTATTTCTTGACGTAATTACTGGCACACATTACAATATTACTAATATCGCCATAGTACAGAGCTTCAGCTTATCCGTGCATGCTTTTTGATAATTAGCACATGACTCTCCATTATACTTGTTCAACAACCAAAGATCTTAACACTAATTACCGCTACTGAGTTATGATATCCCGAAAGACTACACTTACTACTGACTGTGGAATCCCACAATACAATACAATCAAAATATATGGATCAATAAAGACTTTTATAAATATATACAATTAATTAAAGAAAATAACATGATTGGTGGGGTGCACAATGGTAACAATTTAAAAAAATTGAATTGCAAACTGCAGTTATAAATGTTCCTTCAATCTAAAGGTTAAAAAAAGAAAGAAAGAAAAAAAAAAATAAATAAATAAATAGAAGCCAGAATTTCGGAGTAGAGGAAGATGGGTGTACGAAATAATTTAATTTACCTCCACACCGTTAAATCAGCCACCGTCAGTATTTGGCTGCCAGATAGCGTTACAACCTTTGGAGAAGTACTTATTTTTTACAAGGATGGTATTGGATGGAACTATTGACAATATAGAAGAATTTACAATGAATTCAACAGATGTTAAAAACATTCCAGCGCTGACACCATTTACAAGCTAATTAATTAAAGAACTGTACAGATAAATATTTTGACGATGAGCTTTAATAAACAAAATATGGAATATATCTTAGTTGCAAGTTTTTGAAAAATTGAACGCTTTAATTTTCTTTGAACAAATCGGAAACATTTTGTACTGAATCAAGTTGGTAAAACAACAAGTAGTGCAGGCCGATAGGTTCGGAAGCTTTGTTTTCCTTTTCTCGCCGCTTTTTTCCCCATCCCTCCCCAAGCAGAAACTTTGCCGACACCCGCTATCAGATGGCCGCTCCTGACCTTCTTTGCTCGGTTCCATCTGCATTTGAACTTTTTCGTTCTATCGATCGAACTGCGGGATGGCCCACTGAACTGCTGAGAAAAGATTTTTGGGCTGAGCTATTCCCAAGAGCGAGCCAAGTAGCTCAGGCTGCAGACCGACGACTATGGGCTCAATCCCTGATGTAGTCGACGAGTTTTGTTCGAACCTGGACGTCTGGAACGAATCTACAGCTCCACACAGTCTTACTATCCATTGAGTAGCGAGGAAATTACTTCCTCGGAATCGTAAAGCACGGACGAAGCACTAGCTATATGTTTTTCTAA
>JARYHS010013630.1:351025848-351292307 GCA_031002005.1 Vandiemenella viatica
CATATTCCGTTTATGAAGTAACTATTTTAAGTTGCATGTTCTTAAATATTACAACTTTCATTTTTTTCCCCAATCATGCCTATCTTTTTTATTCTTGTTCCGCTATTGTAGAGTCAGCCCTTTTCGAGGATGTGACGAGTTTGGGATTTGCCCGTTTTGTCGCTGAGTCTGACGCCTCCCGGGGGGAAAGTTAGGTTGCAATCTATATGTGATACATATAGCTATGTTCAGTGTGTGTTCAGTGTGAGGTAAAGATTGGAGACCATCCCGGCATTCACCTAGGTGATGGCCGACATGTGGGTACCTGGTCTCTATACGCCGTGATCTAGTGAGCGGCGTCTCAGCGCACTGAGCCACCCTGCGGGTTCACCAATCACGTCTATACAGTTGCCTAAATATTTGTATGTACGGAATTTTTCATCTGAAATTAATGTTACGAAGAGGAGCAGCGGCAGATCACGCTGAATATAATACTTTAGGTTTCATTATAGGTGATTAGGTGAAGTCTTTCGAGAATATATTCCTGTATGCTTTTTGTTTCAAGGCTTTGATTCCTCCTTGTCACAAATAAGCTCTTGTTGAAGAGAAAATTCTTAACTTTTCAGTAGCGCCTCAAGGGATTATTCAAACGGTAGACGAACAGAAGCAGTCTTACATACGCACGCTGCTGCTGACATCTGTGATAGCCGATTATGATTACAGATTGCAATGTACATAGTCCTTACCGAAAATTATGCTTTGTGTTGTAAATATATTTGAAATGAAGTGAAGTCACAGAGTATGTACGATAATTTAGTTTAAAGGTCAAACACGCCCATAAAGGGCAGTGCGGAGCATCTTTTAAAAACAGATGAGTCGAAAAAGAAGTGGTTTTAATCCAAGCATGAACGGAATATAAATTAAATGAAAGAGGAAGTTTCGAATGAGAAACTCTCTATGAATTTGTAATTTTGACAAGTAGTGTGTAAATGTTAAATGTAACGTACACAGAAATGAAAGAGAATTAATGTATGGTTTGTAAGACCTTGTGTAATAATAGAAAGGAATCTATCATGAAAATAACCGAAGATAAGTAACAGTTGTGTATTATCTTGATAATATGAAGTGCAGCAATAAATTATATGATTAATGATATAAGGAAACTAAACGAATTATTCCAGAAAGTAAATAAATGAATGAAAATGACATTAAAGTAAAGTCCTTAAATTAAAGATTTTTCAGATGTTAAGGTGTCAGATTGAACCAGATATTTAAAGCCAACAAGAAGCAATTCCAATAACGCTAAATATCTGCTAAGTGTATAGAAGGAAGAGAGTAAAATTAAAAATGACACGTGATGCTGCGTACTGACATAATGTAATGTGCTATACTTCGAAAGGAAGGGAGTAGTGAAAAATATTACGACGTACCAGCAGCAACGCCTCACAAGATCTTCTCTGTAACAAATTCGCTGGAATAGAAGGAAATGTTGTCTCTCTTCACTAACGCTTTACGAAGACCTTTACATTTAAATATGCAGTTTTTACGTATATAGTGAGTTTCTAGATAATGGACCTAAGGACATGAATGAAAATCACCAATTTGGGGCTTTTCAGCTATTGAAATCGATCTTTTATGGTTTCATATTCGGGAAAATTCATGTTCAAACGTTTATTACATTTAAAGAAGCGTTCAGGAATTTGATCTATTCGGTAAAAGATGACGAATTTCCTTCTTCAAGCAGCCAAAGGTTCAAGAAACATAATCATTGGCTCGCCCCACCTTGCTGTTAAAGTAAGATATATTCAAGTGTTTAGATGTTCAATAATGATTAGAAAGAAATTGCTTACCAACCTACAAATACGTTGTTAGTGCATTTGTTCCCAACTGAATGTCAGTACCATTCAAATTTTTATATATCCACTGCTAAGCATAAATCATATAAATTGAACTTCTTTCGGTGATTGAAATTTATGATAAAAACTGTGTTATATGTATTATATGTTCTAGAACTTTATTTTCATGATCCTATATCATCGTTCATCACTCGTAAATAACAGTCCACAAGTTCTTTTAAAGCCGTCATACACTGCCGGAAGACGATGATAGATCAATGAATTCCCATGGTATTTATAGTTTTATTGTGTGCGGCGGAATGGCATTCATAGGTTTACTGCTTCCGGTGAAGTTTATCATAAAATGAATATGAGAGCTCATCCGTCGCAGAATGCTGAAAGAGAATCCAAAGGATCGACATAAATGTCTTGCATTAATAAGGCTGTATTCTTTATTGAAAAACAATAAGCGGTTATAGTGCTTGTATGCATAAGTAAATTTTATTTTCGTTATATTTTACTACAGTTCATCAGAGTAAATAAAAGTTCACTATGACTCAGAGCTAAGCTCGTTTGGCCATTTATATATCTACCGGCAGTCTCAAAGATCTCGATGAAAATCATGAATTAGGGGAATTTTTGGTTCAGAAATCGATTTCTCAGGATCGTATCTTCGGGATACTTCATTTTCATATGTTTATTACATTTTTACTATTCATTATTTTTATCTACCTTTTCTTTACGAAATTAACTACACAGGAACGATTCTTAAAGAAGTTCAACTATTCGGTAACAGATCAAGGATTCATTTGCTATTACGCTACGCAAAGCGATGAGCCAAACTACAGAGTTTTTTGGCGAGTACTTTAAAACACCAGTTTTCATACATGGTACACTTTATGTGGTATTTTCAAGACTCAAGAGGCTAAATAGATCAAATATTATCCTATTACAGGAGAATCCACGTCTTTATCGCAATATAGTGTCGAAAGAAGTCTTAGGTAAAGATGGAATTACATAAACATTTATTAATATTGAGCGAAGCTTGTTCAACCAATTACTTTAAACATAATGCAAAGTCACATGTATATGACAAATGCACTTATTAATCATAATAAAACATTTTTCATCTTCAGTATTTACACTTCATTCACATTTGTTTTTATGCAAATCGGTGCAGTGGAACTCTCCGACATTGATATACGATAAAGATTGCATTACGGCTTACAATAAGGTGTAAACGCTGGAATGTGGAAACCGTTAGATTGTGCATTACATTTAAATGTAAACACGCGTAGCTGAAATAGTAGTTACTGTTGCACCGAGACGAGAAAAATAAATAAACAAATTCTTGCCCATTGTAGATTTTGACATACTTATGAGTGCTGACACACAGCTGGTAAACCGTATAAGGAACGTTGAGCAGCACACACTCTGTTCATGAATGTCACTGTGAGTACCCTGTATGACGGGCTAAGAGATACAAAATCAGTGGGATGTCTCGATTCAGACTTGGAACCGTTCTTTTCCGATTTAATTTTCACTAAACGAATGCTTGAACTAGAAATTCGCATAGTTACGGAAGTTCAAAATTGTTGCAAACATAATTATTACCGCAAAATATTAAACGTGTCATTATAAGACACAGATAATGAAGAAATGGTAATTAATTCAATCCCGTAACCATAAAATTTCTGATGGGATTGAATTCTGCTTATTTCTGTAGGAAATTAAATCTCCACTTAGTTGGTCTTCAAGGGGTTTGGTTGTTTGGTGTTGTTAATGGCCCAAAATGGTTTCTTCAGCTTCAGACGAAAGTTAGGGGAACTGTAGTGCCTTGAGTAATTCTGGAATACTGAAAGTCATAAGAGTTAAACATTATCTTTTAAAATGCGGATGCTTGTTTTCTCCTGATGGTGAGATTTGGTGGCTATTATTATGTGTAAGCAAGACTCGGTGTACGCTTTGTTTACATGACTGCCCATTTACTGTGTCACACCAGCGAAAAAAGAGTAGAGATCGCCAGGCCCATTGTTAGTTTTTCTCCCCAGATGTCCAGGATGTTACATCATGTTACAAACAAAAGTATTTCTGGCCTCAAATTTTCTTCTGGTATTTGGCAAGTACTTTTCTTGCAGAGCGAACGAGATATATTTGGTGCAAATTATATTTCAGTCTTGTGCCAAAATATGTAGTCTTCATTTCAGCAACATATATCCGATAGTAAACTTTGAGAGGTTGGTTGTCTGTAATTAATGAACGTTTGCTCTTGAAGAAAAAAGAATACTAAAAGCTAATTAGGGAGAGTCCATAAACCACGTGGCTCGGTGTAGGGTAGAAAGCTAATCTGGGCTACATAGGGAAAAAAGAGGGGGGGGGGGTTACGAGCCAAACCACGTAGCTATTCATTCATATTATATGTCACTGTTAAAATAAAGCACAGAACACACAAAGCATGTGCATATCTATTTCCGACATTTAAGTACCTCCGTATATAATTTACGATAGTCTGACAAGAGAAAACAGTACAAAATGTCTTCTAGAATCAATAGGGGAAAAAGCTACGTGCTACGCAGGGGAGGGAGGGGGGAGGGGAGTAGAGGCTATAGTCTCGTCAGGCTGCGTGGAAAGGGGGAGGGGTTGTTCACAGGATGCCAAAATTGAGCTACGTAATTTATGAACGCTCCCTTAAGACTATTCCAATTTCGAAAAGCTGGGATTTGGACTTAAGTGTTTGACTACTCTTCGCTGTATCTGAACACGTAATTTCACTAAGATAATTATGTGGTGCTCTTGCCTATATACGTAAACAGCAAATTATGTTTACTACATGAAGTACTGTAATCACGAACTAAACTATCGATGTTGAATCTTTCTGCGGAAGTTTCTGAAAATGGCGCGAAGAAGGGTTTTTAAAACCGGTAATTTTTACGTCTGCTTTCTGTGTTATTTTGGTTAACAGCATGTAATGTCTAGAATTATTATAATATTTATAATACTGTCTACAGATTTAATGTGATGGCTCAGTGCTGAACTATATCAGAATGTTTCTCTTCTTTACTTGGTCACCCATGCTTGATAGCTGATCTGGAATGAGGTACTCCTATATGGCAGCTTTAGTTGGAAACAAATCTTATGTGGTTCCTACTTTTCATACGATACCACAATATGGCTCATGGCAACACCATATTCATTTTTCTGCGCAGTCGTCTCTGTTGGAACCTCTGATTAAAAAAAATTGCAAATCGCGTCTCCAAATAGGTTGAATTGATGTATTCATTAGCGTTGGTAGTCAATAGATTGTCGGCAGCGGGTAACAATGTTTGTACGCGGTCACGTTGTGCGCGGGAAACTGGGAACCTAACGACAATATTGAACTAAACTGAAACTGCATTAATTTTCTCCGGTACCTTAAATGACTTCGGCAGATTAAACTAGTAAACCAATTACATCACAAATACAATTACTCAAACCCTCGTGTGCTTGATTGCAGTTGCAAATATTCTCCAAAGTGAAGCTTCACATCTACAAGGTCGGGCGTTTTGGCACCTCACTGCCGATAAAATGTTTCACGAAGGAAGTTTATTTAGGGGTTAAAATCAGTTGTATAGTTCCTAAAGATTTTTTTCTGTACTTGTTAGCTTTACTGTCCAAAACGCTTTTGAGTATTCAATAGGTAGAAAAAACAGATATCAGTCTGAGAACAGAATTATCAGGCTATTTTTCACAGATGATGCTATTTTTTTATTGATTTAATTGCGATGGAGTACACGCTTCGGTGGTAATTTCCTTAGTGATCTAATTTCTCCCTTTTATTTTTTAATTATCTTATATAATTTGAATGTTAAATTCCTCCCGATATACTTTTGCGATTTACAAATTTTAATTTTTAGTTTCTTAAGCGTTTTTGGTAAATTATTCATCACTTCAACTGCTAATTTGCTCCAATCCCCTGCAAAAGAAAAATTTCTCACTCCCTTATGCATGAAATCCCCATCCATGCACTATTCCTAATTGTTCGACCAATATCCCTCCAATCCCCAACACCAACATATTCCTTGTACATTCCTAGCACTCTCTTCGCCATCCTACTGTCCTCCAATGAATCTCAATCCAGCTTCTTTATCATATCAGATACTGACTGGGTCTTGCTATAATTTCCACAAAAAAATCTTAATGCTCTTCTTTGCACACCTACCAACTCCTGTATTTGATGACAAAATGTGGGTCCCAAACTACACCACCATATTCAACAAATGGTCTGACCAAAGCTTTGTAACCCAATTTCCTTTCTTCTCTGGCATATCCTCTCATTACGATCTCCAGTAAATGCAGGATTTTTTTAACCTTTTCCTACCACCAGCCCATTGTGCTCTGCCCAGTTGAGTTTATTATCAAACGTTATGCGAAGATATTTACACTTCAAGCCTTCGAGAAGTAATTCTGACCGCACTCTATAATCATAAACAATCTATAGTTTTTTTATCTGTGTAATCCTGTCTGTAGTCTGGTTTGTGAAGGGGTTCCCTCCATTGCCTATAGATAGCATTTATCTTTTCACGTGATGCTGATATTTTATACATAAAGATTCTCCAAACTGATTGAAAATTTTTATTTTAAAACGTGTTGAACTCACCATGCTGCTCCATTGTGATGTAGTTGGATCCATAATATCTATATAAAATGAAGTATTATTTTGTATCTGAGGTTTCACGTGCGGAGTAGAAGAGCGCTCCACCTTACTGTCGACCAGAGACAATATATTTAGACTGTTCAACTATGACGTAGTGATTTTCAACCAAAGTTGAATTAAAAATCATAAAAGAGGTGCTATACATATAGGTTATGTAGCATAGTTTTTCCCTAAAATACAACTTTTAAAATTAATTTGAATATTTAATTTAATTTAATTGCAATGGAGCACACACTCTGGTGGCAATTTCCCTAAACACCCATCTTCCCCCTTTCCTGCGCCCACCTACATTTGCCCTCTACAAATTATAACTTTAAATTCTTTCAACGTTTTCGGTAAATTATTCATCATTTCCCTTGGTTAACTTATTCCAATCCCTGAAACCCTTAACTAAAAAAGAGAATTTTCCCACCTCCTTGTGCCTGAAATCGAGTGCCAGCTTGTGGTCATGGTCATATTTTGTTAGTTGATATACATATAAATACTGTTAGTGCCAGAGCCACGCGGGAGTGTGGGAAGGCTACAGAAAACTGCATAGAGGCCTGATAAGTTGTCCGTGGCCGAGGAGGAATTTTGGTTTGTGAGTAGTCAGAGAGTGGCAGAGGTACACGTTTAGTGTGGTCGAGAAATACTGTATGAATATTGGTGGTAGTATATAAATGTTAATCCTGCCACGCGAAGTGAATGGAACAGAATATAAACTGATCCTTAAAATCAGATTCACTCTTGTAATATAACAAAGGAATATTAGAATTTATGTTCTGTAATCGTTCTTGACCGAATTGATGAATTTAGTCGGCTCAGAAGATCCAGAATACCGAGGAGGAACGACGGTAAACAATAAACAAACCCCTCACCACGTACAGCGTTTTGTATAATCTAATTGCTATATCGCTGCCTGAATGTTCACTTCTACATCGTCTACAACTGCGTTAACAGAACTAGAGGAGTTTATTAGGGCAGATTAGAGGCGTTGTTACACATAATGCTAATGCATCCTGATAGCTAACTTTCTACTCCTGCGATACACGTTAAAGTACAAAAACTCTTTTGTGATATGAAATGGCGATCAAGGAATTTTAACGTATCATCTAGTTTCTGTGTCTTTCCATGATCTCTTCATTATGTTGCACGCAACAGCGTGTCTGCTATTGTGTGTATATGAATTTTCTTCTTTTAAATAAATGTTCAAATAGTGCCTTCAGATTTAGATTTTCCAGTACCATATGAATAACAAACATGAATCACAGTGTTAAGTTTGATAATAAACTGTGAAATGAATGTTATTTGTCACTTATGTTCCGTAAATTTATATCCAGATTATTGCAAATTCTATCAGACTGTGATCCAGTTGGTATAAAGATACTAACGATTAAAACTGTGGCAAAATGTTGATATAATCTTTTTATAGTTGGTAAACGGTTGAAGATTAACTCAAGAATTGCGTAACTTGTTTTAAGGCAAGTTATTTTCACTTCACATTCTAAGCATTCTAGGCATTAAATTTTTGTTAAAATAATAATTCACATTATTTCTTCATACGTGCATTTTTCCCTAAAAGCAGATTTTAATTTCCATAATTTCCAAAAAATGTGTGTTTCAGTGAAGATTCCAAAGCCCACGAACATTTTACAAATCTGATATGTAAATGGAGACTTTCCCGGCGTATTGATTCAATAAAAGGTTCTCGGGAGTCCAGCCGGATGGTGTCATAAAACGACGACGTTTCGACAACCGCAACTTCCACCTCATTTTGAAACACAAAAAAATAGCAAGATGTTTCATTTAGTTGCCATTCCCTTGACTGATGGCTTACATCTAAAGTCATGTGTTCGATTTCGTGCTGATACCCTCTGCTTGCGGTAGAGCGGTTTAGCAACGGTGAGCGTGGTCAGCGCTTGGATGGGTGACCGTTTTGGCTCCATACGCAGTCCGCAACGCTGATACCCTCACTTCCAGCGCGCTGATTGGGCGTCCTGGCAATCCTCCATACACGACATTCGAATTTCGGCGGCAGCACTTTTAACCCAAGGGTTAAGGAAGTAAGATTGAGCTTCGGTGGGTCGGCGAAGGAAGTGTCAGCGAAGTCAGTCTGTTTGTGATTTCCTAGAAGCAACATCTAAATAGACCTGATGAAACAACCGAGCAGGTTGTCGAAACGGCTGGACTCCCGAGAACCTTTTATTGATTTTACAAATCTGTTTACAAGAAGTTCCTTGAATACTGGTCTTTTTCCTTTTAAACGCCGTAATCCAAACTACCAGCTGTAGACTGTTATATTATCTTTATCAGGGAAGTTCCTGAAGTAAGGGATGGGCCATTTACTCACACAGATCTTTTGAAGCACTGCAATGAATGGAAGAGTTTTTATACAAACACATTAAGCCAACATTTTAAGACCGGATTCAGCGGAACACTTTGATACTCGGACCAGCGGTGTTACGCTGCTAATGATGCATTGAATTAGCAGGAAGTAACGGTCTACAGCCATCTGTAACAGGCGCAAAACAGCACAACACACTGTCCATTTCATATTAGTTAACCCAGCATATTTTTTTAACTCGATTAAGTACTGAACCTACGCACTTGTAATGCTGTCTTGGAGAATGCCAACTTCCACCTCATTTTGAAACACAAAAAAATAGCAAGATGTTTCATTTAGTTGCCATTCCCTTGACTGATGGCTTACATCTAAAGTCATGTGTTCGATTTCGTGCTTAATGGAATCCTTAACTCAATGTATTTTATCTCAAATTCGGCACAAGTACGGTAGGTGCTACGATTTGTTCTTCTGCAATTACACATATCTTAACAAATTGCGACTCTATACGCAGCCTTACAGACGACCTTAGTGAATTACTTCTTGTTACCGATATTCGCTGTTGGAAGCTCGTGATGTTTACCACTGTTGATTTCATATTTGTTTTCAGAATGGCACTTTCACTCATTTGAAAAACTGAAATCGACATTCACCCTGAAATTGGTGATAGTGCATCGCATTTACCATGTTTCATGTTATTCGGTCACCTACCAGCAGCATGTACTTCCAATATTTTTATTTTTTATTTTCGGGCTTTAAGAAGTCTTTAGAAGCAGAATAGGATCCGAGATAGTATCGGGAATGAATTCGGCAATGACCTTGTAAAGGCAAAATCCTGGAAAACCGAAACCTGGATGCCTGGGCGGAGACTTAAGCCCACGACCTTCCGAATGACAGGCCAGAGGATTATAACAAAACCCACACGGCTAAGTATATCCAACATTAACATGATTAACAGATATGTATTCACTTAAATGCAGTTCAATATGGGCAAAATTTTAAAATTTTCACACCACCACCACTCTCCAGATTTTTGAATGAATCAAGGATGTAAAAGAGCAATTTATAAATTTATCCATTCTTCCTTTGTCTAGGTATTGAGTTTAATTCTAAGTAGGAGACAACTTTAGAGTGTTTGCGAAAACTTCAAAAGTATACCTCTGAAAAACAAAGTGGTTAACATTTTTTTATACCTTTTATCTGAATCAGAAAGAAAAATTTATTATGCGGAAGGCTGTATAAAAACCTGAGTAAAAAACTAGCCAAATATTTTTTTATGGAGCGTATTACTGTATGGGACAGAAATATGGACGCAACGCAAAGAAAATCTAAAGTGGTAGGAAGCTTTTAAAATGTGAATATGGAGGAGGATGAAGAAAGTAAGTTGGAAAGACAAAGTAAGAAATGAAGAAGTGCTGAAACGAGTAGGAGAACAAACGTCACTCATAAAAACAATAGGAATTGGATTGGTCACTTGTTGAGTAATGTTTACCTGCTTAAAACTGCTCTGGAGGGGATTGTAAACGGAGGGAAAAGAAGAGGTCGGCGAAGGAAGAAAATGATTGATCACATAATGATAAATAGGAAATATATAGAGACTAAGAGAATGGCGCAACAAAGGGAGGCTTGGAAGGCTGTCACTGTGCATGGACCTCCTGAATAGCAGAAAACCCTTGATGATGACGACGATATGAATCAGTAATAAGTGGATCGTTCCATTGCAGCATAAACTGGCCTCAAAGTCTTTGTGACGGTTTCCTTCTTCCTTGTAATCAGGTGACTATAGAGAACCAATGATTTAGACTAAATAATAGTTTTCAACATGTTTTCTAAAACGTCATTTTAATCGTCCAGAATCTAGACGATTAAAATTACTATCTAGACTCTAGATAGTAAATATGACACAAAAAAACTTAATCTTAGTCTAATAATTTCGGCAAAAGTGTTGTTAAGAATCCTTTTTGTGTATGGACGGAGTCGTATAAAAGTCCTACCGTAAACTCCATGTAACTGTGGGTGTGGAAGCACTCCAGTCGTTTGATTGCTCTTCAATCGAATTACACGAGATTGTGCAGTCATCAGCGTCACGTAGTGGCGCCTGCGTTCAATGAGTCGGTATAGGAATGGACCTGCAGCTAAATGTAAGCCACTGCTAGGCTTCCAATAGAGTGCATAAGCTCCTTTAAAGGTATTGGCGTCAAAGATTAATTATTCTATTTATTACAGCGCTCAGTAATGATGAAAACTTTTAAATAATGCGAGGAAGACATGTTTGATTAGAGTGAAAGTGATCGAATTCGCAACAATTTCATTTTCTCTTAGTGATCTGATGGCAATTTTATGTAGGAAATAGACCGAAAACTTTTCAGAAAACTTTAAATTTATAAGATAAAAAGTAACTCACTTGTTATAAACATTATTCTCAGGATGCTATCGTCACATTGTATCAGCTCCAGGATCTAGTAGACTCATAGAAAATACTATAGCAGGCACTTCTTCTGTATAAGAAGATTAAAACCTGAAGTGGATTCGATAGAACCCAAGAGCGTATTGCAACACCCGGATGCCAATCTAGTATAAATACAGCCACAAGACGGTTCTTACCAAAAAGTCGTTTTTCAGTTGAGTCCTAAACAGTTCTGCCGTACCTAATAACTGAATAAGCGATGGTTTACCTTAGTTTGTTTTCTTGGTTTCTTTCGCAATAGAGAACATACTATTCTGGCATTTGAACGCTGAAGCTCTCCTTCCGCAGTTGTTTCAAAAAGGATGTTTGCTGGCATAATATTATTATTAGAGATTCACGGTTGCTTATTTCGAGGTCATTAGAGTCAATATACGAGGGAATATTCGGTCGTAACATTCTAACTGAATTATCCTGTCAATCGACTGGGGTGATATCGAGAAACTATATAGTCGAAATTAGGAAAGTGGGAACTTGGATCGAAATCACGTCCTCCCGAAGGCTGGGTCTGTACCTTAAACGTTCACCCAATAAGTTTAGTATATCACGGAACTGCTTATCTATAAAAATGCTTTACCAGAAAACCTCACTCTCTTTGTGTCATGGGTCTGCTTCGGCAAGTAAATTCCATATTAATCAATGGCTTTTCACAGGATAGAGATGAATAAAAGTTTTTAAGAAATCCTGTTTGTAAATCTTCTTAGAAGAAGAATACCTAATACATCATCATGTTGACTAAACAATTACTAAGCTGAATTTAATGGAAGTAATTGCGAAATCGAGTATATGTAACAGTAAGATAAGCAGATATTAAACAAAAAATAAATAAATCCATTGCCGTGAACGTAATAACTAAAAGCGCTCTAAAATATTGAAACTGAATTAATTCTCTAAGTTATCTTTTGTGCCGATTGAACCAATCACCATGATACAGACTAGAGGGGAAAATCAATTCTGTGAAAATAAGTCCTTGAATGTCTGAGTACGTAATTGATTTTAAATCTCCAGCTAAATTAAATTTGAGGAAGGTTTATTTGAATCTTAAATTGGCTGCCATGTTCGGTGTGGTTGCTCAGAGGGGAGAGGAAAATTTGTCCTCGCACCTCTCAAGATTCGCCGTGAGCTCAGATGGCAAATCCCCATTGCTGATCGGCTCCCGTCGCAAAGCAGTGGAGATCAGATTCGAAAATTTGCGCAGCGCTGAGTTACTCTCTTTCCGTGATCCTCAAATACGTACAACTTCGACCCCGGTGAGTGTTGGTTAGCACTCAGAGCGCTTAACGGTGCACCGGGAGGACGCGGGTTCGAATCCCCGTCCGGGCATCCAGATTTGGATTTTCCATGGTTTCCCAGAATCACTCCCGGCGAATACCGGAATGCTACTCATTTACGTACGGTTTATTATCACATTTTATTTAGTAACGAGTAGCCTGCTTCTATCTTCATCTTTTTCTACTTCACAGCTTTTTCCCAACACTTTGGATTCAGCTGTGTTCGATGAAGTAGACTCAGCGTTGGCATGATCAAATTTGGAGCTATGGTTTTACGGCCGCATGCCCTTGCTGACACAAAGCAATTCATACTTATTGTACTAAATACTAATGGGGGAAGTGAAGTATTGCCAACGTCTGAGAAACGTGAAGTATGTTCTGTGTGGCTGAAAGTGGTATTTTTTGTTTGTGAAATGTGTAGTTCATGAAGCGTATATTGGGTACCGTGCCGCCATTTGCCTTGAGGGTTGTGGAAAACCGTTTAAAAACGCTGTAAGAACGACCAGTACGAGGGAACATGGGCTGTACCTCGCCGGTACAGCAAGCGGCGCTTCAGCGCACTGATCATCACTGGCGGGTATTGCCTCTGATTATGTGTCCACCAAAAATTAAAAAAGAAATCAGGTGGAAGAATGCCCGCTCAATCTACAGCTTAAGCTTTAGATTTGCGAGACCCCTCGTTTCAGGTAATAAACGTGGTCAATTGACTGCATTTAGTTCAAATTAAGTAGCTTACTCTCCATAATAAGAAAAAGAGAAGGACCTGGGTAAAATATGTGGACAATGAAACTTAGCAGAAAATTATTTCACATCATTCTGGTTTCAGTTTACGGTATTACAAGTCTCTAGAGATAGTGTGACATCAGTGTTCACAGAATTTTGTTGCAACATTCATTACACAACAATGGCGTTACGAGTCACGGCTGTAGGGTACAGATGACAGAAAAATGAGGTATGTCTCTCACTAGTTAACACGTTTCAATAGCGTGTGGAGGACTTGGATTCAAATGCCCTCGTATTTTCTTTTCTTAGTACATGACGTTCGTTTTTAACAGTTCAGTGAAGATCCATCACTAATAACCAACTCTAATTACTACGACGTCAACCAGTTAGTGTCAGCCATCGCTGGTTCAGGAATGTGGGTCAATATTAATCAAACATTGCTCTTACCCGACAAAAATATTAATTATTTCTGTTTATAGGAACGATTTTCCTTTGATTTTTCGAATAACGTGCTTTTTTTAAGGATCTTGCATAACTATAGGTGGATAACTACGGTCGGTAGGAGACGTCTTATTCAAATTATTTCTCCTTGAATTGTTCCATGATTAATTACATAATGAATTTTATATTTTGAAGAAAATTAAAACTTTCCTACACCGAACTACATGTGAGAAGCGTGGTTTCCGAAGAATGCAAGGTTCCGTTTTAGCAGTGACTCTTTTGCTCGTAACAAGTCAGAAGGTAGCGTCCCTAAAGACTCCCTTTGGGTGTGTCACCATGACAACTAAACCTTTCTCTAAGATTTACCGACATTGCTGACTAAGAATTCAAATATAATCATTAATACTATTTTATATTTTGAAAATGTTATGCTACAATCTATATCAAAGCTATATATAAAAAAATGTGCAAGTATTTTCACCAACATCTAGTACGTTTTTTCGAGTGATAACTTTGCTCAAAATATGCAGTGTGAGCAATGCCGAATAAATTTACAGTAAATTTCCTATTAAACCATACACTTAAAGAAGATCGGCTGTAAAGCCATTTGCAAACTGCCCTACTATTAAAAAAAGTTTTTGTAGGTGAAAAATCTTGTTCGAGAACATTATTTAACACCCTTGTTCAAAAGTGACGAATATGTGTCAAATCTCAGAGTAAATTATGGCTCTACGAAATACCTGACATTGGTATTAAATGTTCATTCTTTTTGGTTGCGGTACCCATAAATGACCATTTGCGTATACTGAAATTATTTGTGGATCTATTTAAAATCAGTTGTACTTCTGTTTAAATGTTTGTTGATGAATTTATGAACTAATGCTACAATAACAATATTTGTTAAACTTGCTTATTATTTATGTTTCAGCACTCATATTCGAGATGATGTTGATATACACGATATGAAGAACACACGATGGTAAAAAAAAGTTTCTTCTTAGATATACGAGGCCAACCTGTAATCTACATAACGGCAGCAATCCATATACGAAAGTGTTTTTTATTTATTTATTTTTTGCTGCACGCATGTTTCTAATCGACATAACTTAGATTCTAGCTAATAGGAAGGTGAGGGATACAGGGATACCACTGTTTTCTGGAGATGCTCTATAATGTTTCATCGCACGTCGAGCATTCTCTTACTTTTGAAATTCGTTTCCAAGAAGTGATTTGGTCGATTTAAACGGCTATGATACAAAGTCTATAAAACAACATTATTTGACCATAAGGTATCTATATTTCTTGGTTCTGCGAGTGTTGTAGTCAGTTGTTAACAAGAATAGCGAAAAGTTTCAAATGAACTGAGCTCTTACTGTGTGGGAAGAAACATAAACATAAAAAAAATAATTACAAAATCTAATGGTAAAAAGGATAAGATCTCCAGATGTGTAGGTTTTTGCAGAGAAACTGAAATTTATCAAACCAAGTCTATCTACTTTCCCAGAGTCACCAAAACCACAAAACAAAAGCATTCTCTTCTGTTTTCATTATAGCTATTTTTTTTAAATAAGTAATTGACGTTAGTCCAGTTTTTCAATTAAATTGCGTCACTTTCTGTTTAATTTTGTCATGTACTAATAATTAATTTTACTACAGTGGATCTCTTAAAAGCAGTGAAGAAACCAGAATTACCTTATAGGCATTATATTTCTTGAATATTCTTAACATTGATACTTATTTTGGGAATTCGCCAAGTGATTTGAAAAGTGTCATTCTTTCTAAAAATAATAATAATAATAATAATAATAAAATGTACAGTTATTATATCTCTTTAAAAAAATGAATTAAAATAGTAAGAACATTTTAATTAGTTGATGACAACTTTAGACTAAATTTGAGAAGAGCTAGAGAGAGACAGGGAAATTAAACTATAAAAATGTCATCGTCGAACCCAGAAATCTAGGATCCGTTCACAAACTCTGAGTTTCCACCTTCTCTGCTACCTTTGATCGGGACACGACGTAATTTGACAGCGTAAAATTTCTATATTCTGAATCTTTCACCAGGCCATAAGGATGGAAATTCAGAATAAAATTAGATTCATTGAAAAAACTAAGCTGGTATTGCCAGAGTTGGTAACCTCGTCTTCAGAATGCGGAATGGTAATTGGTAGACCAGAAAAGTCCAGTTAACTTAATCCAGATAAAAATCTACGCAAGGTGGAGGAACCGACTATTCGATTCTATTTGGCTTTCTTCTCTACGCCTATTCACTGGTTGTAGCTACGCTTGGGTATTGTAGAGGATTGATTCACTGGCGGCATGCGGGGTAAGCTTTAAGCTCTCCCTTTGGTATTATTATTATTATTACTCCACGATTCACTAAAAGTGGGTGGCGGAGAGTGCATTACACCAATGGTGTGAAGAAATTACTATGATCTAGAAGATCGGTAAAAAATTGACAGGTGTTTTAGGAAATTCAGTTTCTGAGGTAACGTGTTTTCTGGCTATCAAATATTAGTGTTATATATTTCTAACCACAATATCCAACCAATAACGAACCTTAATGAAAGGTGTGTACTGGATTTTATGAGTTGTTAATTACCCCTGGAGTGGTATTCAATTATGAATATTTAAATAAACTAATCCTGGAACCTTCTGATGTTCGTCAATTATAAGCTGTCCTTTTAAAGAGTGGCTGATAACTGATTTAGCAATGCCAGCCCACGAAGAATCATGGCTAAGAATTATATTACAATATTTCTACTGCATAAGAAGTAGAAATGTGTTATGGGCGAATGGTCCAATTCCTCACGAGCACATTTAAGCTTCCATTCATTTAAATTATAAGATAGAACATAATTAATTAATGTATTAACACAAATTAAAGGAATTATTGTTACTGAAATATTATAAGCACTGTCATAAAACACTCACTTTTTCTGTTATCCGCGTCAGTCCTCAAAAACAATACTTCACAACGCGTAACATAACTTTATTTCTTGACGTAATTACTGGCACACATTACAATATTACTAATATCGCCATAGTACAGAGCTTCAGCTTATCCGTGCATGCTTTTTGATAATTAGCACATGACTCTCCATTATACTTGTTCAACAACCAAAGATCTTAACACTAATTACCGCTACTGAGTTATGATATCCCGAAAGACTACACTTACTACTGACTGTGGAATCCCACAATACAATACAATCAAAATATATGGATCAATAAAGACTTTTATAAATATATACAATTAATTAAAGAAAATAACATGATTGGTGGGGTGCACAATGGTAACAATTTAAAAAAATTGAATTGCAAACTGCAGTTATAAATGTTCCTTCAATCTAAACGTTAAAAAAAATAGAAGCCAGAATTTCGGAGTAGAGGAAGATGGGTGTACGAAATAATTTAATTTACCTCCACACCGTTAAATCAGCCACCGTCAGTATTTGGCTGCCAGATAGCGTTACAACCTTTGGAGAAGTACTTATTTTTTACAAGGATGGTATTGGATGGAACTATTGACAATATAGAAGAATTTACAATGAATTCAACAGCGCTGACACCATTTACAAGCTAATTAATTAAAGAACTGTACAGATAAATATTTTGACGATGAGCTTTAATAAACAAAATATGGAATATATCTTACTTGCAAGTTTTTGAAAAATTGAACGCTTTAATTTTCTTTCAACAAATCGGAAACATTTTGTACTGAATCAAGTTGGTAAAACAAACAAGTAGTGCAGGCCGATAGGTTCGGAGAGCTTTGTTTTCCTTTTCTCGCCGCTTTTTTCCCCATCCCCTCCCCAAGCAGAAACTTTGCCGACACCCGCTATCAGATGGCCGCTCCTGACCTTCTTTGCTCGGTTCCATCTGCATTTGAACTTTTTCGTTCTATCGATCGAACTGCGGGATGGCCCACTGAACTGCTGAGAAAAGATTTTTGGGCTGAGCTATTCCCAAGAGCGAGCCAAGTAGCTCAGGCTGCAGACCGACAACATATGGGCTCAATCCCTGATGTAGTCGACGAGTTTTGTTCGAACCTGGACGTCTGGAACGAATCTACAGCTCCACACAGTCTTACTATCCATTGAGTAGCGAGGAAATTACTTCCTCGGAATCGTAAAGCACGGACGAAGCACTAGCTGTATGTTTTCTAATGCCAAAAGTTGAGCTCTATCTGAGCGAATCATGTGAAACGTTACCATATCTGTTCAGTGTTATGTTGCTTGAAGTATTACTATCGTGGAACTTGGCGATAAACAGAGTCTACGGTCTGTTCAGATCGGGGTTTCCTTTTCCAAATGTAACAGTTATGTTGCCAAAATACGGCCATGTTACGAAATAAAATTCAATCTCAGCTCGTTGTTTGACGGAATGAAAATAATTCGCCAAATGCTGTTTAGAAAACAGTGGTTTTGAAGGATACGGTCTGACGCCCCTTGTATTCTTTTAGCAGGTTTAGTTTTGAGCATGCTCTCGGATTTTCACTTAATTGCACAGTTTAGAATGTCCTCATTAGTGAACAGAATAAAGATCACATAATTGGTGCTACAAATGAACGACATACAGTCATCTGGAATAACAAAGTGGAAAAATAAGCTTGCACTGTACGACTAAGATTTTATTTAATTTTCTGAACTGGTTTGGAATACTTGTAATGATCCCAAACGAAATGAATCTGTAAATAGCAAGTTAATTTAACCAACTAACTGATACCTTACATATGAATTCTGAGGGGAAATCGGATAAATGTTAAATAAGTACAAAAAAGGTAACATTGTTGTATCAAGAACAATTTTTTTTTTACAGGAAACATCTACTTTATTTAGAAGACACTTGTGATAAATATTAGCTGCCATATGATTAAAAGAACTGTTATTCTGCAGTAATAATATTGTGACGCAGTTTCACGGTCTCATGGCTTTCCCTACAGCTAACTAAAGCACATTATGTGATATAACATGATGAGACATGTACTAAACTAAAGTGTGATGATCGGAGGTATCTTGTGACAGGGTATCAGAAACAAGTTGCTAAGATTTGTTTTTAGTATAATTTCTTTGCTAAATACAAAAGGAAAGGCATTAAAACGGTCTGCCTCCTTCGAACTCATTTATGAAATAAACATGCAATTATTCACAGCTGTATGCCCTGCGGTATACGTTATCTTTACTTTTATTGTGGTTTCTAACTACATTTCTTCTGAAACTTTTATGTCCACCGAGAACTTTAAATTAAACGAGTGGAATGGTGTTAATTAAGGGAGCGCTTGAATATCGTCGGTGTTAGAACTCGAGGGAATTAATTCGCTGATTCAATTAACCGACTATGCCTATCTGCTGTTGCACTCGAGGCTCATGTCTGGAAGTGGTTGAGGTAGTGTCGAAAAACACGATGAAGGGCAATACTAGAAACTTACTTAGCTCATTTTGTTTGAAAGAAATAATAATGATTTTACGGGTTTCTCTGATATAATGATAAGGAGGATTAGCTTCCAAGATAAATATATGCGGAAGATTAATTTGTTTATGGTTTTACGTCTCATCGAGTTGGGAGGGAATTTAGTTTAATTTAATTGCAATGGAGCACACGATCCTGTGGCCATTTCCCTACACACCGCTCTTCCCCCTTTCCTGAACCCACCTACATTTGCCCTCTTCAAATTTTAACTTTAAATTCTTTCAACGTTTTCGGTAAATTATTCATCATTTCCCTTGGTAACTTATTCCAGTCCTTGATACCTTTACCTAAAAAAGAGAATTTTCCCATACCCTTGTGCCTGAAATCGAGTGCCAGCTTGTGGTCATGGTCATCTTTTCCCTTCCTTGCACTACTTTTCTTACCTACACCAATATCTTTCCCTGCCTCATCGCCAGTATACGCCCTGTACATTCCCATGACCCTCCTCATTCTCCTCCTGTCTTGCAATGAATCCCATTCCTACTCCTTTATCATATCTGTTACTGATTGCATTCTGCGATAATTTCCAGAAACAAATCTAGTAGCCATTTTTTGCACCCTCTCCAACTCCTGTATTTGATACGCAAAATGTGGGTCCCATACTACTTTTCTATATTTGAGCAATGGTCTGAGCAAAGTTTTGTAACCGAATTCCTTTACTTCTCTCGTACATCCTCTCATCACTATCTCCAACAAGTGCAGAATTTTTAAACTTTTTCCTACCACTTGTCCAATGTGTCCTGCCCTTTTAAGCCTGTTATCAAATGGGATGCCAAGATATTTACATTTCAAGTCTTCAGGAAGCAATTCTTTCCCCACCTTATGAAAATTAGGGCTGAATAATGGGAAGGAAGTCGTCCATGACCTTTTGAAGGAACCATCATAGTATCCGCCTGATGGGATTTCAGGAAATCATCAAAGATCGAAATCTGGATGGTCGGACGGAAATCTGAACCCTTGTCCTCCCGGATGCAAGGCGTTACTAAGCTCCCACCCCTCCGGCGAAGACGCTTTGCAAGTTGTTTAGTTGCTCATTTATGAAAGTTGGTAGCTATGCGAATATTCTAATTGTTCTGTGCTCATGCCGCATGCAGTTTTTATTCTGAGTTTATTCTTGGAATCCAAGATTAAGTCCCGGTTGAAAAACTCGTTATTACTTAGCGTAGAATGATCACTATTGGTAGCATTTTAAATTTATCGGGGAAGGAAATAAGATAAACAATACAAGGGAACAGAAGTTTGACAATATGTTAGTGATCAAAGGAGACTTGACAAGTGATTGAGGAGAGCACGAGAGGAGCAACATGTTGGTTGTAAAGCCTGGTGAAAATTTTGTGACGCCTCATTTTGCAGAAGGAGTAAATGAAGCAGTAATGACGGATATTAGAGGAATCAGCAGTCCACTAGCCCAGACTACAGGTGGTTATAGGTACAATTATAAAAAGTCACACATCTCAGAAAAGTTCGGTATATGGAAGAAGAGCACTAGTAATGTGGAGAGGATGTGGGAAGAGTTAAAGGAGATTCTAAGGAAGGGAGAAGAAGGTTTGTTCCAAAAAAGAAAATAAGGATACATATAGAAGCTACATTCTATAATAGAAGGTGAATCAGTTACAGAGGTTAGTCAGAAGTGTCACAAGAGACAACAAGGTAGTAGCGAATACTCGAAACAGCTAAACCAGAATTAACAGCAACTGATAGAGAAGGTAGGTTTATGAAGAATATTATGAGTGCAGGAGGACCACTGAATGCTGCACCTACAAATTTCTATGGCTATGTTAGAATAATAATTGGAAGGTAATTGTCGACAAGTATAGGAAAGAAGTTACTGTGGATCCGAAGAAGGCAGAGACAGGACGTAACTGATTTGATGAGACCATAAGGGACTATCGTCCTAGAATAGGAGGGAGTAAATCAAAGGAGGAGCTTCTCCACGTAAATAGAAAAGAACAGAATAATAAAAAAAAACTATTGATAGATCCTGTTGGTATTACGAGGGAATTAATGCTACAGAGGCGTTAAGGCGCCGGTGTGAATAAAATTACCACAAACCTATCTCTATTAAAGTTAGCCGGAAAAACCACTGTACCATATCCTGTATATATTTATATTGAATCTGAAGACCTTCTACTTATGAGAGGACTGTTAATTTGCCACAGTAGTACCGGTACATAAAGGAGGGGAGATAAATATGTTTGAAAATTACAGGCCAATTGTTTCAAGCAGTGGCAGATAAGTTGACGACTGGATTGGTATGTAACCACATCAGAAATATCTGTGAGGAAAGAAGCAGGTTTTCAAAACGGCAACATGATTTACGGGAAATATATTCGTGTGAATCTCAGTTAGTTGGCTAAGTGGAAGATAGTTCAGAATAAATGGGCAAGGGAGGCCAAGCTGACAGCATAGCGCTAGATCTCTCCAAAGTATCTGACAGAAGGAGCCATAAAATTGTGGTAAATAATGATCATTGGAGTGAATGAAAGAGTTATATGTTAGTTTGAGGAATTCTTCAAAGCTTAAAGTTAAGGAACAAAATGCAGTATCAAAAGACAATTGAGAACGATTATGTAAGGTATTTGGACCAATGGTATTCATTATACTAATGAATTATTACGTCGATTGTTTATAGTCAGAAGTTAGGTTTTTTGTATATGAAACAGTTTTATATATTGATATAACAAAATATACCAAGAAAAGTCATCTTATTAACTAGACATATAAAACAGTAAAGATTTCATATGATTGTAGAGGGGTGGGGGAAATAACAATCGTTGAAGACCTTAAGTGTACATCTTGGCATAACATTTAACAGTAAATTCAGTTCGGTAGACACACTTGTCATGTAGTAGGAAGTGATTTCAAAACTGTTAATTTCTTTGAGAGAGTTTTACGGCCATTTACAAGGAAAATTAAGAAACTTGGTTATGAAACCTATGCCAGACAATTGCTTGAATTTGATTTTGTATTATGGAGCACATTTTGGTATGAAATTAGTAGTTGGTGTGGATGCAAAGCAGGGCACTTGATATTATCTGGGTTCTCCGGGCGGAGCCGCGTCGATTTATTAAAACCTAACTATTCTGCCATCGTGCTGTGGCCCTCGTCCTCTGAAGGAGGCCACAGCACGATGGAAGGTGGAAATTATTGCAGAACACTATCAATAATTGAGGTGGTAAAGGATCTGGTTTGGGAGTTATAAGGAAGTTAGGAGGTGGGTGAGGAGAGTGATGGGAATTTAAAAAGCATATATTGGCGACGGTCCTTGGATAATTATGAGTAATACATGGAAGGGAAAAAATGAGCATAACCACTTGATTTCTGACATTAAAATAATTCAGGAATTAGAATAAGTTTTGCAAGGAAAATGCTGAATAATTTACCTGAAACGCTATCTAAAAATTGAAATTCGTATGGGAGAAACTTGAGTGGTTAGTGCACATAAATAATTCAAGACTATAAAAATCATCCAGTGAGGAGTATGCGAGTACGGAAATTGGCACCGGGGTGTCTATTCCACTACAAAAATAATAAATTGTACTGTCAGTATTACAAACAAACGAGATTAAATTAGAAATACTTTAAATGAAATAACCCTAATATGTTATATCAATTTTTGTAAAGTAGTACAGAATACGGATAGTCACAATAGTTTGAAAAGGCTGCCTGCGGCAGTCAGTTCTGATAGGTGAACCAACATGATCACTTAACAACTCTATGGCAGAGGGGCTCCAGTAATATGGAGATCAACAAAATTTTAAGTTTTTAATCATAATTTTGAATTTTACCGTTCAAACTTTTGTACTGGAGAATATTCACAGCCATAAGATATAACAACCATTTAAGAAAAAAGCTGTTAAGTTTATTTCTAGTGCCACAAACAAGCAGCTAACACAATTTTCTGTCAAATAACAACTAATAGTAAACATGGCATGTGTGTTTATTTTTCCGCGATACAGAGAATTATCGTGTTTCCTGGTTTATTTATCGTCAGTGGTTCCAATGGTTTCTAGGCGCGGATCATATTAAGAAATATAGTAAGAACTGTTCGACTTGCAACTTGATCGTGAGACACCAGTAGTTGAGAGCGGTTAAAGATATTGTGAATTTGAGCTCTGCGAAGCCTCGGAGGTCGATACATCATGTCTGTCACGGATCACTGACGCAAAAAATACCCAGTACCAGCTCAGTTATGGCGAGCGGTGAATTCCTAATGGGTCAAAATTTAGTGACATCTTGCTTTTTTTTTGTATTAAATGAATTTAACACCACGCAACACTGTCTTGAAAAACTCGTGTTCTACCTTTGTAACTTCAAAATCATCCGATCCAGAGAGCGTTTAGTGTTGTAATATGTGCATATATAATGTAAGGCACTGAAAACTTCCAAATCGTTTATTTTTTAACCGTATTCGTGAAATAATTTGATCATTCGTCTACATGAATCCAAAAGTGAAAATAAACGAAGTCTGTAAATCTCACCCATCTTCAAAATTCTTATAAACATATTTATCAGCGGGTTTCGACTATTGACTTAATGGTAATAGATAGAGTAGGAACTGCGGATATTTAAGTCAGCGCTGGTAAAGAGTTGTACTGTCAGTCTCTGGCAATTATCATAAGCAATCTTTACAGGACTTTGTAGACGGGAGTCGTAATATATCACTTTAGAGGTGACTATTGTTCTCGTGACAACAAGTTATTTATTGAAATTGTTGTTCTTTGAAGACAGACAATATAAAAAATATTGTAAGTTTAAGTTATTCCTTAGCTGCGTTTTTCTCTAAACTTGTCTTTGGCCACGTTTTAAATCAGAAACTGAATTTTCAGTGGAACTATTCTCTTTTTTTTGGGGGGGGGGGGGGCTGGGGGGGGGGGTGAAGACAATCGCTCGTAAGCGAAAAAAAATTTCTCTTCGGAATGAGAGATGCTATTGCTATATATGTTAAATACTTCTTTATATCCCTAATTTAGATAGAAATTGAAATACATTATCAGTGTTTGTTATACCACCGTTCATGATAGTTATGAAATTTATTGAACGTTGCCCAAGGTAAGTGCTTATCCTAGGTGCTTGGTAGATCGGTAGATACTCCAACCGTGTAACGTTAGTTATATACGGAAAAAGTTAAATTCACAAATGGAGAGTGGTCACTTTGGTAAGCCAAGCTTCGTTCAAAGTATTTTTTATTATTATTATTGTGGTGAAAAGGGTAATAATTTAGTAGAGAAGTTTCGAATTATGCGAAGTGATTATTGTTAAACATTAAGGTTAAACTTTAAATTACGGTTTATCAATAAGAATGTAATTAATTTCCACCTTCAACTTTTTTAATCCGAGTTGCTTTAAAATTGTTCCCAAATAAAGGATTCGAGAAATTTTGTACGCTTAAACCATGGGTGTTTGTAAGGGCTATTATCTTTCTGACGTTTGTGAAATGTTGCGCATTCTGTTCTGTTGCGTAATTAGCTTCAGAAGTTCTACTGGTTAAGTAATTTGTTTATATTAGGCTTGCAACGAATATTCGGCAACTATTCGGTATTCGGTCTATTCGGCCACTTTTTTACTATTCGGCCGAATACCGAATACTTAGTATTTTTTTTTTTAGTTAGATAATTGTCTAAAATAAAACGATTGATTCATTGCATTGTAATGTATTTAACTTACAATTACAAAAAATAATAGTGCATGGTCAACTTACACGATGTCAAACCAAAACAAAAATATTATAAATACCTATTCACTGAATCATTATAATTGAAATTTAGGAGTGGAAGATTGTGGAAATACTCATTTTTCTGCATTGTCAGGTAGTAGTTTACTTCTTTTCTTCTCGTAGACATTTCCAGCTTCAGAGAAAAGCCGCTCATAATAAACACTGCTTCCTGGCGTAAACAAGTATTTTGCTGCAAGCTTTGTCAAACACGGAAATTTCTCTCTTCTTGCTTGCCCCCAATTGTACGGATTATCATGCCATGATATACTATTAATTTTTAAATAAACACCAATTTCAGTTTCAACTGCATTTTTTTCCTTGTGATGTCCCTGCATTGATCGTACTTTTCTCTGTAACAATCTCTTCAAAACAATCCATAAAAGATGAGTGTGTACTCTGACTGTGACCCGACTCTTCCGTCATCCTCTTGGACTGAATAGGGGACGAATTCACGCTGCCTTCGCTGCTTGTTTCACAGTACGTCTTTATACCATCGATCAAAATATACTGCCTTGCTTTTTCTCTTTGCAGTTGACTGGTGAAAACATTCATTTTGAAGCGAGGGTCCAAAGCGGTTGCCGACAAATAATTTTTATTTGTGGCAATGTCTTAAAATCGTTCGTTCAACCCTTGTTGCATGACAAGTCCCACTTGGCTTAAGTTGACTGTTAGCTCTGATGTGCTAGTTTTATCGCAATATGGCGTTAGAGTAACAACATACGGAATAATTTCAGAAATGCATGCATATCCGGAAGATTTTTGTTAGATCTTCAAATGGTTGTAGTAATCTCAAAAGTTGCTATAAAAGCTCCCATAGAGCAGTTGGCAATATTGCACTCCGTGAGATACACTGAAATTGCCCGTTTTTGTTCCATTAGCCTTTCAAACGTATAATATGTGGAATTCCACCGCCTACTGACATCTTGCACCACTTAATTCAACATTTAATCTAAATGCCCTTCTCACAGACTTAAAAACGAGATATGAGGATGTTGTGACTACGAAAATACTGCACTCTGCTATCGATCCATATAGTGAAGAATGGCATATCATACTACAAGAAAATTATTGATCGAAGTAATCACTATCGTACTATGTAGGGGGCAGTTCAGAAAGTGGTATCAGCAATTCGGTCTTAAGAAGATTATACCAATTGCTTATCCCGTATTATGAACTATTATCGTAAGAAAGCTTTTCCAACTTTACACCTTATTGGATGTTATTCTTAAGAAAAAAAGGGTAATGTCATAAATAATCCAACGTAGATACTTGAGGCCATACTTCAAGCTTGTTAAAAGAGGCATGGAGTGGTGGAAGGTAAATCTGCTTTAACAGGCGGGCTAGAGACAAGCACAGCAATACAGATTTTGGCTCACTTCGGCCGAATACTTTTGCCGAATATTCGGCTATTCGGCCAGGAAGTCTGCCGAATATTCAGTATTCGGCGTATGGCCGAATATACTATTCGTTGCAAGTCTAGTTTATATTAGTATGTGGTAGGTATTTAAGTGCTAAACGTTGGTCACCTGCAGTAGCGTGGGTTAACTGTTTGGAATGTTGCTGCTGAGCGAGATGAATCTTACAGTCACATTGTACAGACGAAACCTCGTACTACGCTGGCAGAACAATGAACGGTGGGTATATTAGAGAGTATTTCATTAGGACTGTGAAGACACCGTAACAGGTGTTTACTGCAATTAAGGCGGAAGCTTAAGATAATTTCTATTATAGCCAGCGGAATATTCTTTCAAGGCAGGCAGCATCGAAATAAAGTAACAATTGACTTATGTTGTATCAAAAACGAGTGGCCAATTACGTACCAAGTAATCTAGACTCGTCAGCAGCATATCTATAAATAAATGTCATATATTTAATCATATCTTCTCCGTCACACAAGATAAATTTTTGAAACACAAAAGGCAACTGATAAATTGTTGTAGATTCAAAGCTCCATCTATCCCTGATAGTAATTTATATGAGTCAATTATTCGTTACAAAGGTGATCTTCAAAGTAGTAGGATCAGACTATTGTTGGCGAAGTTATTTGAAAGCAGCAAAAAGGAAATTTTACGTAAACTTCATTTCCATCACTTTTAGTAAAAACGAATTAATGTGGCACAACTTTCTGCCAGTTTTTTTTTTATCGAGTCAGACTATTATCGAGGGAGGGAACTTTTGAGAACACCCTCGTATTTGGGGCGTAGAGTTGGGAGACGTGGGCTCTCCGGGAGTCGCCAGTTAACGACCCAACACGGAGTGCTTGTCGCCTGTCAGGTCGGCTGCCCTGCAGGGCGGCCGTGTGCCGCTGGCAGCAGAGGCTGACTCACCGAATTTAGCGGCCGCTCGGGGAAAGCTGCATTTCCTTCCTGCAAGAAAACAAACGATTGTTAGCGCCCAATCACTCTGTCGCACTACAACTGTAACTATGCTTACTGCTATATCGAACATTTGAACTGTTATCATTATTTAAAACACATACGGATCCCAAACTTGAGTTGCATGATTTAACTAACGGATATGCGTTTTGGACTGAAATATTATCCACGGTTATTATAAATGATTAAAAGTGATTTCACAGTTTTACAGTGGCTATATTATTTGAAATATAATCACAAAAGGTTGCAATGATATAGAAAAATTTCAAATATTTTGCTGCAGGTTTCAATTTCTCCTACGAGAATGCAGTCAGTCACGATGTTACAGGATTCATGTACCTGCACATACAGGAAATTTGACTCATGCCGTAACTATAAACTGACAATGAAAACTTCATCTACCAAAAGTACGGTGTTACAACCTATTTCCATCACAATTTTCTTGAATTTTTAAACAGGAGGCTGAGAAACTAATAGATCGGTAGTGGTGGTTATGACGATCAACAATTCCTACCATGGCTTCCTCGCTCTCCATGTGACTTTTTTTGTATGGGCTTGTGTGAAAGATTCAGGATTTAAGCCGTCTCTACCAACAAACCTAATAGAGCTGAGAACTGGCATTAACAGTGCTTTTGAACATGTTGACAGGGACATGCACCGACTGTGCCAAGAACTTCATCATAAATTTGATATCTACAGAATGCGTAATATTTCGAAAAATATATTTTTTCTACACGACTGTAAATGTTTGTAACAATATATCAAATGATATAGCTACTGTAAATTTTTAAAGTCGTTTCAATTGTAATAACTCTGTATTTAATATTCTTCAACGAACGAAATGATTTTGATTTCGATCAGTGTCTGTCTCCCATTTCATAATTTATCCGTAAATTATCTCGTAAATAACAGAAAAGTAAGCATAAAAGATGATTTAATACCACAAATTACTGAGATTAAGTACCAAACTTCTCTCCAATATCAACAGTTGTCTTAATACGGCTCATTGTTTCTTTTCTTGCAGCTTTGTTTATTCTTAACATTACGAGTATGTTGGTTAAAGTGATTCTTGACAGCATTGTAAACAATAATACCGTGTACCCGTATATGACGCAGAATTCATTATTGGCTCGTGTCCACGCTTAGTATGTCCTTAAGTGGTTTCGATAACAAACTTCCTACTTCTGCGGAAAAACAGACATGTTTCACAATCGGAATAATAAATAGACATGACCAGAAAGATGTTAAAGCACACTTCTTTCTCATAGAATATCTATTTAAGCAGTCATTTTGTTTGCTGAGATAACGGCTATTAACATCTGTCTTTTACACTGAAGAGCCAAATAAACTAGTACACCTGAAATATACCGTATAGGGCCCCCGCGGGCACGCAGTAGTGCCGAAACAAGACATGGCATGGACTCGACTAAAGTCTGGAGTAGTGCTGGAGGGAATTGACACCATGCATCCTGCAGGGCTGTCCATAAATCCGTAAGAGTACGAGGGGTTGGAGATCTCTTCTGAACGGCACGTTGGAAGGCATCCCAGATATGCTCAATAATGTACATGTCTGGGGAGTTTGGTGGCCAGCGGAGGTCTTTAAACTAAGAAGAGTATACCTGGAGCCTCTCTTTACTTACTTACTTAATGATGCTCTACGCCTCGTCGACGACTAAGGTCATTAGAGGCGGGACGAGACTGGGGACAAGGAACGGGAAGGAATTCGGCCATGGTCATTTTGAAGGAAGCATCCCGGCATTCGCCTGTATTGATTTGGGGAAACCATGGAAAACCCAAATCTGGATGCCGGGACGTGGATTCAAACCAGCGTGCTACCGAATGCGAGGCCAGAACGTTAACTGCTCACCCACCACGCTCGGTCCCACTATTTAGCAATTCTGGACATGTGGGGTGTCGCATTGTGCTACTGGAATTGTCCAAGTCCGTCGGAATGCACAATGGACATGAATGGATGCAGGCGATCAGCCAGGATGCATTCGTACGTGTCACCTGTCAGAGTCATAACTAGACGTATCAGACGTCCCATGACACTCCAACTGCACACGCCCCTCACCATTGCAGTGCCTCCACCAGCTTGAACAATCCCCTGCTGACATGCAGGGTCCACGAATTCAAGAGGTTGCCTCCATACCCGTTCATCCATTCGATTCAATTGGAAACGAGAATTGTCAGACCAGACAACATGTTTCCAATCATTAACAGTCCAATGTCGGTGTTGACTGCCCAGGCGAGGCGTAAAGCTTTGTGTCGTGCACTCAGCAAGGGTATTTGAGTGGGCCTTCGGCTCTGAAAGCCCATATCGATGATGTTTCGTTGAATGGTTCGCACGCTGACATTTATTGATGGTCCAGCATTGAAATCCGCAGCAATTTGCGGAATGGTTGCGCTTCTGTCACGTTGAACGATTCTCTTCAGTCGTCGTTGGTCTCGTTCTTGTAGTGTGTTTTTTCCGGCCGCAGCGATGTCGGAGATTTGATTTTTTACTGGATTCCGATATTCACGGCGCACCTCATCACAGCCTCGGAGATGCTGTGTCCCATCTCTCGTGCGCCGATTCTAACGCCACGTTCAAACTCACTTAAATCGTGATAACTTGCTACTGTAGCAGCACTAACCGATCTAACACCTGCGTCAGACACCTGTTGTCTTATATAGGTGTTGCCGACCACAGCGCCATACTCTGAGTGTTTACGTATCTCTGTGTTTGCATAGGCATGCCTATACCAGTTTCTTTGGCTCTTCGGTGTATCATACTACCATCTCTCGATAAAAGCGTGTAACAATACAGCAACATTTTGAATCATATTAAAGGTAATAATTGGTCAGAAAGGATTAATCTAAGACAGTTCTTCCACTAGTGAAAATAGCAGTATGGTTACGCGTATAGATGCAACAGAATTGTTTAGAGCGCAATAGTCGAAGTAGTCGCGCGTAGACTAAGCCTTCATTGAGCCGCTTAGCTGTGTGGATGCTTGTGTGCTAATGGGGGGGGGGGGGGGAGGGACGTTAGTCTATGGTCTGGCTCCGCCAACGCCAATAATTTTAACGCCTTATATAATCGTTTGTTACAAGTGAAGTATTACAAGTGAGATCTGGAAGCTGGTAACTGTGAAAACTTTCAGCTGAGAAGAATCGTGTAAACTGTTATGAGTGATGAATTATTTAGAGAAACGCGCAGGTATTAATGTTCGTTATCAGTAAGTTCCGTGTCTTAGTGATTTTTGTATGTTAAATAATAGACAAAAAAAATTTCTACTTCATCGCTAAATTAAAGATGACAACAAATTGGATCGACGAGACGAGAAAATATGTGGGAGAAGGTGGTAACCATCCAGATGAGATAGAAATTGGAAGAGTGTTTTAAATTAAAATTGATAAATTCAGGAGGTTACTGGAACAATATACAAAGGCCAAGACCAAGAAGGGGTAATCTCAGTGAAAGAATGAAAACATTCTGGGAGGAGAAGAAACGACGAACCAGTGTTTTTTTCCGTGGTCCAAAGCAGGCCAAAACCGAATGAAGAAGAGTAGTGAAATTACCGGCTCCTCACTACGGTCTATACCTACGAGCTGATTCAGAAACTAAAGAATCTTAGAAGAATTAATGAAGGACTAACTAATCAACTGGACCCAATATAATTCATTATGATATTAAAAAAAATGTTACAATCTGTTATCGCTACTAATGTCTAAATTAATACTTAAAACGCCAAAATTCTAACTATTAACCAACGAATCAACGTACATATTGTATAAAGCATTAGTAAAAAAAATTATAAAAAAATAAATTCTTAAGCTGTTATCAAATTCCCTGATCATGCTGATCAGTGATCACGGTAATAATCAAATAAATTTGTGACATTTGTGAACTTATACCTAGAATATAAAATACGCTTTTGCCGCATGTTCGTATACAGGACAAAAAATATCAGTATTCATTATATTGGTTACGGAAAATCACAAAACGCCTTAGTTGGTATGGACATTTTGTAATTTTATTTCTTCCGAAAGGATATCGTTCTTTGATGCACGGAAATGTCGTACCTCTAGGTTTATTATATTTATGAAGTTTGATTGTTAACTAGAAAATAATTGTAAATAAAAATTTCCATTTACTTGTTTAGAGAAAAAAATACGACAGTTAAGAGATTAAGAATCAAAACTATTATAAGTACTAGGCCATAAGATGTTATTAATAAATTAAATAATGTGGTCCCACTAACTTTTAAAAACTTTATTTATTAGATAAATGTGGCGTGGTACAGTAGAGCGTAAAAAGTGGTTCATACCAGACGCAATGGAAGAGGTACAGAACACTATTATTATGCACATTCTAAAATAAAGCCACTAATGAAAGAATTAAATCAAAGAAGTTGGTCCGCGTTTGTATTCAAACCAAGTGACTCGACCTATAGCTGGAAGAAACTCCACAACAACAAGTACGATGCCATTATCGTTTAGTTTACACATTATCATTTTAACTAAAGATTATCATCCAAGAGATACCACATTTAATTTTATAAACCAGGTTTTCGGAAACATCAAACACATAGCTTTTTCACGCAAAAAAAAAAAAAAATCAAACAGCACTGCGAAAAAATGATATAAGAGCCATATACGAAACTCCCTGCCAACGCAAAAATTAGGTTTGTTTTTTGTTAGTCCCATTACTAAAAAAAGAGGACTTTATTTTTAATTACAACTCACTGACCGCTCAGTCAATTGAATCATACCTGTCCAACATTTTGATAGTATTTTTATGAAATCTGATGTTGTTCTCACCTAATATACAAAAACGAATATTTGTTTATTTGTTGGTATGTTTGTCTTCTATGCGTTCCTATACCATACCACCCATTACGATGAAACTTTTGTGAGTTATTTCGTGCGCACGTGCGAGGGGTTCTGACTAAAAAAAATAAAAAAACACCCTCTCTCCCCTTTTACACCTCTCATTTTTTTCAAATATTCGTTACGTAAACCCACAGTTTTTTTATCATATATCGATGGAACTTCGCACACATAAACTTTAAAACAAACAGAAAAATACTGTGCACATTTTATTGAAAAAACCCACCCCTTTCCACCTTTACATCAACTCCCTAAATTTCTTCATTCAAACACATAGTTTTTATCCTATTTTGATGGAATTATTCATTTGTATACTTTAAAACAAATAGAAAATTACCATCTACGTTTGGTTTAAAAATAGAAACCCACTCCTCCCTTACCCACCCTTAATTTATGCCAACGTTGTTCATACCAGCCCATAGTTTTTATCAGATTTTGATAGTACTTAGTACACATGAGCATTAAATTAGGTTGGTTTGGAAGTTCAGATGTTAAGGTGCTGACTTCCTATGATTTATGTCTGTGGTCACGCGTTCAAATTCCAGTGAAAGCAGGAATTAAGAAAGAAATAGAAGCATTGCAACGCATTCTCGGTATTTTATAAAAACTTCCTCTTCTCATATTTTCCATTAAGATTTATATTTATCCTACAATTTCTACTATTGAATAGTATTGAGAAAACAAAGGTTTAAAAAAAGATTCTTTATGTCTTATATATACAATGTTGAAAGTTCCAGCATATCCATGGAAATTCTACCTCTATTGGTTGTGGGGTCTCCGATGGCGAAGGCCAATAATAATAATTAAAATATCAGAAAAACAAAAACTTTTTTTTTTTACTTTATCCATAATAAATGGACTTATGAAAGTCTGTAACTGATTTCAAATGATTGGTAAGCAAATAATTTTACTGCAACACAATTACAGTAACTATGTTGCAGTAAAATTATTTGCTTACCAGTCAAAAAAAAAGTATAAACACTTCATTTGAAAACATTAAATTTTTTTATCTAACATCAGATTTACAAATACCGAATTGTTTAAAAGCAAATTAATTGTTTCATAACTATACACATGTATCCGGCATGGACTGCAATAATGTGAATATGTTTCAGTGAATTAAATCCTAACATTTATGAATTAGTTTTAGAGCTCTCGTTTTCCGCAGATACCGACAAGTAACAAACGGAAATATCTTGGAAGAGATGAAAGAAAGAAAACAATGACTGAATTCAACTAATTTCAACTGCGATGTAGTCTTCACGGGTGTACCGCCGGATAGTGTTGTGGAAACACAATATTTCGACGGCTGGCTCCGCCGTCTTCTTCGGGTGTAGAGACATCTGCACTGGTCGGCTGAGCAGACCAGTGCAGTACGATATGATGGCATGTCTAGTCTGCCAAGTAAATTATCATGTCCAAACAACTTGTGTATAAAGTGTGTTGGTATACACGCCCACTATTAGCTCAGCCGACGGCGGGAAGCTTTGCATGATATTGGGCCGCTCTTTGAGCGCGAATTACTCACGCTTGCGCGGGAGCCACTTAACCACCTGTTTGTATTCAGGTGGCCGTGTCGGCGCGGCAAGGCGGCGGAGCCCGCGGCAGCGCGACGCATCATTTTCTGGTACAAACGAGTAGAGACAGCGTTGCCAGGCGACGGCAAACCGCATTACCGCCGCGCGCCGTCAAATTGGGCTTCGGCAGACTCACAAATTAGCGTCCTGTTTCCACACACACGGCGACTGTGCTAAGTGGGCAGGAAGCGCTACAGGGTCGGACACGGCAGTCAGCAAGACACTCCACGAGAAAAAATTAAACAGGAAAACATATCAAGCTTTTCCTTCTAATCATTGTAGCTGGTACCAAAATACTAGTGCTTTGTCTGTCTAAAAGCATCACAAAAAAGGCCACATAGTACAAACGAAATAGCAGTAATAATTTCTAAAAATTAGAGGATGACAAAAAGTTTATTATTGTAAAAAACATAGTTTTTTACTGAAAAAATTTCCTTGTTTTTGTTTGTACATATTCCTAAAACGATATAACCTGTTTGTAATTGCTAATATACAAAACAAACACACGTTATTGTTTGTGGTCTAACATCTTTGATCGACGATGACGTCCCTTCTGTGATGCATTTCCGTTACACAGTACAGCGGCGAAATACGTTTTACTCAAATGACTGATTCTTGTTGACATAAAATTCGTTATTTTGACATTGGCATGATATTTACCCATAAATAAACAGGTTATTTTAATAGACATAAGTCTCAGTAAATGTATCCAACTACTTAAACCTGACTAGAAAAGCTGCACTTACAGTTGAACCATTTCTAACAGGACGTATATCAACAAAGGTTCTTTTCAGCAACTACACTAAACGATAACGGTATTTAATGCGTGCAGGAAAATGCTACTCATAATTATCATTTCTAAATGTTAGCAGGTCTACCACGTATTCAGCGGTGCCAAAATGACACGTTGCCTTTGTTGTATTAAACATTAACACTAACATAATTCCATTTTCGTCCAAGGTCAAGTGTAAGGGCACCAATAAGTCCCTGTAATATTTCGTAGTTGTGAGGTGATTTTAGCTCGCCTCAAGCCGGCAGCAAGCGCATATAACATTAAGCCGACGCGTGATATAAAGGTGTCAGACCTAACGTGGTGGTGTAACGGTTAGCGTTCTGGCCTCGCATTCGGGAATACGGTGGTTCGAATCCCCGTCCGGGCATCCAAACTTGGGTTTTCCATGGTTTCCCAAATCATTCCAGGCAAATACCTGGAGGCTTCCTTCAAAAGGCAATGGGCGAATTCCTTCCCATTCCATGCCCCCCATCCTTTCACGTTTCTAAAGACCTCGCTGTTAAGAGACGTTAAGCAGTTAAAAAAAAAGGCGTCAGCGCTTCTTGCACCAGTCTCTAACAGTACAGATGAAGACGTGATTCGCGATTTACTACCAATCGTACATCTTTGTACCCTATTTCACCAAAATCATCTTAATTCAAGATAGCAAGGGTAGCAGCCAACAGTGACTGCGTGAAGCAGAAACTGCTTTCTGTGTTGTGTGCCCGTCAATGTAGAATATACTGCAATAAACCGGAACTTTGCTTGTAGCTACTGTTTTCATTAAGCAAACCCTTCTAATCCGTATCAGACCAACAACACGAAGGTCAAGAAGAACTAAAAGAAGCCTATTTTCAATATACAACATCCTTGAAAGACGTTGGTTGCCTTTAGCAGCTAATCGTCTACGCAGATTGGTAGGCCTAATTCCGCACTATTTATAGATTACCTGGTGTCGTAATCCTGATAAAGAAAAAAACATTAAGAAGAAGTCACTATCTTACAGGTTAGTGATAACATAGTTGATAGAAATCAATCAATAACCACTCGGCCACCAAACGAACTCTGGTGTCATGTACGGGACTCAAACACTGCACCACGCGCACCACAGAGTTCCCCTACACAAGATATCGGAAATGAATGAAATTTATCTGAATATAGTGGTTTTTAAAAAAAAAAAAAAAAAAAAAAACAGAAAGCGTTGAATGTCGTTTATTGAGCTGAAGAATAAAAGAAGTTATTCTCCCTACGAATCGTTTCTTTCACACTTAATGTTATACGGTTTCTCACTCTGTTTCCTTGTATTCAGTAATAGATCTGAGGTAGCAGACAGAAGGCATGAAATAAGGTTGACCATCAAAAGTCAAATTAATAATATCATACAAACGACTCTGTTGATTGTTAAATCGACGGTGGTGATCTCCGAACATCCATACCATGACACCCAGCGTCCCACCCCCAGACGCTCTCATGGAGTGGTAAACATCTCCAAGATAAACGCCTACACCCGGACATGGGCAAGGCCACCATAGAAGAAAAAAAGTAAACTAACGTCAAGAAGTCTTCGCTCCTATGTGGCTGAATTTTGCTTTCGAAACTCTGTGTTTTTTTTCAGTTTTTTTACTGCATTTGTCGTCAGTGATGGCAACCTGTGTGTTTCAACATACTGTCAGCTGCTGCGCCAAAGGATCGGTGATTTGAAAGGCTATCGGACTCCGTGTGCTTAACATGATGAACAGAACAGCGAACCGCTCCTGAGCGACGCCTGGACACACCACTGCCAACTGCAGAACAAACGAGGAAGCAACTGCCTTACAACCCACACAGGTCGAATTCTGCTATCGTGTAGTAACCAGTGTTAACCGTGAACAACACTTAATAACAAGAACAAAGAAGTGAGCTTGTGTTTGTGCACATACTGACTAAAGTGTACAATTAACAACTGTTGGAGTGTAGATAACATCTGCGCATACAGGTGAGAGGAGATGGCCGAAGCAAGTGGCGGAATGTATCCTCAAATAGAAGAAGAAAACATTGAAACCTTTGTATATGAAAATGAACAAGACATGGCGGAACCAGTGAAGAATAAAATAGAAGAACGAGTGACCGAGAGTGAGGAAGAAGAAACGTACAACCTCAGGAGGAAACGTCGAGCGGTAGAGAAAAGACAATCACACAAAATAAGCAAAGAAGAATTAATCCTATTGGAGATGTTTAGAAACAAGAAGAAAGATCAGGGACACCAACAGAAGAATATGCTCCAAACATATTCAACATCACAGCCGGAAGGGAAGGACGAGGAACGCAGCAAGAAGAAAGAAGACAGCACTCTGGAAAACAGGGAAGCGAGTAAAGTCAACAAGTTTATGTTCACAGAACGCAACAGAAGGTATAAAGCCAACTCAGATGGCCCATTCATAGTGATGGTAGAACCAATGGGCGAGGGAAATATGCAACACCCAATTCAACTAGGGAAGGTATTCTACAATAAAGTTCCTGGACTGAAAAGAATAAACCAACAAGGAAAGAATAGAATGGCCATGGAATTTACGGAAGCAGAATTTGCCAACCAATTCATAGCAAACGATATCTTACTACAGTCTATGAGACTTAAGGCCTTCGTACCGGCTAGTAGAGTGGAGTGTAAAGGAGTCATCAAGTTCGTCCCACTGGACTTATCAGAAGAAGAGATAAAGCTAAACGCCACATCGGAGGCGCCAATCATCGACGTGAGGCGTTTCACCAAGAAAACGCAACTGGATGGAAAGACAGAAACAACACCGCTAAAAACCGTTCAGATAACGTTCGAGAGTCAGTATCTCCCAGAATACATTGAAATATATTACCTCAGGTTCAAGGTCGCAACATATATCTACCCAGTAACACAGTGCTATAAATGTCAGAGATTTGGACACGTGGCAAACAACTGTAAAGGAAAGGAAAGATGTACAAAATGTGGCGAAGAGCATAAAACATCAGAATGTCAAAAGGAAAGCCCCAAATGCGTTAACTGCTGCGGCGAGCATCCTGCCAATGACAGGCTTTGCCCAGTGAGAAAACAAGAGGAGGAGAAAAAAGTAAAGCAAGCAGCACACAGCAAAAATACAGGGACCACAGAATACGAGTACAAGCACGGAGACTTCCCCACTCTACAGAAGAGATCATTCAGAGACGTCACCATAGACATGGAACAGCCTGGCACGGTGGACCGACACCAAAAGACAATAAATGTGGTGGCACAGGTATCACGGGAGACCCAGACCGAGGAAGTACCCAATATAGAAAGCAATGAAGAAATAATCACCATCATAGTCAAAACAATAATGAAAGCTCTAGCCCAACATATGAAGGGCAAAATGACAACGACTGTACTCCAAAAAGTACAAGACATTGCCACTAGAAGCATAATACAAGAAATCAGACAGATAGGCTCAACTATGCAGAACTCAGAGAACTCCAGACCAACAACTGAAAATGGCTAGGAGAAGACAAATAAACATAATACAATGGAACGCCAGAAGTCTGTACCATAAATGGAACGATCTTCAAAGACTACTGGAGGAACACAAAGCAGACGTGGTACTGATCACGGAAACGTGGTTAAGTCAAGCACATACGCTAAAACATAGGCTCTACAACATCTACAGGAAGGACAGGGAAGACGGATACGGTGGTGTGGCCATCATGATCAGAAATGGAATGAACAGCTCCATCAGAAACATGGTGATATCAGCAACTGATATAGAAATCCTAGCAATAGACATCACACAAGGAGGCACCATCAACACGGTTTCTGTAATATACAAACCACCAAGGGTCAGTCTTACTGAAGAGCAATGGTCAGAAATACTCAACCAGCTCCCATCAGGAAGTATCCTGGGAGGAGACTTCAACGCCCATCACCCATTGTGGCACGACAGTCGAACAGACCAGCAAGGAGAAGAAATTGCAGCCGCAATTACATCATCCACATTTACCACGCTCAATAATGAACCTGGAACCAGAATAGGAACACCTTATCAAAGAAGATCATCGCCAGACATATCTATAGTATCTGCAAACCTCAGACAAAAAACAACGTGGGAGATACTTAAGGACACCCTGGGCAGCGATCATTTCGTTATAAAAATGACGGTAGATGCACCAAGCACACTTAACCACGAGCCACCAAGGACCTTATGGAACTGCAAAAGAGCCAAATGGGAGCAATATCAGGAGAAGATAAATATGCTAATGGAACAGGAGAATGATGAGGATGGCCAATTACAGCAACGATACAATAATTTCGAGGGAATAATTACATCTGCAGCCAAAGAATGCATACCCCTGACCAAAAGAAAGGAGAAGACTTCCGCAGAAAGGAAACCGTGGTGGACAGCGGAATGCTCCAAAGCCATAGCTAGACGACGTTTAGCCATCAAAGCATATAGACAGTGTCCGACAGTGGACAAATTTGCTACGCTCAGGAAGGCAATAGTGGAAGCCAGGACAATCATAAGAAGAGCCAAAAGAAAAGGATGGGAAGAGTTCTGCGACAACATCAAATATGGAATCACGCCTCAAGAAATGTGGAAGAAGCTAAGATGGTTTAAAGGAAGCCAAACAAACTCTAGATGGATCATCAGCAACAAAGAAGCAGCGGAACAATTTTTGGCCCTGACTGCGCCCTCGTACGTCCCGCTAGAACGAAGCGTGGACTCTGCTATAAAGCGAGACACTCAGCCAAAGAGACCAAATCACAACAAGTTTGAAATGTCAGAGCTACAATGTGCAATAAAAAAGGAAGATACGGCCCCCGGACTAGACGGCATAACATACTCCATGATAGAAAAACTTCCACCAAGAGCGAAACAGAAGTTACTGGAACTGTATAATGACATGTTGGCAACAACATATGTGCCAGAACAGTGGAGAAATGTCCTCATCATACCAATCCTAAAGGTGAACAAGGACAAAACTAAAAGCGAATCATACAGACCCATCTCACTACTATCCTGTCTTGCAAAGATCATGAGTATAATGATCAAGAACAGAATGCAGTGGTTCATCGAGCACCACAAGAAACTGGACAGCAGAACAATGGGATTCCGGAAAGGATATGGAACATTAGACAACATAACAACACTAGTCACGGACATACAACTAAGTTACGCTAGAGGAAACTATCTACTCGCGGCCTTCCTTGACATCAAGGACGCATATAACAACGTTCAGATCAACATACTCCAAGAAACCTTGGACAACATGGGTCTGCCAAGAGAAATAGTCAACTGGTACACTAGATACTTGGAGCATAGAGTAAATATACTCTATACAGCAGAAGGAGAGATACTTGCTCGTCATGTATATCAGGGACTACCCCAAGGAGATCCCTCGAGTCCCACACTGTTCAACATATATACTACAAAAATGTTCAACCGGTTGAGAAGCCTAACAACATACGCACAATACGCGGATGACTTCGTAGTATATGTGACCCACCCAAACAAAGAGAAGGCTAGAACCATACTTGAAGAACAAGTGAAGGAGACACGAAACATCTTGAAGGAGAGAGGGATGGATCTATCCATTCAGAAAAGCAAAGTAGGAATCTTCACGCAAAGACAGTTTGCAAATGAGGATTTCAAAATCTGCATAGACGGAATGCATATGGAAGTAGTTAGGGAAACAAAGTTCTTAGGCATGTGGCTGGACACAAAGCTGTCCTGGAAAAGACACATAGAAGAGACAAGACAAGCTGCGTTACAAAGATTAAACATCTACAAAACGCTGGCTACACCAAACAGAGGCACGGACCCCCGACAGCTGCGAAAGATATACTTCGCCTTAATAAGAAGCAAAATTGAATATGGGGGATTCCTATATGAAACTGCATCCACGACCACACTTAAAAAACTGGATACCGTACAATCTGCCGCCTTGAGGATAGCGGGCGGCTTTCTAAGAACAACGCCAGTCATGGCAATGGAAGTGGAAATGGCAACGCCACCCCTATCATTAAGAAGGAAGAAATTGGGCCTAAAATTCTGGACAAAAGTAAGGACCAACACCAGTCATCCTCTGGGGAGAAAAGTGCGTACATTGGTGCATGAATATACAGCGAAACCACAAAAATCACATAAGAGCCCAAGTCTCATAAAATACTGGGAAATAACTAACCGATGGAACATAGCAACCTCTGAGATCAACGATATGTATAGAGAACGAGAACCGTGGCCAAGGATGGAAATGGATCAACATGTGTACACAGACCTGACAGTAGATGTATCAAAGAAGAAGGAACAAAATACTGAAATCATAAAGCAGCTGTCTCTGCAAACCTTAAACACAAGATGGGAAGGATGGAGACAAATATTTACCGACGGATCAAGAGAGAACGAGGAATCCACCACAGCAGCGTACATCGACATGGTGCAAGAAGTGCATGAGGCGTACAGACTACCAACCCCAATGTCCATATTTTCAGCAGAGATTATAGCAATACTAAAAGCAATCAAGTACATAAATGAAGTGGGTATTGTTAAGGCAGTCATCTGCTCGGATGCTAAAAGCGCCCTACAGGCCATAAAAGGAATCCCCAAAGGCACGTGCAAAAACTACCTAGCGTTTGAGGCAGCCAGGCAAATAATCAAGGCAACAACGGAGGGAAGAAGAGTCAAACTACAATGGATCCCAGGGCACGTCGGCGTAAGAGGAAATGAAGCGGCGGATGCCATAGCACGGGGACAATTAAATGCAGCAGATATAGAGGAGATACCCATCCCCTACACCGACTACAACCACACAATCACACAAATAGTGAAGAAGGATTGGAAAAGAAGATGGGTAGAAGAAGAACCGAGCAAGAGCCTCTGGTACAGAACCATAGCAGGGGAACCAGACCACAAACTATGGTACGCGCCCTTTAAAATAAACAGAAGTGAGATTAAAACAATAAGTAGACTGAGAACAGGACACGCACTCCTACGAGACAGAATGTACACAATGAAGATCGTGGACTACCCGAAATGCCAACAATGCGACGATGTGGAAGATATATATCACTTCCTTTTAAGATGCAAGCAGTATAGGAACATAAGGCAAGAGATAATAGAAGGCGAACTTAAAATCAAGGACATAGCAGACCTAATACAAGTCTTATCCTCACCATCGCTGAAAGCAATAAAAGAAATGCACAAATACGTAATACAGACAAAAAATAGAATATAGCAAGAAAATGTTCTCAAGATTCTCTGTGTATGTCATATGTACTTAAAGTGTAATTCATAATAAGTTGAATGTATTATATGATGTTACTGGCTGTATTAGCCTATGGCTAAAGCCACAAAAAAAAAAAAAAAAAAAAAAAAAAAAAAAAAAAAAAAAAAAAAAACTGCCTTACAACCAAACTAGGCGGGGAAGTTGATTGATCCGGATGGGAAAGATGCGGCGCCGGCGCCGATAATAAGGGCCCTGCACAAACTTCCACACTACGTAATTTCTCTCTCCTTTTTCTGGAGCGCAGAAAGATGATTTATGCTCTGTAATCACACAGCACTTTATGGCAGCGAAGAATGGACTTTAGGAATACCAGAAAAAAGGAAAATTGAAGCATTTGAAATGTGGTGCTATTGAAGGATGCTGAAAATTAAGTGGACGGATAGATTACGAAACGAATGAGCTTTGGTAATGATGGGCGAGGAAAGACGTTTATGGAAGTCTTACAGAAAGAACAGACAGGGTGGTAGTTCATATTTTGAGTCATGCAGGGTTGGTTAACTTGTTAGTGGAGGGAACAGTCGGAGGTAAGAACTGTAGAGGAAGACAGAGATTAGAATACATGACGCATATAATTGAGGACGTGGGTTGTAAGGGGTATGTAGAAATGAAGAGGTTAGCACAGGATAGGAAGGGATGGAGGATTGCATCAAACCAATCGAGAAACTGATGAAATCAGAAAAAGGTTACTCGTAAGCCCATCTAGATGGAACTGCATCAGCTAATACGGTGAAGCAAAGTGTTGCATTGATGTAATGGGAAATAATACTCTATTGGTTTTTTTTGTTTATGTCTTTACGCTTTTGTCGAAGTCCAGGTCATTAGAGGCGGGAAAGGACTGGAGACAAGGAGCGAGAAGGAATTCCGCCATGGCTTTTTGAATGAACCATCCCGGCATTGCCTGGAGTGATTTGAGGAAACCATGGAAAACCCAAATTTGAATGCACGGACGGTGATTCGAACCAGCGTCCTCCCCAATGCGAGGCCACCACTCTCGGTGTGGCTCAGTGTGCACAGGCACCCACGTACCGACTGTTCTGATCGGGGTTTTTAGGAGGTTTTCCGCAGTCGTCAAGGACGGTCGCCGATCTTAGCCTCATAAACTGCACACAGTCAGAAACAAATATACACTGACCACACACAACATAGTTAGACGTTTCGCCGACAGATTTCCTCCATTGGTTCTTAGAACTACCTGGCAGTAGGTATAAAATGCTTGGAGTCAGCAAGGGCATGTCGCCGTAAAACCAAAAGTTCAATATGTGACTGCGCCAACCATGAGTGTAAAAACATCATACGTAACCGATCCCTAATGTTGCGAAAAAGTAGGGAAGTAGAAGGAAAATAAGAAGAGCGACATCCGACTTCCTTTTACTATGTTAAAATGCCGGATATATCAAACCACCTTAGTTGCTCTGGTGTATTGCGTTTCAAATTAAATTTTCTCAAACTGCAGTTGTACTCCAACAAAATGTTTTGGGGCAGTCACGTACCATTAGAGTTTCCGTTGTTCCAGGCTACGTCCGATATAATATTTCAGTAACATACCTTCTCAGGTAGCTTCCTTCTCTGACTATACCTTAATTACACTGATCCTCGAGATGACGTCTCTTGCTTGACAACTGCAAATATGGTGTCACATTTCGTTAGCTTGTCAGTTGTGTACGTCAATGGCCATTTCTCACTCTATATTTTTATTTTCTTACGACCATGTGGCCAGATGTTTAGAATTATCTTACGTACACATCTTAAACATTATATTGATTTTTGCCTTTTTACCTTATTATAAAAATAAGTCATACTCGTATATTACATATATTTTTTAAAACTGTAGCTTACCGGATAATTCATTCACATTCAATTCACATCTTGCTATTATTCCCATCCAAGACAGAAACCCAGAGCTACGCTCGATGTGCATGAATAATTATACACTTTTCTTTAATTACTAAATACAGTACTTTCTGTAATGGCATTTGATGTATTAAGTCATACAGACAAAAACTTTTATTTCTTTTGTTCAGGCTATTTTCGTGTTGGTTTCAAGTACCTATCAAAAAATAAATTAATTACAACACAAGAGAACTAAAACATTGAATTAAAATCATGTGTGTTCTAGGCTAAACGTGAAGCGTGATAATTTATAACGTGAGACTAACACGGCTGCCACTGGGCTATGGTAGCTTGTTAGTAACAATTTAATTATACTCTACGCAAAGTAAATCTTATTTATAATACCTGTGGAAGATCTAAGAAAGATTTTTTAGTGCAGCATTCAATTACCATAAATAATAATAGTAATAATAATAATAATAGTTATTAATAATTTCATATGACATTACCGGCCGGGATATCCCCAAAGTTGCGCTACTGTGTTGATTAACTAACCCAACTAGGTAATCCTACCGAGTATAGGGCACCTACAGTTTAACGAGCATCCTGAACCTCGGAAGCGTCATGGCATATTTCACATTACACCAGGCTGTGCCCGTGGAAAAAGCCGCGTTTAAGGATCTATGAAAATCCCTCTGATACGTGTATTGGAACCGCGATCTTTAGATATCCAATCAGACACCTTAACGACTGAGCCATCAAATCGGTCTATAGCATCACTTAAAACACTAAAAATGGATATTGCTACTCTGACTTCAAATAGTTTGTCATCAAATATCGCGAACCTATTATTCAAAGAACGAATTAGTAACTTCAAGACATTTAAAAAATTCAAAGTTTTGGTCGAATTGGAAGTAATCTTCGAAAACATAGTTTCCCAGTATCTGAAAACTTTATAAGGCGAAAAATGGGAGAGTATTACGAGGTGTAGAAAACTAACACGTACGATGGCTGTACTGTGTAAAATGTTCTCTCACTGGGAGAGCGCGTTAATTTCATTCAAAGTTTCAAAATCACTCTCCGATTTGATCTTCCGGCGAAGATGAAGTCTGCATCACTTCCGTTTGTGCAAGGAGAGTTTTCCAGTTTTTCAACTATATTAGTCTGTGCGTTTTTAATTGTTTTATGTCTCCCACCCACCATAGGAGTAAGGCAATTTTTTGACTTTATTTGCTGATAGCTATTCTTCGCTGCTAATAAGTGGTGATACTTTCAAGCTCCTTTACCCCTTGGAGATTTTGCAAGAGAACAATGCCCTTGCATATGCTTGCATTATACCTATCTTGATCATTTTTCAACCTAGCGTCGTCCTTTAACTTCTTCAAATCTGGAGTATTGAGATAGCAAGATAGTGTGTAAAGGATACCACACAATTATTCTGTCAATATACAGCTGCTGGGTACAACTTACAAATAGGAAGGAGAGAATTAAAAATGGGGGAATCAGCCTATAATATAGAGTGCACGCCGAGGCCCCAGTGAAAGGCAGTCAGTATACAGAGCAGATGTAGCAGCTCCCAGGGACATTCGCTGGTCAGAAAGTAATCATAGGCAGGGAAAATCACAGCAAGGAACGAGTCTGGAAGAGTCAGTTTCAGTCGAAATAATGAAGAAAGTATTTATACGGAAGAACCATTTGAAAAATGGCCAATAAAGAGTAAGCGGGCAACTGGAATCACTGATTCATAAACCTTTAGAACACCCATAAGTGGAATCTTTGCCCGCCAGTATTACAGTGGGGAAGGGAGGAGATCTTCATTCAGACGGGCCCTGTGATGGTTCTAGAAATAAGGACCCATTTGAAGCTATTTAGAGAAATTCTAGTGGTATGAGCCCTTAGAGAAAAGCTAGAAGCTTAGCTATGGGAAAATATTGCACACGAGGTCTTCCGTGCAAGAAGCACCTCTCAATGACGCGTCTAAATAGTTACAGCACACAGAAAAATTTCGATAAATGGTATAAATACTGGAGCAAAAAAAGTAAGATGGATGCCTTTTATCATTTACCATTGGAGGATAGTCTACATCTAAATATATAGTCTGCAATTCACAAAATTGTGGGTGGCAAAGGGTGCTCAGCACCAAAGCTAATCTCTTTGCTGTGCATTCCATTCCATAATGGTACGAGGGAAAAAAGAATTCATATAAGAATCAGTCAGGCACCTTATTTCTCTAATTTTATCTTTCCTGTCCTTCCGACTCAAATAGGTTGATGGAAGAAGTATTTCAATACACTCAAAGTGAAAGTGGGAGTACACATGTTTACCACTAAGTTTAAACGAAACGTGTGTCGTCTATCTACCAGAGACTCCCAACCTAGTCTGCTAATCAGTTCTGTGACGCTTTCATAAGGACTGCAGCAAGCGGTCACGAATCGAGCGGCTCTTCTCTGTACTTTCTCTATACTTTCGATCAACTCCTTACGAAACGGGTCCCAAATGACACAAAAATAATCCAAATGTGGACGCACATAGAGATTTGTACGCTATCTCCTTTGTTTGTTCATTACAATTTTTCAAGATTCGACCTTGTGAATCGCAGCCTAGAATTTGCTCTACCTACTAACGAATTAATGTGTATGTCCCATTTCATGTTCCTTTGTACTGTTACTCCCAAATATTTAATAGAATCGACCATATCAATATCTATATTGTTTAACTCGTATTTCTAACAATTGATTCTTTTTGTTAGTTATGCTCATTGTCTTGCACTTTTTACAATTTAGAGTAAGTTGCCACTCAGCGCACCAAGCCAAAATAACATCCAGATCGCGCTGAATTTCTAAGCAATCGGCCAAATTTCTTACTTCCCTATAAATAACCGCATCATCAGCAAACAATCTAAAAAGGCTTTTCACATGTCTCCGAGATCGTTTATAAAAATTACGAAAAGAAGTGGTCCTATTACACTTCCTTGAGGTACACCCGATGTAACATCTAGATTAGAAGAAACTTTCACCTTCAACGACAACATACTGCGACCGACCAGTTAGAAAATTCTTTATCCATTCACAAAGCTGATCCGATATACCGTACGCTCGAAGCTTCGTTAAAAGGCGGTTGTGTGCACAGAGTCAAAGGCTTTCTGGAAATCTAAAAAAATTGCGTCTACTTGTGAACCTGCATCGATAACTTTCATTACGTCGTGTGTAAATAGGGACCAGCTGTGTTTCACATGATCTTTCTTCGAATCCGTGTTGATTTGTTGTAAGCAAATTATTATCATCTAGAAAATTCATAATGTTCGAGCATATAATATGCTCCATAACTCTACTACAAACAGATGTTATAGATATGGGACGATAGTTCCCAGGATAACTTCGATCACCTTTTTTGAAAATCGGAGTTACTTGCGCGATTTCCAGTCTGAAGGTACTTTTCGCTCTTCTAATGATTTACTGAATATATCAGACAGAAATTGCCCGATTTCCGCCGCATACTATGAAAATACTCTTACTGGAATTCCATCCGGGCCCGGTGCTTTCCCCCACTTCAGGAGCTCTAATTGTTTAACGATACCTGCAGTATCTATTCGTAATGATTCCGTCACCGACTCGCCACGGCGTGGGAAAACGGGAATACTATCCTTATGTTCATTTGTAAATTAATTTTCGAATACAGTATTTAGTACGTTAGCTTTATCGCGGCTTTCATTAACCTCAGAACCTTCACGAATTAGTGCTAGAATATTGCTGTTGGTACAATTAACTTTTCGTACATACAAACAAAATTTCTTTGGGTTTTCTGTGAGACTCTTAGAGGGATAGTGAAAATCGTTAAAGGCCTCGCGCATTACATTCTTAATACGTCCTCTTAACTCAGCTAAGGTTTCTAAAACGCTGCGACACCACCTCCTTCTTGAGCGTGCGTGTATTTCCTTTGTTTTTTGAGTAATCTTTTGACTTCGCATGTGTACCAAGGTGGATCATTCTCCCCCTTTATTGTCCGCTTTTGGTATGTGTATTTCCGTTCCTTCCCTGACTATATGTATAAAACGATGCCACATCTCTTCAACGGTGTCCTTTGTTGACTTGAAGTTATGATAATTATTCCTCAGGTAGGTTCTAAAACACTCCTTTGAGGCCTTACTGAATCTATATACAATCCGCACTTTTTTCCTTTTTCGCTTGGTCATTAATTTGATAGTCACAATTACCGCTTTGTGATCTCTTATACCTGTGGTCGTTGAAATTTCGGTGAATAATTCTGACCTGTTGGTAACCAACAAGTCTAAAATGTTATCGCTACCGTTATGACACCGCGTAGGTTCATTAACTAGCTGCTCGAGATGATTATCTGACAACAACTCGAGAATTACTTCAGAAGCTGCCTTATTCCTGCTACCTGTGATGTGAACGTAATTACGCCAGTCAATATATGGCAGATTGAAGTCGCCTCCTAGAATCATAGCATGAGCCTTAAAACAGCTAGCTATACTATTTACATTATTTCTTAACTCCTCGACGATAGCAATGTCGGAATCGGGTGGACGGTAGAAGGCGCCTATGATGAGTTTTGACGCAGCAACGTTGAGTTTAATCCATATGATTTCACAGATCGTATCGACGTCTATTACATTACACGGGAGAAATTTACTCACCGCGATAAATACCCCCTCCATGAGAATGTAATCTGTCTTTACGAAAAACGTTCATGCTATCTTTAAAAGTTTCGGCGGAACTTATTTCCGGTTTCAACCAACTTTCTGTACCGATAACGATATCCGCTTCTGTAATACAAATAACGCTTTCAAGTTCCGGTTGTTTGTTACAAACGCTTCTACGGTTAATTACGAGAACTTTTAACTGTCGAGATTCTTTTACGTTGCTCCTACATTCCGGTGTTGCATCTGATTGGGTTGCCCGTAACTGAATTGCGTTTTTCGGGTCTTCCTCCCTCAGCCTAAAAACCACCCAATGCATTCCACACGGCCCCTGCCATCAGTGTAGCCAATTCACGTGTGTAGTGAACACCTGACCTATTCAGGGGAACCCTACAAGACTCGACCCTATGGCGAAGATCGAGAAATCTGCAGCAAATATCATCACAGAAACGTTGTAGTCTCTGGTTCAGCACCTCAATACAGTTCTGAACCAGAGGTCCACAATCAACTCTGTCTACGATGCTACAGATGGTTAGCTCTGCCGTTATCTTGCGGTTACTAGCCACAGAGTTCACCCTTTCAGCCAGCCGCCGGAAGGAAGAGAGGATAACCTCTGACCCAAGGCGACAAGCATCATTGGTGCCGACATGAGCCACAATCTGTAGTTGGCTACACCCGTCCCTTCATGGCATTTGGGATGGCCTGTTACACATCTCGGATCAGGCCACCCGGAATACACACTGAATGGACGTTGGATTTCTTCCCCGAGGAATCCGCCATTTCCCTAAAGGTCTCTAATTACCGCCTAATATTAGAGCTCCCAACTACCAGAATGCCCTTCTGCGTTTGCTCAGACCTGGCGGGCTGGGGGGCCGTCAACTCGCAGGAAGACAATTGTGGGACTGAGTCAGCCTCTGACAATACATCAAACCGGTTGGACAGACGTACAAGTTCAGCGTCTTGGCATTTAAGCCTGTTCGACTGCCCCCGTGTGCGGCTTCGAAGTCTAGAAGCCATGCGCGAGTCACCGACAGACGACCGCGGCACAGCATCCAACACTTCAGCCTGGGTTGCAGGTACGACGGTCGATATGGGAGAATCTGTGATATGCATGGCTACATCTGTTTCCCCAACATCACATCTGCTGCAGCCTTTTACAGCAGCTTCCAGCTGTGTAACTTTCACTAACACAGCTGCAAGCTGTGCCCGCAGATTAGCCACCTCAGCTCGCGTCTGCACACAGCAATCACAGTCCCTAGACATACTGCTTTTGAAAAACGCAAAAAAGAATGGGAAAAAAAGGACAGAAAAAAGGAACAGAAACTCGAAATAACCAGTACTTCCTACAAAATATATACACTCGGAGATTTCACTAACCTAATCTACACCCACTACAGATAAAATATAAAAAAACGAAATACGCTTATGCACTCGGCGACTGTTCAAACGCTGCTAACGATAAAATACAACAACAAAATACGCTACTGCACTCGGCGACTGTTCAAACGCTACTAACGACCACTGTTTACAAAATGTAAACACTCAGAGATTACACTAATCAAATCCACACACCACTACAGACAAAATATAACAACAAAATACGCTACTGCACTCGGCGACTGTTCAAACGCTACTAACGAGCACTGTCTACAAAATGTAAAAACTCAGTGATTACACTAATCAAAATCCCCACACCACTACAGATAAAATATAACATCAAAATACGCTACTGCACTCGGCGACTGTTCAAACGCTACTAACGACCACTATTTACAAAATTTAAATACTCAGAGATTACACTAATCAAATCCCCACACCAATACAGATAAAATATAGCAACAAAATACGCTACTGCACTCGGCGAAAGTTCAAACGCTACTAACGAGAGTTCGTGCCTGTGTGAGAAATTCATTCTTTGTCAGCGATGGATCGTACCTGTTCGCTGGTTTAAATTTTTGCTACTGGGAAATACGTGTATGCAACTGTTTAATGAATTTATCTAAGTGTGGATTTTAAGTAGTTGACGGGGAGCGACTTGGTCAATCACCGTTTATTTATGAGGACTTGACAAGTCACTCTGTAGTCATTTCGATTCGTCGAAGGCAACAGTGGCGTGCTTTAGTGAGACCAAGGAAGGTCATTAGTTAGTTAGAGATGAGAATATACCAGCACAGTTAATTAGCACTACTTTGATTCAGTGAAGCCTTCAATCATTCAAGTATTCCAATGTTTAGAGAATCGTCGTTTAATATGCTCAGGTTAGAAGCAGTAAATTGGCCACTGCGTGTTTTAAAAGAGTACGTGTGTGTTATTCAACGTATGCAAATAGTATTAGGAACTGATAGGAACTTCTGTTAATGGAAAACAAGTATCAATCATCACTACGCAACATATATTGTTCAGGAAAATAGCGTACACATTTTTCAGTCTACATTTTATTTACTGGATTCAATTTACTACCAAATATTAGCTCTAAAACCATGGTAAAATAAAAAGTATTTTTTATCTCAGCGGTCTGAAAAACTGCAGAGACTGCTGGTTTATTGTATTTGGCTCAATTCATGTTACCATTCCCCAATCAGAAATTACTAAAGTGTAGCGTGGATATCCCTGCTGTATCAATGAGTAACGTAGCGTAACGTAACGAAGTTGCGAGTGTTTTAGTGTGTGTCTTGTTGCCGTTGACGCGCGTGGATACATGGGTTGATAGCCCAGGCGTATAACCCTGTACAGTTTAGTGCCCCGTAAATGTCATCGGGCGCTGCAATAGTCTACACTCAACCAACGGTAAACTGCAACACCAGCAGTGTCGCCTATATCAGTTAATGTTTATTCCACATTAATGTGGAACCTGCACCCAATATTTACTTCATTCTACATTACCCTTTAATCTTGCTATCAGGAAATCATAGGATTCAGTGTCTGGAAAGATCATAGACTTTTTGTAAGATGTGAATAATATAAATTTAGAAGAGATGTAATTTTATAGACTGATGACTAGGGATCTTTATGATAAGTCATATTTTGTACTGACTTTTTTAGCTGTAATGCTGAATTAAACACGGATTGAACGTTTCTAACTGTATTTTATATAGCATATAAATGAATATTCAATCAATTTTCGTAATTTAGGTCATATTACGATAATATTTACGGTCATATTGTGAGGAAAAATCTGGTAATTTTGCAATAGTATCGGAAATTCAATAAAAAAAAGCAAAACTAATTGTCATTGAACTGGTAAGAATTTACCAGCGAAGAATTAAAGTTATACATTAATGTCACTCCCTAAACGTAAATGTTCCACCCGCCTTTTTAATTTCGACGATGCAGCAGTCGTTAAAAGTGTGGATATATAATTCAAGCAGGGGGCAACGTGGCTAGTTCGCTAAAGAACAAACTTAATAAAATTTTGAGTGGGAATTTTCAGTGAAGACGACCCTCAATTAAATTGCAGTGACTTGATTCTATTTAAGTACGCTCCTCTGACATCTTGCGATATCTAACGATGCTTCCAACGGTAAGATACAGTTTTAAGTGACAACAGGAGAAAATTCTTCTTCGAGTACGCATGTGGTGATATATGTAATACAATGCCAATGAGACAAGAATAAACAATGGTGTATACACTAATTTATAACAAATTTATAATATAATATAATTCCCATTTTTAAAAGTAAAAATCTAGTAATGTAATCTTTTACAGGAAAATAATTTCCGAAAAAATTTAATTCCCCTATGGTAAAGTTAGTGAACGGAAGTAATTAATTTTGGCTACATGAAGGCGACACTACTAGATAAAATAAATTATGTGTACTTGAGCATGTTTTGATGTGTCATAAATTTAAATGTTTGGTCATATTTCTTTTCATTTTTAGGTTATATTTACCCATTTTTGCATGCATTTTAGGTCATAAAGATCCGAAATCTACTGTTGACCAAAAGAAAACAACAAATCGAACAATATAATTCTTACTGCGATAGTAACGCCGAACTTGTTACTAACAGCTGAATGTTCATAAAGCAAAAATCTTAATAGCGAATGTTCTCACTATTCAGAAATAGTGTGTTTGTATAGTGAGCATCTACAACATGATATAGTGATTAGGAAAAACTTTAATTTTCTTACGATTAATGCTTATAATATTACAATTAACTGAAATATGAAGTTCCTACTTCATGAAGGGAAACTAAAATGGTAATTAATCATGCCACGCCATTTACTGCCAGTTAATCACAGGCAGAGTATTTTGAAGTGTGTTGTCTTTCGACATTTACTTCAACATAATCTAGAAGGAGCAACACTTTGCTTTTGGTATGGCTTATCGTTGGCGTTCTTAGTTTAGAATAGCGAGTGGTCTTTTATGACGGTCAATACCTGTAACGTATTGCCCGAGCGAGTTGACTTCCGGGTTCCTGGTCTTCTGGGCGCGCTCGTAGAACGTCGCAGACAGCTGTCTGAAGCGATCCGTCAGCAGCGGGATGTTAGTAGTCTCGTGCAGAACTGCAGTCGGGAATCTGCTCGGTAAGTGGAGGGCCCGTTTTAGTGCCCTGTTCTGTATCACCTGAAGGCGCCGAAGGTGCGAAGCAGCCGCATAGCCCCATACGGGACAAGCGTATTCCATAATTGGTCTTACCAGGGTGATATAGATGTTTACTCCCGTGGCGGGCTTCAAAAGGCTATTCCTGTTCAGCACAGGGTATAGAGCGTGTAATCTAGCACTTGCCCTTCTCCTGATATCTTGAATATGGGATCGCCAAGTCAGTCGCCGGTCTAGAGTGACTCCTAGGTACTTGACTTCGTTTTCCCACGGGATCGTCTCGTTGTGAAGTCGAAGGGGTGGAAGGTTTTGAGTGCGTCTCTTACTGATTATGATGGCTTGAGTTTTTGTGGCGTTGATGGTTATCCTCCACCGTTTCGCCCAGTCCTCAGTTGATCGAAGGACTTCTTGCAGACGCCTAGTTGCTAGGGCACAGCTTCTGCTTGCCGTACAGTAGGTGCAGTAAGAACTCTGGGAGCGGTAGGCACGTCAGCGGTGAAAAGCGCATAGAGCACTGGTCCCAGTACAGAGCCCTGCGGTACCCCAGCAAGGATTCGCCTCACAGTTGAAGTGGCCTCGCCTACACGAACGCAAAAGGTGCGGCCAGTGAGATATGACATAAGGAGCTTTACTAGTCTGCCTGAGAAGCCTTGTTCGTATAATTTGAGTAGCAGACCTGTATGCCACACAGAGTCGAATGCTCTGGCGATATCCAGAAGCACCAGGCCACAGTATTGTTTTTCGTTGAATGCCCTGTCGCTGCTTCAACCACCCTCATGAGCTGTTGCGTGGTGGAGTGATTGCGGCGAAAGCCGAGCTGGTGATGGGGATAATCTCGTTCCGTTCGATGTAGCCTCTTGAGCAATAACCGCTCAAAGACTTTGCTTATAGACGGCAGAGGCTTATTGGCCGGTAACTTTGAGGTAGGTGCGGGTCCTTCCCGCTTTTGTGTATTGCCACAACTTCAGCATGTTTCCAGCATTGGGGGAATTGCTGAGTGCGAAGAATGTTGTTAAATATTCCTGCCAAGTAAGTTGACGCTTGCGGTGGTAGATTCTTGAGACAGCTATTGAAGACACGATCATGACCAGGTGCTTTATCGTGTGGCTAGGCAGCTCGCAACCTCTTCCGGAGTGATGGTGTCAATTTCTTCCTCGTCGTCCCCTTCCTCAGCCTGCAGATAGGTGTTTAGGCAGCGATGTACCTCTTCTACTTGCAACTGGTCTTCCACTTCCGATGGCCGAAAGTTCCTCTCGAAGGAATCTGCTAGGGCGTTTGCCTTGTCGGTTGGGCGATAGACTGGGCCCCGTTCGCCGTGTAGGGGCGGGAGTCGAGATCGCTGCCTAGTGAATTTCTTTGTCTCTGCCCACAGCGTCCCATCACCTGGGGTCAGCATCGAAACACGAGCCTCCCATTCTCTGCTCCGGTGCTCTGCCAGCGACACCTTCAATTCTCTCTGGACTCGGTTTAGCAGTCTTCGCGTGTCGGCGTTCCTCGTCAACTTCCACTCCTTAGCTATTCGGTTTTTGTGCCGAATAGCCGCTAGGAGGTGGGGCGGGAGCTGGCGTGAAGTGTTCTTGGTGAGGCACCTCTTCGGAGTCGTCGCTGCTGATGCCTCCTTGACAGTGTGCTCGAAGAAGGACAGAGCATAGTCTATATCCTCTGCCGAGCGGTTCGGTAGTGCTGCTGAGACTATCTGACGGTTTTTCTGCCCCAATCGGTTTTCTTGAATTCCGGCTTTTGTTGTGCATTTAGGATTAGGTCGGACTCTAGCTCCACGATGACTGGGCAATGGTCAGAGGACAGCCTGTTAAGCGTGGTTGCCGCGACGAATCCGGTGATCCTTTAGTGACTGCCACGTCGAGAACATCCGGACGTCCGCGGTGAGCTGGGTAGTAGGTGGGTTCTTCGGGTCCCCACACACACATATTGTGTCTGTTGGCGACTCTCCGTAGTATGTTACCTGAAGGGTTGTTAACTCTGCTGTTCCAGTCTGTGTGTTTGGCGTTGAGATCACCTCCGATGAACAGCTTGCCTCTGATGTTTGCCAAGGTATTAAAATCAGCCTCTGCTGTTTCCCTTCTAGGAGGCCGATAGGCAGAAACTACGGTCAGTGGGCCTCTTGTCGTGGCCACTTCAATGCCGACAGCTTCAATGTACTGCAGGGGCGGAATGTAGATCTCGATGTGGAATGCTTCTCTTGACATAGATAGCCACGCCACCTTTTGCAGTTGGACGATCATATCTATAACAGCAGTAGTTCGCTACTGAGGCTTTCAGTCCCGGTTTTAGGTGGGTTTCGGTGACAAGACATAGATCGTCTTGTTCCCTAATGAACTGCCGGAATTCCACGGTCTGTCCATGAATGCCATTGGCATTCCATATGCAGAAAGAGAGGCTATTGAATTGGGGTCGTCTATCCATAATGAAGATTACAACTGCATTTGGGAGTAGCTAGAGCTGTCTTCACTGCAGCGCAGATGTCCGTGGTCATCTGGTCTAGCCGCTTGGTTAGACTGACCAACATATTTAGAACAGTCTCCAATATTTTACTCAGTCCTTCAGATTCCGCCGGAACTGGAGCAGCTGAGGGAGGCCAATGTCGTGGTTGGTTGTTTAACAGATCTTCTGTGCAGGAGCTCTGCGGGTTTTTATGTTCTTGTTGGTCGACCAGATTGGAGTCAGAAGTTGCAGCAGTGGTCGACTGTGGACCCGCAACTTCCGAAAAGAGGCGACCGTCAGTCTCACTCGATTTTCTGTGTTTCTGGTACTTTGGATGCTTCCTAGTCATCCTAGTGGGCTTCGTCTGTTCTTTGCCAGTCGGCGGAGAGGAAGTATTTGTTTGTTGATGCTGGATAGCGGAGACGCTCTGTAAATTTTCTGCCGGTGGCTGTAGATCCTTCTTGCGATGTTGTTTGGCGGTATCACTATTGGCTGGTAGGCCTCTCTGGCGATCTCGTGCCTTCTTGTACACTGGACAGCCTCTATAGGACGCAACATGGCCCCCCACAGTTCAAGCACTTAGCTGCGTCGTGTCCTTTTCTCAACGTGCACTGTTTTGTTTCATGTGGGCCGGCACACTTTACACAAGTGGGAGGCATTTTACAGTGCTTGGCCACATGACCAAAACGTTGACAATTAAAACACTTGCGGGTCCAGCTGTAGCTCTCAGTTTTTCCGTTTGAATCTTGAGGTGGAAGATGCTCTCCAACTTAAAGATGGGCCTATTCTCAGGGATGTCAGGAAGATCGACAAGGAAGAGAGGCATGACCTCATTGCTTCTGGGCGGCGCAGTTGAACCACTGTCTGGACATCGAAGCCCATATCTTTTAGCTCGAGTTTGATGTCGTCAGTGGCCATAGTCCGGGGAATCCCACGGAGTACAACCTTCAGAAGTGGCACAGCTCCAATCGGAAAGGTACAGTAACGAATGTTGCTAGCTTGCAACATCTCGGTGGCTGCTGTGAAGTCTTCAACGGTTGTGAGTGTGAATTTTATTTTGTCCTCTCCAGCCGATTTGGCTGAGAAATGGTTTTTCACGACGTCACCCACTTTGTCGTGCAGAGTTTTATAATTCTCTTCAAACTGCACAACAATTGGCGGGATATGCGCACTTCTGGTAATCTCTGATGAATCGTCCTGAATTGGTTCGAAAGCTTTGGTTGTTTCCATCCTTTCCGGGTCAAGCGTTGGTGGTGGCCTCGCTGTACGGCGAGGGAAGACAAAGCCCTCACCACCTGGTTCCACACTTTTCTGGTAAGTGTGGTTATCCTCATTGCTCTTGGGACGCTGGGAACGATGCCCTCTTACTTCATTCCGCCCGGAGACCGAGGCTGCAGTATTGTCGGTGGCTTCCATGGTCTCCTTATTTTGTGCCTTAGCTTTCTTTTGTTTCTTGGCTGTACCTAGTTTCGACACTGCTAGACTGACTCCACTAGATTTGCTCACCTCATTGTTTCTGTAGTTGACGGCACGTGGCTGTTTATTGTATGTCCTCTCTGGTGGAGTAGTAGGACGCTTTCTGGGTGTTAATTCTTTACTCTCCGAGTACACATCACCGTGTATACGCTGAATGTTAAACACAGCGTCTGGTGTAGCGTCTTCATCCATTGCCATATCCTTATCCGTTGTCGCACTTGTCACAACGACCGCCGGCATTGAGACGCTCGACGCGCGCGGCGCGGAAGTGCAAGGCAGCCTTTCCTCGTCACCCTTCTGTGCGGCTCCTCTGGTCACATACTGATGGGTGGCCGAGCTTAGTTCTATCGAGTTATTCAACTTCGACACGACACGTAATTTTTTGTCACTTTCGAAAACAATAACTATCTATAACAATCACACATCCAGTCAAAATGCACACACGTAACAATCACCAATTGTCACATTACTCTCATTCGAATCACACAGTACTATACATTCAGAATTGCAATACATCGTAAATCACAATCCATTGTTCGTAACTAATGTGAAAACCATTAGGCCACCAATAGTAATTAATTAATTCAAGGTTACTTATATTCTTTACCATACGTAATACAACTGCGAGAAGAAACTTAAATTTCGCTTACCACTATTCTGACTGTTCGGATGAACTGGATTCTTGGAAAACAATTTTATGCGAAGTAGGGAATTTAAGATAAAAGTATCAAATATTTAGTGTCCATTTTCTACTGAATGCGATTCACGCATTGGTCGAATTTTGATGGGCATACAAGTAATATACAGCCCATAGTACCGGAACTGAAAACAGGATAGATTTCATTTTGGTGTTAATGACATCAGAAACTTATCTACTTTCATAGAATAATTTTGAGCCAATTTTATGATAACTTTTACGCTTTACAGTAAAAATGAAATAAATAATCTATGAAAAAGTAGCAAGATTCCACATTAACTTGGTAAATGGCCGCCAAAAAGTAATTACCGGTGGCTTCCGTACACTTTGGATGAGGCTGAATTTTGAAGCTATTGTTTCTTGTTTCCTTACTTTGATGCCGTCGATTACACTGAAACCACAGTGAGCACTCAGTTATATACTACTAAAATTACGGTTACACATAATCACGACTAGAGCATTACCTCTGACTTGCGCTGAAGCGACTATTCAAGTCGGTTTATGAATTCCGACGGACAGTGGCTGTAGAGCTTTTTCCCTACATCACTGCTGTACAATGTTCCCGAAAGACAAAAATATTGTTAAATCGACACATTAGGGGCGTGAGTATGACGACGTTTATTGTTTCGTGTGACTTGTACTGCCTGAACCAGGGTACTTATTCTTTGAAACAGGTAGGCAGTAAAGCTAGTGGATTTTCAGATTCAGTTTACCGATATTTTAGCAGAGAAATTATATTCTCCATGATATTGGAATAATTAAGTAACGTAAATATAGAATTTATATTAATACTTATTACCACTCTTGTATATACATTTAAAGACCTTTATTAATCATGTGGAGCTAAATCGAATAAAGAATAAGAATTTTTAGACGAACTCTAATAATTTTTACCCGGCAATAGCTAAGTATATATTGACTATAAACATCGCGAACAAATGGCGAAGGTATCAACAGCACAAAAATGGAATGAGGCGTAAATAAAGTAATACACAACTAAAATGATTACAAGTTTTTAATTCCTTGCTTTCTGCTTTCATAAAAACACAAAGCAGCACACTACTAATGTTTTTCTGTTTTTCCCCCCTGTTACATTGTTTTTTGTCTTTGCTTCTTTTTTAAAGTTTTTGATTTATTTTTATATTTTTGTCTTGTTTGTCGTTTTTTTTTTATTTTCTCCCGACTCCGTTAAGTTACACTTAATGTTAGATGGAATTTCATGTTGATTTTAAACTGTGCAAATATCGTATCATAACGGAAGGTTGTTTAACGGTGAGATTTGAATCCACTGCAGCCGTACCTCCTGAAATGCTGTATTACAGAGCCGTGAAGCGCTGAGACGAACTAGAGAATTAGGCGCCCATCATTACGATATGGGCTACATTACGAGATGTAGAATCATACATTGGGTATCAATAAAGTAAAAAAGTATTATGAGTGTAAATTAATGGTAGTTAAAGATAGAACTATGGTGACTAGGAGTTGTGCACCACCACCTCTCCTATCCTGTCGGCCAAGTCCTGCCGATCAAAACGTCTTCCACCACCAGGACTCCCCGTCAGCATCACAATTACCGCATCCAACTGAGCCAACGGATAGGCTATCAGAGACGGTAAGTTACCGTATTGCCACATATGGCTTCGGAACTAGAATGTAGGTGGTTAGACAACAAAGAGAAAAAAAGAGCCTCTGTATTCATTAGTGGACCCGTCAGGCCTTTCCAAATGTTGTGGTTCGTGACAAAATTGTCCACTTCTTTGCGAAGCAAACAACGATCCTCAACATCCAATTTAGTCACTCTCGCGACTGAGCTGAGAACCATAGCAATTAGTGGTAGATATCGACAAGATACTTCCAATAAGATAATAAGCGATGCAGTTAACTACGCATTGAACTGGCTGAACACTGGTACACGGGAGTATTTACAACCTTGTTGTTGCTCATATCTGCGGCGCGTTCTCCCGACTCGGCCCATTCCAAGCCCGCAGGCGTATCGGCGATTGCTGTAATTACCTTCGCAGCTGCTGCTGTCTCGATTGGTTCATTTGGTGCGGCGTGAAGGGCATCTAATGAAACTCGTTCCGCGACTCCATTCTGCGCCCTGCGCACTCCATTTACCTCCCATTAAAACTTAACACTGCAACTTTACAGCTGAAAATGTCTTTCGTACGAGAATGCGTCACTGCTGCGCTATGCGTTTAGATAGGTTTCACTTAACGGCTAAAAGATACTGGCAGTATTAAATGAATTTAGGGATTCGGGCTCAGAAACTAAGCCACCAGCTGAAATAATTACAGCTGTTATTAGTAAACTCTGGCTAACAGCAGTAACATGTCTGTTGTTTACACGTGCACACATATACTTTTATAGTCATGAATACGAATATACACTGAAGTGCCTAAAGTTAACTTGTACATCCTAATAACCTGTCGGACTGCCTTTTTCCCGGCAAAGTGCAATAACCCGATGTGGCACTGACTCAACAAGTCGATGCAAATCTTTTGAAGAAATATTCAGCCGTGCTTCCTATACAGTCGACCATAATTGCGAAAGTTTTACCGCTGTAGGATGTTGTGCACGAACTGTTCTTTCGATCAAACTGTATCATTGGATCCATGTCTGGTGATCTAGAATCCAAATCAGTAGATGAAATTGTTCACAATGTATTCTTATCATAACCATTTCAGCACCCGTACATATTCACCATTTCGTAAATATTTATTGAAAATGAGAGATTCTTCGTACGTATTAAAGTCATAAATTTAACGTATAAATCCTAGTCGTGATACGTTGGGTAACTAATAGCTAATATCTCCGGCTAATAAAGTGTAACAGCCCTCAAACCTAAAATTAAATGGAATTGTATTTAATGAAGCATTTGTAGTAAGCTAGAGTTTGGTTGAATATTATCTGGTATGTTTGTTTTGAAATTAACTGTAAATCAGTGTATATAGACTTTGTTTTATGAAAAGAAATTATTTAGAAGCCATTTAATATGTTTAAGAACATAATTGTGCAAGAGAATTGTTTAAATATTTGTAATTCCAAATATTAATGCAAGTTACGATGTCTAAGGGACAATTTACTACAGTTTAAAATGATTGATGTAATTAATTTTGTGCTTAAGTATCTTTAATTTCAATTTCTGACCGTTTTGTACTTATTGTAAATTATTATGTATTAATTCTGATTGTTTTTAATATATTTCAGTTGTTTAAGTATTGTTAGTGATCGAGAAATATCTGGCGGAAGCTTTTGAAGTGTACTAGAAACTTCGATGGAGTTTATATAAAGCTAACTAACATCCGAGACAGAGAAACCATTTTCACCGACTCAGTTTACGACGGCCAAGGACTATATTGTCTGCGGAAGAAGTGTTGTATACAATTACTGGATTGTATGCATGAATGTAAACAGTATCATTGACGTCGTGCTTATGAAAATAAAAGTAAGTTTAAACTGAACTGTATCGTGGACTAGTTATTTATCATACTAATTAAACCACGAACAATCCAATGAAAGCAATTTAAATTTTTAATCTGCTCATATGAGGAATATAATGTATACGTAGCAGTCATCATCCTCTTTATAGTAAACTGTTATTATTTATAAGTCAGATAAAGAAACTTGGACATTCAGTTAACTTTAATTACAATTTCATTTTCATTTCCGGTCCCTGTTAAATTTTAACTGATACAAACAGTTGGTTTTCTCTTGCTGGGTTAGATCAGCTGGTAAGCTCAGATTACATAGCTTGTAGAAGTCAACCTTTAACACTTTTGTTATTAGATAACACAAGTTCTATGATAATTACAGATAGTGGAGTTATACCCTCACGTCAAATATATTGGTAAGATATTAAACAGAGAAGGACGTCAAACTTTATGCAGTAGTGAACATTGTGAAAGATGGTGCTCAATTCAATCGTAAGGAAAAGATACGGTATTTTTAATTTATCAGTCTGACATCAGAGAAAATGTTTTGCTTTGATATCACGTTCATAGACGAATGTTTAAATGTTTACGTCAGAAGTATTATTGAGGTTTTATCACACCGGAACAAAACGTATAGCGTTAGATTATATTGATAAACAGCGGGAGCATAGCTGCATCGACTTATAACCTCCGAGGCATTACTCTATACTGGACCAGTTGTCACAGATAAGCATGAAGTTGGTAAGGGTTTTTTTTATATATATATTTATTTCGATGGTAATCCTTATTATGTCCCCAGATTTATCTGTGCTCTTGACTTGATAACAACTGGATAGTTGCAAACTTTTTAAACTTGTAAAGATCTTGACGATTGTAAGGTTAAAGTTCGGTCACCTACTCACCATGTTACATTTAATTCAGTATTTGTACACACTTACAGAAATTCGCCCTATTGTTAAATAAAAGGAAAATTGTGGAGATAATTTCACACTTTCTTTCTTTTAATGAAATAGACTTTGAAACAAATGTGCCAGATTTCAGACGTTATTATAACGTTAATGGATAACTATGGACTTCGAATCCGATGGAATCGATTGCAAGAGAAGTTTCACTACGATAACCCTATCAAGGATTACCAACATTCATATATTTGACTATTTAAGAAGTTAAAAATGAGAGGGTTTTATCAATAGGTCGGGGCTGGTAAATAACTACATGTTTTAGCCGCTAATGAAATCTTCAACTATAGGCACTATTTATAACTTGAGCAGATCTGACGTTATAGCCTCTCGTGACCACTCAATTGACCAATAACACATTTTTTCAGTTAAGTTCTATCGCAAACTTTGCAAAACTAAGTGTACTAACTTTTAATTTATTCTTTGGCCAAAAGTTTTTTCCACCTGATAATTTACTGAAGTACATATCCTTCTCTATGCAACACTGCTCCATGCGTTAGGTTGCTTTTGGTGTTAGATTTCTAACATACTGGTGGCTCCGCCTACCATACCCGCTGTCGCTGCGTGTCTGCCACACGAGTGTGCCCGGCTGCCAGCCTGCAGGGGGCCACCGCAACTTGTCCCTCGTGGACAGGATCGTCCCACTGATAGCAGGCCGCCTCAAGTTTGCCAGGCGACAAGCTGAGTGACCTGAAGCGAGGACTGGTATAATACTTACACTTTACGACACTAACTTTGAACAGGTTGTCTCCTTCGTACTAGCGTAACTAAATGTTACGAGCCGTAATTTCAGCAGATAACACACATTTTTTTTTTTGTGATTAATCATCCTACCGGAAAACTCTTTAAAGCCTCACAAATGTCTTTTTATTCATGGAATTGCTTTTCGTGATTGTATTATAAAAGCCTGGAGCTAGGTCGCCAGTTTCGCAGTAGAATTTACAACAACCACTCAAACATTAATATAAAAGCAACACTATTACTGTGGCGCAATTCATCCAATAAAAATAACTATTTTCCAAGCACTTTGTTGCTATCTGGGCTACAGAGCACATAGATGATGTGGTCATTAGTACACCATCAGTTCGCGTACAGACACTATATCTGCCAAAGCTTCATTTAGACGCAACATATTGGATCTGAATCTAGATTCTCTACCACCTTTCTGAAGGTCTACGCATGGTACGTAAACAATTGCTGGTGGAAACAATGATCAGAAGATTATATTAAGAATTTAGGCATGTGTTTGTTCACTAACTATTTTTAATTTCATATACTGTACTGTCAACGTTGTTAATTGTTCGTAGTCCATTGTTGGGTTACAACCATACATTTTTTCTACATCGTCTAATGGTATACATAAATTTACATCCATTACAGCTCCACGAGAAATGAAAACAATATCTCCCATTAAATCTTGAAATACTGAATTTTCCTTGTTAATTATTTAGAAGGAGATTTTAATTCCCTTTTATTGATTGAAGTTACCAACAAAATAATCACAGACGAAACAATAATTATCATTTTTTTAAAATTACAGGTCTGATTGAAATGCACCCTTTTCATTTACATATTTTCCGACTGGTAGGCCAAGAAACATACAAGTCTTTTACTGGGATGTTGTTTGGCTTTGTAGTGTAACGCTATAACCTATCGTGCGTTAATTACTGTATTGCTGTCTTCTATCACGACAGCTGTGATGCCGGATGTCGTTGGTTGAGGTCGATGCATGTAGGTTATCAAGACTCGCCATAGTAAACATTAAGTCAGGACGTCAGTGTCGCGACTGAGCTCTAGCTATCTGTTGTCTTTGTCTCATTTAGAGCAAATAGCCGAGACGTATGGTTTAATCGAAAACATCAATCATGTGTCTGAAACTGCATCCGAAGAGTAAAAGACTCAAATAGTTCACAAAACTGTTGTCATGCAGTTTCAAGCCTGCTTGACTGTTGTCTTTTACAACAGGGGAAGTCAGACTTTTATAATTTCTCGCTAGTGGGAAACAGGCAAAGCTTTATAGCGCTATGTCTCTGTCGCCTAAAAGTCACTACTGCTGTTGGAGACGACGCCAAATTGCTGAGCTTGTCGATAAGATTCCAGGAACGGCGCCTGCCTCTTGGTCTAGAGACAAGCACGTTAAAAGTGGTGTTTATAAGGCCGTTTGTTAGAATATCATTCTACATCTTAATATTGTGCTGCTTTTTATTCAGACGCCAAATAAATATCTTGGAACCAACGTTTACAGTTCCGCGAAAAGAAAAAATATTCCTGAAGTAAAAATAATTTAGTGCATTCTCCATACAATTAAAAAGAAATCGGCTTATGTAGTACTTCTACAGAATACAGTGGAAATGCTTCCATGCGAGAAACAGGCCTCTTTTTTCTGTTATCATGAAATGTTTACGTAAGAGAAAAGTTCCGTGAGAAAAATCTTTGTAACAAGAAATCTGTAGTGTTGTTAAGACTTTGTAGTGTGTCAAAAGCTTTTCATTAGCACCCGTTCTGGCCTCGCATTCGGGACGACGCCGCGGCCGGTTCGAATCTCCGTCCGGGCATCCAGATTTGGGTTTTCCATGGTTTCCCCAAATTACTCCAGGCGAATGCCGGGATGCTTCCTACAATAGGCCATGGTTGAATTCCTTCCCGTTCCTTTTCCCCAGTCTCTAAAGACCTCGCTGTTAAGAGACGTTAAGCATTTTTTTTTAAAAAAATCTAATGACCTCGACTTCGGCGAAGCGTAAAGAACATCAGCCGCAGAATTAAGAGAACCCACTGAAGTGTTAAACACTCGACAAGCTTACATAAAGCCCTAAAGTCTACTACGATTGTGTGGGTGTCTAAACTTGAAGTAGCCTATAGCTAATAGCTAATAGGTCTATGAGTTACCCCAGAGGTGTCGTGTGGCGATGACATAGAGCGCAGGGAGGTTTCAGGTTTGAGTCCAGTTCTTCTCCTGACAATCTCGTGTTGTGCTGCCTCTTCGCTGCAGCTCGTGTTACCCAGTATCGGCGAGGCAGTGTTGCAGTCGATAAACAGTGGCGCAGCAGCCAAAAGCAGCGGTCCTCATGCATGGAAAGCATCCTCAACAACTCGAATTCAAACAGTCGCAGTATCACGGGGATTCTAGTTGCCAATTAGTTGATTTTTGACTTGAGCTCTTTTTTCGTTTATTAACAAGAAATGATGGTCGTTCACTTAAAACAGTCAGCGGCCGATCAAGATTCCTTTTTTCAGTTGAGTTAAACAGTTTAACAAGTTGTCCAATAGCTATAAATTTTTAAGTCAGATACATTCAGTAAACTACCTCAGATGCCAATAGCATCTTATCACGTAATATATATTTTTTTTAATAATGTAGTCCCCTCAAAGCATATCAACATTAATGAAAAGTATCATTGAATAATTGTGTAATGTACACCGAAGTCAGCATCGATTCACAGCACTAGTCTTACTTTCAGCGTGAACGAAATCGCGGGCACAGCTAGTTATAATGTAAAAGCTACCAAAAACCTGTATGCACTTCTGGGATTTTTTATACTATTCGCTGTATGTAACATTACAAAAAAAATCTACTGAGCTTCGGCTTTTTGTAATAACGAAGTTTCGATTTCGGAGTAGTTATGAAATTTGTGGCTGCTAATATTGTTGTTGAATTTTTGCTATCTGTATTAGTTTGGCTAATTTACACTTACTTTTATGTAACATTATTTAAATGTCCGTAGTATAAAAAGAGCGACAAGTTTGTAGACACTATTTACAGGGAATCTGTGGCAGGTTACTGAATTCTTCTAACAGCACTAGCGAGTGCTGTAATGAGGAAGCGATTGATTCCTCACATACTTCATATTAAATGTTAGTAGATTAATGATGATAAATGAAATGTACACAGAAAGACAACCTAGAGTTTCTGTGGTCTACGTACATGAAGTCACTGACAAAAACAAATTTCTTAGTATCGAATACCAAAAAACATGCACAAACACTAAAAACATGAGTTATTATTTATTATAGCTTATTAATCACTTGGGTACACTGCAGGTGATCATTTATTATCTAGTTTAGTATCCCAGCGATCGACAAAGTAAGTAGGCTTCCTATTCATAAGAATACATTTTTTATAGTGACTGTTTGAACTCGTCCAAAACAGTTTTTCGTAATTACCTTTCTCGAGCTCTCTTCCTTAGATTAAAGTTTTCCGAGACTTTTCTATTCCGCACATCCTTACTTCTCATTAGGTCAATAGTTCTGTGGATTCCTGTATAGAGTGCAGAGAAAAATTCTAATCTGATTTACTGATTCTACGAGACACTACTTCAAGATTTTGAGGGCCAGCGATTCAAGCTATAACAATCGTCGCTATTTTCCAACTATTTAAGCAGCAAGTGAAAAGTGTCTCTTTCTCTTTAAACGGTTTTTCTTCTGAATATGTAGGTGTGCATACAAGAATTTGAGCTTCAAACAATCTCTGTTGATATGACATATGTGCTAGTGTACTTGCGGTGTACCTTGAATCATCCATAAACGGGTTATTGGGAAATATTTTTATATTATTTTTTAGTTTATACCTGAAAATTTTAATAACCGATTCTCACTTGAAAGAATCGTAAGCAAGTATCGATCATGATTCCGTAAATAATACTTGGACAAGTAATGCGTTACTGATTATGTGTACGTTTAGAGTAAGGCCTCAGCACAGAAAAGAATCTAAAATACGAAATATACTATGTATTTTCTAACGCCCAGTTCTTGAATCTTCTTTGGACACGGGTGGAAAAAATTTATTAGAGTTATGCGATACTCGTTATATACGTTCTCCGCATACGTAATTCACTTTCTACACAGATGCACTTAACGATGATTTGAATCAAGCAGCTAAGATAGTGCCCCCAGTCACTTAAGCTCGTGTTAAACAGTATTACATATTAAATATGAAACATATATTCCCTATTACAAGTACCATAAACTTTTGATTACAGAAATATATTTTACAAATCCACAAAATACAACGATATAGAATATTAATAATTGTAACAATAGCAACAGAAATTAACACTAATAACTATCTTCATTATGATCATTTACATACTATCCGTAAGTATTTGAATCATAAAATTTTATTTTTTCCAAATGTAAATTTCATTTTAGTGACGTCCCTCCAATATGAACGTTCTGAAGACAAAATACAGACTACTCAACAATGTAGCGAAGAGTGATTTAACTTCTGGAAAATTTTCATTTTTTTTTTAAGAGAAGTTCTTGCGCGTGTAGTTGCGAGGTATCCTTTTTAACTGCTATCTTCTCTATCTTTTTAGCGTCGATAATTAAAGAAATCCTGGTCGGTCTTACCACTCTTTCCAGGTTCTTTTCAATCTCTTCTGTATTTGATAGCACGCTCTGGACGATAAATGTGTGGTCCCAGGATATCGTCACACACGTTTTTTGGCTATCACCTCGCAGATTAAATTTAATTATATACTTGTCTATGAAATCAAAGTATCGGCTGTTTTATAACAACAACTAATTATTAACACATCATAATCAACTCAAATAATTACACATCTCGCATTCATGAAATCAAATACCAACAACGGCGCTTCAAAACATTCATTAATATCATCACCATTCTTCTTATATCAATACGCATCTCTTTGACTAGAACAAAACAATACAATTACAGCCTGCCAACTTCAACACAACAAAACATATTATGAAAACTTAAATTTACCCCTTTTTACACATATTAATACACTGTACGGCATGATTTTTTTTTAAATACATTCATACATTGCATAAAAACGAAGTCGTATAATTATTACTACTATTATTATTATTATTTCAATGTCTGATGAAGTGGGACCTCACATACTCATTGAACCACGCATCAGTTTTTTTCTAAAAAGTATTTCTCCAACCAGTATAAAGTACGAATGAAGACTGAAGCGCGAATTCAGGGAAAAGCAACTGATGTTTCCATGCGTCTGTTTCCTAGTTTCCTCCAGAATGATGTGTCTTCAGCTGAAGTTTCAGATGCTCAGAATGAGATCAGAGTTGGTGGAAATATACATGAATAGTGAAACACGGCAGTAGTTTCCTTGTGGTCGTAATTTGTGATGCGCGGTGACAGTCAACAAGTGTGTGGCTGGGCGCGGGGTCAAGGGGCGGGTGGGGAGCACAATGAGCCGCCTTGAGGTAGGACCTAACGAACACCTCTCCAGCGCACTCCGCCGAGGGCGACCACCACCCAGTCCGATTGTTCAGCCACAAGTGGCAAGCGCGGCGCTGTGGCTGAATTTACAACACGCGTGTGCGTTTCGTCACCGTATGAATACGCTGCCTGCAACTATCCACGTGGAGGTAACGGTAGGTTCTCACTCAAACATAATGATGCCGGTTGTAACATCCAAAATATCGTTAATGCAACTGCTTTTTAAATTTCACTTAATATGTAACGATCTGTTTAAATTTCATCTTATTCCACGGAACTTCTTAATAAATTTGCAGATGATCATATATATATTAAAGTTTTTTTGTGTCGATCCATCTGTCTCTCTACATACTATTTTTTTCCCGTTTTTTTTTTTAAATAGTCAAAGCTTTATTTTAACTAAGTTACAAGTACACAAATGTCAAATTCATATCTACAGATACTTTCTTACTGCCAAAGAGTCTCTATTACACTCTAAATCAGAGATCTTCACTGCGCTTAGATACATTATAATCGCGCAAAAACTTAACAAAGGAAGAACGGAAATTCGAATTCAACCAACAGCTTTTACCACGTTTTAATGAGGTTTTAGTAGAAGTTTGCTTCAAAGCCGCGATTTCCGAGGCAGTTTTGCATTTTACTAGGTCTCCGTCATATTTCATCACACAGTGCATGGTACAACATATTTGTAGTGCTGTAATGTTATAGGAGAGCATACAAATATGGGCCGTAATTTTTATCAATGTAGTTTCAAATTTTTAATCTCCATCTGTCGGTTGGGAACAGTTTGAAATCACATCTGAGAAGTCTTGTGCCCGTTAAGGTATGTAAATCCCCACTGAATATTTTGTTAAATTTTGCACGCACCCATTTCCATATGGATCTTGAGACAGTGAAAAGCTGGTCTTTAACATCAGTCTGATTACAAATATTACACCGCTCATTTTCTGTGATTCCCAGTTCGTAGAGTTTCCTTTCATAAGGGTATAAATCATTGACCAGTTTTTACATGTTTGCTTTTTGATCAGTGGATAGAACGGGTAGGCTAATATTTTTCCAATCGATTAATGAGGTATTATTTTAAAGATCAGGTTCTCCATTTTGGTAAGATCATTAGTTAACAGACAAATTTTTCGGAATTCAAGCTGTAAATAGCAAAATTATGGACAGTAAAGGTCACAAGAATACGATAGTCCAGAGTCAACATGAATTACTTCGCTGGCGTCAGTAAGTAGTCATCACTTTACCGTTAGACACAAGCAGCACCACATATCTGAAATTTCGCACAGGCCCTGACCGCCTTATCGCTTTATATTGCAGTTGACAAATAAACAAATGATGCTCCAAAATGAGATAGTTCAGAGCCAAACTGCTAGACGTCTCTGGGGTCGATAAGGGGTGATCACATTAACGACACTAATCACAAAGATTCTGATAAACTTTGTGTTTTCTAGAGTACGGAACATTTCGGATATTTTTGTTATAATTCTCTTACAAGACATTGTAAGTATTTTGCTACGTGCCTATTTCAGTTGACAAATAAACAATTGCTACAAATGACCCGGTTCTTCTTTCATCCAATTACAAACCACCAGCCTCATTATTCATCGTACATCATTCGCGAAATTTTCACGCCGTCACGTAATTCACTCATTAACAGCTTCTGTACGGTCACTGCGCTCTAGAACTTTGGGAAAGCAGCATTAGCCAGAAGCGGATCCCTTATAGGTTATAAAAATTGAAAGTTTTCTGATTGACCATAGATGTCAAATTATGTATCAGCCGTATACCAAAAAAATATTTTCATTCAAAACTGATAAACAAGAAATAAATAAGAAGTATTGTCATCACTCATAAAGAAACACTCTGGCTTCGCATTAGGATGGCTGTTAATTAAAATCCCCGTTCGGCCATCCAGAATTGAGTTTCCCCAAATCACCCCAGGTGAATGCCGTGACGGTTTTCTAAAAAAATCTGCGGTCGAATTCCTTCCTGTTCTTTGTCCCCAGTTCACTCCTGCCTCTAATGACCTCAACGTCGACAACGCATAAATCCGGAAATAAAATAAATAAATAAAGATTTCACTGGGGTCTTTTTTGGAATATTTTGGTTAAATTTATATTGTCGCTTTTCGTTTACGTAGCCTGAACAATGGGAAGAAATTTAATACGGCACGCTCATATCTTGCAGTTTGCCACACCTGTTGTAGCCCGTGCAATGATGTTTACTGATTATTGTATCCACGACACCCATATCAATCTCTGTTCTCTGTATCCTGCGGGAACGTGGTTGCATTCCACTGGAATACGGGCCGCATGACAGCTAAACGAAATCAGGCGGTAGAAGTAGATGTCATGTTAGGCTGCAACATCATTGAGATTAACTTCGTCTTTCTTTCTAGAACCAGCCTTTCTTTTTCTTTCTTAGTGTCGAATGCACTGTGGTTGGCCGAGGCAGTGGCTAGAAGCAAAGCTCCATACGCCCCAGCCAGTGGAACGAGTGAGCATCCGTGGAAGAGCTCCTTCCTGCTGGCGTCAGATTCTACTCTATTGTCCTCATGAAGGGCACTTTTTCCCTGGAGAGGACACACCAGAATGTGATGCATCGGGTGTGTTAGGTGTTTAGCGCAATTCGCATTGGGTGCAGAAATCGGTTAAAGATTCACAGCTTATGAAGGATCATCAAATAAAGTAATATAATATTTTCGATATTGTTACTATGGCAAACGAACCCCTAGCTAACTAACTAACTTTGTGGCATCATTACAAAAATAAATTTAATCACATTTAGTGGTAGGATATTTCTACTTTTATTATTATACGCATTATGTTATTAATATTTTTATTTTATTTTTGTAGATCCTTGAAAAATGTGCTCCAAAGAAATCAAAAACTTATAACTTTTACGAAGAATGGCAACTGGACTACTTCTTTACTATGGTGAAAGAAAACTGTTGCTGCTAAATATGAAATACATCAGTGGCAATACAGAGAAAAGGAAATTTAGATCAACATTTTAACACAATGCATAGTAAATATCAGGCAGACTTTATACCCAACAGCGAAATAAGAAAGAGTAAATTGCAAGAATTGAAATCGCATTAACATTCCAAGAAAACATGTTTTCTAAGTCTATTGAGCAAAGTAATGCTGCAACTGAAACTTCTTTCCAAGTAAGCTACATAATTACACAAAAGTGCAAACCTTTTTCCGATGGAGAATACATCAAGGAAATGTTTGAAGCAGTGTCGATTCGCTGTTCGTGAATTTCAAAAACGAAAATTAAATTTAAGAAGCTATTCATGGTTTACAGATGTCTGGAAATACTGTGATGCGGCGTATAGAAACGATGAGTGAAAACATAAATGAACAACTACAAAGAGGTATCGTCCGCTGCGTTGTCTCACAATTACTTATTTTTATTGGAATGGTCTTTGAAGATTTCACGACGAAACAACAACTGCTAGATATGATTTCCTTAAAAGGAAAAACTCGTGGCCTTGATATATTCACGGAATTCAATGCACATATTAACAAGATTAAGCTACCTTTGTATAAACTCGTATCAATGACATTTGATGGGGCTCTTGCAATGACAGGTATTCATAATGGTTTTACTCTCTTTGTCTCTAGACCACTGCATAATTCACCCAACAAGTACTGGCTAGTCAGAGACTAAACATAAAACATGTAATGGATATTTCTTTCAAGATTGTAAATTCCATAAAAAGAAAATTTCTTCAATGGCGACTCTTTAAACAGCAATTAGTTGAGAAGAAACCAGATTTGGCAATGCACACTGCCGTAAGATGGTTGAGTCGTAGCAAGTTTTTGTAAGGACTTCGAGATCTATTGGATGAAATAACAAAATTTCATGAAGAGAGGGATTGGCAACTGCGTGCATTAGACTGGCAATGTGATTTAGCATTTTTAGCCTATTTTACCGGTAAACTGAGCAAATTGAAAATGGAACTACAAGGTAAGAATAAAACATTATGAATAATTTGTAAACATCAAGAAAGATATGGAAAAACATTTTGGGTTCAACATATGTATGTGAATCAGCATTTTCCTAGGCAGAGTACAATGTTAGTGCAGGCACAAGTGTTTAGGAGCACACCGTTCAGCGCACATTGTTGAACACGAGGCTCTGCAGCATACATCCATTACGTCTTCCCTTGTTGACCTGACGATATTAATTACGATTACAGTTGGCACATGGGTTACTGAACTGCGTCGTCTCTTGTTACTCTAGGTCGGGGGTCCCCAAACTTTTTATCCCGTCGACCCCTTGACAGGATATTTGGCTTCTCATCGACCCCCACAAGTATTTAATAAAAACAGTACATCATTTTTGGCATTTCTGATACCAAGCAATAAGGAGGCCTGCATAACAACTCAGCGAAATTATTTATAAAATCCATCCAATAACATTAACAAAAAACGAGATACTTTCCACTATTATTACATCTCAAAAAATAGGAACAAAACTATGGATAGATGGAATAACTCTCAAAATAAAGACCTACCAAAAAGAACAGATGGTTGTTGTTCTGTTTTAACTTGTCACATATTTCATCATTTACTTCACATGACTTCGCAAACAGACGAGAATTGAGAAGATGAGCTTTACTTTAATTTATTGAACTGAACTTTAGTAGAGCATTCCTATTTTCTTTCCCGTACAGTTTAATTGGTTCTCTTTAGTATTAATCGACCCCTTTTCGACCCCTCTGTATTAATCGACCCCTGGATATCTCTTATCGACCCAAGGGGTCGGTATCGACCACTTTGGGGACCCCTGCTCTAGGTCAATGGCTGTGTTGCTCGTAACATGCACGACGTCACGGACGCAGGCCGGTGGGGTCAATATTACGTCACGGGGGACATTCGCCTCCACTTTTAGGGAGTCAGATTGTGCATCAAAGTTCTGGGTTAATATTTTCTTTGGAGTGGAGGGTTACGGGAAAGAGAGCGCTTAAATGGGCCGGAACTGGATTTTAACCTCTCCTTTCTTTTATCTCTTATTCACAACAGAAAGAACACCCTATGCCGAACACACACATTACAATCATCCGCACAAAACACTAGCAGTTAGGAACGCTGGCACACTGGGTAAGGCAACGGGAAGCATCACTAGTTAACAGTGCCCCGCGAGGTTTTATCCTCCATAGAAACTGCTTAATGATGTTCAAGGTTGTCTAGGCTGTTGAGGCCTTTGTGGAATTATTGGAGAAAGCAGAGTGCAGCATTTACTTCCTTTATCTACACAAAGTAATGGAAGCTAATCGATCATTGGCCGCTCCGGCGATTTTACTCTCCGAAATGACACCAATACGGTACTGACTTTACAACAGGTTGAGTAAGTCTTGACAGCCGAATTGTACATTCAACTTGAATCAATAGATTACAGTTTCGTCGTATTTTGAAAGTCCTGCATGCAATTTGCTACTGATCGCTTGACTAACCGAGATATTGGCGATATTGAAATCAGAAGTCTCACTTAACTATGGTTCCTAAAACTGGGTCAGAAACTGCTTTTTAAAGACAGATAGAGTACCCTCCAAAGCGTTGGTTTGTACGTCTTTATATCTGTTTAGCCGGCTCCAAGAACTTTCATAGCATTTCCTGTTTCATCAATTAATTTAGATTTCATAAATTTACCCGTAGTAAGGGCAAAACACGAAGGAACCACACGGTTAAAAATGCCCACAGGTGGATTCTTACAAGAGGCCCTTGAACGTGAAGTGGGTGTGCTAGAGAGTACGCTGCCGGGGATGTTGGTATCGTGAACGTTTCTCGTCTCGTGTTACGGTCGCAATATGCAACTGTTTGCTGCCGTGATGAATCACTCACTTGTAAATAACAAGAGCTAGACTTCGAAGTGACACCGTAACTATTCTATGCTAAGGGTCTCTGTGAACTATTGCCAATAAAAACAACTTTTACAGCGCTTTCTGTACACTGCTAAACAGCGTTGCATTCTGAGCTGATTTTTCTCTTATATTCGCTCTGATTATTACAGGTGAGAGCACTTTCGCGATTTATCTTGAAAGTAATTTACCAAAGACGCTGAGCATAATCACAATACTTGGAATGAGGTTAGTTTCATAGAGAAGAAAAGAAAAAAAAAAACTTTAAATATAATCATATAACTCATAGCACATCCTTTCAGGATTGACGCACCCAATGGCGCGACTTTTTCACATTGAGCGTCCTTTGCCACAGCCCTTTGGGTATCCTTATTTAGCCGCCCTTTCAAAGGTAAGTGATCGCCTTGGAACAAACTGATCACACACATGTGTTTTCGGTCAAAAATTACTATACATCTATAAACACTGAATTGTTACAACTGCAGGATGTAACGGAATTTTTTCCCGGCCATGGATAGCATAAACCATTAAAACACCTGCTGATTTTGGTAGAAGATTGGCCTGTTACTCCAATGCTCCTTGCTTCCTTGGTCAAATTACAGTCATTCTCACTGTACAACTGAAGGATTGTGCAGTTTACGACAGGCGCACGGAATACGAAATTTCAAAAACATACTAACGAACACATACAAGATGTGCTGGTAATGGTCGAAACACCTTCAGGAAAACAGAACTCTCTACGTTCAGCCACACGCTTCCATTACTACATAGAGAATTACTTATAGATGACATATAATCTTTCTCTTCCTCTCTGAAATCTAAAAAGAACTCCTCATGTATCAAAACCAAAATCCCTATATTCTCTTCGTCTGTAGAATATTTCCTAAAACTTCAATTTCTTTATCACCTTCAAACTATTTTAATCATATTTTATCTCTGCATATTTTACAAATGTTCCTTCCATATTTTCCTGTTCTCGTCTGTTATTAAAATTCATTTTTGCTGCAGCCCATGAACTTTGTTTTACAGTACTTTTGTATATATTTACTCAGAATCTGTCTACCAATCTTTTCTTAACGCAGTTGATTAATTTCGCTGTCGACTAAACGTATTTTTTCTTAAAGCTTTATTTCAACTCGGTCATTTTCTTTTACTTTGTTAATTGAATCACCTAAAAACAGATTGCGTATTGGTGTTGACACGCTACGATCTTGATTTCTCTTCTTTTTAACAGATTCCTACCCTTAATGATTGCATGCTGTTGGTAGTTCCACTAAATAATATTAAACACTATATCCAACTCTTCTAACCAAGTAACATTTATTTTACACACTCAAAAATTTTAATATTGACAAAAGATTTTTTTTTTAATTCATCGGTACCATAAATGTTTCATTTTTTTCCTAATATCTAATAACAGCAATGACTAGAGTTGCTTCCTTTGAACATATACTTTTTCTCACAAAAATTGTTTTACGATCTCTTCCACTTACTTATCTGTTCTATTCCATGATATGGAACTTACGAATGTTGTTCTTCACTTGTTAACTGTCTCTGTTGAGAACTGTAGCAACCTCTTGTTTCGTCAATCTTTTGACAATAACGTTGGGATTATCTGATATCTCCTTCTTCTCCTAGTGATGAACGATTCTACTTACAACCGCCACATTGTTGAGATTAATTCTTTCAAAAGCTGATAGAATTACATTCTAATTTTTGTATTACGACACGCTGACGTCGGGGTCATTAGAGACGGGAGAGGACTAAAGTCAAGGAACGAGAAGGAAATCGAAGATGGCCTTTTGAAGGAATTCATGAAAAACTAATCTGAATGGCCGGGCAGGGAATTTACCTCACGTCCTCTTTAATGCAACCCCGAAAGTAAACCGCTCACCTCACCAGCACCGTTAGTCCTCTTCCTAAAGCAATATTTCATGCAGTATTAATGTTAATATTTTACTCTATTTGACGACTGTCGTCCAGTTTTATTAAGTAATATTTCTCTATATCTCTGACCTTTGATCTGAGCTTAAGGCATCCGTATCTTTGATGTTAATACATCTTCTTTTTATTTTCCTTTGATCTTCCTGGACCTTGTATTTAATGTAGCTAAAGTAGCTGTAATATTCAGGGTTTTAGCAAGCATATATTCATCTTGACTGTCAAATAATTAATTTTTTGGCCCCTACATTACGAACCATGTCAGGTTTTTTTGAAGTTCTATAAAGTCATGTAGTTTCAAATTGAAACGAAAAACATTGGTGTGATGACTATCTGATTTCTATAGTAACAATTTCGTGTATTCTTAATGACCTAATGGCAAACGACTTCTTCCGTGTTCGCTCAAACTATAGGATGGGACCGAGCAGGGTGGTGTAACGGTTAGCGTTCTCGCCTCGCATTCGGGAGGTCGGCGGTTCGAATCCCCGTCCGGGCATCCAGATTTGGGTTTTCCATGGTTTCCCCAAATCACTCCAGGCAAATGCCGGGATGCTTCCTTCAAAAGGCCATGGCTGAATTCCTTCCCATTCCTTGCCCCCCATCCTTTCCCGTCTCTAAAGACCTCGATGTTAAAAAGAGACGTAAAGCAGTTACAAAAAAAAAATATGGGATGGAAACAGTTTTACGCGGAATCTGAACACAGGGTCACACAAGTGAAGTTAAAGTTCCTCGCAGCGACGGCTATTCGATACGTGGACAGATGATCCCCACTAACGTGAATTCCATTTTACCTGGCTGCTAATAACTGAAAGGTCGTTTGCGGATTTTAAGCCCCAGCTCACAAATTTTCTCTCATCTAGTAAAACTACGCTTTGATCCTGTTTTAATGAAGTTTTATTGGTGTTAATGAGCCCTCCAACCCTTGCTAATCCCTCAAAATTCCCTTCACAACCTACATCACCGTTTATCGGCTTCACAATATCTATATTTGGTCATCTTCTACTGTTTTTGTGTTTATCATTTACAAATTAATCATTTTATTGCGACTTAAATATTACCCGCAAACTAACTTAAGTTAAAAAAAATCCTTGAACAGACTGGTTTCTTCATACGAATTTCGAAAATGCTTTCATTTTGCACACGATCTCTCCATTTAATGTATAGTTTTAGAGTGGAAATTTCAAATGTTTCAATTTTTACTTTTTGCAAAATTGCCATTGCCCAGGTGCAAAGTAACCGGGGTTGCTCAGTCTAATCGGGATTGATTTACCTGTACACTATTTTTATTTTTTCGATGTGAATCATGTATACCAAATTTCATTAAATTGGCACTAGTCGTTTCCAGAAGTAAACTAAACATTGATATACCCGAACAATCCCCGAACGGGGTAAATTGGATGCTGTGATACGGAATGTCAATTTAAATGTTGGTCCAGGAAGCATTTCAACTTAATCACAGCACCCGTTAAAGTTTCTGCTTGATAATCAAAACATGTACAATCCACGCATTAATACATACCACCCATATAAATCTGTATCTGGAATATATCTGTTTGTCCCTGCATCATGCCGAAAATATAGATTTTTGATGGGTTTTCACAACTTGAAAGCTTGGGGTCCAAGTTAAAATCTGACGCACATGCTGAGACATTCACATTTATTTGATGAATATTCTGACAAAACTTAAAAACAGCTGAATTGATTTTGACTGGATTTAAAATTTTGGATTTCTGTAAGCAACATTGGAAATTAAAACTGGTGGGGGTAAAGGGGGAAGGAGGTTGGGCTTTTGTAAACCAAATGTAGACAGTATACGTGTGCAAAGTTCCATAGAAATCGGATAAAAACTGTAGCTTTGTATGCAGAACATATGCAGAAATTAAATCGAGGAAGGGGGTCTGGAGTTTAGTTTTATAAAAAAAATGTAGACAATATGTTCTTCTTTGTTTCAAAGCGTACGTGTGCAGTATTCCCTCAAAATCTGATAAAAACTGGGTTTCTTAAAAAAAATTGGAAATTAAGAGGGGTGGAGGTAAAGGGAAAGAGAAGTTGGGCAAAACAAATGAAGACATTATTTTTCTGTTTGTTTTAAACTATACGTGTGCAAAGCACTTTCAAAATCGGATGGAAACAGTAGCTTTGTTTAAAGAACATTGACAAAAATCAATGGGGTTGCAAGGGGGAGACGAGTTAAGTTTTTGGAAACCAACTTTTGACAGCATTTTTCTTTTTTTGAAAGTATGCGCGTATAAAGTTCCATCGAAATCGGATAAGAAATGTAGATTTGTATAAAAATTAAGGGGTTGATCTTTTTGGTCAGAAACCTTCTCCATGAAAATATATATATGCCAACATCCAGTTTTATATATAAGAAGATTCCTGCCATAGACCTCTTGAAGTCTTGGCTGCAAGTACAGATTTAGTACAGAGGATCTATTATCGCTACTCAGTGCAAATGGAAACCAAAATTCAACCGTAACAAGGTAGCAACAGTCGACTTGATAAATGATTGCCTCTCTTCGAATAGAGTTCCAGGAGGTAAAGCAAGGGAAGGAACGAGAGGGTTTGGACGAGAGATGGCCGTCTAGCTTCACAATGCCTGCGCTGTTCCTTTGTTGACCGGCGGCTAAGAGGATTACAGGAGCGAGCGACCCGGCCTGACCTGCTCCAGCGCGCTTCAAGACGGCGAACCCGCAACTTTTATCTGCAGACCTGCTCGCCACACACAGGCAGGGCGCAAAGGCACTTAGTTTGTGATAGTTGTGGGATTAATTGAGTTTTATTTTCTGTTATATTGCTACCGTCTTCTTTCCTGAAATAAAAAAGCATATGGTGGAGGTTCTAATTTACTGACAATCGCAAAAAAAAAAAAAAAACTTCATAAAACGAAGGAAAACTTCTTCAGTTTATAGAAACACTAGCCTGACAAAATATGTAGTAAAAATTTCGGGTTTCTATCTCTTGCAAAAACCCTCTCATTTTTAATTTAGACTGTCTTATATCGATAACATTTAACAATTAATGGTTTTTTTTATCACATCATACCAATCATAATCAGTTTACCATACTGTCCAAATAGTGTTATTTTGTATTTCATTTTTATATATTTTTCTCACGCACTCTTCATATTATCAACGCAGGCATCCCCAAACCAGATCTGTCTCCTTTTCAGTGTTACCCACTTAATCTTAACTCACTCTATCGTTCAACATAGATATACAATATTACACAAAACAGATGACAAAATTAAAACGCAACAGATGTTACCTCGTAGAGTGTAGGAAAGTTCATTATATTTGTAGTTAATATACAAAATTAAGTGTCAAGCAGCCATTTTTTTTTGGTTCTTATATAAACAGATCTTAAACATTATATTTGATAATGACTTTTAACTTTTGAGTGTTATTTTAAAAAAAAAAAAAATATGCCCTGACTGGCTAGTTTACAGAAATCTGTAGCGAAATTACTGTACACTCACCAATAAATGTAGTTACATAGTTAAACTGGTACATACGTTTTACGGATACATAAACCAACCAGATTTCGTCAATAAGAAGTAGGGTTATAATAATTATTATTATTTAATATCCTAGATGAAGACGAGCAAAATTTTATATATAGATTTGTATTACTGTCTGGAAGCACAGAAATAAAACCTGGTATCTGATGGTTTGCTTTTACCAGTATTGTTGAAAGCCGTAAGTGGAAGACCATTGTTTCAAGAATCTTCAACTACTTTAGACCTTTTTTGATCCACTCATTAGGAAAAATTGCCCTTAAGTACAGTTTACATGATTCAAGTACTTCCGTCAACATCTGTCAAATGGGAAAACAAAATCAGAGGAATTTACATCCGTTAAAGATAAAATAAGTGCGAAATATCCTAATACACTTGCCGACTGGGTGGAATTACTTCACTTTGCTTTCGTCAGTCAAAGTCTACCACTTTGGCACGGTCTGGTAATTACAAGCCCTCTAATTTAACCTGACCTTGATGATCCAGAAACTGCGTAATACATATGTAAATCCAGTCTATACTTTCTTAATGAACAGTTCTCATGTAAGGATCAACAATCTAAGCTACGTTAGAAAATGACAGTTCATCTCTACTACACGAAATTCACTTTGACGATAATAAGTCTTGAACTACAGTCTTTCCTACAGTATTATTTTGTTTCTAACTGCCTGTCTAAATTTCAAAAAGAATCTTTAAGGTACTATTAACGCTAACTGAGACATTGGAATTAAAATACTTGCATTTAACCCTACACTTGTGGTTAATTATCTTAATTGCATCCCATTATCCACAGGACAATCACAAAAATTTAATTTGGGTCATAGAAAAAAACTTGCTTATAGGTGGAATTGATTAAGATGTTATGATTCTGAACAGTAGAAAAAGCATTTATTACAGTTTCAACTGAATCCGCGTTTTGCTGCCACCTAGCTACTCAGTGTAGGTCGTAGTACACAGACTAGGAGCAACAACGGTGGTAGACATTACGAAAATATTACAACTGAATTCACGGGATTCGTGTAGGTTGAGCAAACTCACGCACAGGAAGAATAAGATAAAATAACTTACTCTGAAGTTAACTTTTACGTTTCAGGCATTTATCCGGTGCCATCTAACGTTGCAACATAACAATATTATTGTTACAGTCATTTTATGTGTTCAAATATGCAATGTTTCGAGACCAGATCACAGATGTCGTTAAAATATAAACTTCTCGGATGTTCAGCCCGATGTTGTCGTATAAACACAACGTTTCGACAGCTGGCTATGTTATCTTCATCAGGTGTCGGATAGCTGCAGGTATTCCAAGCTTGCAACATCTGAAGCTATCCGACACTTGATAAAAACAGCAGAGCCAGTTGTCGAAATATTGTGTTTATACAACAAAACCGGACTGAACTTCCTAGAAGGTTATATATATTTCATCAGTGCGCCGCACATGTCGTTGTTATCAATAAATAACTAAAAACAAAACAAAAATCTAACGGAAATTCGAAAATTATCGCTCTCTGCAAGTTTATAACGTTAATATTCAAAACGAAGATTAGTGGAATAAACCAAAATCAACTTTCTAAGCGTGAATGTCAGATGTTGAAAGGCCGTTTAATTTACTCCGGGACCTATTGTTTGAAGGCTGATTTGAACTGCTGAGCCAAACCAGAGTACTTCACATAACTAACTTTCAAAAGCGTAATGGGCATACCTGCAAACTTATCGGCCGATACGAGATATAAAACCGAGGACTGCAATTTTAGAGGCTGATAGCTAAGAAATGTACGATGTGACGTTTATTATCTAGACTCCAGTAAATATTGCTCTCTTATTATTCAATAGAGAATCAGCTAATGGACAGCCAGTTGATGTAAAACTCTTTTATCACGAGCACTTAACTTTTCGATCCTACTTTCCATCCAACAGAAGTTTTCTTCCATTTTTTATTGTTTAAATAAATTAACAATTTACAGTAGGTAGCGTTCAAAAAATTGGACCACGCCGTTAGTTTACTCATGTTTGTTTATCATCTCGGTAAAAACATCACAAAACTAACCGAGTAGTGAATACAACGATCCACGTAAGAACCGAGTTACCTACGTTTGGTGAACGAAGTGATTCCCGCAGAGTACTGTGCGCGCCGCCTCCACTCCAGCAGACACACGGCGCCACAAAGAGTGTCGTCGGTCCTTTGTGGGCCGGAACACTGCTTGGGAGGATTGCCTCCAAGTCGAGCGACCAAGTTTGCAGGAAGAGGCCGAAGTCTATCCCATTACTGGGAGCGCACACAGCTCAGCCAGACTGCGACTCGCCAGACCACGGTCTGTGGTATTTGGGTCTTCATATTATACTGAACGTTCAAAACAAATATTTCTTTGCTTGCTAAGTGGAGATTTCAGAGACTAATCAATTAATGAATATTACACACAAACCTGAAAAGTTTGGATTTTCGAAGTCACGATACTCTTTTCCTTCTATAACTTGATTTCATTTGGCCATTAAACTTCTGAATTCTTTCCTTTTTTTAAAAAATGTCTTTATATGTTTTATATTATAGTGTTATGGAGTATACACTACATGTGGCACACTTCCAAATATGTGGACCCAGGTTGTTGTACATAGCAGAGGGCGATCACGGACGATTCAAAGTGTGACTGAAACGGACAGTTTCTGCCATCTATTGGGCTCACACTGAATTTTGTTACATGTTTTCGCCACCAACAACGGCTGGAGGGATCGGATTGGCAGAGCGGGATTGCCGCGAAAAAAGGATCCTCGACACGTGGGTGCGAGGGAAGACGAGAGGGACGGTCTGCTGCTGGTGGAGAGGAAGGAAGCCATGTTGTGACCTGGCTTAATCAGATTCGAAGTGGTGAACCAGTGGTTTTTTTTTCTTTTTGTGAGCAGTGAATATGAACACACCTGAGTGCAACGAAGCCATCATGTCAACCAGTGCCTTGAATACAACACCGACATGGTAATGTAAAAATAATTGCAGCAGCATGTGTATCCACATGTGACCTCTGGAATACCCGAAGCGCCTTGTAAAGAGTTTCAAGTGTCTCCGCATTATATATATTTTTAAACAAGTTTGGTTTTTGAACAATAACGACAGCGCCCAATAATTTTGTCTATTCGGAGTTTAATTATCAGCAATGCCGGAAACAATGTTCTGTTACTGTAATTAGATTTTTTTCTCACAATGTTCCTTTCTTTTTAATAAATATAAATTGCTTGTCAAATTATTACCAGGTAGTTTTATCCCATCATAAAGACAAAAAACAATACTTAAGTAAATTTCGCAATTTTCAATTAACAGTAAATTTAATTAAATATTTAAGTAACAGAGATAACGTCACAATATGTTATTTGGCAGTACGTTTTGTCATACACGTCATTTCAGGAGCTACGTAATAAATACACGTAACAGGTATTATACTGCCGCTATACTCTGTTCCCCCTCACAGGCGCCTCGAGGTCATGTTCCTCTCGACCTGCTCCTCACCTCACCACCACCTTCCGTTGCCCACGCTTCCCTGCAAACCGCTGTGTCCATTCATTCGTGTGTGAAATTCTTTCCCCTTAGTATGTAGGGGTAAGGAAAGCGGAACTGAAATATAGAAGAGTCACCTTGAACCCCACTACACTTCGTGACAGCTAAAAGGAATAGTGTTAATCTGATCATTAAATACCATACCCGAAGCCTCGAAGTAAAGAACCACTGGGTCTTGTAACTCATTTGTCCGCTGCGAGACAAATAATGAGACCACAGTTCCTCGAATGGAATGTTGGGTGTCCTTCCTTATAACAGATAATAAAAAATTGGAAATGATGGGTGAGAAAAGAAGTTTATGGAAGAAGCTTACAGGAAGAAGAGGTCATATTTTGAGACATGCTGGAGTGGTTAATTTGTTAGTGGAGTGAACAGTCGAAGGTAAGAACTGTAGAGGTAGACAGAGATTAGAATATATGAAGCAGATAATTGAGGACGTGGGTTGTAAGGGGTATGTAGAAATGAAGAGGTTAGCACAGGATAGGAAGGGACGGAGGATTGCATCAAACCAGTCTAAAGACTGACGACAGCAAAAAAAAAAAAAAAAAAGGAGCATCGTGTGGCGATGTTTCACAATTTCCGCACACGTAAAATTAACGTTTTCTATTCCACCCTCAAGTTTAATGCCTTTTCATAATACACGTATTTCATTAAATAGTGTTCATTATAATTATTTAATTTTATTTCCCTCCTCTATTATTTGAATAAATTGAGGAAATATTAATGTAATGAGCTGTTGTTCAAGACATCAAGGACACTCACCTCTACTCTGAAACCTGGGCGTAGTCGTGTATATTGACACAAATGAACAACACAACGTCTCTTCATTTTCATTATAGCTCAAGATTTACATATTGTGGTTAATCTTTGCTTCGCATCGTTTAGGAAAAGGCGTTTTCGATCGTTTATATTCATAATCCACCTGCTTTAATTTAAATTGATTAGGTAATAGAAGTGATTTAAGGATTGTTTCCTCCATTATGATTTTATTCTTTTTATTCGTCTTGATTTTCGGCGACATTCGGCACATCATTTATAAATATGCCTCAGGATTTCCTCTTTGTAATATCTATATTTTTTTATTTCTTGATTCATTATCAAATGCTTCAAATTAATAATAATAAGAAAATCAACGTGTTCCAGTGATTATCTCCTCCATTGTGACTTTTTGCTTTTTCGGCATATGCTCGTGCCCCACTTAACTAATATCCAATTTTGCGGAGTCTTTTAAGAGATTGCGTCCGCCAAGTTTGCTGCTGCTGGTGGCGTGCGCTTCTTAACAGCAGCCGCCACCCCGCCCGGTCACGCGACTGCGCCTCCCCCGACACCGATAATTTGGCACATTCTTTAATGTGGACGAGCAGGCCGGCTGGATACTTTTAACAGCCAGCTCCGCAGACAGCATTAAATTTCCTTTGCAGGTTCAGAAGGAAATTGCGCACTTCAATTCGTAAAAGTGTTTCGCCAAGTAGCCTTGGCGAGATTTCAGACAGGCCACAAGTTAACATTTGACCTTAAAAAGTAGATCGTTTTCCGTCCACGCCAGTTTCATCGATCGTCAACCACTGGACTCGTGACTGTGTTCATGAAATACGACGCAATCAAAAATGACTTACGTTCATTAATCATTCCGACATTGATTAAGGAAAGAGAGAGAAGTACCGACTAGTAGATCATTGTTTGCACGAATGTTCGACAGAAAGGTAATAATAACTAGATCCGTTTGTAAGGAAACGGTTGGCCTCTAATCTGGTTGTCTTTGTTTTAGTGTTTACTAGCTGGTACCCACGACTTCGTTCGTGATTGTAAAGAATTCATATTGACAGCTATAGACATCTAACCACCATAGTGCACGATGGGAGACTCGATACTATTACCACACACAAATACCAGTCTTCTGCGCTATGTAGTTCCGGTAGCAAAGTAAACTTTACGGATACACACAAGTCGTTGGATGAAATACGAAAATATTAATGGCCGACCAATTTCAAACACCATATCTCACACACTCCCACAGTTACCGAATTTCGGCCAACGTTGTGATCGATGGGAGACTCTGTGTTACTACCACACACAAACGCCAGTGATCTGCGATTGATAGTTTTCACTTAAAAGTGATACACCGTGACACATGCGACTTTGGCAGAAATATGAAATTGCCGCAGGTTGACAATTTTCATCCCCCATATCTTCCACACCCCCATAGCTACAGACATCTAACAACCATAGTGCATGACAACAGACACAATTCTACTACCACACATGAACAACAATGCTCTATGCTATGTAGTCGTGGAAGAAAAGTGAAATCTGCGGAGACACATGCCTTTCGCCGAAATACGAAAATATCCTTGGTCGGCCACTTACAACCACCATATCTCCCACACAACCACAGTTTCTGATATTCGGCCGCTGTTGTGATCGAAAGGTGACTCTGTGTTACTACCACACACAAACGCCAGAGATCTGTGATCGATGGTTTTCGCTGAAAAGTGATACACCATGACACTTTTGTCTTTGGCAGAAGTATGAAATTGCCACAGGTCGACCACTTTCAACCCCCATTTCTCCCACACCCCCATAGCTACCGACATCTAACAACCATAGTGCACTACATGAGATACGATTCTACTACCAAACACAAACACCAATGCTCTATGCTATGTAGTTGTGGCAGAAAAGTGACATATGCGGAGACAGTCGAAATACGAAAATATCCTTGGTCGGCCACTTACAACCACCATATCTCCCACACAACCACAGTTTCTGAAATTCGGCCGATGTTGTGATCGAAAGGTGACTCTGTGTTACTACCACACACAAACGCCAGAGATCTGTGATCGATGGTTTTCGCTGAAAAGTGATACACCATGACACTTTTGTCTTTGGCAGAAGTATGAAATTGCCACAGGTCGACCACTTTCAACCCCAATTTCTCCCACACCCCCATAGCTACCGACATCTAACAACCATAGTGCACTACATGAGATACGATTCTACTACCAAACACAAACACCAATGCTCTATGCTATGTAGTTGTGGCAGAAAAGTGACATATGCGGAGACAGTCGAAATACGAAAATATCCTTGGTCGGCCACTTACAACCACCATATCTCCCACATAACCACAGTTTCCGAAATTCGACCGCTGTTGTGATCGAAAGGTGACTCTGTGTTACTACCACACACAAACGCCAGAGATCTGTGATCGATGGTTTTCGCTGAAAAGTGATACACCATGACACTTTTGTCATTGGCAGAAGTATGAAATTGCCACAGGTGGACCACTTTCAACCCCCATTTCTCCCACACCCCCATAGCTACCGACATCTAACAACCATAGTGCACTACATGAGATACGATTCTACTACCAAACACAAACACCAATGCTCTAAGCTATGTAGTTGTGGCAGAAAAGTGACATATGCGGAGACAGTCGAAATACGAAAATATCCTTGGTCGGCCACTTACAACCACCATATCTACCACACAACCACAGTTTCCGAAATTCGGCCGCTGTTGTGATCGAAAGGTGACTCTGTGCTACTACCACACACAAACGCCAGAGATCTGTGATCTATAGTTTTCGCTGAAAAGTGATACACCATGACACTTTTGTCATTGGCAGAAGTATGAAATTGCCACAGGTGGACCACTTTCAACCCCCATTTCTCCCACACCCCCATAGCTACCGACATCTAACAACCATAGTGCACTACATGAGATACGATTCTACTACCAAACACAAACACCAATGCTCTATGCTATGTAGTTGTGGCAGAAAAGTGACATATGTGGAGACAGTCGAAATACGAAAATATCCTTGGTCGGCCACTTACAACCACTATATCTACCACACAACCACAGTTTCTGAAATTCGGCCGCTGTTGTGATCGAAAGGTGACTCTGTGCTACTACCACACACAAACGCCAGTTATCTGTGATCTATAGTTTTCGCTGAAAAGTGATACACCATGACACTTTTGTCATTGGCAGAAGTATGAAATTGCCACAGGTGGACCACTTTCAACCCCCATATCTCCCATACCCCCATAGCTACCGACATCTAACAACCATAGTGCTCGACAGGAAAGACGATTCTACTACCACACACAAACACCAAAGGTCTATGTTATGTAGTTGTGGCAGGAAACAGAAGTATACGGAGATACGAATTTTTGGTCGAAATATGAAAACGCCCTGCACTGACCAACTTTAATCATTATATCTCCCACATCCCCACAGCTATCGGCATTCGGCCAACGTTGTGCACGACAGGAAACTCCATGTTACTTCCACCCACAAACATCAGTGATCTGTGCTAGGTAGTGGTGGCTGAAAAGTGAAATATAGGAAAAAACACGTCTATTTTTATATATATATAAGATTTATTTATCAATCTTGTTCCATGGATTCCTGCTGAGGAAGGACATCTTGGTTGTGAAACTTGTATCTTTCTTTGCTTGTTTTATTCTGCATGTTTTGTAATGAGAATGTTGTGCAAGTACATATTTGACAAGATTTGGATATTAACAAGCCGGTACGTCAAGTATCTTTGGAGAAGGGTCAAATGCGAGAGTGAGAAAATTTTGCGGACATGGCAAAGTTATCGTAAGCTGCCCGTGTTTTAATAAGCTCTTAAAGAAATTGTACGGAAAGGACACGGTGATAAACGATATAAGTTGTGTGTTTATATCGTTCAATGGTGGGGATATGAACAGTGCGATTCGTATGAAGTAAACTGTGGATCTATATTTTGATGCAGTGGATATTAAAATGCATATGAAGTATTTAGCATTGTTTTTGCGTGTATGGGGGCGTACAGCAATGTTTAATTGTTTTGCGAATGCTTGTATAAATGCGTACTCAGCTATTATTTTAGTGCAGACAGGAACTGACCATAAAGTAAATCAAGAGCAACCTTAATTTTGAGCCCGATTTGTACCTCTCCTATATTCCCCTCCTCAAGTCCAAATTCAAATTATTTCGCACGCGTAAGTGATCCAAGAAGAATTGAAGGTCAGATTGTATTTGTGTCGGGGATAACAACCAACAAAATTTTATACGGTAGAGTAATGACAAACACACTATTCTTAAGTCCCGGCAAGAACCAGCTTCAGGATCATGTGTGATTTTAATTCCATTTAGTGGTTGTATTACTCTTGTCCGTACTATGGTTGTCAGAGATACTTGATAGGAAACTCAACAAGATAAATGTTATTTAAAGGCCCTCGTTAACAGAAACTAACGAAACTACTTAGTGATTAAAATATTTCAGTTCCCTATCATTTCATATTAATTAGTACCAGAAGTTTGCAATTTGTTTTATTTAGACTTGACTCACCTTTGCCAAATCTTCAAAACATTATGGAACTTTGACAAAACAATCCATATAAAATACCCGAAGTTGTAGCAATAATTAATAGATGCTGTGTGTAATTATATCGAAGTTATGAGTGAACAGGTATACGTGCGACCAGAGAAAAACCGTTCATAAATAGCAACACCACGTGTTGTTATTAGGCAGGCTGAGCAAAAACGAACCGTCTCTGTTTTGTACTATGGAAACGAATATCATTCTGCTTGTCTGCCTCTCGACTGTCAGACATAACCTTGCATGGCCCAGGTAACTCGCGAACCAACTCGAGCACTAACAAGAAACAGCATAATTTTAATGATCAGTAATGTAGGAAAGTAAATTTGAGTATATGTTGTCTGCGCCAATTTTCATTCAAGGACAAAATAAATATCGTTTATGACAATACTCCTCCAAATTGCATTTAGGCATGATGATTTTGCAGTTCCGTCAAAAATAAAATAAAAATTCAATTTTGTGAAATATTTTATTTTCACTGAGCCCACCAAAAATACCTGACATGTATTAAGACAAAACTTTGTAACATTTTTTTAAAATTAGAAGTACTAGTCACTTTAACAAGAAGTGGTACACCTCAACGTCTACGAGAATGCCGACCACACAATACGTAGAGAGAACAAACAGTAACTATCAGTCACGCTGAAACTACAGAAATCACCCCTAAAATATTTGTAGGGAAAACAAATTGCTATAGGCTGTTTACCTTCAAGAGATATTTGTTTCCTATTGAATCATATTATGAAGTAATAGACCGGTAACCTCAAGAAACACTAAACAGTTAGCTAAAATTGTAGCAAGTTGCATGTAAAGTTAGTCAATGATTAAAAAATAAATTTATTCTACAAACATTTCCATCATTGCTTCATACCGTAATTTTTAAACTACATGGTAGTGGCAACACAAAGTGAAAGAAAGTGAGACTGTTTTAAAATTACAATTTTCCATTTGAATATTTTCCAATCATTCATGGCATAAATAAATTTCTGATCAGTAGCGAATTTGTCAAAGCACCAATTATTTGAGAATTTTTAATGAATTAAATTAATCGTGTTTGTCAGCCACCCCAGTGAACCAACAGAAAGGGTTCAGGCCAAGCTGGGTGAGTATATTACAAAAACTTTTAAATAGGCACTACGGCATTTTATTTTTACTGATTAAGTAGGAAATTGAATTTTGTAAACAAAGCCATATAGAATGTGCGATGTAATGAAGATTACGCCTGCCTCGGAACTTCGTTGCGTTCAAGTATTGAATTACAGGAATATGGAAGAATACAGCGCCAGATGTTCGTTTGTAGGTGACATGAAATCATTTATGACGAGATATAAAGAACATCCAAGAGCATCAAAATACAACAATCACTCAACATTTACAGAACACCTGTTAGATGATCCCCTTCAGTCCACAAATATAGAGAAAGATATGTAAATAATAACGATAAACAATAACAAACCACAAATACTAATATTTCAAGAAAACTATCACATTCACAAATTGCTGTTCGTACGTAATAAATGAACACACGAACCTGATTGAACAAACACTATACACAATACTCAAAAGAAAACAAGAAATGCAACCCTCCACAAAAGTTAACAGTGAAACACGCAAAACGCATCAAACCAAACAGAAACATATATTCAAAAAGCGCGTTACTCACCAAATAAAAACAAAACGCTATCACTCAGCAGAATACATTCTACAGTTAAAAAATAGCGGCTGACAGAAGTCAGAACACTATAAATGCATTTCAAGTGCAGTAAGAGTGAAAACAGAGATATAGAAAAAAGACCTATAGTGCAAAAATTCAGGTACAAAAACTGTTGACACCGGAAATAGTGTATAAATACAGGCAAATGTGAAACAATGAAAAATATAAGTAAATTTATGTTTATACCGTAATTTCGTTGTGTAAACTGTAGCATAAAACAAATTAATTACATGTATACACACTCAACCGATATAGTCACTGGAGATGCTTCAGAGAATGATGTGAAACGCGTTCTGAAAAATAAATAAGAAATAAGCAAATTCAATTGCTTTGACGTGATATTAATTAATTAATTGTTTATATCCCAGTTGAGGAAATGACCCACAACATCCAGTTGTTCATTTGTGACTTCGCTATGACCCGTGCTACCGATCTGGCGCGAAAACGTTCCCCCTCCTTGAAGCGCGTTGTTGAGTGTTCAGTAATTACTCCAGTCCGTCACATTTTGTAAGACTGCAGAGCGTTTTAGTTCGTGGCAAATGACAGGAGTTCCTGTTAAATTGAGGATAGATGATCCAAGTTGAATTTCTGACTCGTGTATTACCGACACGCAACTTGGATTTAGCGTTGAGATTACTGAAAGGAACGGAAATTACGCCCTAGAGACCTCAACAAGGTAAGACAGTTTTACGTGCTGTACGATTTTGAAGGAGGGAGGAATCTCAACAAGTGGCTGTAAGTTTTAGCCTCCGAACTCACTGGATTACATTTAAAGTAAATGGCATAGCATTTGCGTAGTTGGTTGCTGGTGGCGCAGTTTCTCAGTTATTGTTTCGTCCTGGTGTCTGCGCGATGCGAGGTAATGAGTGTCGTTTGGTCGTAACGAGCCTGGCCGACCCGCTGCCCGGCTCTCTTGTCTCATTAGCCGCCGGACGCTAATTGCAGACAAGGCACGAGGCGGCCGGCAATTTCCGCTGCTGCTGGCCAGAGGACAAGACACGACAAGCGCGCCCTAAGTGGCCTTCATTGAGCCGTCGCTAAGCCAGGCAGTCTGCCACCCAACAACAGAGATGTACAAGATCCCTCACAAAAAGTATCTCAAATACAAGGTACATAATACTTTTAATTAATGGATTTGAGATATCAGATACAAGATACTTTTGGAAATGGTATTTGAAATACAAAATACGAAATATGCACTTTCCAAATACTTTTTCAAGATAAAATACTTTTTATATAATATATTTTGTAAACTTTTTTAGAAAATATGTTTATTCATATTCGCTGCACTGGGGCGGTACTCGACATATAAGTGCTATAGTTTAAAAACTTTTTTTATTGTTGGATAAACATTTAAATCTTTAGGAGGTTGTCCTTATTAGTTAGATATTGAAGTATTTCTAAGTCAGCGATGCTGCCAGTTGCTTCTGTGCTGTCGCCACTAGTGGCATTAGCAATAAAGGAATTAAGAATCCTCTAAAAAAATATATGAAGATTCGTTTTTTCTTTTATGTCCTCTCCATTGCTCTTAAAAGCTTCTGTTTTTTTTTCCAGATCGATTAATTTTCTATGTTTCAATCAGGAAAATAATAATAATCTGACTTTGTCGCACTAAACATAATTTTACACAGTAAGACTTAGCGCGGAGAAAAGACAAGAGACATCAGACTGGTGGGGGGTGTTTGTTTATAGTTTTGATAGTTCGCCACATTAAATTCAGGCATACAACCTTGTCCTTTGGTATAGGTTAATGAATTTTACGAATGCGTTTCGTTGTCGCCTTGTCTTTATGATGCCGTAACGTAAAAAATACGTAAATAGTATTTAGTATTTTCAAAATACAAAGATCCCAAGAAAAAGTATCTAAATACAAGATAAAAAATAAAGATTAAGATGATGAAAATACGTATTTTGTATCTTGTATCCGTATTTCACATACTTGTATCTCAGATAAGTCACATATCTGCCCAACAGTTGTAAACACGAATTTTCTATCATCTACAAAAAGGAATATACTCTTCGCAAATGATCAACATTCACTTATTTGCGCAGAAATTTTAAGTACTGAACATACATTTTCCACTGTATCAAGTCATATATCGTATCTATAATCAGTTGTTAAGTAAGAATTTTACATATCGTCATCTTTAAACCACTTCTCACCGAGATGCATCTGAATTTAGACAATTGCAGTTCGTGATGGGAAGGTTTGCAGAGGACACCAAAAGTCGTTAAATTAACGTCGTTCCTCTAGAACGTTCTGTGTAGTTTGATTGTGTTACTGCAATTAAGATGAAATATATCTTTAAAATGATGTTAGTGAAGTTTATATCACAATAGTTTGCAGTTTCGTGCATCGAAAGAGTCCTGCATCAGCTGTACAAAGCTGACGCAACACAATGTCATCAACAGTAATCTCTCACAATATGACAGTGAAATCAGTCACAAATCATTTTCTTCATGTTTTTCCACCCTGTAACATAAAACTGAGCATCGAGCAAAATCAAAGAGTGGGTGAATTCTGCGGGAATGCGCATACTAAGCCAATGGTTAGAAGGTAGGATTCACTTCTTTTCTTCGCCGCCTTCAGTTTAACGCTGAATAAAAACCATTGTGCTATCACAGCGCTGGCCTACCCCAAATATGAAAAGTAAGCGTTACCTAATGTGAACATCTGTGCATGTAAAATAATGAAGCCATAAATTGATTTTTTTTTTTTTTGGTTTGTATTACTATTAGGCCTCTCGTTATAGATTGTCATTTTTAGGTTAAGCCCTTATTGAAGCGACATTGTAATCTTCAAGATTTACATACTCTGACCTTAAAGTTTGTTTAATATTCTTTCGGTAATTAACATTTGTTAAATATTGTTGCATTTGGAATATAGGACCCCACTTACTAACAAGAACCTTTCGTGGTGCACTTCTATTCTCTTTGCACAGTTCCGGTTCACACTTCTCAAGTCAGATCAGGTCAGCACTGTGAAGTACAAGCAACAGGTGGCTCAGTCTAGACGACTTGTCAGGCGGTGTGACCTGAATACCAATTAGCAATATTCCAAATCACCTTCAGACTCTCCTCTATTATCGATCTCAACGTGTCGCATTAGATTTCGGTCCTGGTTTTATAGAGTGATGAAGCATTCAGAATATTTGAGCTACCATCTTGTTTTCTTTGAGTCGTGTCTTCAACATAGGATTCAATACTCTCTATGATCAACTGAGATCTGCGAGTGAATGATGTTAGGTGTAAATGCAAGATGAAGCAGAGAACGACGATCTCGTAATATGCGATCAGTTAGTAGCTCAAGCTCCACTCAACGATTGGTCATATCACTGACGAGGAAGATAAGAAAATGGCAAAACCCTATGTAATGTTCATGGAGAAGCATGCATAAAAATTACTGAAATTGAAACAAATCATGCAGAAGAAAACGAGGTTAAGATTCCATGGATGATGATGAACAAAGTTGTCAGCAGCTTAAAAGCATCCAAGATAATACATCCCTGTCTTAATGAGCTATTTGGTCGCCATAATTGTACATGCATTAACAAGTCTCATTTCTAGATTCTTGCCAGTATTGTGCCATCTTACACCGTTAAATTAAAAGTGATAGATTGTTAACATTAATGACAGAGAATCGTACTGTTTACAGTGCATCAGAAAATTCGGATATCGAATTTTACAGGCTTTCTAAAAAGTCCGGCGATAGTAATCGATAATTTATCTACCAGGTTACTTGTCTTCTATTACCTTCTTTCAGTAATGAAGGTAATTAATTGATATTCAGTGTTTCATTCATTTGCAAGATATTTGTCTTTTTTTTACGCCTTGTCGACGGTTAAGGTCATTAGAGGCGGGACGGGACAAGGAACGGGAAGGAATTCGGCCATGACCATTTTGAAGGAAGCATCCCGGCATTCGCCTGGAGTGATTTGGGAAACCATGGAAAACCCAAATCTGGATGCCCAGACTGGGATTCGAACCCGCGTCCTCCCGAATGCGAGGCCAGAACGTTAACCGTTCACCCACCACGATCGGTAAGATATTTGTCGTTTTCCATGTTATTTTCTTGGCATTAAAATCTGTTTGAACTATTTTAGGCATAATATCAACAACAGTATTTGTGTGTTGTAATAGTAGAATATATTGGTAATATGATAGAAACATACTCTAGTTTGAATAAAAGTATAGCTATTACATAGATGCAAACTATCTGTTTTCAGTTTTTTACTTTGTTTGCTGGTACATTAGTTTATTTTTATAGCTTATGGTCATCACTTCATGACTAGATTAGGCACTCATTTTATCAATTACAAAAGAAGTTTTTTCAGGACGTAGAGGAAAAAGTGAAAAATGTCCGGAAGTTGTTTGATATCTATTCTATATTTGTTTTACTATGACGAGTAAAACCAAGAACTGCTAGTACACAAAATATCAGAAATTAAACTGTTAAGACAGGAACTTCCGGGTATATATTTGATCACACGTTTTACTTAAACCAAACTTCTTGGTTGACACTTTCAGTTCAACAAATCTAAAAACTTAACTGGAACCTCATTATCATCGACAAAAGGATCATTCCATATGAATCTGTTTGATAAAGTTTTTTTATTAGGGCTATACGGTTCGTCGACGTTGTAGTCAATAGACGGGAGAGGAATAAGGGAAAGAAACGACAAAGGATTCAGTCATTGTCCTTTTTGAGGTACCATGTCGAAGTTCCTCTAGCAGTAACTTTGAAAATAATTGAAAACTGATATCTGGATGAGCGGAACGGGGAACTAGCCTTTGTTTGGCAGATGTTAAGCTATGCGTATAACAGATAACCCGCCGGCTCAGAAACAATGTTTTTAGATGTTGTAACACTTTGTAGACAATAGAAAACAATTTAAAAAGAAACTGCTTTTTGGAATATACATCTACCCAATGGAAAAATTTATAAATAAAGTTGAGTTTTCTATAAATATAATAAGACTGTAATCTGAGGAAATATCTCTAAATTTAAGATATTTTTGAAAAACTGTGTATAGGTCACAATTCTTAAGCTACAGAGAAAGAATCTATTGTTTTTTTTAAAAAAATGATTGTCTATGTTTCTGCCTATTTCAAATAATATGCAGCTCCTGGTCCTTGTGGTGCAGTAGAGCACATTTCATTCTGATGTGAAGTCGGATTTCTGAGCCATTTAAAAGTGCCCACAAATTAGTATCCATTTTCCTTTTCTTCTGAATGTCATTCACGTAGATACTAACTGCTTGAATTTTGATGAGGTTTCGAATAACGTAAAGCTCATGATACTGGGGGTAAAATAAAGTACGATTTATTTTGCTATAATATCGAAAAGCTGAGAAAGCAAGCTGGCGATGCGTGACATAAGTGGTTTAACAGGTAGGTCCGTTTATTAACAGTTAAATTGAACAAAATTACGAGCAACATCCAATATCTAATTAATATCTATTAAGACTATGTTTGTGTTGTGTGTGTGTGTGTGTTTGTAACATATAAGTATTACAATCCGATTATTATGAAATGTATAACACTTTGCAGTATGATCGTTATGACACATCGTTACTTTTTGTGGAAAATTTGATTTCCTTTTAGTTTTTTGTTTTTTTTGTTTTTTTGTTGTTGTTTTTTGTCAGTAGGAACGTGTTGAAACAAATATTGGATAAAATAGTTCGAAAATAAAATAAATAATGAAGTTAATGAGATGGAGTCTACAAGTTTGTTGTCTCCGTTGCTGTGCCTGCCACGCCTGCTCCTAGGCCGTAATTAGCTGCTAACAAAGTAATGGAGCGCCTGCTTCCTGTCCCGACCAGCACGGCGCGCCGGAACTTACAAATTCTGTCCCTCATCAAAGGCGAGCGCCAGTATCACACAGAGCAAGTAATAGCATACTGCACAGACATTATATCGAGTCTGCATGGCGGTTACAAAACGAGAGGAAAATTCCTAACAATCGGTTCTAAGCACTCAGTGGTTCTCAAATCTCTTCAGTTTTCTATAAATGATGTAGCAGGTGATATATTTCATGTTCCAGGAAATTTCTGCTTTAAGGTTTGAAGAAATCGTGAAATTCTGATATTCCCTAAAGAAATACTTAGTTTTTTTTTTGTATGGTATATTTGTATCTTGATATTCGTGGCATCTTGCTGTATTGGAACATAAACCTCCATCTGATGTACGAAGGCTTGAGCTACAGCCACGCAAAGCGAATGGAAAAATTAATTTCCGCGAGGCAAGCGAGGGGCGGTTTATTTATCACTGACAGACCACGAGAGGAGAGTAAATTTTTGGTTCAGTAAATAGCGGGGAAAGATCCAACGATACGTCAGTACATATTTAGCAGGCACTCAGTGGGCAGTGTTACGCAGTATTTATTAATAATCACATGGTATAGAGTGGTACTAAATAACTTTTCTTACGGAATTTAGCAGATTCACCATCAAATGAAACACATGGTTAGTTGTTTGCTTACAATATGAAAAAGGGAACTTACCACTTGTCGCTGTCCAGTAATGGCTTTTGATGTTAACATCACATTACTGAGTGTGTAATATCTCACTGCAACACAACACCCCAGTCTCCATGCTGTTATGCAGATTCTTAAAGACTGCGAGGTAAACACATGAGAAACGACGACCTCCTTTAGCATCTATTATTCTGGTATTTATTTATTGTAGAAAATGTTAAATAATTACACAAATTGACATCATGTGTGAAATAGAGTGTACAAAATATAATAGTAGTGGTCAGGTATATTTGGTTAGTATAAGTGTGACATGAACTGCTGCTGTATGCTGTTCCAGCTCACTGCCAATTGAATAATAATAAAACTTCTCTTTAACTTCCTTGTTAGGACCGTATTGCCAGCAGCAATGTGAATATTCTGGTGTACAAGGCAGTTTTTGTTGGAGGCCTTGAAGATGAATCTTGTCGTTAACGGCACAATCTCTAATGTTGAAGGTAAATGAGGAGCTCAAAATATATCAGTTCTACAAAATGTAATATAATTTCCTGGACAGGAACAAAGTTTGTATTTATTGATGATTTTGTGACATTCCCAACATAAAGAATCTCAGAAATTCAAGAAAACATTAACAATTAACCAATTCTCCTGCTGAAAATCGTACCATTGTACTTTGTTTAAAACTAATGAATTTCGCTCCAGTTACGTTCACCACGTTCTTACGGTACCTGTTCGCCTACAGTGAAAATCAGTTTCGAGACTAACCTTATCCGATCTTTATCTTCAATGGAATCAAAGAATCACAACTTAACCTATAGCTGGGTTATGGCTAAGTCATTACCATGGCTAATCTCATCGGCGGTAAACCGTTGTGTACCTTGTCTTGTAACGCCTAAAAGTTACATGACCACGTTACAGCTATGCTTTGCGGGATATACCAAGATTCACAACAAGGATTTGTCAAACATCGTATTACTTAGGTAATCACCTCTAATGCCAATTTTTTTTTTTTTTTTTTTTTTTAAAGAAAGAACAAGTACAAATGTCTAAATACAATCGGTAAGTATAAGTAATGTTTTGAAGAAATATATATTTTACCCTCATCAAAGACGAGATCATTACAACCGGAAAGGGACAATGGACAAGGCTTCGGAAGGAAATGGAAAATATGTATATGGAATGAAAGTCCCGCTCTTGCGAATTCCAGGTCTTTCCGCTATCCCTCATCAACCAATCTCTGAAAGAGCAACAGTGAAATAACACAGGAGGTGTACTACGTAACGTCTTCTCAGCCGTGGTTAGGACGGAATGCAGAAGTGGCACTCCTTAAACCATATTTAATTGAGGAAACTGAACAACACTAAAAAAAAAATATGCTGCACGTTTCGACATTGGGTGCTGTAATCGATAATATCATTTTCAGGTTTTTGTTTAATCAGCTGAATTCAGAAATTATGAAATAATAGGAGGAAACGCATTAGAAATGATGCGTGTGTGGAAAGCAGCTTTCATGATTGGTTGATGAAGATTAAGATAGGAGTAACATGCCGCAACTATGGGGAAAGTACTTTTACTCTTTTCTCGATATCGGAATGGTTCGGAAATGTATTCATGAGAATGCAGCGTGAACCCTCTCTCTCAGATTTAATTAGAAGTGAAAGAGAGCTATAGAAATCCAACAATAGACCACTTCGTAATACATTCCACGGCCAGTAATAGAGAAGTCCTTTCGAAAGGTAGCAACTCATCAAGCAAAATTGTTGTATTAAACCGAGAATGGTGAATGAGTGGTTTACCCTCTGGCCTCGCATTCGGGAGGACGAAGGTTCGAATCCTTGTCCGGGAATCCGGTTTTGGGTTTTCCATGGTTTTCACAAATCACTCCGGGTGAATGCCGGGATGTTTCGTACAAAAGACCATGGCCGAAGTCCTTCCTGTTCCTTGTCCCCCATCCTTAACATCCTCTAATGACACCGACGTCGACAAGGCGTAAAACCATACTAAAAATTTTCATAGTATTGGAGAGGGCGTTAACGACATAAAACAAATAAAAACTGTTACGTTATACGAATGATAAAATTATAATAAATTTCCAACTGATTGTAATTTCAGCAATAATTTAAAATGTGAAGATAGTTTATGTACTGAAATGGCTCTGCATTTGCAGTTGGTACCTCTGACACAGAATCTTTATCATCGGCAGTTGAATTTTCTAGAGCAACAGAAATATCGTAATAACAGTAAATTGGTTTCGACAATGTCACTAGTTCGATAGCACGCACAAACGATATTTTTCTCTGTATATTTTGTACAGTACAGAGAGTAATTGTATAACAATGTTTCGGTAAACATTTTTCTCTGCTTGTGCCTACAGATTTAGGGCTGTGCAATTGGATATCAGGCACTCTGGTTGGTTGGCAATTACCAGAATGCTGTTGTCAAGAACGTTCAATTTTCACTTGCCACTCCCTAATGACAGTTTCGTGTCTCTGCATTGATCAGTTACATGAGTTAATTTATTTAACTGAAATAAATAATTATCATAATGCTGTGTACCTTTGTTAACAAGGACCAAAACTTCTTCAAGCCTCTTTTGTCGAGAGCTTTTCGAGTGACAAAATGTTGACTTTATTCTAAGCTGTAATGTTTTATGATACGAGTATGATTCGGCGCGAAAATATTATTATTATTATTACAATTATTTGCTGTTATCAGTTTATCTAATGATTTGATACAATCCTCGATCCACACCCATCTTGTGGTAACCTCTTCATCTCAATATACCCCTTACAACCCACGTCCTCAATTATCTGCTTCATCATAATATATATTATTTCTATAAGGTATTTTTTTGTCACAAGCCTGTATATTCCTTCATACTTCACCGAAATCAATGAATGAGGTGTAATTTTAAAGCTAATGGTCTTCCCTTTGGTCACATCATATTTTAAGAAATGAAGTTTTCGGAATTCGGCCCTTAAATGGCAAAAATGTCAATATTTCTAAAATGCTGTTTTCTGTGTTATGAGTCAAATATCTCCCTGGATACCTATCTGAGATCGTTTAATGAAGTATCATTTTAAAAATTAAGATATCCGCTTTAGTGACGTCATATATTAAGACAGACATTTTTTGGAAATCAACCCTTAAAGGGCAAAAGTATCAATATTTTTGCAATTCGTTTTTGTGTCACGAGCCATTTGTCTCCATTAATATCTAACTGTATAGATAAATGAGGTATCATATGAAATATTAAGGTCTCCGCCTTGGTAACATTTATATTTTAAGAAAGAAATTTTTCGTAATTCGACCCTTAAAGGGCAAAAATGACAATTTTTCTAAAATGGGTTTTTTGTATCTTGAGCCATTTATCTCCCAGGATATCTAACCAAAAAGAATAAATGAGGTAGGATTATGAGGAGTATTGTCTCAGCTCTGTGACATCATATTTTAAGAAAGAATGTTTTTGGAATTCTACCCTTAATGGGAAAAAGTATAAACTTTTCTATAACGCATTTTTGTGTCACGAGCGATATATCTCCCTTAATATCTAACCGATACAGATAAATGAGGTATCATATTAAAGAATAAGGTCTGCGCCGTGGTAACATTATATTTTAAGAAAGGAATTTTTCGTAATTCGACCCTTAAAAGGCAAAAATGTCAATTTTTCTAAAAAGCGTTTTTTGTATCTCGAGCCATTTATCTCCCAGGATATCTAACCAAAATCGATAAATGAAGTAGACTTATAAGGAGTACTGTATCAGCTTTGTGAAATCATATTTTAAGAAAGACTGTTTTTCGAATTCAACCCTTAAAGGAAAAAAGTATAAATTTTTCTATTACCGATTTTTGTGTCACGGGCGATTTATCTCCCTTGATATCTAACCGATATATATAAATGAGGTATCATATTAAAGAATAAGGTCTCCGCCGTGGTAACATTATATTTTAAGAAAGGAAGTTTTCGTAATTCGACCCTTAAAGGGCAAAAATGTCAATTTTTCTAAAATGGGTTTTTTGTATCTTGAGCCATTTATCTCCCAGGATATCTAACCAAAAAGAATAAATGAGGTAGGATTATGAGGAGTATTGTCTCAGCTCTGTGACATCATATTTTAAGAAAGAATGTTTTTGGAATTCTACCCTTAATGGGAAAAAGTATAAACTTTTCTATAACGCATTTTTGTGTCACGAGCGATATATCTCCCTTAATATCTAACCGATACAGATAAATGAGGTATCATATTAAAGAATAAGGTCTGCGCCGTGGTAACATTATATTTTAAGAAAGGAATTTTTCGTAATTCGACCCTTAAAAGGCAAAAATGACAATTTTTCTAAAAAGCGTTTTTTTGTATCTCGAGCCATTTATCTCCCAGGATATCTAACCAAAATCGATAAATGAAGTAGACTTATAAGGAGTAATGTATCAGCTTTGTGAAATCATATTTTAAGAAAGAATGTTTTTGGAATTCACCCCTTAAAGGAAAAAAGTATAAATTTTTCTATTACCGATTTTTGTGTCACGGGCGATTTATCTCCCTTGATATCTAACCGATATAGATAAATGAGGTATCATATTAAAGAATAAGGTCTCCGCCGTGGTAATATTATATTTTAAGAAAGGAATTTTTCGTAATTCGACCCTTAAAAAGCAAAAAAGTAAATTTTACTAAAAAGCGTTTTTTTGTGTCTCGAGCCACTTATCTCCCTTGATATCTATCCAAAATCGATAAATCAAGTACGATTGTGAGGAATAATGTCTCACCTTTGCTGACATCATATTTTAAGAAAGAAGTGTTTGGAATTCAACTATAAAAGGGGAAAAGTATAAATTGTTCTACAACGTATTTTTGTGTCACGAGCCTTATATTTCCCTTGATATCTAATCGATATAGATAAATGACATATCGTATTAAAGACTAAGGTTTCCGCCGTGGTAACATTGTATTCTAAGAAAGGAATTTTTCGTAATTCGACCCATAAAAAGCGCAAAAACGTTAATATTTCTGAAATACGTTTTTTGTGTTTCGAGCCATTTATCTCCCTGGATTTCTAACCAAAATCGATAAATGAAGTAGGAGTATGAAGAGTAATGACTGAACTTGGTGACATTATATTCAACCTCACTATTCATCGCATTTTATTCGCGAAATTTTCGCACGGGTCGTCTAGTATATATTATTTCTATAAGGTATTTTTTTGTTACTAGCCTGTCTCTTCATTCATACTTAACCGAAATCAACGATTGAGGTGTCATTTTAAAGCTTATGGTCTTCACTTTGGACACATCATATTTTAAAGAAGAAAGTTTTCGGAATTCGACCCTTAAAGGGCAAAAATGTCAATATGTCTAAAATGCTGTTTTCTATGTTACGAGTTATTTATCTCCCTGGATACCTATCTGAAATCGTTTAATGAAGTATCATTTTAAAGATTTAGATCTCCGCTTTAGTGGCGTAATATACTAAGACAAAATTTTTTCGGAATTCGACCTTTAAAGGGCAAAAGTATCAATATTTTTTCAATACGTTTTTGTGTCACGAGCCATTTATCTCACTTCGTATCTAACCGATACAGATAAATGAAGTATCATATTAAAGACTATGGTTTCCACCGTGGCAACATTATATTTTAAGAAAGGAATTTTTCGTAATTCGACCCATAAAGGGCAAAAATGTCAATTTTTCTAAAATACGTTTTTTGTATCTCGAGTTATTTATTTCCCTGGATATCTAACCAAAATCGAAAAATCAAGTAAAATTATGAAGAGTACTGTCTCAGCTTTGGTGATATCATATTTTAAGAAATAATGTTTTTGGAATTCAACCCTTAATGGGAAAAAGTATAAATTTTTCTACAACGCGTTTCTGTGTCACTAGCCATTTATCTCCATTGATATGTAACAGAAATAGATAAATGTGGTATCATTCTAAAAATTAAGACTTTCGCTGTGGTAACATCACATTTTAAGAAATGATTTTTTTCTGAATTGAACTCTTAAAGGGCATAAATATCAGTATTTCTAAACACGTATTTTGTGTCTCGAGTCATTTATCTCCCTTGATAATTAAACAAAATTGATAAACGAGGTATCATTTTAAAGATTGAGGTCTTCGTAAGGACTTAGGTTCCGTTACACCACATTTTAAGAAAGAAATTTTTCAAAATTCTAACCTTAGAGCGAAAAAGTATTAATATTTCTACAACGCATTTTTCTGTCACAAGCTATTTATTTCCCTTGATACCTAACCGAAATTAATAAATGAGGTATCGATTTAAATATTAAATTATCCGCTTTAGTCACATCGTATTTTAAGAAAAAACTTTCTCCAAGTTCAACCCTTAAGCGGCAAAAATATCATCATTTCTAGAACTTTTTTTTTTATCTTGCTTGATAACTAACCGAAATCGATAAATGAGGTATCATTTTAAAGACCAAGGTGGCTGCTTTTGTCACACCATATTTTATAAAATAAATTTTTGAATTCGACTCCTGAAGGGCAAAAGTATCAATATTATTTCTACAGCGTGTTTTTTTTTTATAATTATAAGCCATTTATCTTCTTCGACACCTAGCCGACATCGATAAATATCATATTAAGGTCTCCAGTTAAGTAATTTCATAATTTATGAAAGAATTTTGTGCTTAAAGTGGTAGCGTGTATGAGAAAGTTCAGAGCCATGTCCCTATATTGCAGCAGCAGATATCACAGAGTTGTCAATAAACTTCTTTTATTCAATAAGTAGCTTTTCGGATATTTTTTTCTGCTATGGAAACACTTTCGTTTTGCTATACGAATTCCAATGTAAACATTTTATTCACACAGCAACAAATATCACAGAGATGTTGATATGTAATGTGTATTTTGTTCAGGTTGGTTGTATCCTGTTAAGGTCAGTGACAGTTTGTCGTAAATACAGAGTGTTTTAAATTTTCCTAACTGTTTCGTAAAACGTTGTAAGTATTTTGATGCGTCCCTATTACACTAAAAACATAAATATTTGCTACAAAAGTACGGTTCTGCTTTTCATTATATTACAAGTATTCAACCCCACTATTCATTGCATTTTATTCGCGAAATTTTCGCACGGGTCGTCTAGTATATTCTAATTTCTGTCTTCCCACACAATTGTTCTTACCCGCGACTGTTTACGCCACTAAAAAATTAACCATAAACGCATATCTTAAAATATTACCCACCATCCTGTCTCTTTTTTTCCTCACCCATCATTTTCTAAACACGTTTACTTCGTCCATATTGTGATGTACACCACATATAAAGTTTTAAAAAGTTCTTTCTTAGACCTGGATCAATATTTGAAACTAAAAGATTTATTTTTTTTTTTTCAAGAAGACTCGTCGCGCTAGATCTATTCTGCTTTTGACATCTTTCCTGTTTCGGCAATCATTTGTAATTTTAGTTCCTAGGTAAAAGAATTTACTTACATCTCCAATTGCGTCTTATGTTACTTTAATATTCAATCAACTGTTATTTCTATCATTTCTGCTATATTCCATCACTTTTGTCTAGCTTCTGTTTACATCAGTCTAAAGTCTTTCTTCATTATTTCGTTCATACCATACAGTAACTTCTAAATATTCTCAGTATGTTATGTTAACCAGACGATGTCATCAGCAAATCGTAGCGTAGTGATCTTTTCTCCTTGAACACTTATGCCACATTCGAAGTTTTCTTTTATTTTATTTATTGCTTCTGCTACGTGCAAGTTGAATATTAATGGGGATAGACTAAAACAATGTCCTATATATTTTATAAATTATGCAAGCCTCTAACGATTCTCCAACCTTATTACAGCCACTGAGTCTCACATAGATTCTTATATCTCGATAATTTAGACCGGACTTCTTTACTATTTTTAATGTCTTGTCTCAACTAGTTTTTTCTAAATCGACAAACTCCATAATAGTATAGTGCTAGAATTTTTTCCCTTATACCGCTGTTTCTCCTAAACCCAAACTGATTTTCACCAACTATGTCTTCTACCCTTTGTATTATTCTTTACATTATCCTGATCAATAATGTTGAAGCATGTGATTTTAGGCTTAAAGTGTAATCATTCTCATATTTGTCAGCTTGTACTGACTTCGGAAGTATGAAGATGATACTTTTATTAAAGTCAGTTGGAAATTCGTAAGTGTTTGATATCATTTTGAACAATCTTTCTATTCCTTCTTCTCCTAAGGATTCCGCTGGAATCTCGTCAATCCGTCCACCAGATTTGATTTCAAATATTTCTAAGATCTATCCAATTCTGTGTTTAAAACAGGATTAACAGCGTCTTAGTTTCAAGGCTGCTCTGGATTCGCATTTGGTCTCTCCCGAAGTGAGTTGCGGTAGTGTATCGTGCTGGTTGTGTCCAATCGTATGTTACAGGTTGTTTGGAGACCGCAAATAATATTTGTTGTTAAAACTTTTGATTGCTTGGGGGTTATTGAGATTAAAAGGTAACTGTTTTTTAGTATTTGTGGCTGTATTTTAAGGCGATATAAAAGTAACAAGTTTCATGAATGATAAAAAAATGTGATACAGTAGTCTTTGAGGTCAAATACAAGTTATGATTATGAAGTTAAAATAACTTACAACTTATAAAATTCCTAAGTTTGTATTTTTTATTATATTCTGCTGTGAAGTTTTACAGTCTAGTTGTCACACACCCGTCTAATCGTCGTGATTTTTGAAGGTTATGTTCAATTACTCCGATCCCACAACAAGCACCAAACATGTATCTATTATTCAAACATTCGATGATGATCAGTGAGAACTGGTGCAAAGATCTGTTGAATGTAATATTTGTATATACTCTGATAAACAAATGTTCGATTGAAACGAAAAAAAATAATGTGGGATGCAGCTATAATCAATTCTCACACTAAAATTTCTAAATCATCCTACGATCTCTGGCTTAAAGTTCTACCATTTCATTTATTTTGTGTTTTATGGAGTTGACATCAATTTATCTGACAAGGCAAGAAATTTACGACGCCATTAAAATGTGTGCAAAAGACACAATATATAGAACATGTAGCGATATTTAATGATGGTGCATTGTCCTTTTATCCATTGCCGTTGATAGCACGTTAACGAACGCGGAGTCATAAAGTCAACGAAATGGCTTATATGCATCAAGTTTAATCAATGAGCATATTCACCAACTGTACTACCACTAGCATTGTATTTATTAACTGATAACTAATGGTCATTATTGATGGTTTACGAGTTACGTTCATTTACCAAACAATAAATTCCGCTCCTAAAACTGGAAAGGAGAAGAAATAAAAATAATGATACGTACAATAACTGTTTTATGAGACTCCTTTGCTGTTTTTAGTTACATCATACTGTCACTGATATGGAACATATTCTTTCCAATTAACTGCATTTTGTATTCGTCAACGTTGGATGATAACTTATTTTAGAAAATAGGTTTCCTACAACACTCACAACTGGTAGATGGTTCAACATGTTATGAACAGTTTCAGAGGTTGTAATCAATAATCGAATATTTTATTTGTGTTCGTTGGAATAACTGAATTTGAGAGCAATAGTAATAATAACATGGCCGGCACGTCGGTTAAGGAAGCGTTTAGCATAATTGCTGATTAAAATATTTGATCATGATTCCGTTGCTATATAAAATAATCATAAATTTATACGTCCCTCTTATAATGACTTTAATTTATTTTCTCATTGAATGTTCCAGTTTAAGTTGTTATCAGCTACACTAACTAAAAATAGAGCGCATGATGTGATCTTCGCATAATTGTTATTAAGTCAGCGATTTTAATCTATGCCTTGATAAACATCAGATAGTTTTTTTTTTTTTTTTTTGTATACGCTGGTTATCAAGTTTTGTGATTAAAATCAAACTGAGTTTAGTCGAAAAATTAATTTTCTACAAAGACCTACAAAAATTAAATTCCAGAAATTACGTAAACATTAAATTTTTCTAAGAGGATAAACAACCTGCTGACCGAAAAATTCCTGCAGCCTTCAGCTTGATCATCAGACAATGTAAATTAATAACATTGTACACTCTATTCGAAGATTAACATGAGCATGTTATTTTATACTAAATATTTTCTACCAATATTTGTTCCATTGTGGTATTTTCCGCTGTACTGTCATATTTTCCTGTGAGTGTATCTAAACATCAGCTTATTTACACTCAAGATGACGAACATTTCACTATCGCGGAGGTACGAAATGACATTAAGAGAATGTTTTAGACCATCCGTATCAGATGCAGCGGTGACAATGAGACTCAGTCGTCATACACATTATACCAAACTTGCTCATTAAAACCAACTGCCTGGCGGACAAGCTCTCCGAAAATGGTTCAAAAAGAAATGAGAGATATGACCTTTCAGCGGAAAACACAAGGTTACGAGCTTGCTACGATTGGCTTATTGACATAAAATTGGTCTAAAATAATTTTAAAATTGATTTAATAATCATGAATAAATAATATCATACCTTGAAAAATGTATAAAGCAGAAACTTATATATTGGGGAACCACAATTAAGTCATAACTTAAGTGCTGTTGAGACATAGTCTCTAGTTAACAGGATATTAATAGTTAATAGGAGAAGTAAGTGCTATATTTCTGATGGCAATGAAGTTTTGATTATTATAAATGCTATTTTGCTGTGTAATATCTCGACAGCAGAATAACTCTCAATACATAGAAAATATAAACAGAAATTAATAACTACTATGACAAAAAACACGTATTAGTTTAAATAAAAATGTGAGAAACGCAAGTAAATAGTTAAACATGTCTAGAAATGTGTAAAGCTGTTAAATTGGTTTGTGTTATAAACACGTTTCGAAACAATAACAAAATGTCTTCTAAAATAAGTCCCAAGGACACGCAGTAACGTAATGCCGCAGCATGTTTTCGAAAAATATCGGGAAATCCTTTTTACATGCGGAATAGAAAGGAAAATAATGACACCAGTTTCAATTTCTAGAAACGTCTGGATGTTTGATTAAAAGGAGGAAATCAGTCGCGCTGAGTTTCCTGGAAAATGCACTGAAATAACGGTTTGGTAGTTTCACCGAATTAACACCTTTCATTGTGTTAGTTTCGACTTAACGAATTTACATATGAGAAAATAACATAGTGCTATACAATAAATTCTTTTCAATAAATTCTGATATGGTGAATTAAACCAGGGTGAATGACTTTTTTTCTTTAAAGCATCCCTTGTCAATTAGAATAAATGCATTATCTGTACGCCAGTAGCATTTGAGCTAGTAACTTAATTCAGATGTTGGTAGTGACTGACAGGTTCAATTAAAAACAATTTCAATTTTCCAACGCTGTGTGTCCAACGCAGTCTGAAAAGTAAACGAAGTTATTATACGTCTGCAACGTTTCCGACACTATGACCTTAACCCAGGTGAAGCATTCAGAAATAATGTGAGTTACTTTTGAGCTAAAATTTGGCAATTCATGCACAAAGGAGTGCCTCGTAACTAGATGTGGATTATTTGGCTCCAACGTGGGCATTTGTGCAGTATCTATAAATTCTACTGCAAGAAAGGTCCTTTACCTTCCACTGTTACAAAAGAGGTGAACATTGTGCAGTCAAGGAAACTTCGAAGCAAAGAAAAATTAACTTGTAAGCCAATGAGAATATTTCCTTCGCCGTTTATGTTTAGAGCAGAAAATATACCTATCAAAGTTCACCAGTTATAGACTGGAGTTGTTCCCTGTCAACACAATACAACTTATCCTTTCGGTGTATTCCTGGCATATGGAAATCTTTCACTTACAATAATATTTTTAACCTTTCTTAATAAAATTAAACAATATTCAAATTCACTCTCTACTGATTCAACAATGATGATAAATAATTTTCCAATATTGTCCTTTACCCTATTGTGGTCTTTAAGACATACCGCCAGGAAGGAAATACGTTTTTTTCGTCCATTTTTGTTAAGACGGATTTCAACACTCGCTATACCGGATATAATTTATTACCTTTCTTCTTACCTTTTTAAATAAACCTTATTACTAAACCTGAAATTCTTTTATGATTTCTTCCTTTCAATAAAATCAACAACACTATGAAATCTTTCTGCAACACTTCATATATTACTCCACTCTATACATCACTTTTCACACAATTAACAATTAACATTACACAACTTCAATATCATTAATGTTCTCTTTGGCCGCAGCCGTATTCCAATTTCATCTCGAACAGTTCTCAATCCATTCTAATTATTGTAACCTCAATGACTAGCCCTCACATTTTCTTCTTGCTATCAGAGATTCTTCAAAAACATCTTTTTAATATTTCATATCACCAATTTACATTTATTATGCATAACATAAATATTTTCAATCTTATTTTTTTAACATTTCACAAGGCAACGAGACGTAAGCCCGTTACAACTGGAGTCCTGATCTTGCGATGATTTCTTTACGCATTTAATTACAATACGATTCATTTTAAAGGAATTGTTTGCTTTATTTTTAAGCTACTGTAGCAGGCTATGGTTTTCTCCAAGGACTGACGCTTAATAATTTGCGATTGAAAAATTAACATCAAACGGTTTACATGTAAACTGGAAATGCTATGGTGAACTTAGCATCTTATTATTGTTAAAAAAATCTTTTTAAATAAAGAATTTTAGTAGATACTGCGCAGTTAATTTTGATATTATCCATAATCAGTAGTATGTCTTGTGCTTAAACATTACACAACGCTATGTTATATTTCTGCCACACTAAAATCCAAATAAATTTATGAAATAAACAGCATCTGGAAAAGGAATGGCCAATTTAATTGGGTACCACACACAATAAGGTGAAGATCTGTGGTCCTAAAATTGAAGTCTGTGGAATTCCGTATGACACGTTACATTTCGAAGAAGCTGCCGACGATATGATCTTTGGGCACACGACGCGCGATTTGACGTTCATGTGTATTCAATCGTGGACCGAGTTTGAAGCAGTAAATTACCCGAGATTACTCTCTGAGAGGAAGCTAAGTAGACAAGTGCTGGGAGCAGCAGCAGCCTAAGCTCTCCGTTATCCGGAGCATAAACAGGCCACCAGCGAGGGACCGTCAAACCGGCTCATTTCGAAGTCCTCCGCCACTCTGGCAGACGTGCCTCTCTGCCTGCTTGCCTTAATTGGAGCTGTACCGGTTAAACATTTGCTTTGCCCCGGAGTACGGATCAGCGACACTGAAATTAAAAATTTGGTACCACTGCAGCAACCGAATCAACTAATCGGCGTGTCGCGCGACGTTTGACGGAATACTACGTCTTCCATAAGGTGTGCCGCTGGTTTCAGTATTGGGGCAACTACTATATTTTGTTCATAAAATTTCACTATCAGGATTACTCTTCTGAAATTCATTACTATTCTTTTGATAAATTTATTTTTTACCCTAAAGCAATAATATTTATATCAACAGAATCATTAGCATTTATCAGTCTCTTGCATATATACAAATTAAAAGAGGAAGGGATGTAGACTGATTGCAACAAAAACCTTAGGAGTACATCGAGTTTTCTAAAAAATGAAAGAGATTTCGTTTTACCAGTACAAGTGAAGTGTATCTTATGATGTAAGCAGCCTGGAAACACGTATATGATTCGCGGATTTCGTTGTGGCCCTCTGAAGAGTGGATAGAAATATTTTATGGAAAAGTGGGAAGATTAAGTTACCCCCTACATCACACAAAGGATATTGGGGGGATCATATGAAGATACGAAAGGCAAAGGAAAAACAAAGCCAGTACAAATAGACAGGTTAATACCAGTGCTAACATGGTCGTGAAATAGGGAAGACTGAAAAGTTTTAATTATCAAAGAATCTCTACACTTTCAGAACAACTGCAGACGACAAAAATAGAGATATTAGAATAGAAACGAACACTTATAGGAAAGGAAGAGGGAAACGAAACCAAAATATACGAAAAATGAATGAAGCAAGAGTTTTAACATAGTTGGGACCCTAGACGTTGGAAGACTAGCGTAATAATGATTGAGGTTGAGAAGGGGTAAATGTAGAGCAGAATAACTCAACGGGAAGGAATTCTGCCTTGACCTGTTGAAGGAACCATTCCGGCATTCGCCTGGAGTGATTTGGTGAAACCATGGAAAACGCAGATCTGGATGACTGGTTGGGGATTCGAACCAGCGTTGTTACGCGCGGGAGGCCATAACGTTACCTCTCACCCACCACGCTCAGTCTTAAATAATTATAATGTGATGTATACATTACCTAAAGCATTGTTACTTTTTGTTTAAGTTTTGCGTAGTATTACTGTGTTCAGGATCTAATTCGGTTCATTCAAGCAAATATTAGTACAAACATTAAATCCACTCTTCCACAGTATCCTCTTCCTGCGTATTGACAAATACTATATAATGTACTGAGGGTACCAGCTACTGATACATTGTACAGACTTCGATGCGATGACCGTGCAGACAGACAGTTTTCAGGCACGGCAATGAAGCCCGACCAGTGCTGCCTTACCCAACATGAGCGATTCCGCCATCAGTGGAAAACCGGCCCACTGGTGGTGATGACCGTGCACCATGCAGATAGATCGAGTATTTCATTCCACAGATTTCACAAGTAGTAATGTTGAAAACTTTATTTCCATTTGAGATTAAGTACGCGTTGAAAACTCTGAGGGTTATTAGTACGATTTCATATGGTAAATCAATACTAGAAGACAAAGTCACTTGAGATGTACAGACACACCGAGTTCCACTAAAAGTACGAGACAGTCAGCATGGTTCACTACACTAATCAACCCAGAACAACGTACGCGTTAATGTATAGACCTCCAGGAAATAGAGATGCCTTGCGTGACTTGGTATGCCGTGTAAAACAAATATTAAAAATTAATATTCGATCCAAAGTAAATTTTCACTGTTTAATTTTTAATACGAAATTTTTTGTCTAAAAATATTGATATTACTAGGCCAAATGTTCTTTCGCAACTTAAAAATTTAAGAGAATAAACGTAAGCATCTAATTATGAGAAGAGTGCGCTTACTACCGAAATTTTAAGTATAAGTAAAGGAGTAGTACCAGAGTGAATCCTTGAGCCAAGATACGACAAATTCTGATAGTTGTTGGCTAGAAAAATGTTACGAGAAACGACGTGCGACACAAAAGATGCATTTCCTATGTCCATCTGGTCGTTGTACAGGTTCCAAGTATGAGGAAACGCCAATACTGAACCTGCACAGCTCCAGTCAAACAAAAACAGGCCGGCAGGTAAGGATTCAAGCTGGTTCGGGAGCACGAAACGAATCGGGTTCAATGTCGGCCACTTGTAGAATGTTTGTATTTCAGATAACTCAAAGTTCAGCAAAGAGGGTTATTAGTTCCAGCGAACATCTATTCGGTTTCATCTCAGAAACGAGATTCAGACAATTTGTGCTTCAAACTTGTTACCAGGGCTGTAGAGATAATAACTTACTAAACTTAACCTGTGTATCACGCGCTGTTTGTTGAAAAATTAAATCACGTCGGCATTATCACAATATCGCGTCTCACCTGCGTTGTATTCTATTCACTTCCAATTTTATCGTTCATGTCATGTCAGTAGGTTGGTGGCACTTTTTTTTGCATCATCGTTTCATTATATTTTTTTAAATATTGTTTAAATATATTTTTTGCAGTAATTAATGTTAATAATGTTTAATAATACTTAGAATTCACGACATGTACCAGATTTATTTATTACAGATTTTTTTTATTTATGTGACCCTCATATCTACTAAAAAAATTTTTAAATAAAAATACTAAACACATAAATCTTAGTAAATAATGGTTTTAAATATAACTTTGCTTAAATTACAAAATAAATCGTAATATTATCTTATATTTTGAAATAAACTAATAATACTGCCATATTGAAAGCAAATTAGCCCTTTTATATTGTTCCTAAAAATAAATTAATTTGCCCCTCTTCCTTCACAAACATAGTGTTAGAACTAACGTGAACTAATGTCAGCTACAAAGAGAGTGTATAAATAAAAGTATCGCTTATTTCGTATTATCTCGTTCATAGATGACCACTACGTCTATCACCAAGAGAAAAATTACAACTATCTTTTATTATCGTCAAAGATAAAGGCGCATTGATAATGGAGTCATTTATATCACCTAAATTATCATTTATTGAATAGTATAAAGAAAATTCCGTGTTTTTAAGAACTTCTCTCTTCCGCATGGCTTGATGCAACAATAATTCACTGCAATAACACTTTTACTATAGAATAATATTTAGAACTATATAAATTCCGTCGTATGCTGCTTTTGCGCTTTTCATCATTGACAGGGAGCGGTGAATAACTTAAATGACTTCTAAATAGCTTAACATTTGTACTCCATTTCAGACGGTACTATTTTACTGAGATAGGCGCAATAATAATTTTATCGGCCCAGACATCTTTGAGTATAATTTAAATGGAAATCCATTAAATATTTTCCGTTACTGGATGGATTTTTATTCAATCTCAGAAACAGGTTTGGATGAAAGTTATTGTTAAAATTCAGTTCGTTATTTAACCTGATAGTTCTGCTTGTCATTAACTACAAATTTTGAAACTGCTTCTTGTCTAAGAGCATTTAGTTTTATCATTTGTAACTGACACGATATTTTTTGTACATTTGCCACTGCAATGTGATGTACACATAATATTAGAAAAACAATCGTTAATGTTAATAGCTATTCTGTCAAAAGTATTTTCTAAATAATAAATGTTTGGTGGAATTGTCTGCATTTCGTTTTAGTGCTAACACATACCTGTCTTTGTCATTTGTACATGCAATTCATATTTCTGTATTGGTAACTCGTTCTACGAATATACGAGTATGTAATTTTTCCGTACACTATTCATAATCTATAAAAGACTTGTGATGGTCTCAAGGATATGACAACAGAGATTCAAGTTTCTGGGGCAGCCTCCTCTACCGTGGATGATACAAGCTTCAAGATGTAATTCCATAGAAAGATTTACCAAATTTCGAACTTAAAAGAATGTGAGAGTTCGGTAGCATTCAGAATTTGAACCGCGATCTCTCGATACCACTCAGTCCAAGTTGTTGAAAATGATGTTTTTGTTCTGTAATGCGTAGTGAAGCACATTGCTTTTATTAATTGCCTTCATAGGCAGCTGAGGGAATGAGACCGATTATTTAGAAAAATACTTGTTTAATTACGAAAGCATCAGTTTTATAAGTTACGGAACGTAAAATGACATTGGGTAAAATTAAATTCTTCGGGCGTTATTTCATTGTTAAAAATATTTTCAGAAGGGAATTTCTTATTATTGGTCTGTGACCACGACTCAGTAACGGTTTTTTAAAAACTTTTTATTAAACAATTTAGTAAACAGTTTTCCGTTTTCCTTAGATAAATGTGAACCTTTGATACCAAGAAAATATTTAGCAAACAGTTCAAATGTGAATCACGGCTTTCGGAAAGCCACCAAGGCAACTATCAGGAGCTGCTGACAGAAATTATTTACCCGTGCGTTCTTATCTCTTATTTTAACCAAGCGGGACCCTTACTCACCCTTGGTTATGAGTGTATAGTAGGGCTCTGTAGCTACTTTGTGAGTATTACTTCGCTAGCTTATGCATAAATTTGGAGAGTAGATGCAAATGCAGGCCCAGTATCCTCTGCTCTCACAGCCTGTGTCCCTGGAGACCTTCTCGGCGGTTTCCGACCCTGACATTTGCGTGGGCGGACGGACCGAGCAGCCAACCTGTCAAATGTCGACCCTGCGACCCGGCGAAGGCGTAGGCACAACCCTTCAAGTGATCTGCTCGCCTGCCTGCTTGGTTCTTGGTCCGATTATTACATTATTTTTCGCTTGATTGAGACGATTGCTGAGCTGCTTCGACTTTAGTTCTGGCGACGTTACACTGGAAACCTTAGGGCATCCTTTAAGCCAAGTCGTGCGTGTGTGTCAGCTCTTTACTGCGACTGACTCTGATATCCTGCTTGGCTTGGAACATTACATGTCCGAAGACACCTGGCGAATCTTCGCCATTAGAAAATTACACAAATTTGAACAACCAACCTAATGATAGGAAGGTAAAATATTTTATGTGAGAAATTTATAGGAAGTTTTATAGTTTTAGTTTTATTGTGTTGTCAATTTAATTTCCGTTGAAATGTTTATGCTTAGAATACTTCTAAAATTAAGATCGTCATAATAAACCACGAACTAATTGTACCAACAAAAGGTCTATCACGATTTAGGCACCATCTTTCTTATCCAATGCGAATGGATATAAATAGAGGGAGAGAGAGAGTGGATAAAACTTTAAACTACCTTTCTCCCCGAAGAAGCAAAAGATAAAACTGTTTGTCAGGAGAAACCGGGCGTAAACTCTGTTTTACTGTCACAAACTTAGAGCGAAGTGATACGTTTACAGAATATAAAATATGTTTCAGGATTGCAGTACAACATAAGCACGGCTACAGGAGCTCAGAGGCGACCCTACCAGATACTTGGTAAAAAGCTGAAAGCCGGTTAATACTTGAACGGATCTAAGTTAATCACTGATAAGCGGGTGGTGAGTATTGGAGGAACAACTCTGTTAAACTCAATCAAGTTTTAGTTGCGATGCTCATGGATGGTGCCTCGTGCCGGTATTAATTTACACCGATTCGGCTTTCTTCTTGGGTGGACTGCACTTAGATGTGTTCTGCACGTAGTACTAAGCACAAATACGCATCAGTTGTGCGTAGAGAAGGTCAAAGATGTTTGGCTGAAAAGTCGGTAATTAATACTAGGCGGCGGTACGATCCCTGTTTATTCCACCAGTGGAAGCCTGAATTTTCTTACGTTTTTGTCCCTTGAAACCCACATTCTTTGGCTGTAAACTGATTGCTAGCAAGCTCCAAGTCAGGGCAAGCCACGTTCCATCCTCAAGTCATTCCTCAAAAGATTTAAAAAAAGCGATGGTTGATCCTTTTTTTCATTGCTGAAGTTGTGATTTCAAATAGATTATCAATTCAAGCATTAAATAATATTGAATGAATTATTCTATGATAAATTATAGCAAAATAAAATATAAAGGTCTCGGCTGTTATGTGTGAAGATAAAGTTATTGAATAAACACATTTTTTTTAACTGCTTAACGTCTCTTAACAGCGAGGTCTTTAGAGACGCGAAAGTATGGGGGACAAGGTATGGGGAGGAATTCGGCCATGGCCTTTTGAAGAAAGCATCCCGGCATTTACCTGGAGTGATTTGGGAAACCATGGAAAACACAAATAAACACATTAGATGGAATAGTAGAGTGGGAGGTTAGCAACACAATTAGGTCTCGGAATTCGAACCCGTAAACATCGACTTTTTCAAGAAAAAAATATATTAATGTTTGGTAAAATGGAAACCAGTCTACATTATATCCAACTTTAAACTAGGAGGAATTCACTACTATTTATAGCTTTTTTAATGATTAATTTGAGTTTTGCAGTGTTTTTTTTACAGGCATAGACAAAATACGCCAATTTTCAACAAGTACTTAAGCCCAAATGGTTCACCTGACGAAAAATCTAAGTATTTAAATTTGTAGAAAATTTGATTTTGAATATGGAGATTATTTACGAAAACTTTATAGTTCCCAAGTTATAAGAAAACAGCCAAAAACGATACTTTTTGTCTTTTTCTCCATTTTTTTCAGTGTTGCGTCACGAATTTATGTTAGAAAACCTTTATATATTAGCACCTTTAAATATTTGCTAAGGTTATGATTCAAAGCAAGAATATAATCAAATTAATTGTTTTGTTTTTCCACTACTACATGTATATAGTGCCATGGAATAACGCTATGATACAGTATTGTCTCCTATTTAGAACATTAACAACTTCTGCCTAAAAGAACCTGAAATTTTATAAGGTACACACAGGCCTACACAGTCGCTTCGTCAAGGACATGACAACTTCTTCGTCGAAGCAATCCAATCATGTGCGTCTTCCACAACGTCGAATTTAACCACATGGAAGATCCAATAACGGTTGGAACCGCCTCGTCTGTAGCTGGGAGAGCACATTAGATTCGTGAAAGGGAGGAAAATTGCTTGCCCTGACATCGTGAAGTCGAATATTACTTCGCATGCGATTATGAAATGTCGGCCAACAGTGAATGATGTACCGCTTGCCACACGATATGAGTGACGGGGAAGAGTTCGTGTGTTGCCTAGCAGGCAGGCGCAGTAGGCGGGCAGAGTCAATTCCACTCCCTTGTCTCGCATTTGCCTAATTGTTCTTCGTATAACTACTCTCCCTGTAACCTGATATACTATTTTTCAAAATCAAATTATTTTTACTAACCATATTCACTTTTTACTACTGTACTGTTTATTTTATTTCATCTTATCACAAAAAAACAGAAGCTGAAATTAATTAATCTCTAGGTTAAAATTGTATTTTTTTTATTAGGTTATATTGTTCTCAGACATGATAGGCCTGCCTTGTTAAGTTCTTTACTTCCATTGCGTCGGTGCAGTCTGTTATATTTAAGCCAACTACGTCTCTTTATGTGTCTCAGGCTACCTGCATAAAACAGTAACCCAAGTATTTGTCTGTACCTGTGATACGTTTTCTGAAATTAAATTGTTTGTAATTTTAAAATAATGCACCACCCTCATTTTTGAGAAATTATTACTATTTCCCATAATATTACGAATTTTCAAGCGTTTTAAATAAATCTATTATTAATCATGATTACTTATCAATTTTCTATAACAAAATTGCTGGAAACAATTTTTATTTTGTACAGACCTTAAGGAGTAGGATATTGTTGCAGACGGTGTATCAAAATGATTTCTCCAGATGGTAGATACGTACATATTTCCGTAGTCAACTAGTCTGCTTCTAACGGAATTTAAGGTAACCCTGTGATGACTACAGTTATTCTGACTCGTTTTTCATTGTGCACTGAAGTTAAACTTTACTAAATGCATTGTACTTCACATTTACAATGCATGAACGGAAGACGTAGCGAAAGTTGAAGAAACAATTATGACTATGCAAAGCGGGAAATATTCACTATGAGTAAATTTACCACTATGTTTTATTCTTGATGTTGCAAATCATAACAGAACCGTATAATTTTGTGTGAAGTGAAGGAGTGGTGGATACTTAATAAATAGCTATATAATTGTAATAAAAAGTTTATCTAGGTTAAAAGAGCTGACTACAAAATCTCATTGTAAAACTTGTTTAATGCAACAGTCACGTAAATTTTAAATGTATAGTGTCCTGTAGCTTTGTATTTGAACATTAGAACATGTAATGGGAAAGGATAGTCTTGGCAGTACCTTCGATTACACAAATATATACAATTCGCCAATTATTGATGTTCGAGAGTGTTTCTCGGTATGAAGATTTTCTGTAAACATTGCATCGTGCCTTTCAATAGTATTATATATATATTGGCGTGCAGAACCAAAATAAGTAAAGCCATTACGAAGAGAAGCAGCGGCGGGTTCCCATGAAGGCATTAAAAACTAACAACAGCGTTGTTGCCTCCCGCAGTTGCTGTAACTTTTTATATTTAGCTGCTGCTTGCTTTTAACTTATTGAACCAACCTTTAAGATATGTAGTACTTTTTTATGATTAATATTAAAAAGTGTGAATACGAGTGAATCTATTTAGTCGTGAATCAGTATTCTGATTTCTTTTTAAATTTGTTTATACAGTGAACTAAAGCACACACTATTTAGTTAACACACCCTTTTTGTCGTTTCTGTACCATATGTTGTTGGTCAATACTATCACATTTGGCAAAAAAGAGGTAAAAGGTTAGTATATTGTCAGATGAAGATACAGAAATTAAAGATGACTACTAACAGATTTGGAGTAGTTATAGACTTGCAGTTTGAAGAAAATAACCGTCGCACCTCTAAATATTTACTGTGACATGATCATACTTACGAGGCATATATAAAATAAAGATTCATTCGGAATTAACCGTGGTTGTGATAGCCTTAAAACTAAACGCACAAACACTTTTTCTTTTCTTTTTAACTTTCGGCACTAGTTGCTACATTTCTCTACGAATACCACATGCTGTACATGAGTTTTACATGTGATGCATCAGCACATTAATGCCTTGTAATGGTTAACTTGTGAATAATATATATAATACATATTCATTTCGATGTGTTGAACTCACAAGGTAGTCCTCAGTTAGAACAGGTATTTTTTGTTCTTGTTGTTTCAAACGTCCATATAGGGCAACTATATTCTCAATCTGAAGTTGATATATCCTAGATTATCGGCGGCTGTAGTATTAGCTCGTATTAAGATAAGTATTCAGACGCAAAGTTAATATTATAGTAGCAGTGATACTCCAAAGTAAAGAGTGCGTTAATTTATTAGGATTAAATTGTTGTGTATGCAGTATGCCACAAAACTAATGATTATGCGCAGATAAAAGATTACATATTTCGATATGGTGCTCGCTATATTCCTATTAGTGTTGGAAAGAAACTTCAAAGACTCATTTAATCAAACTGTCTAAAATACGAAAAACGTCCACCCTGATTTAAAAAAAAAAAAAAAAAAAAAAAACCAGGGTGCTTTCTATCCACTATGCAACTGCTTCCTACCAAAGCCGTTGTCTATGTAAAACAGGACTACCAAATTATGGCTTTCATGCACATTGCTCAGAGTTAATCAATCATTAACCATATTCGAAACTGTGTTTGGAAAAAGAACCAACACCTCCATTCTAAAAGAAATGAATGTGAAAAACAGGCCACCTTCCATCAGGTGAAAGGTTTCTAATGAAACCTCTAGACCGGATTAAATAGAAAATAAATTGGGAAATAGTTCACTTTTGAGTATAGTGAAATACTTCTTCCACCAACCTATTTGAGTCGGAAGGACAGGAAAGATAAAATTAGAGAAATAAGGTCCCGGACTGATTCTTATATGAATTCTTTTTCCCCTCGTACCATTATGGATTGGAGTGCACAGCAAAGAGATTAGCTTTCATCTACATCTACATATATACTCTGCAATTCACAAAATTGTGGGTGGCAGAGGGTGCTCAGCACCAAAGCTTTGGTGCTGAGCACCCTCTGCCACCCACAATTTTGTGAATTGCAGAGTATGTAGATTTATCGTAGGAAGAAGGAGATATAAAGTGGTAGAGGTAAACTGTGCAGCTTTTCTCACATGATGGGTAAATAAGATTCAGATTTTCAGTTAACGGAGTCGGCTCAAGGTGAGCTTGACTATCCCCTCTCAGCTGCCCTTATCCCTACACGCAAAGAGGAAATTTGCCACTCTAATAACTGGACACAGCGTTCAGTTCTAAGAGGTATAAACGGGAGAGGTTGATGAGGCGAGGAGCAGGACCATGGGAACATGACTTTGAACCACCAGTTTGGAGTGAATAGTGAATTGAGATTTCTTTCTTCTGGTGAAACAAAGCCTGCAATTACACTGAAGAGCCAACCAAACTGGTATAGGCATGAGTATGCAAGCACAGAGATATGTAAACACGCAGAGTACGGCGCCGCAGTCGGCTACGCTTATATAAGACAACAGGTGACTGGCGCAGGCGTTAGATCGGTTACTGCTGCTACAGTGACATGTTATCAAGATTTAAGTCAGTTTGAACGTGGTGTTTTAGTCGGCGCACGAGAGATCGGATACAGCATCTCCGAGGTAGCAATGAGGTGGGGATTTTCCCGTATGACCATTTCACGAGTGCACCGTGAATATCGGGAATCCTGTAAAACATCAAATATCCGACATCGCTGCGGCCGGAAAAAGATCCTGCAACAAAGGGACCAAAGACGACTGAACAAAATCGTTCAACGTGACAGAAGTGCAACCCTTCCACAAATTTCTGCGGATTTCAATGCTGGGCCATCAACAAGTGTCAGCATGCGAACCATTTAACGAAACATCATCAATATGGGCTTTTGGAGCCGAAGGCCAACTCGTGTGCCCTTGTTGAGTGCACGACACAAAGCTTTACGCCTTGCCTGGGCGCGTAAACACTGACATTGGACTGTTGATGATTGGAAACATATTGCCTGGTCTGACGAGTCTCGTTTCCAATTGTATATAGCGGATGGACGTGTACGGGTATGGAGACAACCTCATGAATTCGTGGACCCAGCATGTCATCAGGGAACTGGTAAAGCTGGTGGAGGCTCTGTAATGGAGTGAAGCGTGTGCAGTTGGAGTGTCATGGGACCCCTGATACGTCAAGATACGACTCTGACATGTGACACGTACGTACGTACACTGGCTGAACGCCTGCATCCATTCATGTCCATTATGAATTCCGACGGACTTGGGCAATTCCAGCAGGACAATGCGACACCCCACACGTCCAGAATTGCTACAGAGTGGCTCCAGGAACATCCTTATGAGTTTAAAGACCTCCGCTGGCCACCAAACTGACAGACATGAACATTATTGAACATATCTGGGATGCCTTGCAACGTGCCGTTCAGAAGAGATCTCCACTCCCTTGTACTCTTACGGATTAATGGACAGCCCTGCAGGATGCATGGTGTCACTTCGTCCAGCACTACTTCAGACATACCATGTCATGTAGCGGCACTTCTGCGTGCTCGTGGGGGCCCTACACGATATCAGGCAGGTGTACCAGTTTCTTTGGCTCTTCTGCGTACATTGGATTGATACATTTCGTGTCTTTAAAAATAGTTGGCGCACGAATCGCAGGTTGCTTGTTGCTCTGAAGTCGTACATCTATTCTTTGTATTCTCGCTGGAATTCATTGTCATTTTTTTACTACAACATTGTTGAGAGCGTCTGACAAGACTGTATGTGAGTTGGTTAGTGAAAATTGAGAAAAGTGAATTTCGAGTTCTGATAAAGCACCAATTTTTTTGTGGGAAAACTATTAAGGAAACGGAAAAAAAGCTGGGAAAGTATTATGGGGACTCTGCTCCGTCGCATGGTATGGTACATCAGTTATTTACAGAACTTCGTTCGAGCACGAGTGATGAGCGCTTAGGACTGCCGATTGAGGTCACAACAGAAGCAATGGTGAACAAAGTTCACGAAATCGTGCTGGGAGACAGACGATTGAGGATCAGCGAGATAGCAGAGATCGTAAATATCTCAAGTGAAAGGGTTAATAACATTTTGCATGAACATTAGTGTATGAGAAAGCTCTCGGCAAGATGGGTGCCGAGACTGCTGACTGTTGGCAACAAGCGGAATCGCGTGACCATTTCACAAGATTGATCAAGCGTAATCGAAATGAGTTGTTTTGGGGTTATGTCACAGTTGATGAAACGTGGATCAGCTAAATTCATCCCGAAATCAAAAGTCCTCCAAGGAAGGAAAAACACGGTTCCGTCGTGCGGGAAAAGTTATGGCCATTTTTTCTGGGATTCACGAGGTATGGTAATCGGTTATCTAGAAAAGAGCAAAACGATCACAGGTTCATATTATGTCTCATTACTGGATTAATTTCACGTGGAATTGTTGAAGAAACGACCCCATTTATCTAAGAAAAAGATTCTCTTTCACCACGACAAAACGCCAGCACACAAGTCAGGGACTGCTATGGTTAAATTTGTAGAATTACTCTACGACCTGCATCCTCATCCACACTATTCTCCCGATTTGGCCCCCAGCAACTTCTTTCTCTTCAGAAACCTAAATAATTGGCTCGGTGGTAAGAAATTCACGTCCAATGAAGATATTATGGAAGACAAAAAGTCGTGTATTTCCAGATTTTGAAAAATCGTATTTTTTGGAAGGCGTAAAAAATTGGAGAAACATTGGGCTAAGTGTATTGAATTGAGAAGAGACTATGTTGAGAAATAAAAGTGATTTTTTTAAAAAAATTCTTCATTAAAAATTCACGGTCTTATCAATCCACCCTCGTATTTCTTCCTCTCACAGTGACAACACGTCTAGATAGGTGCCCTGCAACGAAAAAGTTCAGTATTTGCAATCGTCAGGACAGGAGTTTAGGTGCTGTGCTCCGGGCGAACTTGAAAGTGTGATAACAGTAGGATGTGCCTGCTTTGTTGGCGCTGTGACGTCAGCGAAGGAGCTGGTGGATAGAGGCAGGCAGGCAGCGTCTTCGGGGTTGTAAACCGCAGCAGTCGCGGTCGATGGACGAGCGCTGCGGCGACGATGAATAATAAAACTGCTCAACTTATAGGGCAATCTGGCTGAGAGGAGGCGCCACCTGTGGGCTGCTGCACCCGGATCAAGGCGCCAGCGATAAGAGGCCGCACGGCTGATAAAACGTACCTTCTCTCTAGCCACATCCCAACCTGTTCAGACAAGTTTTCGTCATAATTTTTCTGAAAGATTATCATTCGTACGAGAACGCTTCCAGGAGGTTGTAACACTCTCTCAGCTTGCTACGCGCCTCGTCAGTATCTGGTACAAACTTACCAGCAAAATTGTAACATAAATGGCCCATTTGGATTTTTTAATTATTATATTTTGCATCCAGCATTTATCCCTGGAAGTTATAATCGGTTTGTCTTTTGTTTGTCAAAGCATAAACGTTTATAACATAGTATCTTTGTAACTATTATCGTAAATTAAATTCCACGATTTCATTATACTTATTGGAATGTAGTGATTTTATTAAATTTTTTCGTGTATTCTCACGTGCTATACTTCAGAAAACTCCAGAAATTAATAACCGAAGTTACGTAACAAAAAAAAAATCAACAAAATCCAATGGGTGGACTATTTATTTGTGTTGAAGCGACATATTTGGTGGGTCTCTCGTATAATAGTGTTTATTTGAGATGCCTTGTTGTCTGTGGTGCCTTTGTGTTGTCGGTTCGAACGAATTACCATTTCTTGTTCCATTCTCCGTTCACGTTTGATATACCACAGATTTTACGCTAGAACACAAACTTTTAAATTGTGACAACTCAATTCAGAATGGTTCTGTAGTTTTGTGTGATGCCTGAACAAAGGGACAGACAAAATTAGTCTGTTTACAGATTTTTTATAGTATTATATTATAAGCATCAAAGAAATAACAGCTGACATCAAGAAATATAACGAAAACCTGGTTAGATCAGTTATAGAAACAAGAAAGGCTGAAAGAAATCAAAAGCAAAGATTAATGATAGGAAGGAATACCTTTAGACGATGAGAACGAATGAATTACAGACAAAACGGCAGTATTGGACCATATCAGGAACTTCTATCAGACCTTTATATATAACAAACAAGTTGAAAATCCTTTAAAGACATCAAGCGTAGACTCGCCAATTCCTGAAGTCCTCCCATCCGAAGTTAGAAAGGCAGTGAATGCAATGAAAAAAGGATCAGCTAGTGGTTATGGCCACCTATCAATTGGCGTACTCCAATCGACTGGAGAAGAACCCTACAAACAGCTAGCTAATGTATTTTCACAATGCCTTGAAGAGAGAAATATCCCATCCAGCTGTAACAAGGCAATGATTGTGTTGCTGCACAAAAAGGCAGTCGTTGCAATATTAAGAACTACCGTCCTATCAGCCTCCTTACCATAATTTTCAAAGTGTTTACGAAAGACATCAAAACCACATCAGGACATCAAAACCTTGGACACAGTACAACCAATCGAAGAATCTACCTTTAGGTCAGGATTCAGCAGGACAGATCATATCCAAGTCATCCACGAAATAATATGTCGGGCAAATGAATACCAGATGCCACTTTGTTTAGCCTTTATTGATTTTGAAAAAAAAATTGATTCAGTCCATCATTAACCAATCAGGCAAGTCCTTCTAGAACAAGTAGTGAATCCAGGCTATATCAATATACTGTACAACAACTAGACCAATTCCACTGCCTTTGTCAACACCGCTGAAGCCACCGAAGAGTTCCCAGTAGAAAGAAGGGTAAAACAACGAAATCATATATCCCTCAAACTGTTCACATCACTCCTAAATTTGGAAATGTCAAAAATCCAATGGCAAAACAGAGGGACGAGAATAAATGGAAGAAGTCTCAACAACTTAAGATTCACTGATGATGTATTTTTACTCTCAAAAAGTCTGGAAGAGCTAAACTAACTGAGAGATGAACGAGAGGCAGCTTGCAGCGAAGTGGGCCTTAAAATAAACCTGTGAAAAAGCAAAATCATGCAAAACAAGTGGGTATAAAAATTACAAAGACAAGGCAGACAGGAAAGAAGCTGGTATTGAGTAGCTAGAACAGTACATCTACCTTGGCCAACTGATCAACATGAATGGCGACTCAAAGCCTGAGATTTACAGAGGCATAAAGCTGGGCTGGAGCGCATACGGAAGAAATTCCATAGCTTTTAAATCAAACATATCAATATATCTTAAAAAAAAAGGTATTTGAAAAATGTGTATTACCGGTTCTCACAGTCACATGAAGCAAAAACTGAGAACTGCCCAGCGAAGTATGGAAAGAACAATGCTAGTATTTACAAGAAGAGACATTCGTTCAACAACCAAAGTGATAGACATCTTAGAAAGAATCATGACCTAAAAATGGCAATGGGCTGGTCATATTGCTCCTGAAAGGGATGACAAATGGACTACGACAGTACTGGATTGGATACGAAGGAACCTGAAAAGAGCAAGAGGAAGATCCCCGGATCGCTGGGATGGAGACATACGTCGAGTTACAGGCGTGAACTGAAGAGAGTTGCTCAAGATCGATCAGCCTGGAAGGAACTAAAACAAAACCATGTAGAACTAAACTGTAAAATATAGCCCATGTGGCTTAAGGAGGCTACATCCTGAAACAACAATTGATAAAGCTGTAAAAATAAAATAATTAAATAAATATTGTAAGCATACTTATTACGTGTTGTTAGTATCAATTTCATTAGAATAATTTCTACTAAATTAGTATTTGTTGTTTAATAATACGCCATTCCAACTGTTGGATATTGTTTTTATTTTTCGGACGCGTTTCGCCTCTCGCCGAGGTATCTTCAGCGTACAGTTTTGCTGTAATATGTGATTTGTTATTGACCTTTGAATACAATGATTTTTAGATTTACCAAAATTATTCTTATATAGGCAGCATAATATTACTTATTCATATATCAGTTTGATTACTAATATTTTTATATCCGTTTTGGATTATCATGCAAGACGTTTTGTTTACATAATTATACTAGGATATGTTTTATATTGTAACTAACATTTTACATTTGCATTTTGAGGTGTGGTCGATGCTCGCCTGCGACCTCAACCAGCATGTTGTTTTTTACACTATTGCACTTGTTATAGTTTGCTCTCGTGACTTGACTAGCAATCAATTTTGAGGCATAGTTTCCAATGCACGACATTGTCAAACTTTATGTGTGCGCTTTTGCTGTTCTGCTGTTTTCTTGACGGTGCTCTATCGGTAGCGTAGTGAGCGGCGAGTTTGAATTTCGTAATTGAATTTGTGTGTCTGTGTGTTTGCTTTGTTTTAGCTAAATGTGCATGTGTGGTGGATGGTGGAGACGCAACGTGGTATTATATTATTGTTATGGTGGTGTTTGATGTTGTTTTACGTCAGTTTCGATTTTTATTAGCTTGAACAAGGTTTGGTTGGTTAAGTTTACATGGTCATTAAGTACGTGTTTTCCTGAGACTATTGCTTTTTGAATTTGATAATTTTCTTGCAGAGTTAAAATATTGTGTTTTGTGTTGTTTGTTGTTAGGATTTTCATGTCGACATTTAAATTTGTAAGGAAAAGATTATTGTCTAAGAGATGTTCAGCAAAAGTTGAATGATTGCTATACTTTAAGGCTCGCATGTGTTCCTTATATCTTGTCTGGAATTGTCTCCTAGTTTGGCCGATGTAAACTGCCTCACAATTCTGACATGTCAGTTGGTATATGCCAGAGTTTTTTGAATTTGTTTGTTTGTGATTGTGTTCTCATTTGTTTTTGTATTGTTTCTGTTTTGAGAGCAATGTTTATCCCTTGTTTTTTTAATATATTTGTTACCCTGTGTGTGTGTGTGCTTGTTTGAATATGTCATAGTATACCATTTCTTTTTATTGTGTTGCCTGTTGTTGGATGTTTGTGTGATTTGAGGTGTCACTGTTGTTGAAGTGTTTGTGCTTTGATGGCTGACTTGGTGTAGTGTGGTGATGTTGTTCTTTATTTTAGCTTTTTCCAACTTATTCATTATCTTTCTGTTTAATGTATCAACCATGTGTGTTGTGTATCCATTGTTCTTGGCTATTTCTTTTATGGTACTGATTTCTTTTTGGTAATTTTGTTTTGTTAAGGGGATTCTGTTTATTCTGTTCAGCATGTGTCGAATTGCAGCCTGTTTATGGTTATGTGGATGGTTTGATGAGGAGTGTATTATTTGGTCTGTTGCTGTGGGTTTTCTGTATATCTGGAATGTGTGTTTGTTTTTTTTTTTTTTTTTTTTTTTTTTTTTTTTTTTTTTTTTTTTTGCTATAGTTAGGTCTAGAAAATTTAATTGGCCATTGTGTTCTGTTTCTAGTGTGAAGGTGATGTTTTTGTGTAGTGTGTTTATATCCTGGTGTAGCTCATGTGTGCGTTCTGACGGTTCGTTTATGAGACATACAACATCATCAACGTAACGAAACCAATAGAGGACCTGAAAACCTTTTTGGGGGATTATTGTACTGAATATTTCTCCTTCAATGAAGTTGATGAAGATATTGGCTACTGTTCCTGATATAGGTGACCCCATAGGGAGTCCCTCTTGCAGTAAGTAGTAATTGTTGTAGAAGTTGAAGTAGTTCTGGAAAATAAAAACAATATCCAACAGTTGGAATGGCGTATTATTAAACAACAAATACTAAATTATCAAGCAACTGTAGAAGAAAATGTCGTACAATAATCAAATATTTCTACTAAAGTTACTGTTAAAATGTGCCTGTTGTTTTTCAAATCAAATATCTTCTACTCAGTTAAGGTTTCTAGTTATTTCACTGGGTAACTAAGTCATGTAAAAATGAAGCACATTCCCTACATGTCAGGTGCCTCTAGACGGAACTATTTCCGATTTTTTTCATACCCTCCATCGTTCAACTATAAAGCTGAACAACCACAACGGAGTGGATCACTCTGGTTTCTTGAGCGAAGTTAGAAGCAGCATTCAGTTTGCGAATGATCAACGTATAAACAAACGGTCATCAATAATTGTTGCTGGTCTTCCTCATACCAATCTTCCATTATATGGCATAGATTTCCTTCTTTTGTCCCAGTGTCCTATGATGCTATATTCTTCTGGTTTATTAATGTAGTGATATCCTATATCGCTAGACCTGCGGCGAGAAGATATAAGAGTAAGATGTTCCAGACGTAGCATCACCTGGAAGGTAGGCATCCAGTGTTGCATTCTAGCAGTGCGGTTCATCTGCTGGAGAAGATGTCTGTCGTATTTCTGGAACTGTTAATGGATGGAACCAGACCGTTAATATTATTACATCCTCTGAGCTAGTAAAATATGTCCTTAATTTTTACTTAGGATTCACACTTCATTTGCGTATGCCCATCTCTCTTTGAATATAATGTTCCTAGGAGTCGCGCTTGCAACCAGAACATTACTTCTCATTGACGATTACGTTATTAGATACGGGGGAGGAAAATAGTAACAAACACAAATTTCGACTGCATCAGTGTCATCAACTGAAAATTCCTAGCGATAAATAACAAACAATACTTGAAGTCATCCTCCTAATGAAGATGAAATTCAAGTTTTCAAGATACAAGCGGTGAGGAAGAAAAACTATGGCGGTTGATAGTCGAGCTCACGCATTTAGGATCCCGCATTCAAGTGACATTGAAAGATTCGGCTGACGTCTCTGGACGTGTGTATCAATGATTATCATAGTCTAAAGTGTTGCAAATTGAAAAAAAAAATGTTGTTGTTTCAGCTTTGTGAAAAAAAAAACATGAAAAAAGCCTAGCACCCTTTTTTTTTATTTTTTTCTTCAGAAAACAATATATTTGATAAATTATAGTTTTATTTACGGAACTTACATTTTACATGTGTTTTAAATCTTACTGAATCATATAATGTCTTACATAATGATTTATTAATGTATCTATATAGGTATCATAATTTTATTCATCCTCTATGTCAGTACCACATCCACTAGTATCAGCACTACCAACACTAGTTCGGTCTGTGTCGGAATTTTATGTTTCTTCTTTTGTCTCCTCTAAAGCCATAACTTCAGAATTAGTTCCATTTTCTTTTACTGGTTGTTCTTATATTGTACGCAAAGGATTTTGAGATCGGAATTTTAAATTGTGAGCAAAGTACACACTGTTCATAAAGATTGTGCCAAATAATTCTGTATTACGGCCTTTTAAGTCTGAATTTAAATCTATTATCATTCAAAATAGGAGCTTAATTCTTTTTTAATCGTTGGTTTACGCCAACGGTTGCAAGGAAATGATTCATAATTACTGACAATTTAATGACTCAGTATCACTATAAGCTGAGAATTTAACAAGTGTACGAATATAAGAAAAGACACAATAAGAAATAAAAAGAGGCAAAAACTGTAGATAAATTTAAAATTCCAAATTTTTTAAAAAAGATCCGTAGATCTACAGAAAAATTCGTAGGGCTCGCAACACTAGTTCAAATAGCGAGTATCAATCCAAACAAAGGGAAATGGGGATTCCTTCTCGTGCAACCTAGCCTCATCCGGAAGTCCCCTTCGTAAAAGAAAACTTCAGTCAACGTTGCCAACATTTTCGTAATTTTCTTTTCTACTGAACCAGAAAAATATAATAGATTAAAAATTAAGATAAGTACTTAGTATAAACTCTAAAAGAGTCATATTAAACGATAAATGCCTTACAATTTTTAGATTTAGTAGTTATGAAAAAAAACGTCACCCAGAAAAAAAACATGTTTTTTTTTTCAAGTCAGAAAAAAAACGTTTTTTTTATAACACTAGTCAAAACTCATGGGATAAGAAGATACCAATATCCATATGGTGGTTAGTATAAACTCTAAAACAGTCATATTAAACGATAAATGCCTTACAAATTTGAGATTTAGTAGTTATAAAAAAAAAGTGTCCCAGAAAAAAACATGTTTTTTTTTCAAGTCAGAAAAAAAAACCGTTTATTTTTTTTTTTTTACAACACTAGTCAAAACTCATGGGGCAAGAAGATACCAATATCCAGATGGTGGTTAGTATAAACTCTAAAACAGTCATATTAAACGATAAATGCCTTACAAATTTGAGATTTAGTAGTTATGAAAAAAACGTGTCCAGAAAAAAAACATGTTTTTTTTTCAAGTCAGGAAAAAAAACCGTTTTTTTTTTTTTTTACAACATTAGTCAAAACTCATGTGGTAAGAAGATACCAATATCCAGATGGTGGTTAGTATAAACTCTAAAACAGTCATATTAAACGATAAATGCCTTACTAATTTGAGATTAAGTAGTTATGAAAAAAAACGTGCCCAGAAAAAAAACATGTTTTTTTTTAAGTCAGGAAATAAACCGATTTTTTACAACACTAGTCACAACTCATGGGGTAAGAAAATACCAATATCCAGATGGTGGTAGCATCGCGGTAGAAACGTATAAACGTGCCGCACAGTGTGTGAAAGGTTTTCTGACACTACCTGGTATTATGGCTACATGGCATGCATTAACAGACTTTAAGGCTATTGGTTGTTGGCGCTAGATGCATGGTGCATTTCACTTCGGAAACTATTCATGAATACAACATTCCTCGATCCACAGTGTGAAGACAGTCTGAATACTTATTTTCCGGCATTAACTCCCGCCGTGGACAGCGCAGACGCCGACCACGTCTTCTTAAAGACCGAAACCAGCGATGTCTGCGTCAATATGTCTCTGTTGACAGATATGTAACACTGCATCATACAACAGCAACACTTAATGTGACGTGTAAGTGAGACAGTGCAGTGATGGGATATGGCAGCAGAGGATCGACGCGCGTGGTTCTGCTGACAAAACTCCAAACGCCACAGTGTCTCTCCTGAGTTCGTTAGAACACATGTTGGACTAGAAAAACGTTGCACGATTCCAGTTGGTAAGAGCTGATGTTAGGGATTGATTGTAGTGCAAATCACTGAGACCATTGACTCAAGTAGTCGGGTGCAGGATGTGTTTACTTGACATGGACTGGGACCTCTAATCAAACTGAACGACCATTGACTGGAAATGGTTATGTTCAGATACTGGGACACCACTTGCAACCATTCGTGACATACATGTTAACAAACCACGACGGAAGTTTCCAGGACGACAATGCGACAATAGTTTATGACTGGTTTCAGTATCATACTGGACGATTGCAGCGAATGATTTGGCCATCCCGATTGCCAGACGTGAATCCAATAGAATATATCTGGGACTGTTTGAAAGGTGAGTTCGTACAGAATGTCCTCCACCTACCGCACTTTCGCAGTTATTTTGATGAGTTGTGCAGGAAAGTCGGTCACAAATTTCCGTGTATACGTCTCGTTTCTTAATAGGAGGAAGCCATTTGAAAATGAAGGAAATGTGGTATATCCAAAAATCCTCTCGAGACTTTCCATCGTAGTGTAAAACTCTAATTTACCTTCAACTTAAATACTTCAGACTTAGTTGTCAACCAAAAACGATCCATTTAGACACCGAAAATCGTATACATTAGTATAATTACATTGTTACAGGAAGATGACAGAAGACAGTACAGCCGTATAATATTAAACTGCATCATTTCCATTACCTCTTCGATGGTTACAGAGAATACTGCAGTGACAGTAAAGAAGGTGGAAATATACAGACTTTTGATATAACATGAAATATAATTAATTACATTTTAGTATGATCTGTGGTTTTAGTGTGAAAGGAAAATGGTTTCAGGACATTATTAAGCGATTATTAATTGTAATGCTGCTGAAGATGGTTGTGCTGTATTCAGGGAACATCCAATTAAACATGAGTCACTTTCATACTGAAGACAATTATTCCGTTTTGATTAATAGGCAACGATCATTAACACCAGACAGTATTATGATCCGTGAAAATTAAACTCACTTGCTCCAAAAAGATACGACTTGGTGCATGAAGACAACAAAATGAAAATCCGTTGTCAGATATAGTGTTTGGTTTATTGTACCTCTTCTTTATAGCTACATTAGCGCTCACTATATCCACATATAACAACTAAAACAAGCACAACGTTAATACAGGCGTACCAAGCGTGTTTAACGAAGTAGAAACGTGAGTCGCACACAGCCAGTTTCTGCGCAGAATGGTTATCAGGAAAAGTTTCACAGGAAGTGTTTGTTGCGTCAAGTGGAAGAAACCGAGTCTATAAACTGCCTCTTCGACGTAGAGAGTCTCTCTATTCAGATTGCGACGTACCCACCAGGTGCGAGAAGTGACTGTCGACTGTGTATTGCTTCAAGCAACAAACTGTATCCGCTACAAAAGAGACACACATTGCGATCATGTTGCACGCCACGTAGGATAGATGCTGTTTGTATATCAAGCTGTTCTTTTCCCTTGGTATATGAGTGCTGAATTGTGATCGACACTTTGCCAAATCATATAGCCTATTATTTTTAATTATTTTTTATCGCTACGAGCCATCTTTTTCCCTTCATTCGTAGCCAATATCTTTAAATGAGATATCATTTTAAAGATTAAGTTCACCGCTTTGGTTTCATCATTAATCAAGGAAAGAATTTCTAGAAATTCAATCCATAAATGGGAAAATTATGAACAATCAAGGTCATAGATATGCGAAATTAAGAGCCAAGATGCTAGAGTCCGTAATAAAAAGAAGCGTAAAATTAATAACAACTTTTCACTCTTCCTGTTAGAAAAACATGCTGATAACTAGAATAAATTATTTTTTCCAGGCACTGAAAGTTTGCATGAATATGTCGCACGTAAACATTACAGCATCAGCTATATTGTTTAGTTATCGACTATACAGTGGTACATAAAACCGATTTCTAAAGTAAGGTTAAAGGGAAGAGGACATACATAGAAAAAATCGCCAACAAGATACTAGCCAGCATATGCAAGGTTATTTGTTTTGCTATTTTTTTTTTTTTTTTTTTTTTGTTAGATGTGTCTCATAATGCATTTTGGACTCACAACCAAAATTACGTACGATAGCTGCCTTGCTGCTCATAAATTATCTGCTTCACAGTAATCAATTCTTCTGACGTTTTTAAACTTAAAAAAAAAATTTATTTTCACCATTGCATTTAACCATTCATAATTAAATTCTTTTATGCGTTTCATAAAAATAATCTTTAGTCCTCAGACTCAACAAACGTCTTCCATAACAACGAATACACACACTTTTTCTTATACTAACTGAATGATAATCTTTTTCTGGGATATTTATTACAGGTTAGTCAACCTCTATGGTTGTTATCTTACAAATATTATCTGGAGATCGATCACTATTGAATCCAAATCTTGTCGATATGATACAATTCAATCTTTATTAACTTAGTTCATAATACCACGTCTAAGTGCGATTTGAAAGTTAAAGTTAAATTTTGTTATTCTTGAAGACACGGAGATTTTAATGTTTTGGTCATGTCGAGATCACCAGAGTCGAGGGATAATTTGAGATAAGGAATGGGAAGCATTTGTGTCATACATTTTTGAAGAAAAGATCCCGACATTCGCTCAGAATTATTTCAGGAACTATAAACACCGAAATTTGGATAACTGAACCGGGAATAGATCCTACCCAATGCCGGCTCATCCACTTTGAAATTTGTAAGTTACAGCAATCACTCCAGTATTGAGGTGCTCATCTAAGGCAATGTTGCTTATTGACTGATACTCAATTACTGTGAACTGCACATTTATTGTCGACTGAGGGTATCTGACAAGCTGTCTTCCTTTGACACCTCGGTGGCAACCCTGGAGAACCCTCTGAAAAAGTTCTGGTATGAAGCACTAGCAAATTAAGAAAACGAAAGCGGATAGAGAAACGTATATGTTTATTATCAATGATCACCGTTTCAGAAGGTTCATCCAAGGAGTTGAATTATTGTCAGCGCTGTACAGTATTCATTATTTTTGAGTTCAATTCGTCCCATGGGTCATCACTTAGAATATTACAACTTTTTATTTAGCGGAATGCTGTTTGATTACCGTTGAGAAAATTGGTGTAGCTATGGAAACAATGAAATAACAATATAAATTACCCACGAGTTACACCACTGGCAGCTGTAGACAAAAACTAAAATTTACAGAGATCCCGTTGCGTATGTGACCTAGTCGGCAACATCAAACATGTACACTTTCAATATATATATATATATATCAGCCAAACACATACTACCATAATATCTAGACCTATATACATATATGGTCTAAACTCAAAATTTTAGACGCATCGCGTAAACAGGGCGAAAATATCCCTTCAGTACTCATGGGTTTTTTCTCTTTGTTAGTAAACTACTAGATTGTTATGCCCAGAAATACATCATATTACAGAAAAGTGTTTGGAAACAGGAAGTACAAAAAGACCCAATATTCACGCATCAGTATGAATAAATCTTAACAAATTCTAAGGCGAAAATAACCTTTTCTATAAGAGAATATGGAGCTCTAGTGATTAAATTACGTCTTCCTCCTAACGTAAGAAATATGACATAACTACGAGATTAAGATTACTATGTAAATACATTCTATATTCGTGGTATTTATTGCTATGTTTCTATTTTAAAATTAGGAGGCTCATAACGGTAAAATAACGTATAAAACTATTATTGGAACAGTTTTTCAGTTTTCTGCGTATAATAGTGGCCATAGATATATTTTTTTTTTTATGTTGGAATCTGGCGTGGACTGTGTTGTGATTAGAGATCAGTTCTCGGAATTAAACTCAACTCAGCTGTAAGAGAAGTAGCCCCCCTATCGCTGAACATAAGCTACCTGGATCGACAACTTCATCTTAACGTTGATGTTTCTTAGACTATTTTTAAGTAAAGTTGATGTAACTGTGAAATTTTTTATCCTTTCAGCATGCTGCCCAACTAATTCATTATAAAACCATTTACTTTGCTCCTCAAAAATAATTTGAATGAAGTACTTTTAATTTGCTCTCCCTTTTCTCAGTTTAATGCCAATTTCATTAATAGTGTTAAGGATGGTACAATAATTATTTTATCTGACCGCGTTCTTCTCCCAATCAGTGGTAAACGAGATAATATTCTAGTAACAACCACATCAACCCTATTTTATTAACTATAACAGGGAAAAAAAACCTTGACTAAATAATTATGTATAATATTTCTAAAGCTTATTTAAACGTGTAAATCATTAATTTAAATTGATTGAAGGAAAGACATACCTAATTTATAATACATGTGGAAGTTTTTAGGTTTGCCGTTTGTTGAGCTGATTTCGCCGGAATGGAGTTCTGGGCTATATGTATCTTCAAAATAATAGCTTGGCTGAGAAAGTCTGCAACAAGACGTTGTGTAGCGACACATTGACAAGGATTTCAGCCCCGGGAGCAATCAGTTGTCCTTCATGCTTTCCATTTAACCCTCCTGGGAGAACTGATCCCTTCCTCCTCATTGCAGCAGTGTGAACGACGAGGTGCTGTTAAGCTCATCCAACAGAATCCCTCGACGGATATATTTCAGAATATTTGTTCGTCAGCATTCGATGAGAGACAATCCTCTTGATCACCAACCGCTATTCGTACTTTGAAATCAGTGAGTTTGTTCACTCCCGCCTTAGGCAGCATGGAAACGTTAGTTAGTGAGTTAAGCGCCTAGCCATACTGTTTTAATTTAAGTCTCTCCTCCCTTTATTGCTCACTAGTGATATTTTGTAGCTCTAGATTAATCTTTGTTAGTTTAATATTTCATTTTCGCTTTTGAATTAATTGTTTAAGAGATGACAAAGTTTCTGTCGTCTCATAAACAAACTCGTCAATTTTCTACTTTTTTTTGCCAAGAAACATAAAAACAAATAAAATGTTTGTTCCTTGATTTATATTTCTACTTCACTATTACTTCAGAAATATTAACTTCATATTCAGTAGAATGAAGTCAGTTCTGCAAAAATGTAACGATTAGTCTTGAAACTATAGTAGGCCTACTACGCATGGAACTACCATACATTCGTTGAAAGTGTGACAGAAGAGTTGAACTGCGTTTGCGACAGAGAATACGATGAATTTTGAGCAGTTATTGGATTTACCTTTTAAAAACTGGTCTTTTAACATGTGTGCCTTGCACCAAAATATGAATTAGTAAATAACAAGCCTGGTAAACAATACTAAATAACGCTATCAAAGTCTTCTTTAGTCTGATGCAACATTGTAGCCACTGAACTTAAAAAATTGGTTCCAATATCGGAGATAACTGTGAAAAGTTAATCATTTACCTGCAGCTACTTCAGAAATACGTGATATAACTATAATCTTAGCCAAGACTGTTTTTAATGGTGCTGCAAATTTTGCAAATGCTGTTTTATGTTTTGAAGCATTATCTGGTGATACTGAGGTTACTCCTTCCCTACATTCCTCCCCTCCCCCTCCCCTCTACATTCTCTATCAATCCGAAATACTACAATCATTGATAGCAACTGATTGTATTTGTTTTTAGTGTTTAAGGTGATTTTGTATAGCAAAAACTGAAGTTATATGATAAGGAATATTTGATAAATTAGCGCTTGTAGTCACATATAATAACAGCTGCTCAGCGGGTTTGCCTCATGCCCAGAGGCGTTCTGCCTTCCCCAGAAGGATGAACGGTTCTCTTCTACTATGTGGGTGGTATTTACCTCTCTGGAAGCGATTTCCATCTGTTTGAGCAGTGGAAGGAGTTCCCAGGAGAATGGCATTCAGCAGAGCTCCAATCCCAGTCCGCTCTATATGCATTCAGATGCTAGTGGAATACTGCCATAAACTCTTTAGCGTAGTACTGTATTAAACTGCTGTTTTACAAACTCGTCCATGTCAATTACACCAAAGCTGAGGTTTCGAATTGAATTTTGACAGTATTTAGATTTTTTTTATAAATCTTGTTCCGGTTGTAAAGTTTGCAACGACTCGAAAAGCGTCTCTGTGACCGTCTTATATATCACCACAGGGTACTGTCCGTTGACCGAGCGTGGTGGGTGAGTGGTTAGCGCTCTGGCCTCGCATTCGGGAGGACGGCTGTTTGAATCCCCTTCCGGTCATCCCCGATTTGGGTTTTCCATGGTTTCCTCAAATCACTTCAGGCGAATGCCCTTTAAAAAGGCCATGGCCAAATTCCTTCCGATTCCTTCTCCCCAGTCTCATCCCGCTTCAAATGACCTCGACGTCGACGAGGCGTAAAGCCATAAGTAAAAAAAAAATGTTCGTTCAATGGGATACACATTAGGTAACTTTTCCTCGGAAATAAAGTGTGTACAACGTTAAGAGTGAAACGGTTCGCAGTCACTATTCTGACGTATTAATCATATTAGATCATTTAACTGAATCTCACTTGAATTTTTATCGTTAGTATCTAGAACCTAATGTTATTATTAATATGACACCTTTCTCAATAATTGGTGATATTCTTTTTATTTATTTCATTTAATAAGGTCGGAAAGAAAAATGATTTGCCATGACTCGTATAGTTGCGTATCGTGCTTGTATTGGCAGCGTACCACTATGTCTAGTTAGAACAGCTTAATCAGAGACAAAAGACTTTTTTTTCTACGATTCTTCACTAGATCAAGTGTTGTCTTAGTACTGCACACTTATTCAAAATGTTACATGAATAGCACAAAATGCGAAAGCTTTTTGTGCAGAAAATTTTCAGTTAAAATTTTATTATTTTAAATGGATTTATAGAATTTTTCAGGTCAACAATACACTTATCATAGAAAAACGTCTACTAATGAAAATAAAAATTACCACGCAGCCTCACTCGTGAGTGATATGAAATGATCTGTTTGAAATCAGTTGGTTACGCAGTGTAGTACTATTTCGCAGAGAACCGTCTCCGTGCACGATGAATATTAGTGCTAGTAGTTACACCGAATAGTTAGAACTGTATTCGATGCTGCTTTTAATTTTTCGTCCTAAATAAACAATCAGTTGTTCTCATTACCATCTTGATAAATGCTGTGGAGATCTGCGAGAGACTGGCAGGGGAGGGCAGCAGCATCGGATTAACTGGTCGGGATAAACGCTGAGCTAAGCATTGCTGACTACAGCTTGTTCCCACGGCCTGAGCCCAGGCTAACCTCAAGGGGCTCGAGGTTTGTGCCTGTGGGCTTGCGGTAGTCCGCACCGCTCCAACGAAGTCTGGATTAGCAAATTGGGAGTGTCCGCTTTTTGTTATTACTTCACTGTTTTGGAGTTCTTCAACTATTTTTTTATTTTTTTATTTATTTTTTGTTGGTTAGTGCAAATAATTTTCAGTAAAAAGGAATCAAGTTTATTAACCAGATAGTGATGAAGAAGTAGCATGTGACGCAGCGGCTTATGTATTATTCAGTGGTGAGAAAAGCGGTAAAACTCTAATAGCTTTCGTGTTCGGTTTCGTTGAATAAAATTCGGAAAAAATATTTGTAACAATATTGAAACTAATAAAATTAAATTAGGGCGTTTAAACAAAGTAACGCCGGTTTATTTGTTTGCAGATGCAATGTCAGTGACATACTGACTGACCATCTATCACACTTGAAAACTTTCGCCGAATGCCAAGTTCTTTGCAAAAAATTAAGTTATAACTACAACTAGAATAGAGAAATGAAGGTTACAATGATATGGTCATATCAAAAGAATAGGAGAGGAGAGGATATCAAAGAAGCTGAAAGGGATAGGGAAAAAGCCAAGGGGAAGACAGAGGGACAGATTGGTTGAAGTGTGTTGAAGATAGAAGAGGAAATTGAGTGATATGCTAGAAGAGAGATGGTGGATGGACAAGAAGCGCTGGAGAGGCTTTTGTTGCAAGCAGGCCCGGCCAGCGGCTGGAAGCTGCTCAGTTGATTATTAGTACCGAGTAAAATCTCATAATTTATAGAGTGATAAGATAGAAACAAGAGAAAAAGTATTTCTACACATTTAGGCAAGCTGAACACCCACTTCTCAAAAGGGGAAGCCGAAACTGACCACATATTAAAAACACAAAAAATAATTCAACAAAATTCGCTAGTAAATTTCATTTATCATATACGATCACACGGCATTTTAGAAAAGCTGTTGCAAGCATAAACTCTAATGCAAAATGTTTGGATGAAATTTATATTAGAATTTTTAATAGGATAATAGATTTAATAACGCCAGTTGTACCTCACACTTTTAATTTTTCGTTATTCAACCACCTATTTCAAGACGTAACTATTGTATGTCCATGTGCTTCTCTTCCTCAACTATTACGACGTCATTTAGCAAAACGTTCCGCTGACATAAGGATACTTGAACTTACACCTGTGTAAAGTTCAACTGAGATTGACACTACCATGTCTCGCCTTCGTATCATCGCTTAAACTGGTTGAACACCTGCGATCGACGATGAATCCACAGCTCCACACTCTACGTATGTCTCCTTTACCGCCTCCTGCATATGAAACCTTCCGCCTGCCTTTATTCCAGTAGCACATACTTAGGACAGTGTCGTAACATTACGAGCAGATCCTTGAACTCAAATATATCGGTCCATTTAAAAAAGTTTTTAGGAAGCATTGCTAGTCCCAGCATTAGCTGTACAGCCTCTACTCCCACGTTTCATGTATCTTTAATCTTCAGTTGTGTTAATTTGCGCACTTCATCAGCCTACACTAGCACTATTTTGTGCCACTTACTTGCTATTTCACCAGTTACACATCAAAACCGATATCAGTCAATAAAAAAGCATTTGATGTCTGAATATTTATGGACATTTTACTTGAATAGCTGAGCCATCTCGAGTTACCTCGAGTAACGAGTCTTTCAATTTCCATGCAGCGAGGTATGACAAACTTCCAACCAGGCTCGCCAAGCCACATGCCAAGAGAACAAGGCTTCAGAAACAACAGACAGGAACTAAATCTCACACGTTCCCTAACAACTATACAGTGTTATGAGCTGAGGACCAGGATTGCAGTGGAGAAGGAAAAACGGAACTTTTTGCATCTAAGAGCATATTACACATACTGATGACCAAAACTATGTTTGAATCTATCAGTCTATCACAGAAATCTGCTGCTACTGACAATTTGCCACACATTCAGAACAATTAGAATTAGATCTGAACGCTCCTTGCTCGTTTCTTTGTAACAGCATGGATGAAATTTGTGTTGCTACATATATATATATATATATATATATATATATATATGTGTGTGTGTGTGTGTGTGTGTGTGTGTGTGTACACTGAAGACCCAAAGAAACTGGTACACCTGCCTAATATCGTCAGGGCCCCCGACAGCACGCAAAAGTGCTGCAACACGACATGGCATGGACTCGACTAATGTCTGAAGTAGTGCTGAAGCGAACTGTCAACATACATCCTGCAGGGTTTTCCATAAAGCCGTAAGAGTACGAGGGGTGGATATCTCTTCTAAACGGCACGTTGCAAGGTATCCCCAGATATGCTCAATAATGTTCATGTCTGGGAAGTTTGGTGGCCAGCGGAAGTATTTAAACTTAGAAGACAGTTCCTGAAGCTACTCTGTAGCAATTCTGGACGTATAGGGTGTCGCATTGTCCTGCTGGAATTGCCCCAGTCCGTCGGAATACACAATGGACACGAATGGATGCAGGTGATCAGCCAGGATGCGTACGTACGTGTCACCTGTCAGAGTCGTATCTAGACGTATCAGGGGTCCCATGTCACTCCAACTGCACACGCTAAACTCCATTTTAGAGCCTCCACCAGCTTGAACAGTCCCCTGATGACATGCTGGGTCCACGAATTCAAGAGGTTGTCTCCATACCCGTACACGTCCATCCGCTCGACAGACCAGGCAACATGTTTCCAATCATCAATAGTCCAATGTCGATGTTTACAGGCCTAGGCGTAGCTCCAAAAGCCCATATCGATGATGTTTCGTTAAATGGTTCGCACGTTGACACTTGTTGATGGCCCAGCATTGAAATCCGCAGAAATTTGCGGAAGGGTTGCACTTCTGTCACGCTGAACGATTTTCTTTAGTCGTCATTGGTCCCGTTGTTGCAGGGTCTTTTTCCGGCCGCAGCATTGTCGGAGATTTGACGTTTAACGGATTCCCGATGTTCACAGTGCACTCGTGAAATGGTCATATGGGAAAATTGCCACCTCATTGCTACCTCGGAGATGCTGTGATCCATCTCTCGTGCGCCGACTATAACACCATGTTCAAACTCACTTAAATCGTGACATAAACCTGCTGTTGTAGCAGCAGTAACCGATCTAACGCCTGCGCCAGACACCTGTTGTCTTATATATGCGTTACCGACCGCTGCGCCGTACTCTGAGTGTTTACATATCTCTGTGTTTCCATACGCATGCTTATACCATTGTCTTAGTATATATATATATATATATATACTAACGATGATCACGGATGTTTTTTTTATGTGTATTTGAAATGTAGCTGACGGAATTTTAGTAAATACAGGTAGGTATTAATATAATACTCTAAGGTGAATAGCCGAGTTAACGAAGTGATTTCACACGATATTTCGCCGATGTGTTAAATTACTCATCGCTCTGTTGTAAAATTAGTAGCCAGTTTTTCAGTTTATTCTAAATTAAAGCAATTTTCTAACTTATCTGTGGGTTAAGAATTTTATGGAAACATTTATATCCAACGAATATAAGTAAGTAAAAAGCATCCAGTAGTTAATATGTTAATTGGAATGCGATATGTGTTTTGGGAATTCGTTTTTTCGGGGATGCTAAGCCAGTGCGTTATGTCAGAGTTAGGCACATGGTTACGCGATTACCAACCTTTACCTTCTATTAATATAGAAGATAGATAAAAAAAGACATCAGTGTGGCGTAAGAACGTAAGAATGTTTATGTAGATAGCGGTGAAGGCTAGATTTAATCTGGAACATAGTCGCACTGGAGTGATGTGGCTTGACAGGGTCGATGTCGATGAGAGATGCAGACGAGACGGGAGTAATTACCTATGACACTAACAAGTTGCTCCGCTCGTGGGGACTCGAAATACCGACACTCCGCGTGATTAAAACCACTGCCAGTCACAGGAACCGGACAAAGAGAGCGACCAGGTACACGGTAAGTTACGGTTCAACTGGAGTCACGCAAATTTCAATCCCATGTTCTGTTATAGGTCTGTACATAAGTTTCAATTTGAGACGTAAGAAACTGGAAGGTTTGCGCCGTGAGCCGAGCATAGGCGACACTCGGCGCACTGTGTCAATTTGCTACGTACGCATTTCATAACTCACAAAACGCAACGTGAGATCAGAAGTAACAAACAGTGAATCATGGTCTTGCGTCCACTATGGAGTAACGGAGTGTTTAACATAAATGGAGCCAAGGCGAGACAAAAAAAAAATTTCCTTTACTCTCACAAACAGTGGAAGCGAGAAAGTGATGATTTAAGCACAAGCGCGTGCTCAAAATGGTTCGAAGAGAACGTCAATAAAACGTATTCTGGGGAACAGTGATTGCTGCTGATTACTAAGGCTCAGGGCTACCATAAAACTAACGTAAGCACTATAAAAGCCAGTGAAAATAGACAGCGGAACTCCAGGAACACAGCAGATCATGAAAAACATGATCGAGAAACTCGCGTGAAATACTATCATGTGTAAGGTATTGGCAAAATTGGCTTATAGACAAAATTTTAATTCTCAATTTAAAAAAAAAAAAAAAAAACGTTTCAACGTTATAACATAGCGTACCTATCAGAAACAAAAAAATATTTGTACTGCACATACATTTTTACCTATTTCGTTCAAATAATGTACCACGTATGACAATTTATATCAGAAGGCATTTCTCACTTGGGATCTGCTGAGCACAATCAGAAAATAAAAAATGTCTAAACAGCAGATGGATAGACATCTTAGCTGACGACCAAAACTACTTCTAAATGAAGCTGTAAAGTTCAAAATAGAACTCTTCACTTTATTCAAGTAGAAAACGCTTTTGTAAGAGGAAAGAACGAAATTTTAGTTTGACACTGAATTAATCCAGATCCTCTGTGGGCACAGTGAATCAATTATGAACTGTAAATGCGCCCGAGAGAGATAGATGAAATCTAGCCAAAGAAAACATGCCAGCTTTTGCAAGCAGATACACAAGGGCACTGTATCTTCCGATGCTGCAACATGCACTATTCGACATGTCAGGCGCTGTTTATTTTTACATTTATGAATGTAACTCTGAAACCGATACATTTACTACACCAAAGGTATATGGGTGACCGTTCTGAACTTGTCCCCGCACGATAATTTGCAGAGATGTTTAGAATGTTGAACAGAGTGATTCTAGTGGTATAATTTGAACTTGGTATTGATGTGTGCGATTTAACTGGATATTTTCCCAAAAGATTGTACTCGTACCAAAAGATATGAATCTATAATTACTGTATAATGGCATTACGTAACTGACCGTAATATTGCGTTTATTTATCACTATCACGTTTCTTGAGACGCGAATGAGTTCTTTGGTAATAGAAAAGAAACTCAAGTAAATTCAGACCTGTAAGCAGTGTGTAACTAGATAAAAAAATCAATCCACTTTCTGCCATATATTAGATCCAGAAAATTGCATAAATCAATGTCCTACATTTTTTTTTCATTTTTTATTAGCATCTCGAATATTTCTATCACGTGCTGATCTATCAAACTCTTATCATCACGTGTATTTTCAGTTATATGCTTCAAATACCTTTATATCATTCCTAGAACTGCCAGAAAATTTATAATCCCGCATATCTGGAAACCCAACAATCTTTCGATCTCTTCTATTTCAAATACTCTTCCAAAACTCATTTCTCCACATAGAATTTTTTGAACATATCCATTTAGCATTTTATCTGCCATTTTAAATTCCGAATTTTTTCTTTAGTTCCGTCTTGAAACGTTTATAATCTGCTTTGTGCCGTTCTCCGTAATATTCAAAATAACTTTTAAAATAATGAGTGCCTCAGCACGGTTTCAGAAACTTGCTTTCTAGTGCTAGTTAGTAGTTTCATATTACAATATTAGTATTACTACAGAAAAAGTTACTCTTCTAGCGCAAATCCTTTTTAAGAATAAAATGACTCATACTTCGCACCTTGCATCTGTTCCGATTAGACATTTAGTTTACAATTTCTTTAATTTCTTATGCTGTATGTTGTTATTTCCATTTTGCAGTTGAGAAAACATTATGTGAAGCATTGTGGCATCGGGTTGGAAGAGACTAATATGCTCACATCCAAATCCTTGCAACTCTGTGTTACTGCTACGATATTGCTAACATCAATCCAGCTACAATTATTTAATCTGATTCAATGTCCTCTACAACAGATATTAAATAGTCAATACCTGCCAAAAGACTACGAGCAAAGTAGCTTTATCAGGGACACAGTAAAGTCTACGATGAGGACATACGATAAAACAGCGCCACAAACAGATATCATGTGAGTAATCAAGGGGCTAGTTGGTGCTACAAACCCAACGTATTTAAACACAAAGTTAGCCTGCGGCACGGTAACGGAAGCCATTAAACGTGTTTTTATTGCAGCAGACCTTAAACTCGTCGCTCCGCTCCGTAAACTGGAGGGAGGCGTCGTCGCAGGCGCATCTCCAATATCGGAGACAATTTAATTAATGGAGTTTCGAATGACAGCGCACTCGAACCGAGTCTGCCGACAATAACGTTAGGCGGCACCAACAGACAACAAGTAGTCGCTGATTGTAGCGCGATACTACCTGAAATAACAAGCCTGAAATTAAATTTTCTAGGAGCAACCAACCCGTATATTCAGACGACTCTGGAATTAAAAACATGCAGATCTGGAATATTGTTTGCATCGAGCTAATTAACACGGAGCAGTGACCAGCAAACTATACGGAGTTTAATGTTGGGTGGTTAATGTTCTACGAGAGTGCAAATAAGCTGGGAACAGACGTCTAACAAATTCAGGTGTATGACAAATTCTTCAAGGTGAAAATATTTCTTACAGCCATGTGTAAAAGTGACGGTAACAAAATGTCTCCTTACTGGTCAAGTCCGTTTTCCTTGATACAGTTAGGTCGATATTTGAACGTAATGGCATGGAGGAATCATACAAGCTAGTGATTTTTCGCGTGAGCCTTTTCCATAGTCTATGAATCTAACTGCACTGCTAATTATCTTGATTTATTTGGAAAAATGAGGTATCTCACTGCAACTGCAAAATTAGCTCCATTACTAATGTTATACTCGTTAACTGTGATAAAAAGCTATGTCTAGTCTAAAGTCATTTTTAATTGGATATTATAATCGAATGTTTTCTAGAGACGCCATTTTGGATTTTTGGCCTCAAGAAAAGCCGGGATATCAATTATTCCGCGGGAGACAGCGAAAAGTATTGTCTGGAGGGAAACTGCTCATACGAATTGTTTACCTGCTAGGTGCTTACTGCTCCTGTCCGCATCATACCATTGTTTTTTGACCCGAGAGGGACAACAAACTACGGCGACCTTCGAGAACCAAAAGACGGAACTTGGCTAGGAAGCTTGCCACAACTACTACTTATTAGAGTGGTGTGAAGGTCATTTTAAGCCCTATACATTTATTAGGAAGGAATTAGGATTTTTGGTTACGTATTATATTAAACTACAAATCAAACCAATTCTGCAGGCGCGAACTTCAGTGGGAGTTGTTTATCGATAGAATGTTTACAAGCTGACACACGGGTTGTTACAGCAATCAATGGCGCAAAACCGATGTGCTGTACGCGCACAGAGGACCATACTCGTCCTCACTTGATACCTGTCAGGTAAGATGGGTTTATTATTAGCTAGGCCGTGTCTCGTTCGCCCTTCCTCGCCATCATGCCTCCATTATGATCAGTTCGTTATTCAGTCAGTAGATCAACATGTTTTAGAATTCGGTTTACGCAACATCTATGCAGCTAGTTCAGTAATTATTATTTATAAATGATATCTGGGGTTATCCTTGTAGATTTCCCTATCAACTGTGTTGTACACAGTCCTCAGGGATTAATATATGGGATTATCAAGCCCATAGTCACCTACTATTCTTTATTACATAGATTTTCAGATAAGCAACCAATATACCCTGGTCTGTTCCTATCTAGCGTTCCTCAACGTACCATTAGGGTGGTATCTACTCTTGACAGTTAATATCTTTCTATAGTGCACGAGATATTCCTTAGACCCGGAACCTCAAGATGTCTGACGTCTTCAAAAAATAAAATATTGAAAGAGGATTAGAAGCAACATCTTCCACCCTAAATGCCACTTTCACTCAAGCCAAATGACAATGTAGGATTCAACAAAGGAGGTAAAAAAAGCGGATTACAGTGGGTATAAAATGGGAGATAAATTGTCTCGACAGAGAGGAATACGAGAACCTTTTTAGGAGATCTTGCTCAGGCTGTCTAGTAAGCTATTGTTTCGAGAAGGCTTCAATTGTTTGACTGCTAATGGTGATTACTGGGTGCCTAGAGGTCACGGGACTGACTTCAGTCCTGGCTTGCTGTACTGTGAGGAGGGTTTGCGGTGCTCATGCAGCGTCTCTTATCCAACTACGCCAGGACTGCCCACCATCTTGAAAGCAACAGGCGATGACATCAATATAGTTATCTTCACCACATACAGTATTCGTCCAATTTTCACCCTGTAAGGGCATAAGCATTTATCACTTTACTACGACCGAATTTCACCCACTGATATAAATATTTCATGCTTTAAGAATGAGCAGCACATACGTAGGCCTAACACCGCAAAGAGGAGAGTGGGAATTGGTTGGACAGGAATCAGAAAAACGCCCTCGATGACAAAACTCATGGCGGTCGTCGGTCTAGGCAGGAGCTAGCGGAATGGCATAGATCGGGGGTGAATCGGAATTCTATTAGTATATCACCAAGAAACCGATCTTCTCCTTTTCCCAGCATTCGAGGTCGGCTGCCTTTGATGAGTTTATACTCCTCACCGGCCTGATCAAATTTGGAGCTTTGACTTTACAGCTGTATATTCTAGCTAACGCCAAGCGTTTTATACCTACTGCCAGATAGTGCGTACTAATAGAGGAAGTGAAGTATTGACATAGGTCTGAGAAATGTATAATTATGTTCTGTGTGTGATACGTATATGTTTTGTTAGTGTGGTTTTTGAGGCGGAGATTGAGGACCGTCCCGGCATTCACCTTGATGGCTGCGGAAAACCGTGTAAACCCCGTAGTCAGGAAGGCTGGTGCTCAGGAGCGTGGACTCGTGCCTGGTCCCTTTGTACCTCCCCGGTCAAGTGTTCTGTTCTATGAGCCACTCTGGCGGTAACAGTTTGATTATAAAGTGATCTCGTTCATTGAAATTCTGAAGCTAATTACTTGGCATAGTAGTAATAGGTTTTCAGGTGAGCTAGCGGGTTGCTTTTGAACATTAGCACGGCAATAGAAAGTAATTTTAACGAATATTTAGCTAGCCAACTAGCTTCAGAATATTCTGTAAATAACTTGAAACTACGTTTTATGGTTTGGACTAGGGATATTCACTAAACATCGATGCATCGTATCCATTCGATGTTTACCATACGATACATCGGATTGATTCGATGTTTTGACGAAGAATTATTCTATTAGATGTATTTGCTTTTTTTATATATATAAAAACATCGAATCAATAAAAAAACTAACTCTGGCTAATAATGATAAAAATAATAGAAATAAATGTTAAGATTTCAAAATTTATTCAAGATTAAATTATTTCAATGTAAAGTAACTGTCATTAACAATTAGTGCGACATAACAACGGTAAAGATGAATTTTTCTTGCGTTGGCTATCCTGTCCCTATGAGTGAATGAATAAAATCAATGTCTTAGGTTCACTCCTACTGTTTGCCAGTGTTTGCTGTGACTCGAAATAAGATATTATTACTCTAAAACAGCTAATTGTTACATGATACTACTTAATATTTAGATATAAACCGGGTTGACTATTGTCGAGACTTCTGTTGCAACCGAACGTGTATTTCGAAGGCTGGTCAAATAGTCAATCAGCAAAGGAACAGAATGAAAGGAAAACAAATGAGTAAACATTTGTTTCTGCAAAGTTTGCCTAAACACCATTGGTGTTAAGTGGTTGAAGTCTTGAAATTAATATTTTTAGGCAGATTTAGACATTAGTATTTAATGTCTAGTTTTTCATTGTAATAGTCTGGTATCGTAATAAAATATTTCTGTTACTTTGTAGTTTCTGTTTCACTCACAAAGCTCTACCTAACTCATACAACACTACTTATCCAACACATAGTATCTTAAAATTGATTTTTTAGTGTTGGGTGATAGGTAATGCTCTGGCCTCGTATTCGGGAGGAGGCGGGTTCGAATCCCCGTCCGGGCATCCAGATTTGAATTTTCCATGGTTTCCCCAAACCACTCCAGGCCGAATTACTTCCCGTGCCTTGCCCCCAGTCATTTCCCGCCTTTAACGACCTCGATGTCGACGAGGCGTAAAGCCATAAACAAAAAAGCAGAAAATTAGACACATTCTTACAGCTATAGCACTACACTGCTGGTATTGTGTTACTCCGTGTTCACACGGACCAAACCAAATGTAACTAACTATCTACGTTCAACAGAAAATGGTGAAAATCAACCTATTGTCACATTTTCTCTATGAAATTTAAAGGTACAGGTAAGAGATAAATGAAACTACATTTACCGACGAATAGTATTGGTTTGTATTTGTTGAGTTAAGAAAAACATAAACATAACTCTGAATGATGGTGTATAAATGATTAAAACTAAAAAAGCTGTTTAAATGAGTTAAAGCCGAAGAATTATGTTTTTTAAAATAAAAAAAATCAGTTATATGTGCAGTATTTAATCTACTGGCAATGTGATAAGGAACAGGAATTTGCATTAATCAACGTTAGTCAATTGATTTCCGGAGAGCTAAAACTCCTTGGGCTAGCATTACAATGGACATCATTAACAACAATGCATGGCTTTGATTTGTGCTCGTTTTGTGACATTTTAACTGCGATTAATATTTGTAAAAAGTGTTTATTGCAATTGATAATGCGCCAAAACGTTTTGGTACTGGCTGAAGTATCGCCATTCAAAAGCGGCATAGGGTGACATCAAGGAGTCGCTAGGTTTAAAGTACCCAACGCAAAGTCAAATGCACGCAGTACAGACTGGATACAAACTTGTGGTATACAATCTAGAGGTTAAAAATTCTACGCGTATGCGTCCATACCTGACAGCGTTTTATAAATAACGCAAGGCATGCGGTTTGTGTTCCGATTGACCTTTTCAACCACTTGACACTTGTGCAAGTTCAAATTAAAAATTAGTACTCACCAATTTTTGTCTTGTGAAATGCCAACAGATGATTACATTTCATATCGAGTGAAATATTTCCAGTTCGAATTGTGTATTTGAAACAAATTTTATGTAATAATAGATTAGTAACCATCAGACTTCGTTTGAATTTCAAATTTTATGTCTACAATTTGTATCTCAATGTTATTTCACATTCACAGTTATGCCAAAATATGATCAATTTACTTAAAAGTGTTCAGTCTGAATAAGAGTACAGAATTCCGTCCCAAATGACCGATATCAAGTCATCATTTGGTATTTAAATTAATTGTAGTCTTTACTTATCTGCATAACTTCAACAGCAAACATTCATGTTTAATTAACTTATTTCTTAATAGTTTTGTGTGTTTTGTAGTCATACCACTATATTCTCTTAAACGATAGCTCTACACATCTTCTTGGGAGGATCATTCAAGGCGATATGATTTAAAAGAAGTAGTGCTATGTCCTGAGTGCGAAACTTGTAAGCTTTGTGCAATAGTGTTTTGAATTACCTGAAATTTCTGAGACGGCGGGTGGGAAACGGCCAAGCGGTCGACTAGGTGAGAACGGATATGAGCGTAATAACCGTATAAGAATGCTCGGTACGCAAGACGGCTATTTTATAGCCTCGTCCATTATACTTCCTAGTATCCAGTATGGCAGTGTTTTAGCACGCTGGTTACTTATTAATCTCGTTAAATTCAGCCAATTGCAAGTGCAATTTTTTTTATAGAAAAACACCAGCGACTAAATGGAGTACGCCTTTGTCGGCGTGCTCGAATCACCGAAATATGAACGTAGCCCGGCAGCCGCAAACGCATCAGCTGGAGACGAGGCCGCAGCACGTATGACTTGCTACTTACCTCTCCGACAACGCGCTGCTGGATTCAGTCCACCACGTTACGATCAGCACGTTTCAACAGGTTGAAATCACCGATCACCGTCATCTGAAACAATAACACACCAATTCTCTTAGTACCATGATAAAGAGAGAAATATCGTATTATACAAAGATAAATTTCAGCTCGAATTGTTTCACAGCAAATATGAAGTATGCAACGCTCTCTTAAAGCGTGTAAGAGAAGATCAAGATTGTGTTCAACGTAGAAAAATAAGCCTGATACTTCTCACCTTCGTAGTGTTACCTTGATTAAATTTCAGCTTCTCTTGGAGTGTTTGCGCATTTTAGATAGATTTTAGCAATCTCTACAACTCCAGCCAATATTGAGGATCACATGTTCACTGACTGCGGAACGTATTTCTTTTTTAGGGTGCGGGGGAAAAGGGTTCAGTAGAGCCGGGAGAGTATTGTTTACAAGGAACGGGAAGGAACACGGTCATGGTTGTTTGAAGGAACCATCTTGGTATTAGTGATTTCGAAAACAAAAATATTGATAGCCGGAAAGTGATTTCAACATGCGTCGTTCCAAATGTCAGGCCGAAAGTTACTGTTCACGTACCGGGATGAGATTTCAAAACAGTGGGAATTTTGCGTAAATGTGAGCGTGGTCTAATAAACTCGTGTTCTCGATGATTATATCAGCAAATTACTGAATATAAAGTTTCTCCAAGATGTGATAATAACTACTTCATATGAACTAATTGAACTTCTTTACGACATTCCATAACTAAGGTTATCACTCTAAACAGGAATAATCAGTATAGCGACACAAATTTTATTCTTAAATATAAAATTAATTACAATCACACTGTTTAATTTAACTATGGTGTTGGGTAATATTTATGACATATGGCAGCAACACGTTCCTGGAATCGGATAGAGAAATTCTGATAAAGCCTTGTATTTCTCTAATACGTACCTGGTACAGTTGCAGAACAAACGTTAAGTACAGTAGTATCACTTTTTTATTGTAAGAGCTTAAATTTCATAATCTCAGTGCCCTTGTTTACTGGAATTACGGAGGTGCGCTGTACAAATGGTAAATACTTGTTGCCTACTGAACAAGAGTGTAAACCTTAACATGCGTACAGTGTTGAATGTAGTTTTAAGTGGCCATGGAATGAATATAAATGGCGGAAAGATTCTTCTGATCACATCTATAAAAGTCATACCGTGAATATTGGTTCCAGAAAAACTAAAAAATTACTGAATAGATTTCAATAAAATAAGTTTACACCCTTTGCCAAAATATTGCGTCATATACCGGTCCTTTCATTAAATTTAGGATATATAGCTCTATTGAACGATTTTCTCCTTTCCACATCTCTGTTAAAAAAAAAATAAAAAATAAAAAATTAAAAATCCATGCTGTGAATTCTTCACTTTTCATTAATTTGTTCCTATATCTGCACGAATGACTCTCGTTATTTTGATGAAACTTGGTAACCATGTTTCTGACTGGGCGACTAAAAATATTGTAGAATTAAATCAAACCCAACAGATCTTCTTTGCAGCACATGGGGGAGAGTCTTTCAAATACGTGCGTCAAATCGATTGACGCGAAATTTGTTTCACTAGTGGTAAGAGACTGAAATCTTTTATGAACTGCTTTTAACGACTAATCTGGCATAACGTGAAAACTTCTGAAAAGATTATGATGGGATTTTCACACAAACAAACCTTATATTCTTAATAACTGAGGCACATCTCATACTTTGTCACCTGGCTCCGGAGTTCAGAATTAAAATCTGTTCTCACATTAAAGCTTTTTACCTATAATATATAATAATTTATAAACTAATTAATACATTTTGAAAGTTTTTTTAATGATAACTGTCCCTTCCTCCAGGCGGGTTGGGATTTATTTGGAGCTTGCTAAAACTTTCCGAGATTTTTTTTACAATTTGATATACAAGTTTTAAAATATGCGGCTAAAATGACTCTAGGGGAAAATCCACGTCAATGTTACCGGGCGACGCGGGCGCGCAGTCTGCTAGTACTCAGATAATAATAATAATAATGGTCTATATGAGAAGATGGCGATAGTTTTGATTGTTTTTTTCCCCTTGGGCTTTACGCCTCGTCGACAGCGAGGACATTGGAGGCGGGATGGGATTGGGGCAAGGAACGGGAAGGAATTCAGCCATGGCCTTTTTGAAGGAAGCATCCCGGAATTCGCCTGGAGTGATTTGGGGAAACCATGGAAAACCCAAATCTGGATGCACGGACGGGGATTCGAACCCACGTCCTCCCGAATGCGAGGGCAGAACGTTAACCGTTAAGAATACCATTTAAAAATAATCAGTCTTGTAGGACATTGGTTAAGGCATCCTCTTTCAGTCTTCGGGGGGCGTGAATACAAAATCTATTGTGGCAGGAGTCTTTATGGGCTGCGCTTTATCCATGTAAGTTCCACCAGGACTCTCACTGCCTCGGACTCCATGTTAAATTGTTGATATAGAAAATCCAATCTCTGTCAGCACGTCGTAAGATCATCCGAATTTACTTACTTTTTCATCCACATATATTTGTACAATATTGTATTAATTACACTGGTTTCTGAAGTGAAAAATAATTTACTTAATATATTAACTAAAAATAAGTCTAAAGACAACCTGGCTGTTGTAAGTTCACTTTTGATTCCTCGGCGTAAAGAAACTGACAAATGTGATTTGTGCGTGGAGTACAAGATCCCTTTTCCGTAACTCATACACACGGACACCACTGCAGTTTGGAGACAGCGCGGCTGAGGTATGGGGTGAGGATCTGGATGACTGCCGACCAGGTGAGGACAGATGGGAGCGACAAATCACTCTGCTACAACCAATGTCGGCGCCTCTGAAAAGAAGTCGCAGTCCAGGAATAGTAAACTGCTCCTTTGAGCTATGGTCTTGAGAATCTTGTTTCAGCAACTCAAATATATGGCTACAAGCGGAAGAAAATAAAATTACTTCATTACGTAGTATGACGGCTACACTGTGAAGAAAGAGGTGTAGCAAACAAGAGAACGTCATGCACTCACTACCTCTAAGGATTGCACTCAACTGATAGTAAAACTAAACTCAAACTTAAAGAATATTAATTCTGTACTTTGAAGGGTTTTCTGCAAATACTTTTCAGAAAATGTTTGTTAAGAAATTTGGCCGTGTGTTGTATTTGGAGTGCCGAAAGAGAACGTACAAAAGTCTGTAAATGTCTACAAAAAAAAACTTTATGGCTGCCTTTGACATTGCCGAAAAAATACGTCGGTTGTAATGGCGATAACGTTTTAGTTATGGCATCGATATGGTTTCAGAACGTCTGTAAACATTATTGTTTGAAAGTGCACCCAAAGGTTTTAATTCCGTACATGAAAAATGTCACTGCAGACGAAAATATTGTGATGTGAAAACTATAGATTTTGGTGCACAATTAGCGAACTTAGCAGTAGCCAACTGAGTTAAAAAGACATAATACGCTTTTCGAAAAATCGTTAAAAAATAAACATTTAAATACCTTCTTCATCCAATCCCAACAATCTGACATCGGACTCGTAAAAAGATTAGGTAGGATAAACGTTTCATAATAAGTTGCATAAATACTTTTCTGCATTTTTAGGCTACCTACATCTACATATATACTCTGCAATTCACAAAATTGTGGGTGGCAGAGGGTGCTCAGCTCCAAAGCTAATCTCTTTGTTGTGCATTCCAATCCCTAATGGTACGAGGGAAAAAAGAATTCATATACGAATCAGTGCGGCACCTTATTTCTCTAATTTTATCTTTCCTGTCATTCCGACTCAAATAGGTTGGCGGACGAAGTATTTCGCTACACTCGTAAGTGAAAGTGGGAGTACGCATGTTTACCAATAAGTTTAAGCGAAACGTGCGTCGTCTATCCACCAGAGACTCCCAGCCTAGTCTACTAATCAGTAGCCTACTGTAACGCTTTCATAAGGACTACAAAAAGAGGTCACGAATCTACCTGATTAAAAATTCTATTATATGTATACCACAGCTAAATAAAATACCGTTTAGAAATTCTTGAAAAAAAAAGTTTCAGGCTCTCTGTAGAGTAACATTAACAACGTAAAAATATGAAAATAGGGAAAACCTGCATATATAAAAATCTTAATGTAATCTACTTATGATGGCCACTAGGATATTTTCAAATAACTCAAAGCAAAAGAAACTAGAACGATATGCTCACGTTCATCCATCTTACGAAATTCCTGTGTACAGAGCGATCTGGTAGATGAGTGGTTAAGGAGTATGACTGGAGAACGAAAGGTCCACGGTTCAAATTCAGGTCTCAGAGGTAATTTTCAAAGGCCTTTTAAATGACCTTCCCCTTTGGAACAGCTTGCTGTGTAAAATATATATATATATATATATATATATATATATATATATATATATATATTCTTATGGCTTTACGCCTCGTCGACGTCGAGGTCATTACAGGAGGAAGAGGAATGGGAGCAAGGAACTGGAGGGAATTCAGCCATGGGCTTTTGAAGGAACCATCCCGGCATTCACCTGGAATGATTTGGGGAAACCATGGAAAACCCAAATCTGGATGGCCGAACGAGGACCTACCGATGCTGTGTAATTTTAAGTATGCAAATACGCTTCCGTGGTTTGAATTCCACGTTAAGTTGTAGATACCCGGTAGAATTAGTGGGTTAGGTTAGGAGAGCTACGACAAGGGGCGTATTGCACGGAGAATTAAAAACCCAGTCATCTGCCGGCCGAACAATCCTTCGGCAGCTACCGGTGAACAATGCTTTACGATGACTTAATTTTTCCTTTGAACGTAAAACGTCTAATTTTGAAGGCATAACGTAACGCAATATAGTAAGTGAATTCTGATAATTGAAGTATTGATAGTAAAATTAAACATGAGGCAAAAAACGTAAACTAAATATCCTAGATAAGATTTACATGCATGAAATTTTTACACGTTGGTGTAGACAGTAATTTTAGGATTATCTAATGTGTATAAATATGTCCACTAGGATCGTGGGTCTTGTGTGAATCAAAAATGTGATACACTTAGTCACTTTGGTTGCAAATGAATTTATTCTGCATATATAGAAAGAGGAATTGTTTTGGAAATTCGAACAAATGCATCTATCAATATCTGAGAAAAATGTTAATTCAGTTAGAAATAGTGTTTTTTTCTGATACGATTCCTTTATGAAAATGTATTATGAACAATGTATCATTGTCTTATAAACTTGTGCTTCCCTTATAACGGACGTTCAGTGTATGTAACAAGTACTGCTGTTACTTGGTATAATGTAGCCATTCAGTCACGTTTCCTATCTTCATGTTCCACTGAAGCTTAGGTGACTTGCCTAAAGAGGCGTGATATCTTTATTACCAGCAAACGGTCAACTTTCAATCGCATTAACTAGCGTACAAAGCTGCCCATAGTTAGCTTACGCTTCCTTAATTAAATCTGAATTACTCCTAGAAGTTTCGGAGTTCTATAATTAATCACATATTATCGTACTTAACTGAGTATCTCTGCAGCCAAGACAGCACAAATATTAACCGGAGGCAGAAATTTGAAGAACTTCCCCATTTACGCCAAAGATGTTATTTCCATTTCTCTTTGGATCTTAGACTGTTTCCTTGGAAATTCGAATTAACGGAGCATTCTAAACTTCATACTTTAGGTATAATCGTGATAGAAACTGCTATGTGAATTACCACAAATTACGGTAAGCATTAAACTGTCTCTACCTTTAATGGAAGAGTATTTAATGTTTATGAAAAGTATGCACCTGATGATAAGTAAACATATTTTTCTAACATTTATGATATTCTTCACATAATCGGGTGGTAAAACAAAAAGATGTGAATTTAGTTCTATGAAGCAGTTTCAATTCCTGTGGTGTATAGCAAGGGAGTCAGAAAGCTTCTCGGTTCTGCTCACTTTGTGGCTAGAAGCAAATTTTGTTACTGTAGTTGTAAACACTATAACACGGTAGCACAGACTCATTTCATAGTTTTTTCTCTCGTATGTCGATAGACTATTATGAGGAAGTTTAATTTACAAGTTGAGGCTATTATATGGGCTGTATTTTAATAGTTGCAGGAAATATTTTAACTGTTTACGCTGGCCACTTAAATATAGTATACAGGATGCAAGTTCTCGTGGTGTTCTTTTTTTTTGTCGCCGCACAGTATTTTACTGAGAAAAGTTCCTGAAAACTATACGGATTATTTTAATATCGTGTTCATGCACAATTTAGGTTTGTAAACACACTCTAGTTACTTCTGTATAAGTGCTGTAAATGTAACCAAACAATCAATACAATGTTAATTTTTATTATTATTCAAGCAGACTTCTTTTTCTAGGGTTTCTGCACTTGTTTAATGCTGCCAGTATAGTCTTACATGTTTATTATATGCAGATTTTCACTTTACGGAAATTTCGACCACACAGAGTCATTTTGTAGCTTCAGTTTACCTATTACGACCAAAAACACTTTCTTTCACTTAGTTTCAATTAGTTTTACATTCTCCAGATAGTGTTATACGATATTTTAACTCTGTAAATCTTAAGTTCTTCCCGAGTAGTCGTGTTACTTCTGTTATTTCAGACGGAATTTCGCTGATTATGTTTAGTTGATTTGTGGCTAGTGTAACTGTTATACAAGCAAGCTTCAATATTATTGTCCTGATACGAAATATTGAAAAATTTCTTCTTTGTTACCGTAGGTACCCTTAAGACGAAACGCTTACGAAACTTCTGCTTTCCTAACTAATTTTCGGCTAGTTGTTTAAAGGTTTCACAAATGAATTAATACTTCTTCCCTTTCCTGCACCGAACACGGAGTCAATGTTTTGGCTTCGTAGTGGAGCAGAGACTCAGCGATACGATGCATAGGCAGCTGAATCAAGTTAAAGCAGTAAATCAGTCAGTTGAATCAAACACTATTAAATGAAACAAAAAAATATAGTAATCTACTTCACAAATTGAGACGCGTATCTTAGTTGGCAGAGCAGCAGATTACTGTCTTGAACGAATTGGGTTCGATTCCCGATGGAGCCGAGGATTTTCTGAACGTGCAGAAATGCTCTCCAGAGCCGCTCTGTTGATTTACAACGAGTGTAGGGTGTGAACTTCATTGGAAAGGTGAACAACTGCCGGCACATGGCAACGATCGCGTCATTGCCTTCTACTGCCGAAGGCCGAGAAGAGCTTACTCGCAACCTTCACGTTTTAAAAGGCTTTCACACTATTGTCAGATAATTTACCACATCGGTATGTCGCTACTTTGCATATTCTGTGTTGAACACTTTAGTTCCTTCATAGTAGGTAAAATTTAATGATAATTTACCCTAAACAGTATATGTAAATTCACCTTGTAATCTGAACGGATATATATATATTACTTGAGAATGTAGTCGACACTACATTACGCTTTTACAAAGGCACTTCTCAAAATCGTATCCACCGAGACCACCTTCATTTTATGTGATAAATACAGAGTTGTTTTGTTTTTTATTCGTAGATTGGTTTGACAATCTCGTAGAAGGTGTAATGAGCTATGTTAAAAATGAAGCAGGCTGTAACATAACATACGTCTGAGCCATACAGTAATATCTGTGGCCAGCGTCGTCAGTGAATGTGATGTTGTCTTTGTATGAGAGTAGTGAGTCTTTGACCTCCGTCAGGTGAAGGTCTGACGCGGGAACATTTTTCGGTCTAATACTAGAAATTGTGAAAACTTCGGTGAAGTGGATGATGGACACTTGTAATATGTGGAACTCACTGTGTTAAATGGAATGCTGTGTTTTCAAGTGACTGTTTAGCGTTAAGAGGATGATAGTGAATGTGGAAGTCTATTTTGAAAGTCAACCTCTCTTATCCCACGAATCTGTGGTTTTCGAAGAAGAAGTCCGATTCCTTGATGATACATTGTTTGGTGGTGGTACTTTCCGTCGGTGAGGAGGCAGAGGTTAATGAACTAGAATAAAGTTTTTTGGTAGATATTAACTCTAAACTGTATGACTCTCTCATTCAATACTCCCGAAGAAGAACAGTACCTAAACCTGGCGACCGCGGCTCAAATAACCTTTTATTTAATTAATAATTGTTTGTGTTCAATAAGTGACTTTTTAATTAAAATCAATAATCAGCCAGAAGGCTTTCAAGGCCTTTTCATTCTCTACGAATAAGTGGTTGTAAGTATAGATAGACTACTGTGATTATTGTTGTAAGTGTAATGTGTTGAATGTGTTGTTTGTCTCTTGTATAGATGAAGAAAGGTAGAGGACAAAACCCGCTGCCGAGCCTAAAGACGGTAGCCAAGATTAAATTCCCAATCCGACGGAAGAGTTACCATCAACAATGTCTTCTGCCCTCACCCCGTACAATCTGTGATGAGCCGTGGAATATAACCCAAGACATCAGTACACACTCAAGTACACTTCTCCTGGTCTGCCACTTACGTCCCAAATAGTGAAACTTCTTAATCTGTCATTTTACTCTTTCATGAAAACGTGTCAAGTACTCGCATGCTTACACAAAATGAAACGTGAATGTTCCACACTTTCAAATGCACCTGGCACTAGATACCGATTTTTTTTTTAATGTTTCGATACGAGTAAAACAAAGCTGAAGCCCTCAGAGAGGGAATAAAATAAATTAAATGGTTGCGATGACAAGCGAAGTTCGTTACGTGTGTCCGTGAGCTCGCTGAGAGGCCTGTCATGTCGCCGTGGCGGGCTCTCGAATCAGCGTCAGGCGACCGCGGATTTGATCTGTGCGCTAAATAAAAAACCGAGAGTAATCACACACTCGATCAGCAGCATAACCAGCCGCTATCACTAAGGTATTTTGTTTGTAGTAACGCACTACCATTAAAGCATTACTGGTGGTTAAAGTTTCACAAATACATAACCACTGCAATTTGAATGAAAGCTCTTCCAAGGTACATCTTACACAATTTTTACACGCTACACCAAAAGCCATCTAAAGAGTAACTAAACATGGTGTGAATAACATTTAACCCAACATTTGTCGTACTAAAGTAATTAACAAGAAAGCTTTTGATACAATCGACAATAGAAAACTTTGGCAAATTCTGGCTAAAAGTAAAACCCCACCACATATCATAAAATCAATTCGAAACATTTACAGCGACAATGCAATCGCAGCCAGAACCGGACAACAGTTGTTGGAATGGAAACCCATTAATCGAGGAGTGAGACAAGGATGTTCCCTATCGCCACTTGTATTCAGCATATGTATAAACAAAGTCATTAGTGACTGGTGACAAAAACCCCATAGCAAAATGAAAATAGACAGACAGACCAACCTGGACACATGCAGATGACCAAGTACTTTTTGCTTAATCAGAAGATGGCCTTCAAAGATCGGTATATAACCTCCAAAAGAGTACAGCAGGGAGATAAAACCAAAGTTATGACCTTCGTCGGAAAAAATCACAAAAGAACTAAAATTTTAATACAAAACAATAGCAGAATTTAAATACGTTGGTTACAACCTCAGCTACTCCCTAGAAACTGATATGCAACAACAAAAAACACAAATTTCACGAAAGTTACAGGGATAATAAATAACACCTTCAGACCATCTCTTGTTCAATGGCACACAAGAATCAGGCTATATAACATCTTGGTTAAACCTAACCTACTGTACGGCAGCGAGGCCTGGACATTCCACAAAGGTGATGAGTGGAAGCTAATAGCGGCTGAGATAGATTAATGAGGAGAACAGCTGGCTGCACGTTACTAGACAGAAAGAAATCTGATGAAATCCTTAAACAACTCAAAAGTCAAACCACTTCTCCAAACTGTGCAAACCTACAGAACATCTTGGACACCATGTACTAAGGATGAAGATGGACCGGATCCCACGAAACATTCTCAGGTACCATCCCAGAGGCAGGAGAGATGTAGGAAGACCACCAAGAAGATGGATTGAGACTGTATCAGACCGCCAGATCTAACACTCGATATGAAGAAGAAGAAAAATAAAGTAATCAACAATCGGCTATTAGGAAAAGAACACTGCGCACGCAACAGGTCATTTTTTTTTAATCCTTGCAATATGAGTCTGAGGACGGTGAATGCTCTACAGTAATAAAAATTATGTAATATTTATAGAAAATTACTACCACTTATAAATCTCATCTATACTCGCTATTATTTAGAGAGAATTTTCAAGTTGCCTCATAGAACGTTTAGTACGGAATTAAATCAGACTATAAGAAACATGTAATGTGTTTAAATTACACGAAAATTTAGTTGCGTCAAGTTAATGGATGATTGTTCTAAACAGTGTACATTAACTACAGGTAACAGCAGAAAACTGTTCTCTACGTAACTAACACTTCATCTAGTTGCAGGGTTGCAGGGGAACCAATGTTACACTGTGCTGCGTAGGATACATTTTATTCCATTCCAAGTAAGATGTATGCAAAGTAAAGAGAAGTCCTACAGCAGACTCAAAAATTCATTTTCATACTGCAGTGACGGCAATGTATGTCATCTTAAGCTATAGCCAACAGTACTATGATACAGCCTGGAAACCATCATATTATCTGCAGAAAATTAAGGAATGAACATGATATTTAACTTAAATATGTAAGAAATTGAATTTTAAATCGGTGCTAAAAATGTGAGATATCTATCTAATCATCCAGACGGGGTCAGATGGTAGTACCGTATCGCGCATTATGCTGTACTTTGTATTCCTTTTTAGTTTCTTTCACACGCGTGGCCTCCCGAAGTACCACAGTCAACGATATCTGTGTTCTCCGTCTTCTCCTTCTTCAAATAGATTGATAATATAGCATTCCTTCGACCATCTACTCTGTCCATTCTTATCACTTTATTTATAGTTTTGTATTTAATCTATGTAATTTGATACATTGTTTCAAAGTGGGAAAGAATTTTCTCTGGAACCTTTCAGTGTTACTTGAGGAATATCCTTTTCCCTCATTTTTTCGGTTGTAATGTCTAGAGTGAGAATGTTGTACCGGCTCCTTAAATTCTTCTTCGCTCGATCTTCAATTGCAGTCTGAAGAAACTGATTTTTTTAAAAAAAATAATTCGTAAATTATCAAAATACTTGTTGAAAGTACATAGAGGATAACAAGTTTTTGATAGACGGCTACAAAATCTGAAGGAGATACAGGGGTAATACTCTGAATGTCTCTGAGCATTGGGCTATGTATGTATCTTATAAAATTTACATACATCCCGCAAACGTACGTAGTTTGCCATTAAAGTTAAAATCTGGCTTCTGGTGACTACTCCGAGTTCAGAATGTACACAAGGAAGCATTAATGTCTCAGAATTCTTATTATCAGCTAAAGTCTTTCTTATGATTCATTCATACTACCGGAAAATAATATTTATCGATGTGGTTGCACCGACTGTCAGTATACAATACGAGATGACAATATGAACAAAGCTATTTACAGAGATAGTTTCTTTCAGCCAAACAAGAGTCTACTGGCTTCTTCGATATATTCAGTTGTCTTCTGCAAACCCAGCGGTTATGCAATGAAATAAAACTTCGTTGCTAAGCTGTTGAGTCAGCGAATTTTCGTAACAGTAAAGGCGTACGACAACATTAACTCCGCGAACACGAAAGACATTAAGGCCGCTAACTAAAATAAATTAGATTGACTAAGCAGTTAACCTCTACCATCGCTGCCAAATCGAACACAATAATTATCTCAATGAAGGGGATTTACAGCTTAACGTGTAATCTGCACCATGGAAACGTCCTAGCCTACACAAACCAAACTTTCTCAGATCTGACGCACGAGTTACAGGTTGCTGAAAATATTAATAGAAATGTGAAATCTTAACGGGGACCAGCAGTATCCGACATTTACAAGTATTACCTAGAGTTTTAAGTATAACAATTGCCGTGCAAACTGAATCAAAATTTCAAAAATCATAATTAAGATGCCTAATTTCGTAAAACATTTTTTTCCTTTACATTCGTCTATAAATCATCCGATTTTGTAATGGGAATATGACTGGTGGAGTTCGCAGTCAGGAAGATCAGTCGAAAGCCTTGAGAATACCACATAACATCTTAGATATGAAATATCCCTTTGAATAGATCGACACTTTCAGAAAGATGTAAAAGGTTTTTACTATGAATTTCGGACCTCTCTCTAAATCACTTTGACGATAGTAAAGTCGCTGAACTAGTAGTCTCTCATGTAGGTGCGACCAAATCGCGACGAGACGCTTATAACCGAGCGTGGTTGCTGAGCGGTAACGCTGTGGCCTCGCATTTGTGTGGACAAAGGTTCGAATCCCCTTCCAATCGTCCAGATTTTGTTTGTCAATGGTTTCCAGAAATTAATCAAGGTGAATGCCGCTATGGTTCCTTCAAAAAACCACGGCAGAATTCCTTCCAGGCCATTGTCCCTGTTTTTTCCCGTCTCTTACAGCTACGACGTCGTCGAGGTGTGAAGCAAAAATGAAAATCAAAGAGCTGTCTATACTTGCCAGTGTTCTGCAGGTTGCTGCATGCTATTCAAAGCCGCTCATTACTTATTGGTCCCTACAAAATATGACTAATAGTGATTTTTCGAAATACGCTGGTTCTGCCACCGCCTTATTGACGTAATTTCACTGTTGCGACTTTCTTATTTTTCCGAAACAACTTAACTATCTTATATGGTAGTTCGTGATTATTACTGAAGTGGTGGTGATACATTATTCCAAATTCTATTCGATTGTTATATTTCTACCTGGTCTACGTTTTGCTGACTTTTAACTACGAGGGTTGACTTTTAAGATTTTACAAAAAGTGAAACAGAAACGAACAAGTTCGAAACAAAGTGTTTTATTGCTTTTCAAAATATTCTCCCTTAAGGTCTATACAATTTTTCATACGTTAAAACCAATTCTGGAAACATTTTTTCCACTGTGAATCTGATATTTCAGAAACATGGTTTTGAAAATCTTCAACAGCTTCTTGAGGTGATTAAAATCGCTGTCCACGCATCTTTTGTTTGACACTGGGGAACAAGAAAAATTCATTAGGCGATAAATCTGGTGAATACGGGCAATGGGACATTAATTCGATGTTTTTCTCCTTCAAATATTCAGTTGTTTGACGTTCTTTATGCGAGCTGGCATTGTCGTGATGAAGAATGATGAGGCATTTTTTGTTTTTTTTTCCTTATTTCATCGAAGACCGTTGGCAAACAAACTGTTGTATATCATTCGGCATTATCAGTTCTTCAATCCTCTAATGGAATGGTTGCGACGTTTCCAGTACAACCCAAGAAACAAGCGATCATTTTCTTGGAAGTGCTCCGTGAACGAACAACTTTAGTGGGATTGGGTTCATCGTCAAACACCCAAACAGTAGACTGTTGTTTGCTTTCAGGTTCATACGAATATATCCAAGTTTCGTCTCCTGTAACAATGTTGTATACGGATTTTGAACGTCCTCGGTCGAAATTTTTCAACATTTCCTGACACCAATCAACACTACCCTTTTTCTGTGCTTCGGTCAAATTATGCGGAATCCATCTGGAATATATCTTTCTCACATCTAAATGTTCATGTAACATCGATTGTATTGCAGTCTGCGATATCCGAATAGACGCCTCCGTCTGTAAGTCACATGCGGATCTTCTTTGATCATGTTGCGCACAGCATCGATGTTTCTAGGAATGACAACTGATTTTGGCCGACCTTGTCGACATTCATCACTGACGGACGCACGACCATGACGAAATTCTGCAAACCAATTGTAAACAGTCTTCTCTGTTGGTGCTTCATTACCAAAAGTTGCACCAAGCGATTCTATGCATTGTTGTTGAGTAAGGCCTTTTTTAAAATCATAAAAATATCATCCAACGTAAGCCTTCAGGGGTGATTTCCATTTTTGCCCAAACTTGCTTCTTTTAAACGTTCACTATCAACAATTTACTCAGTCAATTTCTAAATTGCCACTGGCTTCACAATAACAAACTTCATTGTTCACAAATACAGTGGTGCCACAATTTATTAACGCCACCTATTGTTCGATTGTAAAAACTTAAAAGGCAACCCTCGTACAACCCCAATTCAACTTCACAATAACCACTGAACACTAATGTATTCTCCAGAAAACGGATACATTTTGACCAGAGATATGGATTGAGACACAACGTGTATCGTAAACTTACCAACTCAGAAACTGAAAACGAGGTGAAATTAACCTAAAATGGGGACGCACTTCCTCTCCTTCGCGCATAATGACATAATTCTCGATCAGTGTATCAAATCATCCTTTGGCTATCGAGTGGCATAATTGAATTTTGGATCTAGTCAACAAATTTGCTATTCTAAATTGTATCCCCCGAGTAGTAAAAGAGCAAATTTTAAGAAGATATCACGTCAAAATTCAACGTAATTCTCGAAAAAATTATCTTTTATGAAATAATGATTTAATGTCTTCTTTATGACTTGTTGACAGATGTTCTTACCGGTTGAGCTACTCACCTCTATCTCAACGTCCTTCCCTAATCCGGTAACTCTTATGGGTATAGGGAACATACAGTTAAACGTGGAATCCGAACCAAGGATGAGTTCTGATGTAGTTCATACCGCAAACGAAGTTTTGGAAGAGATGAAAGACAGATTAAGGGCCTTTGGAAACCCCAGCTGAGACGGTGGATATCCCGGTCCCGTCAGATGCCTTAAACTGACTCCCTTATTGCAATCAACATCGTAATTATAACCGTAAAAATTTTCCAATTGTTACAGGCAACAGAAATACAACGAAGGAGAACACAAGGCTTAAACATGAGCAAGATTAAGTAGTTCTGAGACATTGGTTGCCACAGTATTTTACACACTTGCTCTTTACAACATACTACTAAAAGTGACTAAATTCTGTGTGTTCACAATATTCATTACAGTATTTGCATTCACTCTGGAAATAGTATTCAGTTTAGTAAAGGTTCGATCCCAGGTCTGACAATCCAGAATTTAGCTGTTTGTAGTTTTTCAAAACACTCTGCGTGAATTCCGGGATATTTCATTCAAATGGCCATGCCCTAATTTCTTCCTGTTCATTTTCCCCAATCCTCTCCCGATCTAATGGCCCTATCATAAAATAGCCATAATAGCACAGTAAAATAATACAAAAAGTTTTCGTCATATGTTTCAATGATTGTGAAAATCAGAGGATTCTTCAGTTTATTCGTTTTGTTTGGTATTTTATGCAAAATATATCCACTGACCTAGAGATTTTTTTTTACTGCTTTACGCTTCGTCGACGGCTAAGGTCATTAGAGGCGGGATGGGACAGGGGACAAGGAACTGGAAGGAATTCGGCCATGGCCTTTTTGAAGGAAGCATCCCGGCATTCGCCTATAGTGATTTGGGAAAACCATGGAAAACCCAAATCTGGATGCCCGGACGGAGATTCGAACCCGCGTCCTCCCGAATGACCTAGAGAAGGAGTCACATCTAGACTCTTTCACATGATTTCGTTACCAGACCCTCCACTAGTGCAATTGTAAGACTTTAGTCGGTATGAGGACTCTGATATTCCAAATGCTGTTAGGAAGAAACTCACCATCTTCTCACAATTCTCGTTCAGCTACTCTCTCTCGCCATACGGATATGTTCCTAAACCATCTGATAAGAACAGAAGAATGAAACTGTTTTGGTATCAAAATTAAATTTGAATTGACATCAAACAACGATGTTAAAAGATAACAGTTATTATTTAAATTATCTTATGACTGAATTTTATTCATTATATCTGCAAAACAGAGTTTGCTGTCATACATTATCACCTGATGCCATAAAAGCCGTGTTTAGATTATTAAAGATCCAAAACATAGGCAATCAAGCAATAGTCACTTACTTAAGAGTTCAGTAGTCTACTACTGAGCAAAATTGGTTGTGAATCAACGAATTATTTATAAATCAAATTGTCTGAAACCAAGAAACATTTTAAACCGTTCCGAATCTAACCCAGTAAATTTAAATTCTGAATTACAAATGTTAGCATATAATGATTGAGAACGCATCATGGCTGATAGTATCCTTAACTAACGGAACTGGTCAGTTCCCGTAAGAAGTAAGGTTCGAGGACAGAGACGAATAAGAGAGGTCAGGAGAAAACACGAGGTAGCGTAACTAGGGTGGGATGAACAGGTAGCTGGGGAACGCCGATTAACTACACGCTGTATGTCGCTAATTGAGTCAGCGGTGTGAAACAATGGAAGCAGTTTTAATCTCCTCTGTTGGAGGTAATTAGATGCGGGGAAGAAGCCTGCCAGCCTCTTTCTCTGCAGCTTTCGTTAGGAAACTGGCTGTGTAGCGTCTGCAACAACTGAAGCAGAACATAAAGGCCCCTGTGATTTAATAACCCTTCCAAAGCTTCAGTTTCCTCGTAACTGGAGTGTTGATCTACAGATGTAATTTTCCAAAATTTATTTTGATTAAAAAATGTATTAAAGAATAATCGATTTTTAATTTAACTACCTGTCAGCACCGGCCCTATTACGCACAAACAGTGTGAATCATAATTTAAACACATTAATGGTTTCTAGAAAGGTGTTTTCTTAGCAGAAACCTGGAAAGAGCAAAACATTTCAGAAAACAAAACAAATACTTTTAGAATGTTCTCAACTTGAAACTATAATATTTAAACAAGTTTGTATTTGTGACTACCTCGTGTGGACCTTGGGGAAAATGAAATATGTATTTCATATCTAATTTTAATAGATATTTTGTATCACCGTCGGTTTTAAGCGGCGAAGACACCAATGACCGAACAGTTCTTGCGTGTAATCCACTTCACAGTTATTTTCCTAACATATTTCTGAGTTAATAATTTTTCATTGGGAATATATTAATAATTTTCTTTATCTTAATATCCCTTTAAATTAATGTATATTCGTCTGAGAAGCAAAAATACACAGTAAAATAGCCAAACAGGTGGAGAAAATGAATAAGTAGCTTATTCGATACTGATTAGGCGGGCCTAGTTATCCAATTTATTTTAAGAGTATGTATTGTTGTCTAGTTCTGCTTCTGAACCTCCAGTCCGTTGTATTTAAACTGTAATTTTAAATAGATAGTCTTTGAACATTTTTCTGACGTATGTTGTTTCTATTATTATGCAGGTTGCCCTGGAGAATATTGAAAAAGTTTATCTAAATACCTCTATTTATGTTCCGTGATTTTGTTTCAGGCTAACTTAGAAAATTCGGAGTTGATGAAAAAACAATTTAACTCAACCATAGAAACTGCCGTGTAATTCTTTTATCAGCAACAGATTTCTAAAATTCAACCACAAAAAAAATCCATATTCTGATCTTTTTAGCTAAGCGATTAGTCATTTTTGTGTTTTAACTGATTGTTCCGTTTGCTCAAGAGCAATAATAAAATGAAATATAAATATTAGGACGAAGGGCTAGTGAAAAAAAATATATATATATTTATGGAAGTAAGATTTTTTACTTTCTACGTCAGTGCCTGGGTCACCATGTATATAAAACATGTTGTAAAGACAAATATCTCTTACTTAGATTGTGATGTAGGTAGTGATAGCTCGGCTAATTTATTTCCTCTGACTTTTTGGGGTACCATTACAGAAGCCTGGAATGAGTGCGTAATAATTATAAACAGTTAGTTGTGTTCTCTAACAGCATAAAAAATTGGACAAAACCCGATGCCCATGCCTGAAGTCTGGTATTTGGAATAAAACCAATACGTAGCACCACCGGCCTCAACATCTTAGATCAACCCAAGACTGTGTGTCTACCTTAGCACTTCGGTGAGGTTTAGGATTTAGTCGAGACTTTTAGAACATAACTAGTGTAACCCCTTGACGGTGATTTTCGTGTGAACTCAGGTGTACTTCCATTTTTAGGGTCAATGGCCATGACAGGTTAACCTAATCTGGCTAAAACACGAATCTGGTACGTATTTTACCCTAACTGTTCCCTCTGAAAAATCTGAATAAAATCTTTTGAGTGTAAAGGTACTTAAAAATAATAATAGAAATGTTAAGCATGGACAGACGCGATCTTGTTAAATATCAACAGGTGGCAGAGTAAATAACGGCAGTGACCCAGTAACAGTGAACACGCACCCAACGTTAAAAGCAAAGAGAACGCTATTAAAATGTCATACACGTTTTTACTTGTAAGAACCTGCACATAAAGTCGGATGTAACTCATGCCTGTAACCGATGTAAATACTGGCATATCTAATGATGGCCAAGCAGCCTAACTGTAGCGATTGAAGATTTCAATAACGGGAAGTACATATTTGATTCATAAAGTAGAATTTTATTCCACGTTATTTCAGCCGTAAAGTTTTGCCATAGTTTTCTTTACGAATTAATTACTACGAAAAGCAACCTTAATGAATATATTCCGGCAATTCATTTCATCGCTGTTGATTAATTATTAAATTGTGCACATAACCTTAAATTTCTAATAATATCTCTGACAGCTGTTTATTTTGCAAGTGAAGACGGGTGTGACGCACCCTTCTACAGCCAATACCTATCGATGTGAGTGAGAGAGCTTATGAAATTATAGTACAGATCAGTGGTAGTCAACCAAGTCCCTACCAGCCACTAGTGGGTGTTCCAGCTTTCTTAGTGGATGGTAGGGGTTTTGTCCAATACTGAAGCACTTTCCTTTTTTAATATAATTGATTTTTTTTAAATTGATAGCATTATTTAAAATCATTTCCTTACAAAAATTGAACTAGATATCCGGCATTTAGATTCGCAGCTTCAGTCTGAGGATTTCAATAATAATTTAATTTAATAATAATTTAATTTAATAAATCATTCATCAGACTTCATGCGTATATGTATGAAAATTATAAATGAGAAGATGGATTTAACGACAGTAACTTATTTTATAAGGGCGGCCGAGTAGCTTAGATGGTAGAGCGTATGACTACGGCCCGGACGACCGGGGTTTGATCCTTCACGAAACCGAGAATTATTCTTGGAAGCTGAACGTCCGGAACGGTCCTGCCCCTCCCCCAGGCCCACCCAGCCTGCTATCAAATATGTACCGTGGGGGAAACTCCGAGGAAAGGTAACTAAAATGGGCTGAACCGTGTCACTGACCACGGTACGTCAACTCTAGTGCCAACTCTAGTCAAGAAATAGGAATGTGGAAATCTACCTCCGCTAATCCTACGGGAATACGCCTTTAAAGCCGTGAAAATCCACTGCCTTTACCACTCAGTTGTTTTACAAAGATTTATTTTGTCAGCTTAGCGAAAGTCCGACATAAGTATTTGCTGTATGATTATTATTATATGCTTTAACTTGCTGTAACTCTGCTTTATAAATTGTATAAGGTGAAGTTTTTTTTCTGCTTCCCTACTTCACTATTATTATGCACCCGGTGGGCGATAAAAAATTTTTACTACTAACATACGTACAAAAGTAGTCGTTTGGAGAGAAAGGTTGACTACTCCTGGTATATATGTACTGTGAATAAACATCTCTTGAACTGTTCTGCAAAATAATGTATGGCGAATCGTTCTTTGGTCACGGGGATTAGTACGAGCTAAGCTTTAGAGGGTAGCAAGCACAATTAAATTTTTAGTGCCGTTAACTTGTACTGAACTGCAGGATAACAAAACACAGTTTTCTACCTCCAACTGGCATGGAAGTTGTGGCCGTAGTATAAAGTGAGCGGTAACAGAAAATAAGAAATATTTTAACCATATAGTTTAACTGCAATTATTTAGCATGTGTAGAGATTGGTTGACAGGTAGGAAGCAAATATCTGAGTGCCGATGCGTGCGGAGAAAGTAAGATTTGGTAACGTCCAGCAGTTAGCGGACCTCTCACCGGTCCGGTTGTGAGGCGCTCACTTTTCCCGACCGCTCGGCTCCCGTGTGAAGCACCGAGGAGTAGGGGTCATCCCGGGGCACCCGAGAGCTCTCTCGAGCAGACTATATAAAGGCGAGCCCGGCCCCACAGCACCATCAGTCGCATCTCCTCTGCTCACATGAAACTACTACTGGTAAGTCACAAACTGTCTCAGATATAACAATACCAAGAAGATTCTAGGGTGTCTTTTGTATTAAATACGAGACCACTAACCAGCGTGTGACAATACGGAATCGATCTATGAAATAATTTTTCTAGGCTCTCCTCTTAGCTGGCACTCGATTTCAGGCACAAAAGAGAAGAAAAATTTTCTTTTGTAGGTCATGGACTGGAACAAATTACCAACGGAAGTTCTAAACAATTTACAAAATGAATTTAAAAATTTAAAATTAAAGTTCTCAAAGAGAGAAATTAGATTGGAGGGTAAATTGCAATAAAATAATTTAAGATTAAAAACAAGAAATTATAAAATAGCTTTATAGGGAAATGATCCATTTCAGCTAAATTAAATTAAATAAAATATGCAATGTCCCAGGTGTAGTCTGATTGCTTAGGGACCTTTTTATCTATACTATGAGTAAGGCTAATTGTTCCTCTCCACGTAGAATATGATAGTGCGCTAAAATCCGACGTCACACTGCAATTCTGTTCGAAAATTTCTCGCATCCACCTGTTATTTAAAGTCCTGAAGACATATAAATTTATACAGCATTTCGGCAAATTTATATTTGTCTGAAGATAGTGTTAGTTACCAACTGAGTAATTCTGTGTTTCGAAGTTTGCCGCTAACATCGCCGAGCCCAAGAAGTTTTATGACGTGGTGTTAAGGGCTTGTAAGAGATTGTAAGAGACCTACATGCGTATAGTTTCGTTCAGCAGTCCTCCATAAACCAGCCTCGTCAGGATGCATATAACAGCCTGCGGCTAAGCCGCACTTCCGCGAACAGTTGAACTACGAACGAGACGTCTGGGAAGAGAAAGGAGCGCTGCTTCCGTAGTTAAGCCAGGTCTGGGAGCGCAATGAGTCTTCATTATAAAGGTCTCACGTTCGACTCGCCTTTGACATAGGTGATCCTGACTAAGCGTTGTCTGTTTTTCTGCTGTTGCCACCGTAGAGTACATTAATTACATGTCAAAATGATTAATTCACTTGGTAAGGTAATAGTTAGTCAAATTTTACTGTTATAGGAACATTAAAATTCGATATTTCCTTTAGGACAATAGGGCTCAAAAAGTACGAATTCGTATTCGATTCTCATAATAAATTTTGAGGTGGTACAATGGAGTTCTACTGTGTTTCTGAACTACATAATTTCGTTCACTCTGGTACAAAAATCTTTGTCTGTGTGTTGTAAATTTAGCTCAATTTAATTTCAATGGTGAATCATCCATATTAATTCACTAAGGCAAATAGTTATTTTGATCTATTGTATCGGTAAGCGCCATTGTCGTGTGAGAACAGCCAAGATGGTATAAGTTGCTATTTTGCAGGGACTCATAACATCTAAATTTTTAGATTGGTTGCGACAGTGAATATGTCGAAATTATCTCAACTTTAAAAGTTGCCAACTTGCAGCAAACCTACAAATAATTTCCTCCCAATCATGATCGCGATTGCGCTTGCACTGTCGGAAGTGGAGTACATTTAAATGTGCGATCTGGTACTAAGATTCTATTCTGAAATCATATTTCATGTGTTTTATGAAATATTTAACGCAGATTAATACACGAAATAGAGTATTTTATTACTGTTGTAACGGTAATATAGTTTTCCTCGTGCAGTATGTTGCATATTATCGATCGAATAATGTGTAAGCTAAATACTCGTATTGCAAAAAAAAACTGGATACCTCAACTATTATTAGTGTAAGGACTGAGTAAAAGAGCAAAAATTTGCTATCAGTGAATAGTGTAATTTTAGTAAAATGGAATATTATTCTTTTAGTTTGACTGTAAACATCATATTTCGTTCAAAGTAAGCATTAATTACTGCTGTTTCACATGCATTCGGTTGATTGTAAACATTCATTTTGTTAAAGTAACTTTACAGTGCTGTGATTATTATTATTTTAATTTATATTGGCCGCTTTTAAACAACAAAGTCTAATTAAAAAAGAGATAAATCACAAATTTTGATCCCGGTGATTTTTTATTAATGTCGTCTCATTTCAACAACAACTTTTTATAAAGAGATTAACTGGAAATGTGTGATAACTTTTAATTAATTTATGTGTTTTGTAATTTTAGCATTGGAATATTCTTTTATTGCATTAATTATTATGTTAATTAGACAGTCTTAAATGTTCAAAAGCAAAAAGATGTGCTTTGCTAGGTTTCTAGACAATGTATTTTATAAATAAATTTAACAGGGGAATGTAGATGTCATATACTGTATGTGGTCTGACAACTGCTAACAGAAGGTTCGTTGTGCCTTGCTAGGGGTATTAACTTGTACCCTCCATAGCTATTGTACAATATAAAAGCAATCTGCCTTATTGCTTACTGCGTTCCTTCAAACGTGTTTTCACTGTCCAGCCTATGGGCCTTCCCAGTGGCAGTGAGTACTGGCATCGTAACAACTGCCCCTAGCCCAGATACAGCAGAAGCGACACCAACCACCGTCGAACGGAGTAACTGCGCATACAATCAAACGAATACAAACAAACATTTTTTTCAGAAAACATTTCCATAATAGTATCTAATTTCCTATGTCACAACTAAATTTTTAGCCTCAAGTTCATTCATCACACAGTAATTTTCGATTTTTCTTGTCACTGTGTGACGACACAGTATTTGTTGATGTAGGGCTTTATTCGTTGAAAAGTAAGTCAAAACGGGTTTGAAGGAGTATAATCATTGGGTTTAATGTGTTTAGGAATTATTCGGAATTAGGGTATAGCATTTTTAGGGTTTATTTTCGTATTTAATGACTCAGTGTTATCGAGAAGGTTCATTAAAATATTTCGATACTGCAGTTTTGAATATGAATTTTCAATGACTGATGTATTTTATAAATTTTGAGAAATGATGGAGAGGAGCCTTCGAGAAGCATTGTCGGATGCCGCTGATGCGTTTGACCTTGTTTCTTGATTGTTGTCATCAGTATCGCGGCAGTTTGCGTTGGTCGCAAGATTGCGCTACTTTTAGGCTCAAAATTGTGAAAAAAGTATCTTAAAGCTAGTAAAAGTTGTTCAGAGAAGTAGTGTAAGGGATATGGAACACTTTGACGTAGTATTCAGGTATTTCGGACTAAGTTTCTTCGGCAAAATTTGAGAATTAGAAATTAGTTGATAAAAAAAAAATCGATTAACTCGCAATTGAGGAAACTGCCCACAACATCCAGTTGTTAGAAGTTAGTTAGTCTGGAGTGATTGGTGTGTGTCGGCTAAGTCGTAGTAAGGCGAGAACTTAGAACCTTACGGAAAGGAACTCTGATATTATTTGCACGGCCAGATCGAAAGTGTATGTGGTGGTGTGGAACGTTTTATGTGGTTTGTTTGTAAATTCAGAGTGAACTTTCAAACAATGAGCAGTGTTATCATTTTACAATACCAAGCCAGCAACTAGTTGCCCTGAGACAATTCTAAGTGTTGCAGGTCCTTTAATTAGTTTTAATACATTTAACAGCCAGCATAAAACAGGTCTTGTGTCCTTGTTGGCCAGGATATCCTGAAGGGTAGTTCGGCCGCTGGTTAACAGAGTTTCGATTTGCCGCGCATGCGCCTCTGCCGTGACTACGTTAATCTAACCTGGTAATCCTACCGGGTACAGGGTAACTACAGTTTTACTTGGAATACGAACCACGGAGCGTCCTAGCGTACTTCACATGACAAAACAAAGCTTTGCCAGAGTTGGAGGTCATTTTTTAGGGGATTCGAATCGGGGACCTTCTCAACCTATACATTGGTTTAACATAAATACATGAATTCTGTTGGGGAAAATACTAGATATTACTTTGTGTTTTGTACATCCATAAAGATTTTAGTTAAATTTTCACAAATGAGAGACCGTTTTCAATGCCGTAATCATGGCGAAGTTCTCGTTCTTTATAACCTTTTCCCCAGATTCTGTTTCTCTATGCAAATGCTCAGTAACTGTTTTTGTCGGTGTTACTGGAAAGTATATCCTTGCTCCGCAGCTCGTCGGCTCGCTGGCCGTGCTGGCGCAAGCCAGGCCCGAAGCCGGCTACTCATACTCCGCTCCGTCCTCGAGCTACAGCGCTCCTGGGGGCAGCTTCGGAGGCGGCGGCCACGGCGGCTTAGGCGGCGGACACGGCGGCCTAGGCGGCGGACGCGGCGGCGGCCTCGGAGGCGGCCTCGGAGGCGGTCTGGGAGGCGGCTTCGGTGGCGGAGTTGGCGGCGGTTTCGGAGGCGGCGGTCTCGGCGGAGGCTTCCGCGGTGGAGCAGGTGGCTTTGGAGGCGGAGCCGGAGGCGGATTCGGAGGCGGAGTCGGCGGCGGCTTTGGCGGTGGTGGCGGCGGCGGTGGTGGATTCGGCGGAGGTTTTGGAGGCGGTTTCGGCGGCGGTTCACTGATTCAGAAGCACGTATACGTGCACGTGCCACCTCCAGAACCTGAAGATATCCGCCCACAGAGACCCATCCTGCCGCCCCCACCCGCGCAGAAGCACTACAAGATCATCTTCATCAAGGCACCCACCCCACCCACACCCACCGCCCCAGTCATCCCCGCTCTGCCTGGACAGGACGAGCAGAAGACCCTCATCTACGTGCTGGTCAAGAAACCCGAGGAGGCACCAGAAATCACCATCCCCACACCCGCTCCCACACAGCCATCCAAGCCCGAGGTATACTTCATCCGCTACAGGACCCAGAAGGAAGGCGGAGGATTCGGCGGTGGCATCGGAGGAGGCATTGGAGGTGGCATTGGAGGTGGCATTGGAGGAGGAATTGGAGGTGGCATCGGAGGAGGAGTTGGAGGCGGTCTTGGAGGCATCGGTGGTGGAGTCTCAGATATCGGCGCAACAGGTGGTGGCATCACTGGAATTGGAGGCGGCACCGGCATCGGAGGTGGTATTGGAGGCGGAATTGGAGGTGGCATCGGAGGCGGCGTTGGAGGCGGCATTGGAGGCGGCAGGCCCTCAACCGGCTACGGTGTCCCCGGACATCACTAGAGCTACCCCAGTGGCCTCACCCCCTCGCGAAAACAACAACGAGAACCCAGTCGCAGTGCCTCGCATCTTGTCAGGCCCCGACACGATGGACTCTGTTCGCGAACGGATCGGAACTGACTCGTTACTCTGGCAAGAAGTTACGGCACCTGCCGGTGATTTTCACTCTCCTTTTCATCCTACTTTTTTTCGTACTGCTGCGTCGTTGTGTATTATTTTATTTCTTTTTATCTAGTTCCTACAGCGTTGTAACGGTTGTGCGTTTGTCTATTGCAGTGTCTGCATTTTACTTGTTTGTGTTTTATTTTCTACGATATTTTGTATATATAAACTATTTTTGCAAGAAAACGGTGGCAATAAATGTATTTAATTAAAACTTACGATAATTTTTTCTACGATTAAGTTACCCATTTTACCATATGATCTCCTTTCTCTATCTCTAGCGACGAAATTGTCCAATCACCATACAGAATTATATTTTCTAGCGGCCTTCCTGTTCAGTAAATACCTGTTTTCTTCCCATATTACAAAATGAAAACCTTAAAAAATTAAACAGCACGGTTAGTTTCTTTACATTTTCTTTCATTCTTAGATAAGTGAATCTTGCGGTAGTGATAAAGCAGTTTATCAGCATAGAGTAGTTTGCCCTTCTGGTATCGCATTACCAAGTTACGACTTTTCTATCCACAGTAGTATAATTGTGAATTTATGACCTTGCACAATGTCAATGACTTTTTAAATCATATCTTGTCCTTATAGATCACTGTAATTATGTAATCTCAAATGTAAACTGTGAGATTTGCTAAGAATAACAGTGGCTGTGTACGCAGCAGGGGTGTGTAAACCAACCAAAAAGAAGTAAATTTGTGGTGTAGCAAATCCTTTAGTTCGTTGAAAATTTAGCGTGCAGTCGTTTAAAATTTAGAGGCCAAATTGATCATATTTAAGTAACAGTATTCATAAATTATATGCAATAAAATTTCTTTAACTTCTATTAATCCAGTTCGAAACCAGAAACGAAAGCAAGGCTAGTCTACGCTGATTTCATGAAGGATTCTCAAGTGTAGCTGCCTTCAGACGCTTATATAAATGTGAACATAGATCGTTGGCTTATCGCGAAATAGCTAATGTAGCGGAGTTAACCAAACGAATTTTATGTGAATTATATTTTTTTAAACCTTAAACGAGTTATTAAGCGTAAATATCTGCTAACGGGATTGCGAAACGTCCCGTCGTGCATCCTGAAAGGGTAATCCAGGAAACTAATGTCGCAATAATAAGGCAAACGTTTTTTTTTCGTATCAACCGGAAACACTTTCAGCTGATGTGATAGAAATTGGAACAGATTTACTCATTTATGGAAGCCTAGCCTAACAAGAAAACAACAGATACTTTTTTCAAGCATATTAATGAATGACTGACGCATTTTTCCTTGAGAAGTCTGGTACTTCGTGTTTTTGTGATCATATCGATTTTCTGCGCGTTAATGCATACGTAGCTGCTAACAGGCAATTTCTCGATACATTTCCTGGTGAAACCAAAGTTAAAATCTTGTAAACACATATCCACTTTCTTGATACCAATCATTTGTACCACACTCTGATCAAGTTTTCTATTTTTATTGTTGGAGGAAAGGATATTAATGTATCAACAATCTTTCAGCAACATTGTATATTCTTATCTTCAGTGAAATTTTTTATCGAAGTTGTAGAAAAATCCTAATTTAAAAGAAATTCATCCTTCAATGTGTTCTTTAAATAGTTCTTACGGTTATGTGCTTATATTTTGTGATTCATTTCACAACAGTTTCTCCACAGCATAACCTTCTGCAGCGAGTATATTATTTACCGCTCATGATTATTTTGTCTACATATGAGTGCTTTCCAAGTATAATTCATTCACACACAAATTACATTGGTCACACCGATTGCTTTAATGAGATTCTCAACAGCTCGGTAGGTTTTAATTTAGTCCACAGTCGTTTGATGTTAATTAAAACGTGAGAAAAAAAGTTGCAGTATGGAGAAGGTATCTGAATCGTTAGCAACATGACTTATTATAATTTTGTAGTCGAACAAGAGTGCTGCAATACACAAGAATTTTGCACTTGGTAATCTCTCGATTTGTGATATATTTACAGAAAAAATTTATTACCTCGGATATCAATTAATTGCGAGCAAAAATTTATATTCTTCATCTAAGTAATTCTGCACACAATATAATATTACCTATAAACATGAAATTTCGAAATTTTTCACAGGTGCTTGATTGAAAAACAAAAGTTATCAAGAACTCTTCCCAAACTCTTTAAGTCATGTTGAGTAATTTCCTTGCATTATATTTTCTATTTCCCAGTTGTTTCTTTAAAAATTTTATCAACACGATCCCCAAAAAAAAGGAAGTGATACATAGGAATTCATCCAACTAATGTGATTTTAGAATTTATTAGTCATCATTTTCACGTTTGACCTAAGAATGTCACTTGTAACGGAGTGAAAATACTCTAGTGGTATTCTGAAAATGTAAAGGAATGGATCAAAAACATTTACTGATATACAGTACTGTAATGACAATTGGTCGACGGTAAGCACTGTTTGAAGGCAGCTCATCGTAAAAAATTTCGGTCACAGTAAATTGAAGCGAGCGTTAGCTGGTGATGAAACCTTGTAGTTTTCATTTGATTCCGATGCCTTTGGGGTAATTCACTTCATAGAATCATAATCACTAGATGTACAACTATTATACCAGTCGAGTAAGCTGATTATGACCTTTATGTCTTTAAGTTTTCTGGATTTATTTCTCGTTTCTTAAAAACAAATAGTTTAAAGGGAAATCCTGGAAACAATCTATTTGTTATGTATTTTGAGGTAGTCCTATAAGAATAATTACGAACTCATCAAATTGGCAATTATATTTAGTTGAAAATATGAAAACTAACATTTTAGGCATTGAAGATTTTTCTTCTTTTATCACTTCAGATGCCTGATTTATTTCAGAATCATATTGTTCCAAGTTTATTCAACTCAAACCAAGGTAAAACAGACAAGTTAGGAGAAAGTATTGGGAGTGTTACATGCATTTTTAGCGTAAAAAGAATTGTTCATGGTTATTCTGTTCCTCCTTTCTTCCCGCTCCGCCTGAAGTATTTAATTACCTTAGCAAACACATTAAATGAGTCACATATTTGAGTATATAGTTAGTCTCATTTCTCCGAATCTGCTTGTTACGAGGACATTGAAACTGGGAGACAGCCCTATTGGAGTGAAATTCGGAAGGGTTATATGGCCTCTGTAGTTTCAGTCTTTCAATTGGATGCAAAACTCACCCTTGTCTTAGCTACCCAATCCGACTCTACAATCACACGGAGTAAAGTGGACATACAACTCTTACGTCGTATCCATACAACGAAAACGGCCTTTGGTAAAGGAGCAACACATTTTAAAATCGTGTAAGTAAGCCTGGTGAGACCCCTGCAGTAACAAGGACCTTTAGAGGTCCATTGGGTCACCTCACTACTGACACGTCATAGCTCCCATTCGCATGTTAACGTTTAAGACTGTTTTTATTGCGATGGTTTCATAGAGCGTGACTGCTTCGCTCAGCTAGGCTCCATGTTTCTGATTGCGACAGAGTAGTTGGCTCCGTTGTGAATGGAGAGTACCCCCTCATCTGCGGTCGCTTTCTCCAGCGGAAGGCCTCCAGCACTGTGACCATTTGCGGCAGCTGTAGGTTAGCAACCATTGCGCTGCGGTGTTAACTGGTCTGTCTCGGTCAAAGGTTAAGTTTCGTTTTCCTCATATACAGTTAATACTCGCATTCAACTTTCTTTTCTTCCAGTGGTGTAATTCCCTTTGCACGCAGCGGAATTCCTCACGATTGATTTGATTTTTATACGTTTGATGAATTTGACTATGAGATAGAGACTGATTTTAATGTCGTATAACTGGCCATATAACCAGGTTAAATGACACTGATTTATTTTCTGACATTCTTATGATTATATGTTTGAAGGAAAACATAATATTTAATTTAAACACGGATGATTCGACAACCCTCGTCAGTCTAACCCCTCTGTAATTGGAACCGCTAATAGGAAACTTGTTTTCACGGATTCGAAAAATCCAACTTAAGAACCAATCACCCTCTATTTATTAGGTCTGCTCATGATCTACATCTTGAGAAACGATTTCGTTTTATTTAATACCTCAATACTGGATGCTATAGACAACAAATAGCCCAAACTTTTAGATGAGACTTTGAGCACTGGCTTGAGAGTTCAAGGAGCCAATCTTAAACGTTTCATCATAATGTGTGCATATCTGTCAAATTTTTTAGACACGTGAAGCACATATAAAGCTGTATAAAATTTGAAATAAAGGTTGTTAGTTATTGAGTCTAGACCTGGTGGATCTTATAGTGAGCATCTCTTCTTTTATGATCGTTATTTAATATTTAATGAAGGCCAGTATCTTGAGAGCCTCAGCATCTTGTCATGTTTTTAACTTGCTCGATAATACTGACTCAGTGTCGCGGTCAAGAAACTAAAAATGCTGACGTCAACGATAGGGAATTGGACAATTTAAAATTAAAAAAAAAATCAACTATTTATTCTCTTAAAGATATAAATCACTTCTAGATGTAAAGTAACAGAGCAAATATTTCAAAACCAGATAGGACAGTCTAAATGATAGTTAATATTGAACCCTTTCGCAACGTGACAGTTATAATGTAATGAATGAGTGGTAACGCATTCGGGAGGCCACGAGTTAGAACCACCGTCCGAAGATCCATATTTCAGTTTTCTATTGTTTCCCGAAATCGCTCCTGACTAATGCCTGTAAGACTCCTTCAAAAGGCCATGACCAAATTCCTTACCGTCCATTTCTCGCCTCTAATGACTTCGACGTCGATGAGGCGTAAAGCCACAAGCATAATATATATATATATATATATATATATATATATATATATATATATATAACGTAGAGTTAGAAATTCGAAACACTTTAAAAAAAAAGAACTCAGAACTACGAAACATGAAGAACACAGACTAAAGAAATTACTATGTAACAGAAGTGTAGAAATTTGACGATAAGGAACAGTAATAAATATAAATAAACTAAAGACCAGATAAACAGAGCAGACTGTTAATCATAGAGTATCAGAAGAAAAAGAGCATTACAACCTTGGGTCACAGAGCAGTTACTGAGATCGGCAGATTGAAGAGAAGCATACAAGACACCTAAATGATATGAGTGGAAAAGGACCGATATCTTTGAAATTAAATAAACAGGAAATGGGAGTACTCCAAAGAAAATAAACAAAGGAAGTAAACAAAGAAATTGTTTTTGATAGGGTAGATCCAAGCATATGCACAGGCAAAACTAAATTTCCTCGATGGTGAAGAAATTATGTTTTAATTTCATCTAATAAACTGGTAGTGACAAGAAGTAGAATGCACGGAGAAATATTTTCACGGGATAATGTAGACGTTACTGTATTACTAAAAAATAGAGCCTCTGGTATCGATGGTTTAGTATACATAGATTTTTTTTTGTCATTATTTTCTCGACTGGCTTGGAAAAATCCTCCAGTTATCCTCTTATTACGTAAGATCTTTACAACCTACGTCTCAGTTATATGCTTAACATGTTTTAATCTTTTTCTCCCTCTACAATTTCTTATCTGGTCTGTTCCGTCTACTAACAAGTTAACCAGCCCTACATGTCTTACAATGAACCCACCATTCTTTCTTATTTTTGTGAGACTCCTCCTCACCTATCACCTCCATAACATGTTCACTTCATACCCTATCCATCCACTACTATAGCACCACATTTCAAATGCATCAATTTTTCTTTTTTCTGGTTTCTCTAAATCTAACCAACACTTCGATAAAGCGTTGTGCACCATACATACAGTTTCAGAAACATCTTCCCGAGTTCTTGGTCGATAATCAAAGGAAAATATTTATCGGTTACAGGAAGGCTCTTTTCACAAATTATATTCTGCTTTTAAGGTAGTACTTGCTGCGGTCATCAGTTGTTATTTTGTGTCCTAAATTATCTTACTTCTGTCATATCTGATCCTATTTCTACATTTAACTTATCATTTCCGACTACTGTTTCTGCTATATTTCATTAATCATGTTTATATTTTGTCCAAATTCTTCTCCCACTACTTTGTTCATGTTCACTGGTAATTTATAAACATCTACACTTTCTTCTGTTAATAGGACATCAGAAAACGCAGTAGGCTGATTGCTTCTCCCTTAGCATTTTTCTTTTACTTCCTTGACTGCTTCCTCTAATTTAAAATCAAGATTAAATTACATAGTAATTTTATTACTCTATGACAGGAAAGAAAAGTAAATCATATTCCTTTTAACAGTTAAAAGCTCTAAGTGAGTTTAAATTTTTTTTTAAATGTTCAGCCTTAAAGTAAAGCATAAATATAAAATTTTAATTTAGGGATACAGTGTATACTCTATAAACAGGATTCCACAGTGAGTGAAATTTATTTCTACACATGACGGCCGAAGTCATAACAATATTAAAACAGAATAGCACCAACAGAAACAGCTTTCTTGTTTTGAACACTGACTAAGAAGTTTCTAAATCAGTATTTCCATGGATCACAGCACTTACTTGAAGTAAAAATTTTAGTTTAGTAAAGAGAAAATTAAAGTTATTATACAGATGTCGAAAATTAAGAGGACAAATGAATTAGGAAATTAATATATCCTTTAAATGATTGTACAGCAACTTTGAAGAATAGTAGAACAGCTGAAATAGGCAGGTGGTTCACATTGGTTAGTTTGTTAACTGAGAGGACAGTAGATGACAAGACCTGCAAGAAAATACAAAAATTATGGCATCTGCTTTATTTATAACACATTACTGAGGATGTAGGTTGTAATGAGTATATTGAGAGACTAGCTCCGAATAGAAGGAGACTTAGTACTGCATCAAACCAGTGGAGACACTGATGACAGAAAGCGTTCTTCAGAAGATCAAAGTTTTTCGTGGCGATACATTTAGGGCAGTAAAACGAATCAACGTTTTTAAAAGCACTTGATCAGGTCTTTCAATGGCCCCTATCATCCTCAACAATACGAGCTTACCATACTGGAATAGGTAATTTCGTCTTGATTCATGGGCTGCAAATAGAAACGCAGAATTAGTAGTCTCAAAATCTGCGAATGTAAGGTGAACCGACGATTGTAAACAAGCAACAAGTTGCTTTTATTCAGAATTCTAAGCTCGTGATCCCAAGGTCTCATTTCAGCTTTAAACAACCCGGAAGTCTCCAGCAAGTTTTACTAGCAATGCAATGTACTACAGATTTTTTAGACTCATAAAGTAAAATGAATTCATTGATTTTGCAACAATCATTTTTCTATTGTCAATTACACCGCAATTAAATCAAACGAGAACGGTAGTTCATCATTCAGACAACTTGCTAACAGTAATTTTTTTAGCTTTGAATATTTTGAGAAGATAATAAAAAATTCCAGTCACTTTTGCATCAAAGATATCACGTTTGGTCTAACTTTAGTGCACTTCTTGCCACAAGGTAACAGGAAAAAAGGTAACACAATTTAAGCGTACCGTGGAATCTTGTGAATTATAAGAACTGAAATAAATCTTCTATCATTTAGTTACACAGTTATGCTTGCAATTCGTTATGTGAAAATGGTCATGAAAAAAAAAGCTTGAAATGTAATGTGACGGTAAAATGAGCAATACCGCAAATTAATGTGAAAATTCTGTCAGTAATCTTGTATCTCATGGTTAGAAACTCGCAGTCAGGTTGGATAAGGAGCCGTATCCCGTTATTATACGGCTGGTACGTTACAGCTTCATTTTGAGAAGACTGCTAACACAGTTTGCTTCAAATTATTTTGAAGCTCTGCAAAAAATTGTAAAATACGCAACCTAATTTTGTGTGGCGCTGCTGCTTGGGATCGACATAAGGTTAACAGAAACGCTTCGTAACTCGATGTTGCTGCTTAAACAAACATGCACTGGAGAACAGATGCAATCATTGATAATAGGAGAACCAGCTTATTGATTTCATTCAACAACGCAATAATCAAAATCTGCGATATGAAATGTTTTGACCTAATCGATAATGAGCACAATTAATTAAAAACAAGTAGCGATGAAGGCAATTAGATTTAAATACTCTAGTACTAAAACAATTGAAATTACGACCAGAGATTTAAATTTTGTGCTGAAATATTTGTGCACAATGATATGATATCGGCTTTTCTTGGTGTGGTACATCCACACCGAATCGCGGAAATTGCACTGTCTTTCAATGGAGAGTTGAAATGGAGAACTCACTAATATTTTTTAAAACAAGGGTAGCAAATTTTGCAACTGAAACGCCAGTTTGGATGGGCTTGTATCTTGTGAGGGAATTATCTATTGGGGTGAATTTGATAGGAAATATGGAAACAAGCAGACTTTCGATCAAAAGCCACGTCAGCAAAATTCGATTAAAAAAGCCTGTCCACTTAATTGAACAAATTTCGCAGGTTTCTCAGATGATGGAGGTTTAAATGCAATTTTCTTCCCCGGACACTGCGTGTTGGTATGAATTAATTAGTCTCTGCATTTAACTCGAGGGTTAGCCGCTAGGGACGTCTACTAAAATCAATTGATGTCACTAAAAAAGTTAGCATCCGTCAATAACACGTTGGTTATTTACAATGATTCAACTTTATATCGAGTTATTTTCCTATATCTAGTTTCTAGATTATTTCCTGAAAGTTATTTTGAATTAAACTGTTTTCGCATTTTGTGGTAGAGGAAAATGCCCTATACCGGACCCCTCCCCTTAAAGTGGACCCCTGATCTCCTGCCTATGCATTCTCTTGAACCTTAGCCGAATCAAGTGTAAATAGTAGTTTAGGCTTCTGTCATTCTGTATCAAACTGCTCGTATCGCCTGCTTTATTGGTTGTTCATCAAATCGCCATTACGTGATTTGTCACTGGAAAAACTTTTTACATTCTGCTATATTTTTTAAATTTTCACCTGGACATGGGCAGGTAATCCTTCTGACTTATATATTTCCTTAAATGAAAAGGTTTTATGTTAATGTTTATCGTCAAACTGTTTTGTCGAGAAGTTTGATTAAAAATTTATTGGGTTAACAAAATACAGTCTATAGTTGCGCAAACCGAACCCCCTCCATTTGACTAAACTAGACCCCTTATTTTTGTCATACTTAAAGTCAAATATGGGGTGTAATTCTTCCATTTTTACGGTCATTTTGTCTACACCTTATAAAGCCCAATCGATGGAAGCTGAAAGAGCTAAAAAAAAGTCAAGGAAAAACAGCAAGGTTGCAAAAGCAGTGGCGGCCAGGGGCATGGGTCAGTTATTGGAGATCTATTGACAACTTGTGAAAAGGCGCCTTGATTTTGAGAAAAATGTGAAAGAATCAACCACTGAAAATGTGAAGAGCGTGATCTCTGTAACATAGGAATTGGAGATTCTCCCTGGAGTGTCCCCTTCCAAAAACGATGACGATTGGTGCGTGTTTCGAGGCAGTAAAGTTTCTGACGTTTCAGAAGGACAAATTTGGATGATGTTCCTTATATGTTTCCCATGCGGGCTGTGCTGACGCTCACAAGGATGTGTACATCTGTGATTTTTGTAGCCAAACGATTTAATTGTTTTATGTATTTTCTGTGTTTATATATACCCTACATATTTGTATATTTAAAAAAATTTAACCCATAATTGTTATGTTTCACTTTAAAACTATGTTTTCTGTGATTAAATCCGTTTTTTCTACATTTTTTTAATGTTATTTTGTAAATTTTCATGAGAGGTTCGTTTTAGGCAACTATTTTTCATATCGCCAAGTTGTAGGTTTTTTTTTAAATTTTTTGGTAATGATTTTTAATTATATTGTTTGAAATCAGAATTTAAATGATGCATAACATTCGGAAGTATTTATTTCATGATTTAAAAACATTTTTTACTCATTTATATTTTTCAAAAATAAAAAATAAAATGAGCGTCCGGTTTTGGACACCTTCCTCTAATAACATACGATTCTCCTATTCACATTGTAAAGTATCCTATTTATATAATTCGAATTTGATTAACGATACGAATAAGGGACTGATGTGTTAAATTTAAGTCGTCGTGTATTTCTTTCATTACTTTAACCAATTAAAAATCCTGCTGTGTGTGGTTTTGAGTAGAACTTTTACTCTTTTAAGAGATGATAAAACGCAATCAATCTTCGAAAACAAAATCCAGATTATAAGTGGGGACTTGGCTTGACCCATAAATAACACTGCAAGACACGTGAGGTTTCCTTGTGTCTGTACAAATTATAATTTAATGGTAGAATGATGCGAATATTTCCAGTTTTGGGCCCTGAACTGTTGAATTAATCCACGTTAAACAAGATTAGTAAAGGTAACTCAAAATACGTTTGCTCAGTTCTATTCGCAGACATTTTGATTTCCAGATTAATTGTTAGAGATTAAGAATCGTATTCCCAACTGTTCGTCAACACATCCAGATTAAACCTATTTAAAAATGTTTGTTTTATTCTGCTGTTGGCGTCAACTAATGCCAATTTTGATGCTATTATGTACCAACTATCAATACGGAGAGTTGTTTGTACTATACAATATCCCTTGATTATGTTTACGTACTGAATTTTTACGCAGTACTGAGTACATCCCTAAACCATATATGAATAAACAAATTAGACGTGGAGCACATCCCGCAGGTATTCCCGCTGTCACTGTGTGGCGGTGGGATATTCAATCAATCTGTCTGCTTCGACGCCTCCAAAGGTCAGACCTCGCGCGACCATCCCGCCTTTTTAAATTCTCTATATGTTTTCACACTAGATATAACTAAACAAAATACAATAGCATTTAACATAGCGATTAGGATAACAGGGTAATATTTTCTAAGATATGAGCAGCTTCTAATTGGAAAACTTCATGACTCCGTACACTTGAATCCATCAGATCTGGCCTCACTATGTCCATTTAACAGCCAAAGTACTAGGAGAATCCACAGACCATTTAACATTTTTTTTACAGCATGTGGAGCAAATAGAATAATGACCGATCTTACAAAAAGCAATTAAGTCTTCTTTGAAAGAGAATAATTTAATTCCGGCATGCAAATATTATTTTAAAAGAAAATTGCGACAAATTTTACTTTTTTATTTCTGCCTACAGGATAAATATTGCAGCATGGAAATAGTGAACCCAATGAGAGTATTTCAGATCGGAGAAGACTCTTTCAAAGTTAAAAGATGTCAGTTTCGACTCTATGAACAAAATATGACCAATATATAAGCAGACATATGTTTTTTTGGCTTCAGTAGATTTTTAATCTAATTCTTAGGAAGTCGCTTGTCTTTTAGCATGTCACTAAAATAAACACCTTTATCCACTCCCAGTACTAGAGAAAAAAATGTTAACTTGTTTTAGAGTGTTGTTAAAGTAAACTGTTGTGTAAAGTTATACATCCCAGGTTGAGTAGAAACGGTTACAGAGAAAAGTATTGTTATTATTATAGTCTACTAGTTGGAATGTTGAAGGGTTTTAAATAATTGAAAATAAATAAAAAGTAAATTTTAGGGGGGAAAATAAATGTTGTTAACTGAATAACAATCTTTACTTGTAGTTAAGGCTATTTCCAAAATCAAAGACTGATTCCAATATATTAGAAAAACATTGTTTTTATCTACTGGTTGTCTAAGGATCAGACAGCTTTTTTTGCGTAGTGCTTTACGATTTGTCGAGGAACTTGGAGTCGAGAAAGGAATGGAAAAAAAGGAAAAAAGGACTAAGGGCTACCGACTCTAGACGTTACATTTACTCCATTGTGATATAGCGTTTTATTCGAGAAAGAGGGTGTTTGAATTTAAGATATAATCTATTTAAAATGTGTTAACATACTGTCATATTATAAAATAGTCTCCCTATTTTCCATTTCACCCTTATTGCTCAATGGTTGCCAAAAAGGCTGAAAAAGGTTATTACTTATTTCCACAACTGAGACAGTGGCACTGACTTCAGCATTTCTTCTCTTTTGTTATTCGTCAAATTCAAACTGTAATAAAAATTGTGCTAAACGTCCTCATCGTATGAAGTCATTCGTTAAAAATGGCTAGCAGATGCCGGGAAAATTTCTTCATGCCTATATTTTGTTAAAGAAAAATTTGTTACATTGAGTTCTCATCAGAGGATGTCACAAAGAAAAACAGGGCAGAATGAAGGCCACGGTCTACATTAAACAAGAGTTGAGATGGAACTAGAAAACTGTTCATTGAAGATGAATAAAAGTAAGAAACATGAAAAAGGAATGAAAACGAAGAAAAATTAAACGAAGTTTGCTGCACGACTACCAATATCCTGAGAAATCGTAAAATAAAGGAGTCTTTGTAGCATGTTGTTACTGGAAGAACCTTCACTTCTGATACACCAATCAAAATGAAAACTCCAAGCTGATGAGATGGATGAATAAAAATAATGAGTTATCTCGTCACTGTTGCTACACGCCTCTTGTATCAGCTGTTCGTGATAATGAACGGACGAGAGTACAGATGCCTGCAATTAGTGATACGGGTCGCGTTAATCTGAGAATAGCATTTCAGCAGATATACCGAGTTTGAAGTTTTGTAACCTGCTACATTGCAAGGCATCTGTGCTGTCAGCAGAAACATAAGGCTTCAACGGAATATGAAAGAATCATAGGAAGAAATATTTAGCATGTGCTGATCTTTACCTACGAACATCATAAACATGTAAGGAATTTAAAATTTAGAAATTTCAGAGACATTGATGATGTATTTGTGTCGGATGCCAAATCCATATAAAAAGCTGTTTTCTCTCGAGTAAACCTTCATTTATAGTAGTAACTACATTCTTCCACTATATTTGGAAGATTTCTTTTAAAGAAGCTTCCTTTAACAGTTCAAGCTACTGTAAAAAATGAACCAAAAATAAACACAAAATTTCTAAAAACTTATCTTTATAGGGCTACGTATTTTTACTTGTTTGCTTGTTTTTGAAACTAGTAGACCCTACCCTTTTATGATTTCACTGCACATACCGTCAGTCTCTGCTTCTATTAATTTTTGACGCCCAAATGACAAGCAAAGACGAATTATGCAGCAAATAGCGTACCTATAATCATGCAAACTAAACGGTGTGGTTTCCAGAACTAAACGTACTTGTCTCTCACAGCAGTATCATTGCGCACTACAAGTTTCTGTCCGTGATCAGGTAAATTCCTGATCGTTTTTTCATCTTCTTGTGAATTATCATTATTAATTTCCTATCATTTGGTACAAATTATACAAAAATCAAGAGCATAAGTGGGATTTATTATTTTTATACTTAATTTTCTTACCGTGCTTGAAAAAAAGTTGTGTTTAACTACAAATTTTCTCTTAACAATTTTAATTTTTTTAAATGTTTTCTGAGTATTAAGGATTTCGTTATCATTCTAACTCGTCGACTTTTGGTACACAACGACCATCTATCGGTTGTAGGCTGAATTTCCAATAGTTATAAGAAGAACCGACAGATGGCAATAAGTTTGCGTCACATTTCTTTATTATTGTTTAGATCAGATACTAAACTTATGTGCCATCTGCAGTTAATGTAACATAATGATATACATCTGAGAACTGAGTCTTTCCGGCATATAGATGACAAAAAAATTTTCTCGGGTATTCGGCCAGACCAGTTCTTCCATGTACGACGTCGGTGTCTTGTTGTCGCAATTTAAACTTCTACCTTTTCGCCTGATGAAGACAACAGAGGCTGTTGCCGAAACGTCGCAAATGGAAGAACTGATCCGACATAACAGCAGAGAAGAATTTTTCTCAAGATATGCATCTCATGTAATCTAAGCTTTCAACTCCATCAAATTCTGTTCACGCAAACAGAAACAACCGAGTTACATATTTATATGATAGTGCTCACTTTTGCCTTTAACTTGAATCATTCCAAAAGGCTTTCCAAAATCTTCAATATTCTCATTATTTTTGCATGTTGTATAAGAACTTGTTTACCCAAATTGTGACGAGTGCATTTTCAGAAACTATCTCGTCACGAACTTATTTAATCCAGCAAAAAATGTTTATGAAGTTTTAGAAACATCCTGCAATGCGCAATCAAAAGCTCACGAAATTCGCGTTCTGCGCAGAGTGTAAAAACTGCACACGCGGTTATTACATTATCGATAGGGTAAACACGGGAAAGAGCACTTTCACAAACAGAGATGATACGATATTGCCTGTGTCCGCGTTCATAAACAAAGTGTGCCATAGACGCGCGCAATTTTCAGAGTTTGCGATTAATTTCGCCCTGCAGATTAAATACTATGGAATAAAAAAATGTCATATTGTAAATTGCTTAAATTTTACGGCTTCGTGTTGGAGCTGTGTAGTTGATACTATACAGCAGGTTTCAGAACGAGGCAAAACTTATTTAAACTATTAGTATTTGTTACTGTGTTGATCACACGGATTAAATGAAAATCAAAGAAATGCTCACGGGAAGTCTTCGTAATTAATAGCGCAAATAGTGTATACATCAAGGTATTACATTACTCCCAAACTTTGCCTACAAACCATGGAAGGATGCATATTAAGCCAGTATATTGTAAGTAGCAAGATCGTTTCGTTAGCTGCGGGACTTTCCAGTTTAACGTGGAATCTGAACCACGGGGCAATTCTAACGTGCATCACACACCAAAAGCAAGCTTTTTCAGTGGTTATCATAAAGATAGGATTTAAAAAAAAAAAATCCTGCTAAGACTTCTGTTCCATTGAGTAACGGGCAAGTTATTCTGTAGTAACGAGTATTATAATAAATATATAGTAGAGAAGAAAAGTCTAGGACCAGTAAAGCGAAACGAGGGTACCTGGTGGAAGAGGAAAATGAAGATCTGCATAGGTATTTAGAGAAAATTATAGACATAAAGCACAAGAGAAGGGTGAAATTTTATGGACACCTAATGAGAATGAATGAAAGTAGGTTGACAAAAAGAATTTTCAATTACATCACTAAATTAAAGGAGAAAACATAATAGGTTGAGGAGACGAGAAAAGATATGGAAAAAGTTGGGATCAATCCACATGAGATACATAACTATAGAGTCAAACTAAAACTGATAAATTCAGAGAGTTTCAGGAACAATGTATAAAGGCTAAGACCAGCTGGTCTGAAGAAAGGAAGCGGAACGTCAGGAAAAAATGGAAAAATTCTGGGAGGACAAAAAATGGCTAACCAGTAAACGAGTTGCTTCCAGTAGTCAAAAGACGGAAGAAGAAGAAGAATAGTCTACTAATGTCCTTATGTCTTAATAAAGTAGCAACAGTGTATAACCGCAGCGATGCCTGCACCAGTCCCAGTAGCCTAACATAATCAGTAATCCTGCCAAATAAGAGGAACATACAGTTTAACGTGGAATCCGAAGTCTTAGTGAACTTCACATGACAAATGTAAATGACTGATTAAATGCCTTTGAAAAACCAATCTGAGTCTAGGATTCGAAACGGAGACCTTTCAACATTTCGAACTAAGTCAGAAACCTTACCTTGAAATCAGCAGACTACTGTAATGTTATGACAAAGTAACTACTTAGTTACTTTTCTCATAGTAACAGAATTGTAATATTTATGGTAAGTAATTTTGTGCTTAATATCGATACTAAAGGTATTTCATGATACCATGTTGCAACAATTTTATGGTGAATAGATGGTGAATAGTGGCTGTGATTGACAATTCGAAAGTAAAGAATAAAATTTTGTGATATATCGCTTGCCGATACTTCTAGAGATAGCGGAAGTCAAAAATCAGTTATATATATATATAGTTCCTTGTGGCTTTGGCGACGTTTTTAATCTGGTCCAGGCCGCGTTTCAACCTAACCACAACCGCCAGGAAGAAAACAGGAATCAACTTTACATGGCGTTACAATAAATATATTATTGCGCATGTCTCAGTCCTCTTGCAGTTCAAACTAAAGTTATGTTATGACAGTAATTATTATAATTTATGCTACGCGTACTTTGAATTCTGAAATAGAAAATTTCATTACCAAAAATGTATTTAGCGATGCATTTCATGTGTTTAGGTCTATCTGCATCGTTTGATTTTGAAGAGGCAATATCACTATAGATTGTGGTTTAGTCGAAGTACAACCTAGACCAGAATGTTCTTGCAACAACGTAAAGCACGAGGAATTCAATTATTGTTAGTAATTAATAAGCTTCTTTAATGAGTACCACGTTAGTGATAACGTGTACTCCAGAAAACAAAACAACCATTGTGCATGTCCAGCCTATATTTCCGCTTCTGGTCCAGGCCGCATTTCAACCTAACCACTTCAATTTTGTCTCGAAATTTGGGTAGAGGCATAGAAGTTATTAAGCAAGAAATACATGTTATTATCCACGGCATAAGAATGTATACATATGGTATTACGAAAACTTGCCAGCGTTTTATATTCGTTGATGCAAATGCTATCGCTGGCGGCAAAGATATTTTTAGATATGACCGTCGATTGTACTGCCAACACTAGTTCAGACGGTAACTTCGTTTTGCCTTATGTCTAAGGTACAATTCTTTTTTCTTTAATATGCACTTTTCATCCTTAAGAAAGAGCGTTCCAAATTTCTGAGCAAAAGGACAACTGATCCTCTGTACGCCCTTATTGGATTGGACCGTTAGCGATAATGTTTCACCTAGGTTTAATTTCTTATATTTCATATATTATAGTGTGTTAAAATGTAAGAATAACAAAAAAAAAAACTTTCGAACAATAGTATGAATTTATTTCTTGCTTCTTCAAGTTAATGATTTGTACTAAAATAAAAAAGGGTAGAGTATTTCTATACACGCCAAGCAGCGGGTAAATGCTAGTATCCATATAAAAATAAAGGAAAAGCACTTGAAGTTCTCCGTAGCAAAATTCGACAGATTAGTAGAACATTTTGTCTGAGTCCGTTTCGTTTGACACTAGGCCGGTGCCCCTTGCGGGTGATGGTATTGGCGGCAGAAGTGGCCCATCCAGGAAGATATTGGGGCTGGTTGTTATTTCCGGCGGGCGGGCGGCCGTGGCAGGCGGAGACCTTCCGAGCTGACAGCAATCGATAACTCCTCAAGACAATATGCAGCGGTCCGTGTGATATATGGGGTCGGCGCCGGGCCGCCCCCCTGACACGACAAGTGTCTTGCAGTGGCTCACTTAGTACGTCCACCTCCTTCCCAGGTAATCAAAGTCCTGTCTACATATAATATGTTAACATTTCGCAAACTCATTTCATGTCTATGGTTCTTCTGAACGATAAAAACGTAAATGCATATGACATTGATAGTCGGAATACCACAAAAAGTTGTTCGACCTCCGAACTACAGAATTTCGATTTGCCGCGGATCCATTTCTGTCGTGGCGTGATCTGTAGCTTAACGTGTGATACGGAGTTTTCGTAGAGTATTTCAAACGCAAAGCACAGGGGAGAGTCATATTAAGTGACTTTCAGGACGCCGTTGGCAAGCAGTGGATGACTCCTTATACCGTGAATCGTTCAATCACCAAAGCCTCGTCTGTTCAAACGGGGTGTACCACGTATTCTCCCCAAGCCTTCCACCCCATTAGCCACTAACCGCCATTCTGTTGAACTGGAAAATGTAATTTATTAGCAGAATTGGAACACTCGGTTATACCGCAGCAATTGCCTAAAACAAATTTCTTACAGCTGTAATTAAACAAATCGTGAAAGTAATTATTTCAACTGATGTAAGATTTAGGGCCATTATTTACAAATCTGCCAAAACGTTTTGTATAATTTAATGTAATTCGATATTTTCGATAGTGGCATAAATAAAAGTTGTGGAGTAAAAAGGTTTAAAGAATATACATTTGAAGCAAATATTTAACACTAAATATCACAGAACATTATGAATAATTCCATTTTCAAGACTACCGTTGGATCCCAGGAGTAAAGAATGATATGATACAAATTGTAATAACAGAAGATATTACACGAGACAGAACAGCTTTCAGGGGTTTCCAGCTTATGGAGAACAGAAAAGGTAAACAACATCTGGACCCACGAAAGGAAAAAAACATGAAAGTGAAACGATGAAGAAATACTGAAAGTCAAGAAAAGTAGCATCGAAATAAATGCACGGGATTACTTTTCGTGGCCTTTAGGTGGTCGAAATCGAACAGACGAAGAAGTACCATTTGTACTGATAAATTCAGTGAAACCCACTAGAGGTCGAAATGTTACTCATATTAAATGTTCCTATACGATTTAACTTTGTTTTACTTATGGCTTTACGCCTCGTCGATGTCGAGGTCATCAGAGGCGGGATGGGACTAGGGAAAAGGAACGGGAAGGAATTCGGCCATTTCATTTTGAAGGAAGCCTCCCGGCCACTCTCCTGGAGTGATTTGTGGAAACCATAGAAAACCCAAATGTGGATGCTTGGACGGAGATTCGAACTGGTGACCTCCCGGAAGCGAGGCCAGAGCGTTAACCACTCACCCACCACGTTCGGTACGATTTAACTGCAGCGTGAAACGTACTCCTGGCAAACCGTATACGTCCTTGATACTAGTTATATGAAAAGGCTTGGTAATAAGTCGCAAGCAGGTGCAAGAAGAGAAGGGCAACGGCTTTGCAAAGTTAATAATCTGGAGGCAACAAAACAGATAGATCTAAGTTACTAAAACTAATGCACGAAAGAGTAGAATAAGCTGGGGATAAAAGTTGATTCTTTGAGCATTATTTCTTTTCGATGCAAGTTTCGACGAAATTACCATCAAACGCATCCGCCCGTTCGTTTGAGACAGACTTGTAAAGGAGTAATTGGTATAATTAATTAAACGTCGAACCTGCGGCGTTTCCGCTTTGATCGAGTTAAAGAACGTCTGCAACAGGCGGCGTGGAGTCCTCTAATTTGCCGGCACTGACCTCTCTTGTTGGACGGCTGTAAAACGCTGGACTCGTCTTTAATCTAACTCTCCCGGCTGTTACGGCCGACCTTGTAACCAGAAAGTTCACAGTAATAGCTTTGTTTTTACGTTTACGTCCTCTGCTCGAGGTAGTTGCCCTTTTTCCAGTGCTCTTATTCTATTAACTCCACATATTAGCATTGTTCTACGTAACGTTTCTGTCTAACTTGCTGTATACTAATTACTTCATCATCTTCAAACAAACCGACAATAGCTGTCAATAGCGCAAAGATTTTTAATAATCATTTCTTAAAGCACTCGAATGACCCAGTGCAACATAATGAAACCGTATAATTATTGAGATTAATTACTAAGCGATCCATATATTTCTTTGTATTAACTTCAGTAATCTCTATTTAGCATGTTGAGTGTAATAATAAACGTACACACATCCTTGCCGTTCTAGTTAGCTGGTTCTAGGTATTGACTAGCGTCTATATCTTTTCCTGCGCAACCATTTCCCTTTTCATAATCTCCTCTCAACTTCTACATATGATTTTTATACCGTCAATAGTTTTAATTACACCCTGCAGCTTGTAACAAGATGACTAGATGGGTCATCTCGTACAATTTAAATTAATTATTGTTTGATATAAGAAATAAATAGATATTCTTTTCTTGAGTTGGAGACAGAAATCCGCGCCGAGCTAAGGGTTGTGTTAGCGTGGGTGACAGTCTGACTGAGCCGAAAGTGTCCCGGAGTTCGAGACAATGAGGGGATTATCTCTGGCACTGATACCTGTGAAAAAGTCTGGACGCTGGGAATTTTGCGGATGGAATCCTTCAATGGGCGTTCGCTTGGTGTCGTGAGAAAATTGATTTCTGCATAGCCTCCCGAACAATCCCGACAAAACCTGAAGACTCTTAGCAAATGAGAGGCAATGTATTAGCCAGCATAGAGGGGATACTTTTGCGAAGCCAATCCGATGTGTTTATTTCCTCACGTGGTTGGAAATATTACAAATTTTGTGTTTTTCATGATACACGGCGAGGTGGAGACGAGACGAGTTCTGAGAGGCGAGAAGAGGTCACTTGTGCTGGGACTATCGCCCTGGCTACTGCTTGCCAGAGCAGTATTGATGGTTCCATTCTGGAAGCTTGGGTGATTGAGTGCCAAGTCCCGTCGAGGTTTGACGTGACCAGTGCCTTACCATACCTGGACAGGTGCGCTGTTTGAGAGACGATAGCGCTCTTGTTACGACGATTCGTGCAGCCAGACAGACACGGTAATTATACCTCCAGAAACAGTGTATACTCGTACAAATCATTGAGACAGCCCTTTAACGGTCTTATGAGTGAGAGTTCTTAAGCCGCCGGACATTAATTCCTGAGCTAGTTGTGTCCATAAGCCGTGTGCTTTTTTTTTTTTTTTCTTTTTCCGGTTTCCATTGAAAGACTGACTTCCATGTTTGGAAACTTTCGATAATTATTATTTGTGGGATCAAATTAACTCCCTGGCGCCCTATGTAATCCAGTTAAGTCTGGGGTTTTCTTGTTATCATTGTCATACAAGGATCGCTCTCGTTATGTACAAGAGAGGTTTTGCCACAGTTGCATATGGAAGTTGCAACTCTTTGTAATGTACAAGTATTGCAATTTCTTAACTTCAATTAACGATAATTGTTTGTTTGCTATGTTGCACTTGTAAGACGAGGTATTGTGTTGAATTTTATTTTGCATAGACAGATGTTTAGGATTAATGGTAATTATACCTCCGTCTGTATGCAGTAATGAGTACCCAATAAATCAATATTTTAGGATCTTTCTAAATATTAATAACAGAAGTAATGGTTTTACCTCTGTTTCCTGAAATTAATATATGTGCTTTGCATAAAGTAGTGGAAGGTGGAGATTATAAATCGTGCAAGGTAAGCAAATAATACCCCCCCCCCCCCAACCAATCCGCTACAAGCTCTTCAACGTTGAATTTCTGGGTCCTACCATCCGCGTTACCTGCCCATACCACCGTATCACACTCTTCCAGGCCGTCCACTCTCAATATTTTGCTTGTATCGGCGTTCCTTAGTCTGTATTTTCTCGTTCTGCTAATTAAACTTTAAAAAAATCATGTTTTCAGGTGGCACCTTATTCAAATCCTTCTTCCTCATGGTTCACCTATCAGCAGAATATGTCGCTATGTAGTGTGTTACCAATCATTACATGTTGGGCTCGTTGTGGGCATTCGATCATATAAGATGAATCAAGCTCATGTATTTTTCATTTCTTTCAAAGTTTGATTTTGGTTAATTGTTAGTTCACGTAGAGGAGCGATTTCGATGTTTGAGCGCGTAGTGGGGTATTTCTCTGCAGAGAACTTCACGCTGGCGGAAGGTAAATTATAGTCTCCGTAAAGTCTTTCTTTTTTTATCTGCTTAACGTCTCCCTAACAGCGAGGTCTTTAGAGACGGGAAAGGATTGGGGGGCAAGGAATGGGAAGGAATTCGGCCATGGCCTTTTGAAGGAAGCATCCCGGCATTTGCCTGGAGTGATTTGGGAAACCATGGAAAACCCAAATCTGGATGCCCGAATGCGAGGCCAGAACGCTAGCCGTTACACCACCACGCTCCGTGTAAAATCTTTACGCTCTACTTCATTAGTGTTTGTCATTGTAACTGTCAATTTAACCTGTTATTCGTTCCTCTTATTGAAGACAATCTTCGAACAAGTTTCAAAAATTTAAGTCACTTTACAGTGAATGGAATCAATACTAGTATTTTAGGGTCTTACAAGACTTCAGAAAGCAAAATCTGCACTTAAAAAACATGACTAAGATTGTCATCATTACAATCATTTCCATAGCCGTATATGGTTGCGAAAGTTCAACGCCCAAGAAAGTTGACAGGCAGAGGAACGAATTTTGAATTATGAACTACGGATTCCATTGACAGCGAGAATTATATATCGCGTCATATCCAAGAGTTCATTCGAGAATTTAATCACATCGCTTCTCTTATGCTAGCTAGTTTCCAAGAATATGTCATGGCAGAAATAGCGGCTACTGAACAGCGGGCTGCAAAACACAGCATTAAACCAAAATCAATAAGGCATTCGATTAATTTAAGGAATCAGTAATGAAGTGGACGTTTTCGCCAGCTAAGTTCTGTTGATCCCAAGAGTAGGGATCTACCAGAGGTATAAACTCAGCGGTGCTACTGCTCTTAATTCTGAATGCAACTAATTGCTTCATTTTTCAAAAGCTGATAAAGGATGAATTTTAATGGTCTTATTATACATAAAAGTAAAACTAATCAGATGGAGAAGTGAGTTTTTATCTAAAGAAAAACGAGCTTAATTCTATATTTATTAGGTAAATAATGATCCATTACTAACAGACAAACAAAAATCATTGAAGACACAACAGTACAATGTTCGTGGTACCCTAAAACGTTGCAGAATACAAAGCAAAATTCTCTTTGTACTATGTTGCAAGTAAAAATTTAAAACGTCCGAGTATTTTCTTATATTCACCAATGTTTATTCACCCCGGCCGTTGGGCGATGCCGCTGGAGAGGAGTTGTGAGCTCCTATCTTATAGTGCACGTAGTTCTAACAAGCGTCCGCTGTGCTTCTAGCCATGGGATTAAAAGCCTTCCGCTTAGCGAGTACGCTGCTAGTGAAGATAAGTGGGTTCAGGTGCTTTAGCATAATATTGCTTAATGCACTAGAATTCCCGAAGTGCCTCTGGCTCCAAAGCTAGTGCTAATCTTCCCCTCTCGCGCTTGCCTGTAGTACCTTTTTAATTTATGATTTGCAGGTTCTGGCTAGGGTAAACTAAGCGTCCATTCTTTCAACTCTATCCCAATTTGCAGGAAATTCATAACGCTACAAGCAAACAGCATAAGCTCAAAATGACTGCAAGAACTTAACCTAAATTATTTAGCTCAAAATACACTAAAAACAGAGCAAGGGACAATGAACTAATATAAAAAGGATGATCAAACGTAAGAGAGAGTATTGATTCAGGAGTGACGGCGCTAGTCGTATTACTTTTGTTTGAAAGAGTACGCTTCAACAAGATCTGCCAAACGTCTGCTGAGATAATATAAAGAGAATAATGGTGTGATACGAATCGATATGAAAATATTTCACAAGTACGTTAGTTTAAGTGCCTTGTACTTTATTCTGCCATTTTTATACAATAATAACCGGGTAAGTAATAATGTTTGAAAGAGCAAGTTTATATCAAGTTGGCATTACTGAAGAATATTAAGCTCATCTGTAGCTCATTCAGTGTTGGAGAATCTAATATGTTGACAGAGGGACAGGCAGGACTTCAAAGGCAGAGAAATTCAATGTTTAATATCGCACACCAAACATACTTAAGAGACTAGAAAATTAGATCCAGTGTTCTATTTTATAGTAATTAGTGAAGACTATGACAGCGATAATAAGTGTGATAGACAAATATGCGAAGTGATTTCACTGGAATAAGAAGGGTAATCGAGATGAATGTTTCAGGAAATTCGAGGACCAAATGAACTAAAATTAATATTGCTATGTTTCATCAGGGTGACAATGAATGTAATGCTGTTTAAAGAGAGAAATAAGTCAGATTGTATGAATACTCTTCAGCATCGTACGCAAATTGCTAATGCTCTTATTTATTAAATAGAAGAAATTTATATTACTGTTTTAGTTCATTCAGTATATATTTCAGTTTCTGGGATGGTATCTTAAATTTCTTCCTTACACACCACAGTCTTCAATTATCTGATTCATATATTTCCATCTACGTCTTCCTCTACCGTTTTTGCATTCAACTTTTCCCTCCAGTAAAAAATTAAGTAACCGCACATGTCTTAAAATGTGGCCCATCATCCTGTCATTTTTTATGTGGGACTTTTTTTTAGAAATTTCTGTCCTCGCCCACCACATCCTAAACACTTCGTATCACTGTTTATCTGCCAACTTCATATTCAGCATCCTTATATGCCATCACATTTCAAATTCTTCAATTTTTCTTCTATCTCATATTCGTGAAGTCCTTGTTTCCTTTCCGTAAAGAACTTTGCTCCATCAACATATTTAAAAAAATCTGAGTTCTAAATCAACATTTGAAACTTTTTTCCGTAGGTATCTTTTCGCTAATGCTATTCTCCTTTTAACACCATTCCCGCTCCGGTGATCAATTGTAACTTTACTTGCTAAGTAATAGAATTCATTACCTCTCCTATTACATGTGATCCTATTTTCTTATTTAAGCTACTATTATTGCTATCGTTTATGCTACATTTCGAGACATTTGTATGGTTTTGGCTTACATTTAGTTCCCATCTTCATCTAGATCATGCCATTCAGTAATTTCTCAATATCATTCTGTTTTGCTAACAGGACAATTTCATCAACAAATCGCAGCATACAGATTTCTTGCTCTTGAAAGTTACGCCATTTTCATTATTCTTTTTACTTCCTTTATTGATTCCTTTACATACACGTTGAAAAATAGTGGATATATACTACAACCTTGTCTCACATACTTTCCAACTGATGCAAGTCTATCGTCATTCTCTACTTTTACGAGTATCCATTCGATTACGATGTGATGGGAGAAAACTTTACTAATTATTACCTTTACCAGCTGTTTACAGAAAGCTGAAACTATTGGAATGGCGCAAAATACCCCAGGAAATTTTGCACGGTCAAAATATCTGGATCAATCAACCATTTAGCAATTACTGTGATTACTGGTTCGCGAACAATTTATTGCTACCGCCGAAGCGTGTTAGTACAGTCCCTCCATTATACTTGCTGATTAGAAGTATCTTTGTAACATTAATGCAGCTATGGATCCAGAGACTGACAAATCACAGCTTACAATCTCATACTATAGTTACATCTAATTTATAACCCATTACACAATGTGTCTTGTGCTAACTAAGCGATAAACTAATATCTCTCCGCAACGGATTTAGCAGAGATTATCTTGAACTTAGAAATAATACACACTATTTGACATCCTACTAATCGAGTTAAAGTTGCGTAAATTTTGTAAAATTAATGAATATTTCACATTCTAATTTTTAATTGCTTACAACTAGATCCCAACAATAAAAATTGGAAAGAGAAATTACTTTCACGCTTTCTTATAACATCGTACGCGAGTGTGGAGAAAGAACAGCAAGTATTTTTGGAACTTACGCAGTGAAAAGTTGTTTGAAAGTCTGTCATTGTTACTGTCTGTAGTCATTATAGCGGCACATATTCAATTTAAAAAACTTCAGTCCTAACAAGTGCGAATTTTAACTTCACGATCACAATTGTTTAATACAATTTCGATAGTAATTTTTTGATGGTAAGTATTTGAAGGTATTAATGTTTTTAATAACTGATTATGATGAACTAGTTCTTGAAATGATGATATCCTTTTAATGATTCTAAATGGATCGAAGTATAGTTGATGAAGGAAATACTACTCGTATGAAGACAGTCGGCTAAGCGTTCGCAATTCAGATTTTTATTGATTTGTACTGATTAAGAAAAGGTGTTCCTAATTTAATTAAAACTGCGCAAACAGGTGAACGTGAATATGACGTTTCCTAATTAATTATTACACCTCATAATGACTCTTGAAATGGGTTCTTCTTTAACGGTTTTAGAGTCGAATTTTAATATGACGGCGTTATGTTAACATTTCATAAAAACAAGCGTTCGGGTCGAGAGTCGCATATTATCCGTCCGTGCTTCGTTTCCTGCCTATTGCGGCGGGAATACAAAAATAAAAAGGGTCCCTCAAATTTGCTTCGGTCTTGCTACATTCCGCTACTTATCTCAAGAATATTCTACAAGAAATATTTTACCAAAATTTGATCTCACTGTATATTTCGACCTGTTGTATAAAACGAAGTATAACCCACAGTAAAATTTCTTCCCCTTTTAAGTATAGCGTATGACAGCAATGTTATTCTGGTTTAACCGACTGCATAAGCCTCGAAATGTAAACCAGTTCCGTCCCGTTTCCTTGAACAGAGTTCTCAAATATTCCAGCGGTCAGATTTTATTCATTATCTGGAGTAGACGGCTCACTTGGCTCATACATTATTCACCAGAGAGGAAGTTTACAGCCAACAGACGCACAAGTTGGATCCCCACTCGGGCGGAACGAGTACAGTTGTGTGGGACAAATTGGCCGCGGCGCCAACGGTTCCGCTTACCGTCTGCTGCAAGTACAAATTTCAACTTCCTACATCGCGTCGTGCCATAAAGAATGGAACTTTGTACCTTCTTTATATACTTCAGTTTAAGAAATGTGCGCCGATGGACTAAGAATCTGAAAGAACGGCAGCAAAAAAAAAAAAAAAAATATTTGCTCTGTCCTAGAGCAGCCTGATGGCTCAGTAGTTACGACGTCTGACTGGAGACCAAAAGGTCCCCCAACGAGCTTGCAGGGTGAGCGGTTAACGCTCTGGCCTCACATTCGGGAGGACTCCAGGCGAATGCCGGGGTGCTTCCTTCAAAATGCCATGGCCTAATTCCTTCTCGTTGCTTGTCCTCAGTTCCATCCCGCCTCTAATGACCTCGACGTCGACGAGGCGTAGAGCCGTAAGTAAAATAAAAGGTACCCGTTTCAAATCCCTGTCTCGGTGAGGATTTTCATATGTCCTTAATCCGACCTCCTCCTCTGGAAGAACTTGCTGTTTAATGTGAAGTACACCAGAAAGATTACGTGGTTCGGTTTGTACGTTAAACTGAAGGTCCCATGTACCTGATAGGATTACCGGGTTATATTATGTAAGGAGGAAAGGAACACCACCGTATCTCCAATACCAGGCTAAGTTTACCTCCATGTAAAGAGTCCAACAAACCGTCGGGTTGGATACCTATCTGAGCTAAACTTTATCCTTATACAGCTTCTAAACTTTTGTATTCATTTAAAGCCAGCTATACATAGGTTCTAATGCGTATGCAAATGGTTGTAATGAATGTACGAAGTGTTTTGCTTATTGTGTAAGAAGATTAATCAAGGGAAAGACTGACACCAAAGTCGACTTTTAATTCCACTGTCTTGACCACCAAATTTAACGCCCTCATCTGAGGGAAGTAACACACCAGATGAATCGTGTAGATCATTAAGGTCTAACTAAAGTCATTGTAACACAACCTGATCAGAATCAGTTGTGCACCATCGCCTCTTCTACACCGCTGATTATAAACGGTATAAGAAAATTTCTTCGACCGCCAGGGCTTAAACCAGCTAATAACGCTTCGAACAGAAGCAGAGAATGTATTCTTTACAGTTCGTCGACGTTGAGGTCGTCAGAGGCGACAGAGGAAGGAGAGGGGTCCACTTCGACATTCGGGAAACACGGACTTGTTGTCGAAGCAGCGTCGTTCACTCTCCGCACTTGGTTTTATTTTTTATTTTTAAAAACTGGCATTTGGCCATTTCAGCCATACAGCCAGCTCAACGTGTGTGTTTCTCTTACAATGTATACATTTCATTTCAGTACGAATATTTTCCATCTTCCGTAAGGACGACACAAGACAAACACAACATTTAATTAAAACCACCCATGCCCTCGGCCGGACTCGAATCGGCGACCCCTGTAACGCGAAGCAGGCACGCCTACGCACTTGGTTAGAATTCCAGGAGCTGCAGCCTCGTCACATTATTACCAAGGACTTATAACAGGAGGCTGCTATGTAAACCAGAAAACTAGCCAATGAAACTTGTTCCATCAGCTGCAAATTTTTACAATTTCTATATATTTACACATTCCCGGTAAAGTGATAAATATTTTGGTCTTCGGACATAAGTGGATCAGTAATCAATAAGATACCATTTGCCCTCCACCCCGACTTTTGGATTTGAACTAGCGTACAGTGTATATAGTACAGCAGAAGTAAGTAACTGTTCAACATGTTTGGTACGCTAAAACAAAACTCGATCTCACTGACTAAAACTGGACGCAGATTTCAAAATTACGAGTAACTAAAGAAAAAGAAACTTAACTGATTTTCAGCAGAAGCTAACGTACATAAACAATAACCACCGCCATCTATGGCGTACACGAAATTGTCAGTTACAAGATACACCCTGAGTCATATGACCACTAGCTGCCATTCATGGACATGAAAGTTATTCAGTATTGTGAGTTCAACTTCAAATCATCTTTGTAATTTGACGAATAAATCTCAGAATTGTCATTCCGAAATTTAGTTCCTAAGATCAGTAAAATGAAATTCCCTGAATGATAGGAGAAGGAATGAAGAAATAAGGTAACAATGGAACATTTCCTCTCTGACTGATATAATTTCCCAAAATGGCGAAAATTGGAAAGGCCACATTCTAGGGATGTATAATTACTGAGTTCCGAAGTTTGCCCTACAGTAGCATTCTATGGGAAGACATAGGTCGGAACAGTGTTTGGCCTATCCGTGCAGAGGAAGTAAGTAATTAAATGTCATTTTATTTTAAAAATCTGTGGCAATTTCAAGTAATATTGGAAAGCCCTAGCCTAATTATAGTAAATGTTTATCCAAATTTAATTAATTTACACAAGAATTAGAAAAATGAAATAATATGCTGTAAATCAAATAGTCCGAAGAGTCTTTTTCTTATTCAGCACCTCTTCCCATCATTACAGAGCCTATTTCCATTGAAGATTATCCGTCGTTGGCATGTTCAAATTTGGAGCTTTGATTTTATAGCCGCGTGCCCCTGCTGACACCAAGTATTTTATATCTGCTACCAGGTCGTAATATATAGTGATGGAGGAAGTGAAGTGTTGCATCTACCTGCGTAACTGTGTATCGTGTGTGAGAAGTGTAGTTTTTTGTTTGTGAAATGTGTAGTTTTTGAGTCGCATATTGGGGACCAATCCCGGCAATACTCTTTATCTTGAACTCACGGATGCAGTTGTTGGTGCCTCAGCACACTTAGCCACACTGACGAAATTACCCAAACTATGACACCGCAATATACAGGGTGTACCAAAAAGAATCATCCGATTTGGTACGTCTGTATTTCTGAAACTAATAAACATATACAATGAATTTTATTTTTTGATGAACGGGAAACTCAAAAAGTTTGTTTTCATACCTTTTCATAGATGTTCAATATGCCCCCTTGAGATGCACGGCATATGTCAATACGGTATTCAAATTCTTCCCACACTGCAGCATGCTGGTCTTGAGTGTCAGCTTCCACATCTGCTGTAATGCGATGTCTCAGTTCATTCATTGTTGTTGGTAACGGAGACACATAAACAGAGTCTTTTATAAACCCCCACACGATTTCTGCGGTCTCCTTGTGAATGTATGGCGGATGCGTTCAACGTCTACGTCAGACACTCGGGAGTGGCCCGGCGATTTCCCTTAACACAAACAACCTGTTTCTCGGAATTGTTCATGCCATCGTCTAATGATCCGTGCTGTACGGGGATCCACACCATACCTAGCACGAAAGTCACGCTGAACATTTGTCACTGACCCACACTGCGCAAAGCGTAGAACACAAAGAGCTTTCTGTTGTCCCGACGCCATTTTGATTAGAACTGAAGTGGTCGCACGTTGCTGCTATCTAGCGGGAACCATGTAAAACTCGAGAGTTTGCTCTTTCCAACAGTACATTTTTTTACGCACATATCTCAAATAACATAATAGTTATGATTTTTTAAAATCGAGTGATTCTTTTTGATACACCCTGTATATGATATTTTCTGAAATAATAAAACTGGCTTCTAGTGGTTTTATTTTACAGTCAGCTAAAGTAGATACAGTTTGTCATGTTTTTTTGTATTGTGTGTGGACAGAGTCATGAATTTTATGAAGACGTTGATGTGCTATAAAGTTTTTGTCTTCAACAGGATATCGCTGCGACTAGTGAAGCTTAGTGTCTGTAATTGATTACAACTAATGGAGTCAGCGGCACGTGTCTTAAACGATACACCTCGGCTAGCACAGAGAGTAATTTCTTTTTAAGGAGGATCAGCATGCCTTTGTCCTGGTGGAGAGACTGTAGGCTGTGGTGTTGGGGAATATACATGACACAAAGTAGTCGTCGACCTCATTAGTGGCGATTGATCGGCCGGCTGTTTGAACACGTCACTCGCCGGAGCTAAAGGCTCTGGCGTGAAACAGTCAAAGTCTCTTCGCAAAGCAGCTTCAACTGAAAAGAAAACTACTCGCCGCTATCGAGCTGCTGCGACATGCGAAACACGCACTAGAAGGAACGGCGACGAATAACAAAAGCTATCTCGTGTCGGTATCGCAATTGACGGTATGGATCGTAAAACAACCATAAAATCTTGAAATGATCCCAATTATCGAAATACTCCCAAAATGCGTCAGTTAAAGAAGAGCAACTGAAGGTACTAAAAACGGGTATCATGATATCGAAGACTATAACGATCGTATTAACCTCGACGCAATTTACACTTAATGACTCATTTTTAAAAGCGAACGATGAAAGCAACAACACAAGTATCATACAGATATCTGGAAAGTAATTAAAAACATCAAATTTAATGACATTATATACGTTACATAAAAAAATTGTTACACTCTTGTCCTCATAGAATAAAATGTTCTTCAAACTGACAGCAATATTCGCCCATTTACTTCGTTCTAAGGTTTCGCTTAAATTGTACAGTTATAATATTTAAAAACGAAATTCGAAAATATATACAACATTGTTTACCGATATGGGGTGACAATGGTGAAGGCTGCGAGTGATATATCGAGTAGCCACTTGTAAAAATATTTTGTATCGCGCAAACAGTTTAATTTGATTGATGCACCATTCCCACCAGGTAGCAATGGGCAACGTTCGTGATTATTACCTCAATCAATCACTAACCGGTGGCTTGAATTCATAACCAACCATAATTAACAAATACTACCGCTCGGATATACCAATTAACAAATTCTTATTGAACTCTAATTTCAGGCCATGAATGAAATCTTAACGCATACAAAATTCGTATATATCGAATACTAGTTCAAAACTCTTACGTTTAGATGAACATCATATTACCACAAGAGCAATCTGTTATTTCATGTTTCACAAGGTAATTGGTTATCTTGAATGGCAATGAGGAGACGCCTTCATGGGCATCAAGAAAACCAAAACTTTCAAGAAATTTACGAAATATAAATTAAGGCAATGACTGCATTCCCGTTCCTTGCGCCCAGTCCTTTCCCAAAAGAAACAGAAGAGACTAAGCGATAAATTATGTTATCATACGGCGGCATTGATCTCAGCCGAAAGAAGAGAGCGAAAATTTTTATTTAATTTAATTGCAATGGAGCACACGCTCCGGTGGCAATTTCCCTATACACACAACTTCCCCCTATACTGCACCCGCCTACATTTTCCCTCTACAAATTTTATCTTTAAATTATTTTAACGTTTTCTGTAAGTTATTCATCATTCCCCTTGGTAAATCATTCCAATCCCTGACACCCTTACCTAAAAAAGAGAATCTTCCCACACCCTTGTGCCTGAAATCGAGTGCCAGCTTGTGGTCATGGTCATCTTTTCCCTTCCATGAACTACTTTTCATACCTACTGCAATATCTTGTTCTTAAAGCGAAAAAATAATAAGTGTGTTAGAACATAAAAAACCAACCAAGAAATAAGATGATCTTGATTAAAAGCTACCTTAGCGAAAGAATTACATTCAGTCACACTTAATGTAGTAGTATATTTCAATTATTTTTTTATTGTTTTTTATTTTTTTTATCTGCTTAACGTCTCTATAACAGGGAGGTATTTAGAGACGGGAAAGGATGGGGGGCATGGCCTTTTGAAGGAAGCATCCCGGCATTTGCCTGGAGTAATTTGGGAAACCATGGAAAACCCAAATCTGCATGCCCGGACGTTTTTTAATCTAATAATTAAAAAAATTTACGAACTCTAGTCATTTTGATGAGAAATATTACAATTCTGAATACAATAATAAAAACTCAGAAATTGATTCCCATCAATAACTCTTAGTTACCAATAAATATTGATTACATGTCGCTTAAACGTGACGGTATCACCGTTCATAGACAGTACGATTATATAAAACAATCTTCCGTTGGAGTCTGAAAGTAGTATTTGATACAAGATGTTAGAACTACATCCACCAGCAGGTGTAATTCTTCGATTGTGAGGATTGAAATAACTTTTAATAGGCGACATGATTACTGTTACTAAAAATTTCGTGATTGGCGAAATTTACATTCGATACATGCTTGATTATTAGTATAAATCTTAATTATTCCAGCACAGCCTTCTGTTATCAGTTAGATATAGCTAAACATCCTGCACCACGGACATTAGTGATTTTTGTGTGAAGGACACCAGAGCCTGATCTTCTTCGTAATGCTATTCCATATCTGGAATATGAGAATGAGACAAAAAATGAAATAAATTAGACTGTCATGGTAGGGACAAGTAGTGCACTGATATGGTGACTACTTTGAAGAACCTATTCTGCGTCGCGTCTACCAATCAAGTACCGCTTAACAAAAATACAGGATGGATACTACCGCAAACGCAGCCAAGGAGCTGGTGAAGTATATAGTGAATAACAGTGAATTTGATCTTTAAATGAAACAGTTTTTCAAGAATGCAATTTGCGTAAAGAGGAAAGGATCTATCTGAATAATATATTAACTGCAGCACTTATAAGCCGATTATTATGTTTCAATTATTCAATTATTGTATGGATATATTATTATTATCATTAATACTCCGCGATTCACTAAAAGTGTGTGGCGGAGGGTGCATTGCACCTATCCGAAAAGGTAATAGTTTGGAAGGGATATACAGGATATGGCAGGAGGCGCCTATGGGCTAATGTGAGGAACCATCCCAGCACTCGCCTGGAGTGATCCGGGAAAACCATGGAAAACTCAGATCAGGATGGCCGATATAAGTACAGACGCCACTGTCGAACCACAGAAGACTTCATACAAGCTTGATTGGAATAGCAAATAATACGCTTCAGGAAAACCGTATACAGCTAAGCAATCCAGGAATGGTTTTAAAATATATTTTTTTTAAATCGGGTTCATACAGAGACTTGGTCAAGGTTTCTCGCAGAAATATAACGTAAAGGTACGTATATTTTCTAAAAAGAATTCCTGGTAGCAGCAGTTCTCATGTTTCGCACACCAGGGCAGTAATAAATTTAAGAATGCAGCCCTTTAAGTGGATAGATAAATAGTCAAAATATACTTACGTATTATGAAACTGCGTGACAAACATTTCTTGCGTTTGGAACGTAAGACAGCTGCGGCCTTGTGTAGACTCGGAGGACCAACACATCAATAAGCTGAGGCGCTCCTCAGACCCAGGCGTGGGCGGATCCTTGACAGGATAAACATACAGTGGTTCCCTATGAGCGCCGTAATAGATTGCTTATTGGCCATGGACGCATTGAACTCAAAGAAATATTTTTTTTTTTATGTTGATGTAAATTATTCTTCGAATTCACCTGAGACAAATATAGTTTTTGGCTTACAGAGATTCAGATTAATTAGTGGGTGGCATTTCCTGTGACCCATAGTGTAGAACGCATGTCACAAAATAGTTTACAGGGACAGGTTTGAAGACGAGAGCTGAGCGTACACCTGGCCGGATAATGCAACACGAAACATAGGGCAGGTCTCGACAACGGACTGCGACCAGAGACAAGTGGCCCTCATTCAGTGCCAACTAATCGTCAGCACTGTATCAGCTAAGACATCCATGGGAACGAACTGCATAGATCAACCATTGTGACAGCTTATGTCACTGTGATATGTATAATGAATGTCATTACAAGTATCCACATAGGAATCCATACCTGTAAGCAACTAGAGTGGTATGATGGCTCAGTGGTTAAGGTATCCGACTAGAAATCGACAAGTCTCCGGTTCAAACCCCGGTATGGAATGGGATTTTAAAAGGCAATCAACGCGACCTTCAACTCTGTAATGTTAAGTGCGCTACAATGCTTTCGTCGTTCGGATTCTACATTAAACTGCAGGTCCCCTACAGTATTACAAGGTTAAGATAACGCAGGCTACGACAGGGGCGGAATGCGTAGTCAGTATAAACCTTGTCACCATACGTGCCTATAACATCTTAGGTATTGTCATGTTGACATCTAAATTATTTTTAACGTCATGTAAATTACTGATAAAATAAATGAAATTTTAGACTTTCTTTGTAATAAATTGTGCCTCCCGATCCTCAGGTGTGGCCCAGCGACTCCCCCCTACACCCCCCCACCCCCCGCGTACTGGCCGTACTGACTCCGGTGTTTAGGCGGTGCAGTCATCTACGTGAATGCTGGGGTCGGTTTCGTCTCGTAAACTACACATTTCTCAAACAAAAAAAAAACAAAAAAAAAACAAAAAAAATCTCCTTATTTATTTATTTTTTTTCTCAAACTTCCATTTTCTAATAAATTCAATCGCATGTGCCAGAACTGAAAGTTTCATAGTTAATAAATAACATAGAGTTTACTCATATATTAGTGTAAACAGATTTTGTTTCATTTCTTGGCTTGAAAAATGAAGCGTGTAAGTATCAATTTGTGTTTAATATCATCAATAACTACACAGTCGTAATCCAATATAAGTGGAGACTGCAACTGCCATGAGGAGACTCCTCTCCTTGTTATTGGCCTGATGGTGTGTGTGTGCGCCTGCCACCCACCCTGGTGACTGGCAGGAGCAGCTTATCGATGTCTGCCGCAGGTCCTGTCGGTCGGCTGATAACCAATTAGCAGGTAATTAAGCCGGAGCCCGCGCGGCCAGGACCAGCCGCAACAAAGTCTTCACAAGGCGCCTGCCGTCTCACAGGGCCCCGAACTCTGCGCACCGCTCCACAGACTAACCATGTGTCTTTAAGTTTAATGGGACCGCAGGGTTCAGTTGTCATCGAAGATCTCTATAATTCGTACGAATACATTTCACACAACGAGTTCATAGCCGGCAGTTTGAGCCAGGCTGTTATACTCGTGGTATAAAGGATCGAACATCAGCCATCCAGAAACGGTCATCCTGATTACTATTGATAGTGAAATAGATAATTGCTGCGACGATACCCACTTTTAGCATCAAAAAGCACAAATTACACAGACGTCATAACCAAAAATATATTTAAACTAACGTTAGACAGTTCGAACAAGGATTGTAGTAATACTGCACTCATTTTCCTCCCTGGGTTTATATCGTCATTCGTGATAGGTGAGGGACGCCTGCAGTGCTGGCAGCACGCCAAGACCTATCGCAGCTTATGGTTAGTGCAAAGCTGTGTCACAGGCGGCGTGTGGTGCTCGTGATACTGCTTCCAGGGTCGGCAACTTCATAACACGGAAGAGAGCTATCACCAATTCAGAGATGCCATTAGTGCCAATGTGATCATGGGGCAAGAATTGATTTTTCATTTTAAGTAGCATCACAATATTCATTCAAATAATAATAATAAAAAAACATTTATCTTACAAAACAACTTTTGTAAAACCAAGAAGATATGTACTATCAAACTTCAAGTAAATAAAATCCCCTTATATTTACCTCGAAGCATACACTTAAATAATTTACTCCAAAGTTTATATAACACGTTTTATTATCATTAAAAAATGACGAGAATCTGTATTATTATCATTTACATATTCGGTGCTTTGCCAGTTAATATGGAAAGGAGGCACGTTAAGCGCGAAAGTGAAATAATACTTGTGGTACCCGTAATCGTTTTAGTTGTGTTTTAGTTGTGTACGTCCCAAACTGTTTTATTTAGCTAAATCTTATTCTTTCTACCGAATTCTCACGACACTAATGTTGCTCTTCAATTCATACGAGATCTTCTCTATAAAGGCTAAAACTCGAGGGAGTTAATCCCAAAAAATAACGTTGCAAATTCAAGTTAAAGTAGGAATTGTCTGATCCCAGCAGTGTACTGGCCAACTTGTGACCGAGCAGGGCGGTGTAACGGTTAGCGTTCTCGCCTCGCATTCGGGAGGACGGCGGTTCGAATCCCCGTCCGGGCATCCAGATTTGGGTTTTCCATGGTTTCCCCAAATCACTCCAGGTGAATGCCGGGATGCTTCCTTCAAAAGGCCATGGCCGAATTCCTTCCCATTCCTTGCCCCCATCCTTGCCCCCCATCCTTGCCCCCCCATCCTTGCCCCTCATCCTTGCCCCTCATCCTTTCCCGTCGCTAAAGTCCTCGATGTTAAAAAGAGACGTAAAGCAGTTAAAAAAAATGGCCAACTTGTGAACCTTACTCGTCCGAAAACACCGTCCCGATTCAGGCAGTGCTGGTTTTCATTAGCTTTAGTAATAACTCTGAGCCTGTCTGCGCACCCTAAACGGTTCAATTACGTGTTTATAGCGTGAAAAGGTAAACCATCTGTGAGCAAAAGTGATTTAAATCTCAAAGAAAAACTTCAGGCCGATATAGATAATCAGACACAGAATTTAAAAAAAAAATCGTTAAGAATTAAATGAATATTTTTGAAGCCTCAAGCTCCAATCAAGGCTATAATGTGGAACGAGCTTATTAGCATTTATTAACAATTCCTCCAATTTTAATCGGGCTCGAACTCGCTTTCTCGACAGCAGCATACCTGTGCAATAAATTAAGCATCAGGCTGAGTTATCAAATATTGAAGGCCTTGTTATTTCTTTGATCCCATTTTAGCAATTTTCAGAAAAATTAATTTTCAAATATTAAGTTGTTGACTTTAAAAAATGTAAATTTCATTGATTCATATTTTAATATGTGAAACGTTTTTGTTACTACATGTCCTGTTGTTATGTATAAGCCAATTGCCTGCTAAAATTTATAGAGAGGTTAATTTTTGTTTTCACAAACTATCGTGATTGTAAGAATTCAAGTTTGATTAATAATAAATTACTGTTGTGTAGGGACATACGTTACTAAAATTACAATAAAAAACTGATTCTTACATATTTTTGTATGTTTTTAATTTCCATCTCAAATCGCAGAATTAGAAATAAGGGTTGGGATTGAATTGTCTATCTGCAACAATAGTGTTGCTTCAAAGACCCCAGTGACAAGTTTTAAACATTGGTGTATTTCGGTGTTGTCTTGGCATAACATAACCGGATAATCAGTCTTTTTAAGTAGATCTACAGGTTTACAAATATTCCTCCCGATGGAATCTACTTTTTTCATAAAAAGGATGCTTTGCTATAGTCGAAAGTCACTTACAGGATCGTAAAACTTCAGGTAGAAACCAGAATTCTAATAGCGTACATGTCGATCCGCTATCGTTCAGCTTATACACCGCTAAGCCAAATGCCGTCTCTCAGACAGAATTATGTCATGACAAGGTATACATGCGACATCTTTTACATGTAATTTAAGATCTGTGGTTTAAATTCACTGAAAAGTTGTCAAGGCAATCAAGCAATAGTGACTTACACTTGGTTATTTTTGAATTTAGCTTATACATTAATAATTTTTTTCGCGCGTCATTTTGTTTCTTCCGCCTTTTGAAACTGTCACTTTTTCGGAAGATATTATGGCTATGGATGATCCATAGGCACACATCGGTACAGTTCCCAAAATTTTTCTGCAAACAGTAAAAAGCGATGCTTCCTGGCGCGCGTACATACATATGGACAGCGAGAGAGCAACGTACAGTTGTCCATGGAAGAGGCAGCAAACGATGGGAGTGACATTCAGCTTCTGCCCCTGCTCCTTGCTCATGATGTTTACAGGGGAAACTTAATAGTATGGATATAAATTATGACGTTCGTTAATTTTGATGTGATATGTGCACAGACAGATAGACATATAAAAATTCCTATCTCTATCTCTCTTGGCATCTCTATATTTAGTATTATACGCCGTAATAACGTTTTCCAAAATAATTTACAAGTTCAGAAATGCATGTTTATGCAATTTATCAAGTACACGTATATAAGATAATTTCCAGGACTGCGGTTGAGGATCGTTCCAAATTTTCTAATGTGGTTAACTCCTGGTCCCCTCCACTGAAAATTATTAAAACTCAGAAACCCATCTCACAGGAAAGGAAGGAAAAATTATTACCTGTACTTAAAGGTATTTGGAACAAAGGCGAGCATCAAGAAAGAAGTAGTTATAAGCGCTCCATAGTGGGCTTGATTCAGTAATAATAATAAAAGATAATGCATGCATTGCTTATTACCTGGTGAATCTTTTCATAGTTGCTTTTTTCTTGCTTACGGCTTTACGCCTCGTCGACGTCGAGGTCATTAGAGGCGGGACAGGAGTTGGGACTAGGAATTGAAAGGAATTCGACTATGGCCTTTTGAAGAATACTGTTCACCTGTAGAGATTTGAGGAAACCATGGAAAACGAAAATCTGGATGCCCAGAGGCGGTTCATACTTGCAGTGAGTAATTTCGTATACGATGTGCTTTAAACTTACTGCACTGTACAACAAAAACAAATACGTCTTCTAGCAGGTGAATGTAGGAAAATGATTCTCTAATGGATTATAATGCACTAGCTGACCCGGCAATGCTTCACTATTGCTGGACTTGAGTAGGCACATAGATTAAATGAAAAAATACTTACATATAAATTTTAAACTGCTGTTTCATTCATTTTCAGTTGGAAAGGGTGAGAGGGGATGCGCTTTGGAAAACATGTGCAGGCAGTATTTTTCTGTTTGTTTCAAACTATAAGTGTGCAAATTCCCATTGAAATCTGATGAAATATGTGGTTTTGTCTAAATTATGGGGAGAAGGGGTGGGGTTTTTAAAATTTTTTTGACAGGTACCTTCTCCGTCATCCCGTCAACAATTCACCAAAGCTTCACCGTAAACGGACGAACGGTTTGCGGGTTTGTTTAAATTATGGGGTGTTATGGGGAAGAGGGGGTAATTAAGGTGGTGGAAAGAGAGGAGAGGGATTGAGTTTTTGTGAAATTAATGTGTACAGTATTTCTCTCTCTTTTTTAAAGTATAAGTGTACAAATTCTTATCTAAATCGGATAAAAAATGTGGTTTGCCTAAATTATGGGGTGAAAACGTAAAGGGTTGGAAAGGGGCAGAGGGGATGAATATTCGGAAACCATACGTAGGCAGTATTTTTCTGTTTGTTTTAAAGTATAAGTGTACAAATTCTTATCTAAACCGATAAAAAATGTGGTTTGCCTAAATTATGGGGTAAAAACGTAATGGGGGTGGAAAGGGGCAGAGGGGATGAATATTCGGAAACCATACGTAGGCAGTATTTTTCTGTTTGTTTTAAAGTATAAGTGTACAAATTCCTATCTAAATCGGATAAAAAATGTGGTATTGCCTAAATTATTGGGTAATGGGGGTGGAAAGGGGGAGAGGGGATGAATATTCGGAAACCGTATGTAGGCAGTATTTTTATGTTTATTTTGAAGTATAAGTGTACAAATTCCTATCTAAATCGGATAAAAAATGTGGTATTGCCTAAATTATGGGGTGTTATGGGGAATAGGGGGTGACTTTTTTTAATTTTTTTTTCACAGGAACCTTCGCAGACGCACACTCGAAAACTCTCCAAAGTTTCATTGCAATCTGATAAATGGTATAGGAATGCATATAAGACGAACAAACAAACATTGATTTTTATATATAAGAAGATTGCTCGAAACTGAAATTTTAACAAGTAACGTGAAATTCTTTAATTTTTTTTTCAAAGAATTTCATGCGCAAGGATATGCTCATCAGCCAATGCAACCCCAATACTCAACGCCATCGAAGTAGAAAGAGACCAATTCCCGTAACTAAATGGCATAAGAATTAAAGGAAATAATGTAAACAGACTACTGGGACCGTAACGTTGTGCACTGCTAACAGCTAATATACAAACACACAGAGCTCAAAAGAACGAACTGTCCGGTCGTAATTTGGGAACATACAAGTATCTCTTCGTAATTAAATAAAAATTGTGTAAATTATAGCAGACAAACGCAAAGGAAAAACTACAGAAAAACTCTAATGCTTCGTCGTAAAAGTCAACCGACTCCCATTCAGGAGAGCCAAGCAGATGTAAATGAGAGCTCACAGCATCCATTATTTGTTCAGCGTATAACACAACCCGCCACCAGGCACCAGAAAGGTTAATAAATACAGGATTATTGTATATTGTTGATCAGCCGTTGATATAACTACCAGCAATGTAAACCTTTTAATTAATAGATATTGCTGGCTTTCCTATGTGCCTTTAAACTAAATGTTCCTTATTAAAAGTAATTCATAATTACAAATCTTATACACACGAAATTAAACGAAATTAACTTATGAAATACTGACTGAATTGGGTGATATTTATTCATTTATTCTTATAGCCTTAATACTTGTCTTGAGTTGGAGGTGGGAGAGGACAGGGGCCAAGGAACGGGAAGAAATCTGTGAAATCTGTTCTTGGCCTTTTCAAGAAAACATCCAGGCATTCGCTTGGTGTGATTTTAAAAAAAAAATTAAAAAATAAAATAAAAATAAAATGGGTAAACCGAAATCGAATTTGAACCAGCATCCTCCCGAATAGCAGGCCTAAGGGTTATCGTTCGCCCACCACTCCGGGTAATGCGGCTGAAGGGGCATCGCTATGTTACAGGTGAGATCACAGCATAGATGATGTAATGTCTAAGAGAAACTCGTTCTCCAGGAAATCGCAGGCGTTCCTTATTGATAGACAGTACAAGATCAACAAACTGCTGCCAGAGCTCTTGTGTCCATCTGCGTGGGAACATTCCGACGTCAAAATAACACGTAATAGACCATACAGCACACTCATTAAGCAATATAACCACGAATCTACATTGTGTTAGAAGGAGTCGCTTAAAGCATTGAAAGAATTTGAAACGATATTCTTCAAATACGAAAATTAATGTGCAGATAAATTTCCATTGAGGCATATGCTTGGTTGCAATTATTAATAATAATAATGACATCATACCAATCATCGCAATTAAAACATTAAAATGTATTTTCTTATCTATAGGTAATATATAACTGGCTGTTCGCAAGAATTAATTTTACAAGTAGTTTCGTCAAAGATGAGATACAATTGTAAAAATCTTCTAAATAAAAAATATATTTTTAGCTCTTTAGTTTTCCCACCGATTCTTCAAACTTTTGTCACAATTACTATGTCCGACAGTTATGTATATTGTGCACCATTATTTAAAAAAAAAATCATGAAATGGATGCCGGAAAATAATGGTATGAATTTGAAAAATTATATTTACTAGTCGAATCGTGTTCCTAATACAAAAATTTTATTATAAAATTTAGATTCACTTTACTATCTGTCAAAGATTCGAAGACTTTTGCACCATAAGTAGAAAACGGTGACGAAATGTGCTCTTTACGAATCGAATGGAGCGAACGAGACGCAGCATTTACTGAAAATGTTGCGACACTTGTGCAAATCAAGAAGTTTCTGCGCCTGAAATTTAGAGAGACTCAACAATTTTGTGCTCTGGATAGAGCTCAACAATAGTAACGGCTGTGCTGAGAATTTCCGCATATGCGTACTAGGTAAAGTGTTTATGAGTCGTAATGTGTTGGGATAGTGGCTATCTTATTTGAATGAAGTATTAATGAAGAAGTGTAGAGAAAGTTTAAGGATATTAGTGAGCTTTGGTGTTAAATAGAGTACTTTAATGAAGTTGTTGAGTGTCGCTCTAAATCAGTCAGCTAGTGAATATAGAAAAAGAGCTGGGATAGCTGGGAAATGAAACGAGCTTTTGCTTCAGGGGCCGTTTAAATATTCTGTCGTATAGAGGGGGAGTTCCTGAAAGAAATGAAGATATAATTAAAAAAAAAAAAAAAATGGTAAAATTTTCGAAGATTTTAGAGAAGAAGTTTGTTGGTCTTGTTTTCTTTATTTAAGTGGAAATAAACGACAATTGATAAATAGTAAACAGATTTTATTACTTAAAGCGCCCGGAACATTTTTCAGATGAACTGAATAGCCTGAAGTTAACACAAAAGAGTGTGAACGAGAGGCGAGTTTGTTGCCCCCCTAGTGTGTTCAGTGACCGTCGCCACACGCAATAACAATCGATAATAACAAATTTCTCAATGTTTCCTAACAACTCGTATTTGAGTCAGTTAAGATGTCATTTATACGATCTGCTGAGGACTGTGAATGATGGTAACTGATCCTGCTGGACTCGGGCAGGGTTAATGTGGACGGAGTGAACCTTGACCGCGAGCAGCGTGTCTCCTGAGCGCGCAGTCGTAACCACCGATCCGACCTCGCCCGCGCGCTGCAAATTGGCAGTAATCCCACCGGAGATGATCGAACGCCCGCGCTAAAAATACAGCGCTCGGGCAGTACGTCAGTCCACAAAGAGCCGCAATGATGTTCTAAGTATTTACACGCATTAGCGAACGTTTAATTCAACTTCCTCCAAGACCCCCTACGTAACACCAACCTTTTATGTATGATTACTTTGTAAACATGCTGTTTCTCCCTTTTAGTATATTGTTTGAATTTCTTGAAACAAGCGTGTTGAGTTATAAGGGTCAAGCCTTGAATTTGAGAAAAAGTAAAGTTACAATTGGGTGGCAAGTAGAATTTACATGGCAGAGTGGCAATAATACTAAACCAGTGGTTCCCAATTAGCTTTTCCCGAGCATCACTTTAAGATGCAGTAGAAATAGGGAGAGAGGAAAGGGTGAAAACTTTCTTACTCCCCTTTTATCATTCAAAGAAAACCCTAGGCTGCTAATTTATTGGGTACTCATACTGACGTACAGGCGAGGCTTATTTAATTTTAACATTAACACATTAAATTATAAATAAAGAACCAAGCAAAGCCTCGTCTTACAATGGCCAAAACATTCATAAACAAAAAAAAATTTAAACACTACCGCATTTTTAATTGATCGTGAAGCAAATTCCGAACATTAATAGGCAAACAAGAAAGCTTCACACTTGGTTTTAAATGAAATTTGCCTCATAACAACCGGGAACCATAAATCATACATAGTACTAACATGAAAATACGTTAGATTTCAAATGCCGGGCGCCAGGATAATTTTAATTATCCACCAATTGTTGCTATAGGAAATCTGTCCCAATTAGCTCAATATTTTGTTGGAGGCGAGAACTCCTAATTATTCAAAGGTCGTTACAGGGTTGTACCCAATGACCGCATGTAAGTATCACACAACACTGTTCGTAGAATGATTACCGTGAAGGCGATGTGTTTCCCTCGGCGGCGAAATTGTTATAGCACCTTGGCTACACGGGGCAGTGCACCATGTCTTTCAGTCGACGTACTGAATGAGTGCCCACCAACCTCACTGCCACAGGACGCTTGTGCCGAACCCTCAGGTTCGATGCCGAGGCAGGACGATCTCCAGCCTCGGAAGATTCACTCCTTCCCGTCCGAAAGCTGAACGTCCAGTACCTCTCCCGCGTCCCTCGTGGTTAACATAGAGAAAATTCACCGGAATTACAAAATGCGGACGATAAGCCGCCGTTGATTGGCTCCGCTATTTGGCTCCTCCTACCAGCTATGACTATTGGACAACATTGTCATTTAGAGATTCGTGAGAACTCAGACATATTCGCCAAATATGACCTTGGTAACAGATCGGGCGTACGTTCACTCCACTGGGGTATTTTCTCGGAGCTAAGGGAATATATCCTTGACCAACTCCGTTAAGAAGGGTAGCTGCATCTCCAATCTCCATTGTCCCTGGCTGTCGGCGCGCCTACCTGACGCAACTCCTCGGCGACGGGCTATTTGGGACGTCCGGCAAATGTTAACAAGCCTCTCTGATCATCCATTTCATTATTCTTTTGATATGTTAGATACAACAATGTACGGAATGACTCATTTCCGTCATTCCATTACAATACAGCTCAACCTCGCGTACCCCTTATAGCTGAGACCATAAATAAAAGAATGAGTTCATCCCGGTCGACTGATTCGCTCAACCACTGCATGACACTAGTATAAATCGCACGCAGCAGTTTATCTTAAAATATATTTTGGCGATAGTAACCTTTGCGTAATTGTTTATTTTCTAAAAAAAAATTATCGTAGCGATTAAAGTAGACAAGAGATTACCGCACGTACCCGTTGAAGCAACCTCACGTACACATGGGGGTACGTGTACCACTAACTGGGAGCCACTGTACTAAACAAATTTACACCATATCTCCACTGAGTGTGGTGGGTGAGTTGTAAGGCTGGGGCCTCGCACAGTTTTCTATGGTTTCCTCAAATCACTCCAGGCGAACATCAGGTTGGTTCCATCAAAAGGTTATGTCCAATTTCCTTCCTGTTCGTTGCTCAAAGACGTTTCCCGCCTCTAATGACATCGACTTCAACGAGGTGTAAAGCTATAAGCAGAAAATAAAAACTGCAAAACCAGAAAAAATCGATGTTAGAGCAACTGGTAAAAAAATAATTAATAAAAACCGCAGGACAGTGAGCAAGAGTGTTGATCGAAGAAAAATGAATAAAAAGATTTTTTTTAGAATCAATCGCACTAATATTAATGTTTTAAATTATATTTGTCATTTATATTCCACTAGGTTCAAGAAATATTAGAATATTCTGTGTTCTATGATTACGAATTACTGGTTACTGATAAACCAAAAGCAACCGATTTTTGTAATCTGCAGAGACCTTTGAAAGCTATGTTATAAGAAAATTAGAATTTCATCGACGGTAATAAAAAAGAGAGAAGAGAGAGAAAATATTTTACTCATCGTCTCACTAACAATTGCCATTTATTTATTCTTTATAAGTTAGCGTGCATCATATACTGTTCACAATCAACTAAACGAACAAAATAAGGAGTTGAAAACACTTGACTTGAACCAACGACTATAGAAATGTTGCTATAAACTATTTCTATAGAAATAGAAAATCATGTGCCGTTACAGTTATCCTCAGTTCCTGCCTACAGACAGTTGGATTGTGGGCAGGTCGAAGAGCTCTAAAATTTAAAACACCATTAAAACTTTGAGCATCCCAAGCTTTGAAATTACTAATATAAAAATATTTCAGGCTGAACCTTAACGTCAGCCAGCTGTAGAAACACCTCGGGGATAAAGTGGCCGGAATGTGGTGCTCTCAGTAATTATTCTTTCCGTTACTCAAATCATAGAACAGAAAACCGAAATCTATATTGTAATAAATTTATTTTCGGGGTTCCACAGTTAAGCGATAGTTATAATGAATGAGTTTTATAATCAAGAATATGGATATAACAACTCGCTGAGAATAAGGACTACAAAGTCAAGTTAGCATTTGGTAAACATTATTATTAGACTAATCAGGAGAGGCATGGTAGTTAAAATTGATTCACATCTGACATTAACTATTTGGGTGCCACAACAAAGTACATAATAGTTGCATTGTATGATGGACACATTTACATAAATTGAAAGCATCAGCAAAAATTCATCTGCATTATAAATGACACACTGAAGTTAAAATATTTAAATTGAAAAAAGCGACGGCTTAGCTATCTCAATGATACTTAAATGCTAAGCATTAACCCATCTACATGTGGGTAATAAACAAATTCACAACAGCTCTGCGCTAGTATTTACCCGTTTTAGAATTCCACAGCAGAATGCTGCAGTTTTGTTCCTGCGAGGATCGCTCTTAGGTAAACGAAAATGCAACTGCAGTGGATAACGTGAATAACTTTACCAGCACGACACTGGTGTATGAAGATGCTGCAGTGATGTGTTGAGCGCCTAAGGATGTCTTTTGCGCATGGTTACCTAGTAGCATTAAGTGTTTTGACTCTAACTGCAAGATATTACTGCAGAAAACAAATTTCCCTATCATGTTGTATGTTAAGCTAGGGTAGCGTGTTGCAAATACCGACGATGCACCTCGTGGCAATGTGCAACTTCCCGCCTCGGTGTTGCTGCAGAAGAGCTGCTATCCCCGAAGATGCCGAGTGGAGAAGTGTCTCCTCTGTTCCGCCGAGATTAGTGTGACTCCACCGTATGTCCATTCTCCACCATAGGCGGCCATTGGCGGTGGAGCCCCTCATGTGCGGTTGAAGACTCTGGCGTCCTCCTTCTCGTATGCGTGCGAATTAAGAAGATAACGCTAAAAGCATGCGTGATAAGCTGTACCATAATTCGATCCACAAATTCAGAATCACAATCGCGCAAATATCCAAAACGTTCCCATAGGCTCATACGGTTTTAACGCGATCGCTTTCTGATGGTCGATGCAAAGAAGCTGGAAATGTCCATTCCCACTCGAACAATTCCTGGTAGCCGATCTCGCGTCCGTTTTAATTTACCACTTCCTGAACTTGCGAGAAATGCTGGACCTGCGCGAACAGATACAAACACGTAGGGACTTGTTACTGGCAGGGATGAGCTGTCCATGCACAAAGTAATGGCCGACTTACCTGAGCGTTCCTGCCTCCACCTGGTAACATGGTGCACCTGTTAAGACTTGTCATGATTGTCAAACTGCGCTTCCTCCCGTTGATTGACACAATTTGGAGATGTGTCTGCGACCCGCTCGACAGAATATACAGCAGAGAAAACCTGAAGTATTTAACAGGCTTACAAAGGCATTTCGTTAAATTAAATGTGTTACTTTAGAGGTTTATCTGCTTATTCTAGCTCATTTCTGTATATTAAAAATGCAGCGATGTTTATACACACAGATACTTGTCTTAAGAAGAGGTGCACTTTGATTGAAAGCTGCTACAGCACTGAAAATGTGGCATGCATATTGTGACCAGATCATCAAATTCGCTCAAATGATGCTTCAAAGTCAAACACTGAAACTATTATTTTGAAAGACACTAAATTACGTTTTGACTGTGGACTGGTTAATTCTGGTAATAACAATGTGGCGCAAGTAGTCAATTACGGGTTGCGCCTTTTACTTTCTACAGAAAATATAATTTCACATTTTAATATTCCACACAAATATAATGTATTTTATTTTTCAAAATGAGTTTGTTAATCAGTTGCAACTTTTGCATTAATTATTCTTTCCAGCGTTTATTCTGCACTACACCGACGATCACACGGTGAATATGAGTCTCAATTCACAAATAGCGATGACCGAACAAAGATTTGAATCAGAGACCTCCCTAAAGCGAGTTGCCACTATTCCAGAAGCCCGAGGTCGCTAGCAACTCCAACACAGTTAAATCGAGACTGCGGTGTCGCCTGCAGAAACAGCTGACAGACGCAAATAAGCAGGCAGGGCGAGCAAATCACGTGATGCGGTTGCACACCTCACCCACTCAGAAACCAGTACAACCACATCGGCAATTAACGGGTCTCATCACATGTGATTTCACACAAATTTATTCCTTGCCTATTAAGAGGGGAAAAAAATTATTTGATGTAGAGAAAAAAGAGAAACCTAGGTTGATGTGTAAAAAGTCCATTACCGAATTTCTTCCTGTTCCTTGTTGTGCTTAGTAAAATCTGACTCCAGAAACCTCGGGCTGCACGAGACGTAAAGCCAAACACCGAGGAAAGCAAGGTAAGATTGGAAGGAGCAGAAATAGAACAGCTTCAGAGATTTTCAAATATTTAAGTCATAACAATTTTGCTGGTTATAGCCAATGGTACCTTCAATCGAAAAAGTAAGAAAGTAAAATAGAGAAATTTTTTACAGTGGAAATTCGCAAGGCATGGAGTAAAAACACGTAACTATAACATAGTAAAATTCATGAAGAAATCGAGAAAAATGGATGCAACGTGTTAGGTAATTGGAGTGATGTATGAGCAGATGGCAAAATTAAGATCTGGATAGCCGGACAAGAATTCGAACCCGCATGCTCCCAAATGCGAGGCCAGAGCGTTACCGCCCACCCACCACGCTCGATAAGATTAGCTGAGGTGTTGTTGATATGAAGAGCCCAGCAATAGACGTAAGCAATGGTTGTTAGGTTTTCTATTCCTATATTCATATCCAAAGGAAATTTAGTTAATAAATTGTTCGAAATTTCTTCATTTCTCATTTTAAATTTTCCGCCCTAACCAAATAAAAAAAACTGAACTCTTTCAGCATTGTTGCAGAGTCTCGATTCTGTTTTTTAAAACACGAGCAAACTGTTCATGAGGTGTACTTTGCGTTAGCATAATAGCGTATATAGTAGACTCAATGGACGCTTTAAAATAAGTGCAATTTTTGTGTATTATAAGTAACTAGTCTTCAAACGAATCAGGTCAATTAAGTACGTTGTTGTTTTTACACATCTTATTGAATTTGATGTTTGCTATTGTCCTGTGGAGTTTGAGGTGTGTTCTTTTGCAGATTTTGTAGAGGCCTATAGGAAATGCCTGGCAGGGCTGATTCAATTCAGTGTATTGCACTGATTCAGGTCAGTTTTATTGAGACCGAGCGTGGTGGGTGATCAGTAACGCTGTGGCCTCGCAGTCGGTAGGAAGCGGGTTCGACTCCCCGTCCGGCAATCCAGGTTTCGGTTTACAATGTCTTCACGAAATCACTCCGGACAAATGAAGGGATGGTTCCTTCAAAATTACATTGTCAAATTCCTTTCCATTCTTTCCTCCACTTTCTTTCCGCCTCTAATGACTTCAACGTCAACAAGGCGTAAAGCCATAAGCAAAAAAAAAAAAAAAAAAAATCAGGTCCTCGTAGTAATTGTTGTTAATCATGTGCACTTGTAACAAGTCGTATTGCAACTTAACGTGAGCTCTGCCGAAACTAACAGAAAAATATTGTTTACAATCTCCCTCATACTAGTTGCTCTTTGATATTGCTACATTCGTTTATAGCAAAACAGTAGTTTGTCGCAGCAGTTCTAAACAACTGTGCCATTGCAGTTCCGACTCAGTCCAAGAGTATCAACAGTATATTAAGGTAGCCTAAATATAAAAACTAACGCGTACCAAATCTAAGCACGTGGAAAATATTGTTTTTTACCGCACCCGTTAGACACCATAATTCTGCCTTTTCATATACAATCTAGATTTTGTATAATACTTTGTAAATGCTTAAATTCTTGTATGTCTACAGTACGTTCCAGTAATAAATTAAGTATAAATTAGTTCTCTGAATATTATCGACCAATATCTCCACTTCTTCCATAAACTCTTTAGTTTCCCTGCATTTCCACAGAGTGTCGTTTAGTACTTTAACTGGCAAAGTGCTTTTTAACATCAGCCGGCAGCGCCATATAAATAGGGGGGGGAGGGGGGTCCGGCGAAATCTCACGAAACCTCACCAAGGGGGAGAGGGGGGGGTCAACGGAAATCTCACGTGAGGTTTTGAAATTCTTGTAAGACTGTAGAGATAAGGAAGAAAAACGTTAATGGCGCGAAAGTTGACTTTAGGGGGGAGGGTGGGGGGATTTAGCCACCGTTGGAAACATGAGACCTAAAAATAGGTCTCAAAAAGTTTACGAGGACGATTAGTAGGTCACCACAGGAGAGGGGGATTCCAGAATTCCTGAAAAACACCTCACGTAATTAATGGACGCCCCTTATGATAATAGTCGAGGCAAACGTATACAGAATGTTTAAATTACGATTCAAAGGTATGTGACTGAAAAAGAGAATGACATATATAATCGATGGCGGCAACAGATATTTCCATTAGTTGATTTAGCTCTCAGCCAGAAGTCAAGTCCCAGCAAGGAGAAAAAGTTGTTTTTGTATTCCTTTTTATCCCAACACTATGTTCTTAGAACAAAGGAATGTGTCTTCATTATTACAAGCTTTTGCCACATACCATTAAAAATCTTCTCTAACTGGTTCTATCTAACGCAGACTCTACCATTTCCAAAAATTTTCTTTCATGCTTCTGAAAAACAATATTGGTAGAAAGACCCCACAGATACGTTTCCTTACATTTTTAATGTTAGCTATCTTTTATTTACTCTGCAAATATTCCTTCTATCTTCCAATTTTATGATAAAAACTATTGGCGTCTTAAAAGCCTTTTTCCCATAGCAACTATAATCATGTATATTCTGTTTTTTCAGTTATATTCTTCTAAAAGTAATGTATTGACTCCATATGTTTCCTGAAATAATAATCTGTATATTAATACGCTAAGCGAAAACTTATGTTACATTTTTAAGAATATTGCGCGCACGGAGAAGTGTGAGATTTGGCATAGTTAAAGAGAAGAAGTGATAGAAGCTAAAATATATAAATAATATGCGTTAATTAAGTAAAATAAAACGCTCGCTTGCCTACGTAGTTCGCTCAGATGGCTGGTAGATGGCGCAGCTAGCGGCCTTACTTTGTCTTCTTTGGTGAAACAAAACTGTTTAAATTAACCTCTGAACTTATATAGAAGCAAGAAGCAACAATTCGACGGCTGGCAGATAGCGCAGCTAGCGGCCAGAATATTGGGCGAACGGAGGAACTTAAAGAAATACACAAAGCTAAAATTATATATAATATATTTTACAAACCTTGGAATCGATATAAGCAGTCAGAGATAATCGATTCCTTCAGTTGTAAACAAATGCGCAGTTTGTCTCTGGTTTGCGACATGGGCTGCGCAGAACGAATTTCCCGTAAATTTTTTACTCTTGGCCCAGGCCGAATTTCAACCTAACCATGATCACTATGACAAAACGAACCTATTTAGGTTGATATGATTAATTAGCGAACGTGTGTGCGCGCGTGAAGTAGGATCGGAGCCAACGTTCTTACGTGAATTCCCCGCATTGAGACACTCTGTGATCTTTGGTAAAACGAAAGACTCGGATAAAGTAGAGATTAATGTTTGAAGTTATGAGAGGAATACTTTGAAGAGGAATGTAGCGATTCTACCAGATACTATATGGTCATTTGATTATTTAAATTGATAAACTTTGGTTAGGTGTCTTTTGATTTTTTAATTTCAGTAATTTCATTAGAGAGAGAGAGAGAGAGACAAGAAATAAGGAATACTTATTTGCGTGAAATTCAAAATGATAATAGACAAAATTTAAATAGCGAACACACAATATGACGAAATTATTTTGATGGATACATTTAAATGCGCATGTTTCATAAAGCTAAAGCAGCTTTCCGGCCTAAATGAACCATCGATAAATAAATTTCATCATTTGCTATGGTTAGATTAGAAGCTAAAATTTAGCATACAGTCACGCGTGGAGTGTATCGTTTTAATTTTATAGGTAATGCAGAGAATTACTAGATTATTACTCTTTCAAGAAAGAAACTAAACAACTTAATTAATTACGGTCGAATTTTGATCGCTGGGCGATCACTAGTAATTATAAATCCGTGTGGTCGTAACGACATGGTTACAGGGTTTCTAGAGGCTGAGCATTCCGCCCGTGTTGTAGTCGCATCAACCTAACCTGGTATTCCTGCTGAGTACAGGGAACCGACAGTTAAACGAGGAATCCGAACGACGGAAGCGTTTTGGTGTACTTCACTTTACACAGCAAGCTGTGCTAGAGTTGAAGGTGGAGTTAAGGGCCTATGAAAATCTCCGCCGAGACAGGGATTCGAACCGAGGACCTTTCAACCTTCTGTCAGACACCTCAACGACTGAGCCATCAGATCGCTCTCCCTGAAATTAAATTGTTGTTCTGCTTGACACTCTTCGACTTTTTCTTCGTAGTTTTAATTGATTTTGAAGCTCAAGTAAATAGTCGTTTCACCAGTATACTTTTATTTTTCTGTCAATATAAGTAATTTTCTGAGCAAGACCAACAATTATAAAAGAATTTTTCTATAACCTGTTCGACTTTACCTCTAAAATTCTGTAAAAATAATATTGCATTAAAAGAGTAGTAACTGTGATTTTTTGTCTGACGTGTATTTAAGAACCGAACAAATTACTTCCTTTGAAACAAGTAGGGTAAAGAAACGCACTATTTGAAAAATTTACGAAGTAGACCTCTCATCTCCCTCTCTTTTGTGTTTTAGATATCTGACTTACATTGGAAAAGAAAGATAGTGACCGTCTGTTTCAATGAGTGGAAGGCACGCACAGTTATGCCAAGCAGAGACGAGTAGTGTGGGCCGGCTTGCTATGTCAAACACAACCCAGACAAGCACTCAGGAAGCGGGTTTTGGGGCTGGTGGCGCTGTGTTTTGACGTTAACCTATGTTCCCTGGCATCTGTAAACAGTGTATCGAAGCATCAACATCAGTATAATGCATAGCCTCAGTCATTGTGAGTTCTTAATATGTCACTCAACGTTGAACATGAAGACGTGTTCGCAACTAATTTCGTAACGAAACAGTACTGCGGCAAAAATCAACGAATGTGCCTTCTGTCATGAACTACCGCTGTATCATCACGCTTGGTGCCTTGCTACAGATGTAGAATAAATGTTAGTAGCACAATGATATTCCATTCAACATTTAATCACAGCCTACTTACTGACAGTGATATTCGGAATCAACAGCCCTAGAGTTATTTAGGAATGAAGACAAAAAAAAAATATACGGCAAAGAAATTCTATTGATACATCACGTGTTACCTAAGTAACTTTCACTTTTCATCAAGTATTTGCAAATGGCGGTAATTTTCCTATGTTCAGAAGATCACTCAGTATTATAATTTTTATGATTACAGATTAAACAAAAATAGTGTTTTGTCTTGTTCAATACATTATTTTACGCTTTCCGTATTCAAAACACGCCGGTAAAGCAGATCTAGCAAATTGAGACAATGCATTCAGATATTCAATTTATAGGAAATAAGGTTCTTATAGAAATAATACTGTCAAAAAATTAGGTTTCAAAATAATATTTCATTTCATTTTTGATTATTAAATCGTATCGAAACCCCAACAATAACATTGCACAAGCTGTTCAACTTTTGCGTTTGTGTGGAACGGAAAATTCTCTTGCTTTCTAAACGAAAATATTAAACTGATTCTTAAAAATGTGGAAAAACTCTCAAGGTGGGCTGCACAACATGTCACAAAGATTGTCGTCTCGCTATTAGATAATCGTCTGATTTTGCCGTCTACGCCAGAGATGATCGATCTTAGACTCGGACAAAAACGTCAGAAAAAAGAAAGCTGTAGAAATCTCGTGAAGAATTTATTAGTATTTATCGTTCTACTGGTAAAATTTGAGACCTTTTGTGAAAACGTAGCAATAACACAGAAATAATGCACAGTAAACCAATGAAGATGAAAAGAAAAATTAACTAAATATTTTTCGGAAAAAAGATAAAGTTCGTGGCGCTGGACATTAGCTATCGAGAATAAACACAGTATTTTGTATGTTGTTCATTTTACCTGGAAAATTTTTATGAAACATCAAACGATTTTACAGCTATGGTTCCAGAGTAAAATGAGTTACACATCATACTATGGGGCTTCCAGAAGCAGAAAAATAAATAAAAATTATCAGCAGGATAAATTTAAGCATTTGAAACTACAATAAAAAACGTTGTTATGCAATATTCATTGCTGAGTAGTGCCAGACGCAATTTACTTCTCGCAATCGAAACATCTTGAAGAAATACTATCGGACTATTAACCCATTTATTCATTTTAATTTAATTGGTATGGTACTGATGATCCAGTGGCAGTTTCTCTACAAAACTACTTTCCAATTTTTTAATCTTAAATTCTTTGAGTGCAATTTTACTACCCGCTTACTTTTTCCCATTATCAATTTTAGGTTCTTTTAGCATTTTTGGTAAAGTCGCTGAAAAATTCTGGTTAAGACAAATCTGAAGCTCAATTGTAGAGCGGTCTTTGGAATTCCACACACGCAGGAACTCTAAACACGTGTGGCCAACGGGGTATGAAGCCAGAGTGTTCAGCGTGCGCTTCAGATATGCATGCTGTCGCTAATGTTACCCTGCCAGCCTTCTTTTGTCCCAATTATGGTTTCCGGCGTTCATTATGTAATTCGTGACAGGTTTGCGGCCATTACAGCCAGCGTCACGTTACAGAGGCGGTTCTATGCACTGCTAACGAGTCCATTTAATGACGACAGTTCATTGTGTCGCCGCTTTCCTAATTGGAATGCGTTACGGCAGGACGAGAAGTCCTAGATGCAACAGACACAAAATTATTTTTTTCTTTCACCGAGGGAAACCTAGAAGGCGTATTCAACGAATTTCATTTTGAAGTTACAAAAGCTTTGCTGTTACTCACCATTGTAAAATTAAAAGCAAGACAGACTGTCCAGCAAGCTATCAGCGAGATATGACAGCTGATTTACGCCAATGAAGCTGCCGTGCAATACGAATGTTGAAAGTTTCGTATTTCAAAGATCTGTAGGCGTAAATATAGAGCAACATTTCTAAGTCCAAGTAGCTGTAGTGCAGTGCAGTGCTTCAAGATTAGCTGGTTTGTGTCTCGATGGTGCAAGATATTTTTACCACGGCACACTTGACCAACAGAAGGAGAACTAGAAGTGCGCGATTTCAAACCTTCAGCTTTTGTTTAAACATTAGGTTAAGTCCAATATTCTCCTCACAGTGTACTGATTGAGGTATTACGACAATCTGTTGGATAATTACTTAATTCTCATGGTGTTTTAGTCTCTTTCCTGTAGTAGATTATGTTATTATTATCATTAGCACCTTTCGGCTTCTATATATCGATATCTTTAGATCCGGAGAAGCTCGAGGATAGAGAATAGGGAGGAATTTGCACATGGTCTTTAAAGAAATCATCCCGTCAATCACCTGGAATGACTTCGGTAAACCCAATAAAACCAAAAACTAGATTGACGTCATGGAAATCGAATCAGTATCGTCTCGAATACCAGACACGTCACCGCCCATAGTAAGCTGTTTGTTTCATCATCGTGTCTTAGACGAATACAGACCATACGGAAATGGATGAAATAATTAGGTTCAGCCGACGTCAATGCGTCAAAGTATTTGTAGCATATGTCTGTTCTAAAATCATATTAAACGATAGAGTGTTCAACATAACAGGAATATAAACAGTATATAACGTCAGCAGATTGAAAATAAGCGCCGCCAGTTTCTAATAAATATGTCGTGTAATACATTACCTATAGTACCTGTTGCTTTCATATACAATATACATTTTTGAAGTTCATCTCGTGGAAGCAACATTGTTTTTTTTTTTTTCAAATCGAACTTGAAACGCATTACAAATTGTTAGAAGATCTTATATCACTTTATTTACCTCATATTTCCTACGGAACGTTGGCAGCACCAAGAAATCTGAGTCAACTTCCTCTCGAAATTAACGAATTTTTCGTGGATCAACTCACTTTAGCAACTAATAATTAGAAGACACTGAATCATAAAATAGGTTGTAAAACCTTGAACTCCAATTGAGTAACTGTGGTTAATTCATAACCTTGTATTATGTAGCCAAGAAGCACTTTTGTTAAAATGTAATAGTTATGTGGTGGTCAAACAGTATGAAATAATAGCATCATTCGCATGGGGCTATTTCTGGACATTATAGAGAACTAAAACACATACGAAGCGACGCTAATTCTTCTTCCGCATGCCAAAACTTCGCCGACTATCCACACGGCCAATATTGAAATCTGTGTTCCACTAGAACTGAGGAGACAATTTTCAATAATAGCACAATAAAACCACTTCTAGAATTACCATTTAGTGATTTTGCAAATCATCCTAAGTTGAGTAATTGTTGGTCGTAAAGTCTTTGGCCAATAACTTTTAAAAATAAGAGAAAAAGCGACCTGTTGACGCAATGGTTACGGTATCTGAATGGAGAACGAATGGTCCCCGGTTTGAATGCCTGCTGTGGTAGAGATTTTCATAAGCCCTTAACCCGATCTTAACCTCTAGCACAGCTTGCTGTTTAGTGTGAAGTACGCCAGAACATTTCCGTGGTTCGGATATCACGTTAAACTGTAGGTCGCTTCTAGAGCTAACAACCTAATTGTAATACGGATGTGTACACATCTAAAGCAAATTCAAGCCAAACGAAGTCTTAACATGGTCCTAGTTGGTCTAAACGAACATACATATATACAAACTTTTTAAAAAAGATGAATTCAAATTATGTGACTTTATTTATGATGGTTGCGAAAACTAAATTACAAGAGAAAAATATACAGAAATCCTTGAGTTTTTCCGAAAATCGGGAAAAGAAAAAACGGATTAATGCTTAGTTAATGAAAGAACTTAATTGTTTATTCCTAAGTGCTGAATCATATTAAAAATGGAACTTTAAAAATTAAAGTGAGAAAATGTCATAGTACCATTTACTCCGTATGAGGGCAGTGGTCAAAATTCTCCAGAGAAAACTTATTCCACCAAGGATGTTACGGTGCTGGACAGAGGAATTTGCGGAGATATTAAAGCTTGTTCTCTTCCTACAATCGTACATCACTGAACTGAAAGATTCCATGATAAACAAAACCATTCCCAGCTATTGAACAAAAAATTGCTTTAAAATGCTGCCAATAAACGGGCAAAAAAAAAAATAATGTCTGTACCAGAGCTGACAAAATGTTTCAAATTCTTGACACGTTATTCGAGCAATACAATTAATCAGCCTCTGAAAAAGTGTAATGAAGGATTGCCATTTCGTATTACCACTATGTCCTTGTGTTCCTCGAAATTCTTGTATAAATACCTAAACCTTCTAACGCAGGAGTTGTGGTAAACGCTTTCCCAGATTCCACCACGAAAGGTAAATGCCCCATTGACAACCTAAACCTATCCCTTTCAGATATAGAACGAATGTTTTGTTAGGCGGTTGGGTTTTATCAATCTTCTTCGATTTTAATAGTGTATTCAGAAGAGTGATCACAATTTTTTCGGGTTGTAATCTTCTTTTAACGTCGCAGTCGATTATTCTGTGTGTTCGAAGTTGAGGTTATTAGAGACTAGAGAGGATTGAGGCAAAGAACGGGAAGGATTTCGGTCTTTTCCTTTAGAAGGAACCATCCCGCCATCAGACTGGAGTGTTTCGGAAAACCATGTAAAACCGGAATCAGTTTGGATCGCCTGGAATAAAATGCACACTATTCTGAATACCATACCCGAGTGGTGACGACTTCAGAAAAACCGGTAGACACCTTGATTGACGCCGTAGCTGGGAAGTGAATTTTCGTCAGTCATACCAGGTTAAAGTACTCGGACAAGCTTTCATGTAATTTACATATGATATAGAACTAAAAATCAATAATAGATAACACGAGATTTCACTGTATAGCTAAAAAATTGTCATAAAGAGACTACAACAAAGTTCCGTACTTAAAGATCTAGATTATAATGTACTGTAGATCGTAGACTTTGAAAATTAAGATTTTTCACTCCGCTCCTAGCGTTTATACATCAAAAACGTCAGCTATTGAATTATAACACGCGCTTATGATTACAATGATTTAATGTCTAAAAGATTACTACAGTCCTATTCTGTATTGAATTTGATTTAGCCAAACCAGGTGCATGGTTACTGGAGCACAAAATACCAGCTTCAAAGGTAATAAAATTTAGCAAGGTAAAAAATAAATTTTCCTTTGTAGGCTTATGCGAGCTCTGATTTTGGATCCGCTGATGTTCTCGAAAGAGGCTTCTAAAAGGCTTATCGTCAGAGTACGCATTACTTTTATAACGTCATTGTGAGTTGCCTTTTTCGGAAAATTCGTGTGGCAGGCGGCGGGTCAGAGTACGGTGTAGTTCGACGTGCTCGGTTGGAGCCGCGACAAATTGAAAATAATGGTCGCCATTAGCCGGTAGCCAAGTGGCGGCCTAGCGGGCAACAGGTGTCTGCAGCGCACAGTGGAGCTGCCGCCGGGGCTGCGCCTGGATGGCCGCGACACACCATCGCGTGACACCAATTATAAACAGCTACCAACCTAGTCAACAGTATCTTGTTTCACACTACAGGGCACTCTATCCAAGTTTAAAGCAACAGCGTATTCACCTTAAGAAAGAAAATATTTGTTTTTGATCTGATTTTGACAGATATGACGTGAAGTACATTTTTTGGAGGATTCTACGATAACCGTGGAGCCGATTTTGACTATAGATTGATATGTAACTCCACAAGACAAATCGAAAGTGAAGAATAAAATTTTTGATATCTCGCTAAGTTTTCGAAATTTACTGTCTCAAAAGTAAGGTGGTTAGGTCGAAATGTGGCCTGGACCAGAAGAAAAATTTCGCCAAAGTCATATTCTATGATAGATTCTTCTGTAGCTTAAAGATACACATCGGAAGTAGATAATATTTTTTTTATATCTTGTTTAGTTCATGATATCGTAGCTGTCTCCAAATTAGGATAGTTAGCTTGAATGCGACATGGACCAGAATTTTTTTTCCCAAAAGCCACAAGGAACTACACGTTGGACATGCACAATAGGTGTTTTATTTTCTCCCTAACGGATGTGATTAGGTTGAAAACAGCCTAGAGCAGAAGAAAAACGTCGCCAAAGGACAAGGACGCATTCGATGTCTCGAGAAATAAGAGAGATATCAAAAATTTTAACGGCACTACGGTTATGATAGTGCTGCCGGATTTTTTTTTTTTAAACTGGAAATACGAAAAAATGTTTTATGGGAGAATGAAAGATTTTCGGAATTAAACTCACAGATTCTAGTGGACTCTGCTTCACATGTTTGCCCAGGAACAATTGCATTCTGAATCACCGATTCAGTTCGCGATCGATTAGCTACTTTGAGTTTCTTTCTTCAAACTAATATGCTGTTCAGTTAACGATCCATTAACGATTGTATTTTAAATCTTAATATTCCATTTCTGCTCCAAGATATTTATTGCTTTATTATCTAAAAACATTTGGGCGAGGGAACATCGAACAACACTTCCACCATTCAAGAAAAAAGTATTATCTGCTTAGGAAAGAATATTCTTCTTCTTCACCACCTTTTCCCAACACTTGGGGTCGGCTGCCTTCGGTGAGTTTCACTCACCGTTGGCATGGTAAAATTGCGAGTTGCAGCGAGGACAGCCTGCACGCGGGGGCATGGTACGCCTCAGCACACTGTCAAACTGGCGGGTCTTAGGAAACAATATACCCATCCAAAAAACAGTATTGAGAAAAGAGATTCTTTTTCGGGGTGTACATGTGTAGAATTCGACATTATTACTTAATACCTTCAAATAATTTTTAAATTAAGACTAATACATAATCAGATGGTTACTAATCGTGCGCTTCCACCTGAGCTTCCATCCTGACCAAGTTGAGAAGATGAAAATTTCTTCTGAAGCCAATTTTTAATGTAATTTATAATAAATAATTTAATTGTAGCTCTTCACTTCATACTGAAGCCACAGAAGCTAGATTTCTCTTTTTTTCCGTGGGAAGTGAAGTTTCATAGTTAGTTTCACTAGCTGCTTGAGGTATTAAATACCTTTTGATAAATTTCGTGTCTTTCTCGAAAGTGAGAAATGAAGATTCAACTGATAATCTACACTTTTAATGTTGCCAATGTGTCTTCCAGTTTCATTTCGAATGGTGTGCCGTCAGTATTATTGAATTATTTAGAGCCAAAAATTAAAGAAAAAAAATCCCATCCCTTGTCGCATTACAGTATCTCAAAGATTCCCCTTTTCGTATTTCATTACAACTTAAGATCAAAGAGATTTAAACGATCGGAGTGTAAACGACGAGCAAAGGGATAGCTTCGAAAGATAGAACTTGAGATAGAACATTCTTTGGTTAAATAAATGACAGTGAATAAATTAAAGACTAAGCAAATAATTTCAGCTTAGCCCCACATTTCAGGCGTCAAGGAAATAGATAATTGATTCTTATGTATCAAAATTATTTTAATGCGGAAAGCTTGGTTAACTTTATCATTCTAGAGATTGAAAAACTCGCGAATGTACAAAACAAATATTGACAACTTTGTCTTCCTGTTTCACAAATTAAGGTAAATGAACTTTATGTCTTCAAACAAAACAAATAGCATACATGATTGAGAATATCCATTATTTACAACAAAATGTCTTTGCAAATCATGTTTGGTCTAGCTCTGTGAAGGGTATGAAACATCTCAGGAGTTGCTGGGCATTTGGAAACTGTTGTGGCACGAACTATGTTCCTTTACCGTTCATAGGTAGGAGCGGTGAGCGGTGGCGTGGTTTAACGGCAAGTTGCCATGACGTGATCTCCGCTCAGCGCGGGCAGGTGGAGTCGTGTTGGGCGGCAGCGTCACCCCTGGCGTGTTGGGCAGACGGCAGTCAGGAGCTGCTCATCAGGCGTTGGCGAGGCCCAAACACCGGCCAGCAGATCAGAGTTAAAACCGAAACACTGAATACCTCTCCCGACGCCAGCTTTTCTGCAGGAAACTTCGTATTGCCGCCTTCTCTATCGAGCCGTCCAATCGTGTTCTCCTAAAACCAAACTCGGGGACTGATAGGCAGAATTTAGCGTAATTTCCAGCCCCGTTTTCTTATTCGCCCTTCCATTTTCACTTCTCCACATACGACAGTTACGCCCACTCACTCGTTGCCGCTATCTCCCACCATATTCTGTCCTACGTCACTGTAATTTTCCGAACATCTGCCGAAGTATCCATACCGTCAGGAAGTGGCAATGATTTGTATTTAGTGTCTTTTGACTATCATTCGACACTTTCCTAGGCTGTCAAATGCTTAGCAGTAGAGGTTTTTCCCGACAATCCTCCTGGGATTGAGAAAGCTTTTTATTGGCTCGCAGGTAGCGGCTAGAAGGGCCACCCGCACTCATGATCAACCTCCTGTGTTTGCATTTCTGCAAGTGTGAATAGCACGCAGATATTACCTACGAATTATTCGGGAGCCACTCTAATTGTCTTGATCACATGTAGCACCACAAAGTGAACAGTGTGTGGTTGATCTCAGACAGTGGTAGTCGCGGGAAGTTGTTAACGTGAGTGTATCTGTGAATGGGATGTGCCGTGTCCGTGGATACGAATTGAACTCGGGCTCTCGCGCCGTCAACGAAGAAAGGCGGTCGTATTTGGACAGTTGTGGTAATTCGCACTTCCCGGACAGTCGATTTGTCAAGAGAAGAACATTACAGTGTTGCGAATTGAACGGTGGTTGTTGTGGTATAGTGTTAGCAACATAACTGAGAATTTCAGTTAAATTTTCATTTCTCACTTGAAAACAATATGCAATCATTCGGAACATTGGACTATTTATACTAGAAAATAACTAAATAAATTTCGATTGGTGGTCAAGTGACTTGTGTTATTTGTACTGTGGTGACAAAATAAATGAAATTAAGTTGACCATACAATCGTTAATTTAAGTTCCGATGCCTATATACAGGCGAATACATTATTTATTGAGAATTATTCAGGTAAGAAAGAAGTATTACATGGACGTTACCGGTACATAACTTTTAATTTATTATGTATATTAATTACTCCGGTAGTAATATAGTATTACAAACTCCACAAAGAAATTTTTCAAATGACTTACATTAATGGTTTAACCCTGTTACAGTAGTGAAATGATTACTTATCTAGAATAAGTAACATCAGATACGTCCTGTTTCTTATTATTCAGGTTTGAACAAACAGACCACACTTATTCTTAATAATTGTGAGTAAGTTACAATTGTTACAACTTCTTTAGTATTCTAAAATTTATGAATGTATTGGAACAATGTATCTTACCAGTTAAATGGGATTACTGGAGATTCCGCAAGGATTGACTCAGTGGAGAGGGTGCAGAGGAGAGCCGCTCTATTCGTGACTTGTTGTTACAGCCCTTATGAAAGCGTCACAGAATTGATACAAAGATTGGGCTGGGATAGTTTGGAAGACAGACGACGTAGCTTGCGTTCGAATTTATTGAAAAAATTTAAATTTCGAGTGCAAATTAATACTTCTTCCGCTTACCTATTTAGATCGCAATGACCGGAGGGATAAGATTAGAGAAATAAGATGTCGTACTGATGCTTTTATGTATTCCTTCTTTCCTCGCACTATTCGGGATTGGAATGCGCGGGTTTAGGATTGGTGCTTAGCACCCTCTGCCACCCAGATTTGCAGAGTATGGATGTAGATGTAGAATTGACGTCATAAAACTGCAGTACTCAAACACCAGACACTGCTAGAAATACATTCAGGAGTAAATTTAACTGTGTCATGCTGGTCCAGGGTGTATTGAAACCTAATTTGTGCTTGAAAATAATTGACCAGGCTGTATTGCAACGGAATAACTGTTTGAAGGTAACACGTCTTGCGATTGACTACAACAGTTTTACGACGCCATTAGAGAATGTTATAGCGGAATCGCCATCTCCAGTAGACCTAAAAATTATTTAAAATTTACAGAAAAAAACTGTCTAGTCCTTGAAAGAATGAGGAGATAGTTTTTGTATTCCACAGGAAGGAAAAAAATTAATATATTTTTCTCGGGCTTCCAGCCGTGTTAAGATGTCACATTTGCGGGACGTTTCGAAGGCGTCCATCTCTGCCTTCATTCTCAAGCAAATCTCAATGATTAACTGTTTGTAAAATTGTTCTATCACAACTGAAAAAAACGAAAATGCTACGACAACTTCTTATAAAAGGTTTAGAAAAAAAATTAAGACTACAAAAAGGAATGAAAGAGAGTATTCACGGAATCTTGCTTCATATCCGTATTGATTTGCTAATTTTTTTTAAATAGTATTGTTTCAAAATTTATGTTAATAATGAAAAAATACTTTGTAGTATAATGTGTGGGAAGCAGTGAATTGTTAACCATGTGCTTGTGCGATTGGTTAATTATGTGGGAACAAGCTGAACTCTAATTTGAATGCAGTTTCAGTTTGGTCTCCTCTATAATTAGAGTACCGTTGAAATACTGCTGCGTTATAAACGTCAAGTATGACAGCTTCTCATATTAATAAGGTCAAAAGCAATTCAATGCCACAAAATGCTGGTAGCAAAATGGAATGTCCTATTTAGGAGACACTCCTGTTGATTCTGTCGAACTTGTGATCACAAGGAGCAAGTTAGATCTGACTGCTGATTCTGTTTGAAGAATAACATGTACCATTATTGCAGATACTGTGCCAAATACTGTGAAGCTACCTTGCTTCTAAATTAAATGCTTTGTTTCTGTAGTCTACAACAATTACAGAAAGAATACGCAACGAAATATGAAACTGAAATTACAACAGAGGAACTGACTGCATTTCCAATTTCTGTTTAAAATAATGCATGCTTGTGTAGTTGTTATAATTTAAAAAAATTTATTTAATTTTGTTGATTAAATTCTCTACAGTAACATATGCTGAAATATACTTAAGTTGCTTGTCTTAATGTGTACTTTTCACTTTTTATTTGCTTGACATATTAATGAATTCTATCCAAAGGTTAAACAACCTGCAAACCAAGAGCTCGAGAGTAACATAAACTGGAAATAAGAACCCAACTGCTAAACCACAGGCATCATGGCATTTCACATAGTGTTGCCCAAAATCGGTCTTGGTCTTGCATTTTTGCAAGACCAAGACCAAGACCAGGTGTATTGATGCAAGACCAAGACCGGCCAAGTCTGGTCTTGTTCTTGCATTTGGGCAACACTAGTGTTGCCCAAAATCGGTCTTGGTCTTGCATTTTTGCAAGACCAAGACCAAGACCAGGTGTATTGATGCAAGACCAAGACCGGCCAAGTCTCGTCTTGTTCTTGCATTTGGGCAACACTAATTTCACATAAATCAGAGAATGAGAAACACTCCAGTAGTTAAGAAGAAATATTCTTGCTATGCCACAGTCACTTTTTATAGTCATCTGAGTGAATATCCGTAATGAGTGTAAATTTGTAATGTAAATACTATCTTAGAAATATTTAGTATGATATTTCCGTCTTGTTTTTTTTACGGGCGTTTCGTGTTGTGGTAGTGAAGTTTACACATTTATAAACTTTTAATGCTATTTACACTATGTACAATATTATATAACAATATGTACAGTTAGACGATTACGAAGAAGAATACTTTAACGCAATTAATTAGCATTTAGGCCCAGTTTCATTAAGAAATGTACCACACTTCTGTAGAAGTGACTACCAATTATAGCTAGGATTGGAAGCAACAAAAACTTATACTGTAATAAAGGGTTTCTAATCGTTTATTTCGTCTAGTGCAGTTAAAATAAAAAGTTTGTTTTTGGAATGCGCGATTTGATTTATTAGATCATAATCGATGAATTAGAACAAGTTTGAACATGTTTTGATATTGATAAAATGTGTTTCTGCAAATAATAATAATAACCTGGTGTTAACTGTTACTTATAACTAGGGTTCGGATCTTTAGGACAAGTCATATTTTTTTCCTGCCTTCTTTTTAAGTTGAAATGCTGAATTAAACACAGATTAAATGTTTCTGATTGTATTTAAATGTATTTTCTATAGCATATAAATCCACATTCAGGCCATTTTCCTAGTTTTGGTCATATTACGATAATATTTATGATCATATGGTCGTATTTTGAGGAAAAATCTGTTAATTTTTTAATAGTACATAGAATTCACTATATATAGATTAGAAGAAATTAAGATAATTATTCACAGAACTATAATACATTGGAGGAAAAATCAAATCTAATTGTCACTGAACTGGTAAAAATACATCAGTCAAGAATTAAAGTTATGCATTATTGCCAAACGTTATGATCCGCCAGCCTTTTAATCTCGACTTCGCAGCAGCCTGGTGTCGATCCGCGTCAATCAGTGTTGCAATGAAATACTTTTGAAAATAATCTTCAACCATTGTTAAATCTGCAGTGGATCAAAATCTTTTGAAAGTGATAGATATGGTGTCACGTAAGGGAATTTGGAGAGGACTATTTTTAGTACAGATGAGAGAATTCTTTTCTGTAAATTATGTGAAATTAAAGTGGCTTTAAAAAAAAAAAAAAAAAAAAAAAAAAAAAAAAAAAAAAAAAAAAGGATTTAAAATTTAATTTCCCATTTGTGCAGTGAGTGCACAGAAGTAATTATGCTCGCTATATGAAAGCGATACTACTAGATAAAATAAATGATGTATAATTGAGCATGCTTTAATGCATAGTAAATATAAATGTTTGGTCATATTTTAGTATTTTTAGGTCATATTTACCCGTTTTGAGGTCATATTTACTTGCATATTTCTCTATTTTTTTGGTTATAAAGATCAGAACCCTACTTATAACTATTTCACTTTACTAACAGTTTCTATTTCCTTATTACATTTCAGTCGGGGAAAGTACTGAAGTATCTTTCTAAACACAAAAACCTGTTTCTTTTTTCTTAAGCTACTATTATTTCCTGTCTGCTATGTTTGTGTTTCTACCAAGCACGCATTTGTTATAGTTTATGCTGATGAATTTCGAGATGCCCACTCCCTTTAAAAAGTGCGTTGTCGACTTGTTGGGATTACTGTAAATCGCAATTCCGCTAAGAATTGGCGTACTGATACTGAAGTAGTCAAATGCAAGGCACCGCTAGAAATACTACCGAAGTAATATAAAATTTCACACTTTTCGCAGGCGTCATTTTCGAAAATTGCACTTACTTGTTTCTTTTTCGGGTTTTGCGCTGCGTTTCTTTGCTGATAACGCCAACGTAGTCCTACACTTAGCGGTGTCATACTGAACCAAGGTGTATTACAACCTAATTTCTGCTTAAACTACCGCAGTATTATGTCACAAATTTTTCCCGGAATCTCCAGTAATCCCGACTTGTTTATTTGTGTTTAGTTTATATCTATCTTATCGCGGTGTGATTGGGTGTGAAATTATTTCTACCGTTCTGAACGGAGTTTGCTTGTTTTTAATTTAGTCCCACTACACCAAAAAAGCAGTAGAAACCCTTTATTAGTAAAGCAGTTAAGGGGAAAAAAGGTCTAAACATCATCATATATTCTTCTATAATGTCTTGAACTGATCACTGAAATAGAGAGGTTACACTGGAGCGAAACATAATGTTTTATTGAAAATATTGTGATTAATGGTGTGAAGTGTGTCATGAGTGTTTTGGAGGATTTCAAACGGAATTTGGCGTGTCGATTATGCTGCAACAGAAACGGTCTATTAACTTTTCGTACATGACATGCGACTCGATTGGTCATTTCCTGTATCGCAAATTGGTTTCAGAGTCTGACATTTCACGATAAATCGGTATATTTTCACGTACACCAGCGTTTTTGCCCATTCAAACATTACAGATTGATGTTTCGTTCGCACTGGTTATCACATATCAGCACATCTGCATGATTTACCGTATATGCTTTGTCTCTAAAGCGGGAAGAGGAACGTAAATGGCGTTTAACACATGTTTTGCACTTCCTCTGTACATACTATGAATTATCCCTTAAGGTAAAATATATAATACGAACAATAAAATTTAAACTTATCGACATTTAACATAAAACAAACAATTTAGATTGTGTGTGTGGTTTTTTTTTATTTATTTTTTTTTTTAAATAATCTCCTTCTTTTTCAATTATTTGTCGACATTTTTCTGATAATTTTAAATTTTTTAATGAGTGGATCAAAGTTGGTGAGCGTCTTAAATTGACTTCTATAGGTAACATTAATTAAAGGACATTAATATCACATGTTGTTCCATTTACATATTTCAGCGTGTTTGAAACGTATTAAAATTATTTTTTCACATCAATGTCAAAAGCTTGTAAGTTCCTCATAATTTCGTAAGTAACTTTTAACTGTATTTGATAGTAACCGATTGCGAGGGCCATCTTTTGGTATTCTGGAATCATGTGATGTCAGTCTTCGGTAAAGAATCTGATTAAATGATAATCGCAATTGTGAGAAACTTAATAAAGCTAATGCGGAGTAATACTCACTTAGCGGCCGTCTAACTCGCAATTTTCAAGTTTTGTTCTTTCGAGTTAAATATCAAGCCGACTCGTGTCAGATGGATTTGAACCCTAAGTAAGATCACGTGCTAAGTTCAGTGACAGGACTAGAGATCTTTACCATTACACCAAGGCCAGGAGTGTAAAATGAAATATTTGCAATACATTTACTGACAAACTAGTCTAGAACTTACGTAACTGAGATTACAGAATGATTACCATATCATGACATGATTTAAAACGTATTTTACTGTAATTGTTCGTTTACTGTTTTTACTTACTCTTTCGTTAAGAATACTTAACGGGACGAAGTCTGATGGAGAACAAACATTAAATTGTTGATATTATGAAACCTGTTCCCAAAAAACGTTCCATCTCTAAATAGACAGATATCATGGGAAAGCTCTAAGCCCTTCTTTGTCGGAAAGCTGCGAACAAAATAATATTAATATAAAAAGAAAACACCGTTTCAGTATCATCCCGTCAATTAGTGTTTTTCAAGCAATTTTCAGTAGGACTAGTGACAGATGGTGCCAGTTTCGCTTCAGCCGTGGCAAAAAGACCTATCTGAACACAAATATTAGCATAATTGAAACAGTTGCCATCTCCGTTCACTGTGAAACCTGAGCCCTTAATGCTACACACAGTAACCCAATCACCACGGTTATTTGGATGGCGGGACGGGGATCTGAACCTGTGTTTTCCCGAATGCCAGGCCCGAGCGTTACCGACAATAACTTCATTGTCGCATTTGAGATGTAGTGTTGGCAATGAATGTTGGATATATCTTAGATTTAAGGCACAAGCAATGCTCCATTACTGAGGGACGTAGTATATGCAAACTTCTTGAGAATCATCCAGTTCCTTGGGCATATATGTGTCGAAGAAAATTCAGGGAAATTGATCGTGTATGGATAAGTTGAAGGCAGATAACGAGGAAGGACAGCGAGCAGGTGAAAGGATTAAGAAGACAATCCAGCTTGCCACTTCAGCAGGATTTTATGGAAACTGGTAACTGTGCAAGGTTGCAGAACATTGTAAGTGCAGTGAAATCCACTGGTGACGGCGCTCAGACGATGCCACACACTAAGTGCGTTGTTGGTAGCAGCCATTTTAAATTTTTGGAGTTAACACCGAAATGAATTAAAATTTTCCTAGTTTTTACAAGTTTCATAATATACAAAATTGAAATTTTTTCTGATTATTATTTTCGTTCAGTTCTGGTACCTGAACTTCAATTGCTGTAGAACAAATTTCGATCTAAAGTATGTACTACAACAATACCAGGATAATTTCTTCCATGGTTAATATAGTTTAAACAGTCAGAAAACGATAACATGCGGGCGGTGTATCAAACTAATCTCCCGATTCGGTTAAAACAAACTATTGCATTACTGGCTGGGAGGAACCAAACACTATCGCGGTCGCGGTTTTCAGATAACACATAATCGAGTACTTCAAGGTAAGCAGGTAATCATAGAGCAGTGGTTTCCAATTAGATGTACGCGTACTCCCAGGGGTACGTGAGTTTGCTTCAAGGGGTACGCGCGGTAATCTCTTGGCTAAGGTAATCACTGCTATAATTGAATGACACAATGGCGCAAACATAGCTATCGCCAAAATATATTGTAAGACAGGGTGTACGGGAATTATATTACTGTTATATTGCCGTTGTGTGAAACATTTCATTGGTATGAACGCATTAATTTATTTATCATTTCAGCAATAAGGGGGGTTCTAGAGGTGGAGCTCTTTCTTGAAGTGGTACTCTGAAAAAACTAATTGTAAACCACTGTCCTAGAGGATAAAGACGACCTATAGTTTTATGAAGTATCTCCAATGTTATTGCATTTGTGTTAAATATGAACCGTTGTGTCTTTTAGAATCTAAACGTAACAGTATATCTGTCTGTACTGGTTTTTCTTGATTATGTGGACATTATTTTGTGTTTTTCGTATAGTATCATTTCTGCAATATTTGAGCGTCTCTATCGTGCTACTAAACAGAAATCTTACGGTGATTATGGTGCCTAATGCTCTTTGCATTTGCTGCTGTTAGGATGAAATAAAAAACAAAATAAATGTTTGTCCATATTTCTTGCTAGAATATATCATTTATTAATTTTTGATAGTGTGGTGGTTGATTATAAGCTCATGTTTGTTCTCTTGATCAGTTTAAAGCAGAAACCAGAACGTAACCAATTTCATAGAAAGAAGTCTGAGCTAAGAAGCGTAATGTCACAGTTGTGTTTATTATTTTTTAATTGCGCTTTTAATTAGGTACTTTGGATCAATCATTAAGAAATTGAATTAATCTTACGTTTCGATTCTATTGGAAAAATGTCAAGCATAGATATCTCCCACAAATGGCCAAACTTTGAAACATATTTTTTTCTCAAGAAATATTATTTGGATTTTGAATGGGAATCTTAGTTTGCAAATTTTTTTATTTATTCATCGATCAAACTCACTCTAAATTTAATTCAAGTAACAAATGAATATCAAAATATTACTTCACTGCGGTGGTACCGGTAGAGCAAGAAATAAATAAATATATCTGCATGCATTATTACGGTTGAAATTGAGAAGAACACGTTGTGCGCAATTAACACCTTAAAATTACAGCACCCTTTTATTCGTGGAACTGGCGAGTACAACCAGCTCACGTCTACACCTGTGATGTTCTGTAGGAGTCGCCCTTTATCCAGACGCGGAGTGCGTTTTTCACTACGAGTGGCTTGTCCTGGCCCGTTCACCAATTCTGCGTCCTTTGTCGTTCAATACAGTCACTGTCCACGTGTGAGTTGTCTTGATTCTACTTGTAGAGGCGCATACATACATTAAAACCTAAAATCGTGCTGTGGCTTTCATCAGAGAACTGATACATGCGCGCGATGGTCATCCGAGGTAGCACGTAACCGTGATTCATCTCTGACCACAATGCGACCCTATCTACTGTGTTCAGCGATTCTGTACTAACTCGCATGATCATTGAAGCTAAGTAAGTCGGCGATACGGGTAGAAATGCAATTCTTCCAACGTTTTGGAGAGGCACAACAGTGTTGCTCATGGTGTAGGCAGCCTTTAGGTCGCGACAGGTGGTTATTGAGAGAACTCTGACGGTACAACGGCTCGTCCTCACACCACGCATGTCTCTATGAATTTTCAGCGTGATGTTGTGATAATCCTAAGGCCAAATAGATCCCCACATCAGTTCCAGACATAACAGGAGTGAGACCAGATTGGACGTCAAATCCGTCCCGGTGCTGGTATTCAGGATACCAAGGAGTAGCGCAACAGTACTGAGAGCATCAAGAGAGAACACAAAGGCTTTATGACACCTTCCCAATCGTATCAGTGCATGCATCCAAGACAGAGGAAGTGCAAAGTTGTACTATTTAGTAGGGTTCTGATCTTTATGACACCTTCCCAATCGTATCAGTGCATGCATCCAATACAGAGGAGGTGCAAAGTCATACTGTTTAGTAGGGTTCTGATCTTTATGACACCTTCCCAATCGTATCAGTGCATGCATCCAAGAAAGAGGAAGTGCAAAGTCATACTGTTTAGTGGGGTTCTGATCTTTATGACACCTTCCCAATCGTATCAGTGCATGCATCCAAGACAGAGGAAGTGCAAAGTCATACTGTTTAGTAGGGTTCTGATCATTATGACACCTTCCCAATCGTATCAGTGCATGCATCCAAGACAGATGAGGAGCAAAGTCATACTGTTTAGTAGGGTTCTGATCTTTATGACATCTTCCCAATCGTATCAGTGCATGCATCCAAGACAGTGGAGGTGCAAAGTCGTACTATTTAGTAGGGTTCTGATCTTAATGACACCTTCCCAATCGTATCATTGCATGCATCCAAGACGGAGGAGGTGCAAAGTCATACTGTTTAGTAGGGTTCTGATCTTTATGATACCTTCCCAATCATATCAGTGCATGCATCCAAGACAGAGGAGGTGCAAAGTCATACTGTTTAGTAGGGTTATGATCTTTATGATACCTTCCCAATCATATCAGTGCATGCATCCAAGACAGAGGAGGTGCAAAGTCATACTGTTTAGTAGGGTTATGATCTTTATGACACCTTCCCAATCGTATCAGTGCATGCATCCAATACAGAGGAGGTGCAAAGTCATGCTGTTTAGTAGGGTTCTGATCTTTATGACACCTTCCCAATCGTATCAGTGCATGCATTCAAGACAGAGGAGGTGCAAAGTCATATTGATTGGTAGGGCTCGGATCTTTATGACCAAAACAATAACGAAATACGCATGCAAATATTACCTTAAAAATGGGTTAATATGACCTAAAAATGACCAAACATTTCTCCAAGAAGGTTCTGAAAAGGTCATTGTTCACTTTATTAAGTGGGATATTAGCGGTTACCATCATTTCACAGAGTTATTTAGAAAAAATTGACAATTTTGAAGATGATGAAGCTGCCAATAAAAGTAGCTGTCTGCTTTGTAGAGCTTAATGCCGTGATTCATTTTTCTTGTGTCCATTGCTGAATCTTAATGGTGCTGTACATGAAATCGCTTGGGGTTGAAGTCACTTTAATTTCATATAATTTACAGAAAATAACTCTTTCATCAGTACTAAGACACTACTCTCCAAATTTCTTTACTTAACTCCGTATCTTTTTCAGAAAGTTTTGTTTTCGGCAATGCGGCACTCACTGCTCCACTACAGATTTAGAACTGAGGATTATTTGCCAACGTATTGGCAACAGTGAGACATTCATTGATGCGGTTTGACACAGACATGCTGCTACTGCGTTTTCCAGATTAAAAGACGGGAAATCAACGTTTAGTGAGTGATTATAATGAGTAACTTTAATTCTTGCCTAGTGAATTCTGAACAGTTCAGTGAATTCTTTTTCCCTCCAGTGTTCCTATATTTCACATGTCAGCCACCACTTAACTCAGATCACTGGTGTTCGTGCGTGGTAGTAGCAAGGAGTTTCCTATCGTGCACAACGTTGGCGGAATGCCGATAGCTGTAGTGGTGTGGAAGATATGTTAAAGGAGATCGATGTAGGGCGTTTTCATATTTTGACCATAGACTTGTGTGTCCATATACTTGTCTTTCCTGCCAAAACTACATAGCGCAGACCAATGGTGATTCTGTGTGGTAGAAGCATCGAGTCTCCATCGTGCACTATGTTGGTTGCATGTTGGTAGCTATTGGGGAGTTGGAGATATGGTGGTTGAAAGTGGTCATTTTGGGGCACTTTCGCATTTCGACAAAAGACGTGTGTATCCCTACGTTTCACTTTTTAGCCAAAACTATCTTGCGCAGATCACTGGTGTTTGTATGTAATAGTAGCATACATTCACCGATTGTGCAAAACGTTGGCCCAATTTCGGTAACTGTGATGGTGTGGGAGGATTGGTGGTTGAAAAGTTGTCGATCAAGGATATTTTCGACCAAAGGTATGTGTCTCCGTATGTTTAGCTTTGCTGCTTCAACTACCTACCGTAGTCCACTGGTGATTGTGTGTGGCATTAACCTCAAGTCTCCCAACGTGCACCATGGTAGTGTCATGGTGGTAGCTATGGGATGTGGGAGATATGATGGTGGGAATTGGTCTTCGGATGGCGTTTGCATATTTCGACCAAACATATGTGCGCCCCTATATTTCACTTTGCAGCCATAAATACCCTGCGCAAATTACTGATGTTTGTGTGTGGTATTAGCTTCGAGTCTCCCATCGTGCACTATGATGGTTACGTGTCGGTAGCTGTCAATCAAAATTCTTTAAAAACACGAACGAAATCGTGGGCACCAGCTAGTAGGAATACAATAACATAATTCCTTCTCATCTATAACTTCTAGTGAATTCCAAGTACTATTAAAAAATTACCAGATTTTTCTTCAAAATATGACCATATGACCATAAATATTATACCAATATGATCAAAATTAAGAGAACGGCATGAAAATGCAATTATATGCTATATAAAATGCATTTAAATACAATTAGAAACATCCAATGCGTTTAAGTCAGCGTTACAACTCAAATATTTGACTGGATTTTGTAATCACGTTCACCGTCACATTATCTCTCAAACCATGAAGCTGTTTTTTCTTTTTCTTTTTCTTTTTTTTTCTTTTTTTTTATGTATATATGCCAACTCTCGAAATCCGAGTCTCCCTCAATTTTTTCATGACACGTCGTATCCCAAAAGACCGGTAAGCCACTGTCACACATTGGCATAAAACCGAATTTGCATCCTGGAACTTGATCATTCCTCTGCTCTAGGCGTATGTGCTACCTACCAAATTCTGCGTTTAATTTTAATAGAAAAGTCTGTGACGGGACGCCAACGTAATTCAGCCTATTACTGAACACATTCCAGATAATTAACACAACCAACCGCACTACTCCAATATCAGAACAGACAATGCTAATTTACTTTTTACGACTTTGTCATTCTTGTCATACGCTAAATGAATGGGACGCTATATGGAACTGTCAAAAAAGTTTTATTCCGTCGCAGTTAAAGCTCATATACATTTGTTCAACATTTCATATAAATTTCCATTGTTACCTAGCGAGCGAGCAATTTTTCAGCAGGTGAACTCGTTAACTTCGCCAACAGATTTTAGCCCAACGTTGGTCAGTTATTGACTTGTGGTTAGTCGTTATTTGTGTTCGCCATTTATCTCTGGAATTGCCACGATCGTGCTGCCCGTAGAATGATTTTTGCGTTCGTAATTATCGGTCACGTTCCTTACACTAACAGCGGCTCCGTTCTGGTGTGTCCGCGGTGAAAACGAAATCCAGCGACCCGGTAAGTGATGGCGCGTTCAGTAATTTCACGGCCAGTGGCTGTCACACATATTTCACGGGGAATTAGAGCAACGCCCGGCGGACACAACTTGTATCTGCGGGCTACAGCTTTGACACATGGCTGTGCTAATTGCCGCCTCAAACTAAAACTCATTCCTTCGCACAAGTCGTGCCTAATTAAATTTCTCTAGCTAAAAAATACTGACAATTTATACACCTACAGGTGACAAATAGGACAGGATACCGTACATACAATGTGGTACATCTAACTTTACTGATGAATTTTCTGAATCCATGCTTTTCTCTTTAACCTTCCAGTTTTCTAATAAATAATACAAAAATCCGAATTCCCCACACAGACCTTGCACCAAACTAAATTCACTAAAAAAAGTAAGCATTTCAAAAAAAAATCAATAACCGCTAATTTTTTAAAAAAAATTGAATTAATTGTTTTACTAAATTGTCTTCTAAATGATACATTTGTGTCACACATAAAAAAATAGTCTAAATACATTATAGTTAGTGTTAGAAAAAATAAAACTTAATAAAAACAGGAATTTTTCTAACATGTTTATCCCCTTCATGAAATTTTCTATCAAAAAATATTATATTATATTTTTCAAAAAATATAATCAATTTTTTTAATATTACTAATTAGTTATTTTATGAAAACCACAAACTCTACGAAGATCACTATAATTTTTCAATTGTCTTTAGAATGCTGCATATCACTGTAATGATTGAAAGATTGTTGAGAGCATTAGTTCCGTAAATAAGATTGGATTACAATCTGCATTCAGTCTGCATTTTTATTGGCCTCCTAACCTTAAGCGTAATCTAATGCATAAAGGGAACCTATAGTGTGAAATGGAATCCAAGCATAGAAAGCTTCAAATACCCAGCACCCACTTTTTCTGAGGTGGTTAAGCAATACACCGGTGTCTGAGTTGTCAGCTGATACTGAAACGCCCATTTTTTTTCCATTGCGTTGACGTTAAAGCCACGTTACATTTTACACAATTTCTGCATAACAGATTACAACTTCACTGTAATCTGAAACGATTTTTTGGAATAATAATAATTACATATGATTAATTAAGAATGTTCGTTGTTCTGAGCGGGAATATGTAAGCTCATTCCTGATTGGTTGATTGTACTTCACGTACAATTAACACGCGTTAAAGTAACAGAACATTCTCCTCTCACGAAGCCATGTAACGTTTTTTGGGTAGTAATAATATTTGGTTCATTAGTCTAATGAACCAGTCCTCTGCGTAGTTCATATAATGCTTTAAAAGAAATTGCATCTAGTTCGGTTCTGAATACGGCGCCATTAAATGAGAAGTTTAAACTACTAATACTGTACATAACAATTCCTCTTATAACCTTGGTAGATTACTGGAATAGTCATAGGTGTAGTAACACGACAACACACCACAACCAGTAAGAACGTTTATAATAGCATGATGACTCATCCAAGGCACTTAAGTACGGTCCTATTATTTCAGAAAACATTTATCTCACTAAATTAGAACTAGTTATTTTCGAATGGCATATTGTTCATTCGTGGATCCCTAATTTTGAGGTTGATTCCAAAGTAAATTATAATTGTTTGCTTGCTCATGACGGCTAATTGTAACTCTAAGCGTTGTTTTGTGATTTTGCCTTCTTGTATTATTATTAACGGTAAATTCGCTCAGATTTTTAATTTCCAATGATACCAAATAAATGTCATATTGTGACAGTTTTTCTTGTAATCCCAATATCATCGAGATTCTTACATAAATTCACATTTGCATTCACTTAACAACAAAATTAAAAGTAACACTATTCATCATCTATTAGTATAATAGCCAAGATGTAGCGTGTCGCACCTACGTCATGTCACGCGGTGACGTCAAGCTATGACGTTGCGATACGACGTCACGCTTTACGATATTATTTGTGGGAGTGCGCGTTATTTAATATCATTTCCAAGCAACAGTGAATAAATTAACTCACAGAACACTGAAATAAAAGTATGTATTGCGTTAAAATCGATATATCAATCATTAGATGCTTAGATTTACGTAATATTCTTTTGATATATTGAAGTATTCCTTAAATTCTTTGTTCATAGATATTGTAAGATAAAAGCTTTGTATTTCGAGCATCAATGCTGAGAAAAATTTGGTTAAAGTATTACTTAAGATGGATCAGAATTACAACTGGCATTTGACGCTACGGCAGAGGGCATGAATAATTTAGCTTTTTTTCAAAATAATTTAAACTGAACCCTATTATTGAAATTATTAATTCGTTTGAACCGAAATAGTTGCCCACTCATCTCGAATTGTGCGCCTACACTACAATTAATAATGTAAGTTTATCAGATTTATTTTAATCTTCTTTGATTTCACTGAGTAATATTACTGAGGCTATTACGTATTTCCTCAATGTGTAACTATGACAGCTATTCGAACGTTGTAATATCCGTCTGAATCATGTTGCAGATTTTTGGTTTATTACCTTTCTTTTTTTTGTTGAATGTTTTTGATGAAATTTATGTTGTTGCGTAATGTATCTCATCAATGAATTGTCGTTTTGGTCGGAATCATTACTTGGCTTGAATCAAAGAAGTTCCATATTGTCCGCCATCTATGCAACCTAAACCACAATTGAAACTAATATTACATGACGTAAGTAGTTAAGATTTATTTTTAGCATCCTTCGTTTTCACTGGGGTCATTATTTCAGCCGAATGTAAGCTGTGCCAGGCGTTGAAACATCGATCTTCGACAATAAGAAAGTTGTAAGAAACTGAAGATTTTGGATCAAGTTTGTATCGCATGATGCATGATTGGTATGGATTCATGATAACATTGACATGCGATTCAGGGAATGTATAAATTTGCGGGTGAATGAAGCTTTGATTTTCTATCGACTATATTGGCGAAGATTGTAGTTAGGCTGAAACGCAACCTGGACCAAATTGACAACTGAAACTTTTTGCTACATCACAAGGGACGAGAAATTACAGCATATTGAGCTTTATTTTATAAAAATTCTATTTAGGTAAACAACCAAAAAGAAATCAATTGCCAGAACAGTCCGTTAAACCCGTCATTTTTGACGGGCTTTGTGGCTAGTAAATGTATAAATGATAACTTTAAAGTATTCGTCCATCATGAAAACCCCACTACAATATCAACGAATAGTATTTTTTTTTATTACACTATTCTTCAAAAGATACACAGAAATGTTTTGCATGTTTTCCATTCAGCACATTTGTCAATTATAATTTCTGCAAAAGACCAACAAAATGAAAGAAAAACATTTCTCTGTTTCGGAAGGAGAATTATTAATTATTCAGGATTGTAAACTGTGGATCGCAGCTTGGGTTTAACGCGAGCCATGTTTTGAGACAATTCTTTAAAGTTCTTAAAATAATAATAATAATAATAATGTTAAATTTCAAACACTTACATTTGCAGAAAATATTTTGAACTATTAATTACTTACTGCCAGCGCTTTCGACGAAAATGAATACTTCATCGCGTACTTAATGATTATAAGTAAATTTCTTTTTGCAATAGAATGTAACCTTGTAGCTAACACAATTTATTTTAAAAAATCACCCAAAAATTTCATCATTTAGAGTTCTAAAAGGAATTATCATATAGCAGATCTATATAAATTTCAAAGATATGCTTCAGCAATTCAAATAATTTAAATATAGTTAAAATCTTTTTAAACTTGCTGTGAAAAAATATTTCGTGAAGAAAAAACTATATTATAACTGGGAACGTGTTAATGTACAAACTGGAACCTAAGAAACAAAGAATAATAACAAAATTCGTACTGTCGGTAAGTTCACAAGGAGATATCTTCAATTGTGGGCATGAAATGTTATGACACTTCATGTAACACATCCTAATTCCGTTCGAATATATGTCATAATATACGAGAAAAATCAAAATTTGAAAAATGTACTGATTTTCAACGAGCTGTACTATCGAAGCTTGTGGTTATGTTGAAATACAACTTAGACCAGAATCACTACTAATATTCTATACATAGTGGATATGGAGAGAAGAAAGAGATTGTCATTCGAATTCTGACTACAATGGCGACAGAATCGGCTCAAGACGTCTATTGCCGTTAAGCAAGCATTGTGCGTAACCGAATCTTTCGGCGCGCGTTACTTCTTTGTTACCTGTTTCCTGGCTTTGAAGTACATTTTATTTTTGAAGAGTAACAGAAAAGGAAAAAGTTAAACATATTTTCAACCCCAAAGGAGAAATCCTTTTGTTGATCGTACTGTGAACATAAACAAAAACTCATATTATAACACACTTTCAAGCGGACGAAGTACCGGGTAACTGCTAGTGTATTATAATGTGGAAATGCCTTATTTCTGGGTGGCATATGACTTCTATATAAACATAACTCTGTTTGTACTGTAAGTACTAAAGTGCTCCTAGACGTCGAATAAACAGACCTGACAACAACTGATTTACACGGTGCCAATGTTCATTCCGATGTAACGGGAGATATCGGTTTATTGACGTTAATGTTGGTTGTACATTTAGAGGCCATTTCAGACCACGCTAGCGTCCTTACCGATTGTGAATATTCAATGACCCGAACGGAGAGCGGGCAGATACGCACGTTATGCCATTTGGTCATCGGTTCCATGAGGTGAATGGAGATTTCAGATATTCAATCGCAAATTTGGAAACAGACATTTCATATGGGTATAGTGTCTGGTGAGCGGTCTAGTAGCTTAGGGGTGGGAAAGGGTGAGTTACGCTGTCTGAAAATGGTCCCGAGACCCTACACAAACATGCCTACTGTGAAATGCATTCAGTAACTGATGTCATAAAGAAGAGGTTTTGGGATCAATTGGAAGACAGCAGATAGTTGAACAGAGCTCTGGTTATGTTTCAGATACAAGCTGGAGAAGGAGCTTAGATGAAGATTGGATTGAAAAGTAATATTTGGAATATTCAGGTATAAGATAGTAAGGAATTTTTCATTTTTAGCTAAGAGAATAACTTGTAAAATAAGTTACCGCGCCAACAACCTATCTCAAAAAAAAAAGAAATTTAATGTAAAAATTCGTAAAGTACAAAAGTACGTGTGAGGGGAAATTTTGTTCCGGGCTTAAGGTCTTTCATAATTAATATGTATCTGATTGTGGGCTAAAACCCATTCGAATCATAACAATTCGAGAATTTTCAGAGCTTCTTAACGCGCTGTTTTTACTTTGCCAGTGCTCGATTTCTCCATGTCAAGAAGTCGAAAACTCCATCCGACTTTTGTTTCTTTAAACCGTTACCAATCTTGTTCATAGGTTATTAGAAATCACTTATTGCGGTCGCCACTGAAGCTATTGCTATAGATAAAACTTTCTCTGCTAAACAAAAAGGTTTTTCTTTAAATAAAAAATTAAACATTGCTGATTTCGTAGTTTTTCAAACATTGTCGTTGTCAAACAAACACCAAATAAAGTCAAATGAAATCGAAATTGAAACTCGTACATATTGCTGAATTCACACAATATTAAAAAACGAAATCCGAGTTCACATCAAAGCAAATTATGGCAATATCACAACCAGGCAATCAGTTTGATTTTGTTTTTACTTTAATCAATCAAATGTGTTTACGAATTAACTAATTCAAGTGCTAGTAAAAAATGACGGGATTTATCCATGGGGGTTATAGGAATTTGTTCCATAAAAGTTTCTAAGGAAAACCTAATATAGATTAATCATTATCTTTTTTATTGATATTTTTCGTGATGTGAGAAAATTTTCCCCGATTAGATTCTCGGAATATTTGGCCAGGATGTTTTGAAATATGTACATTTGATTTTGAATTACGGAAATTTCTATTATTGTGAAAAAGTTTCTAAATAATGTGTAATTTCAATAACTAATTACTGTTATTATTAGACTGATATTTTTAGCCACTACCTACGATACGTGTAGACTTTCTCTGACTTTTTAATAAACTCTCTGTTTCTTATCTTCTGTTAAAACAATTCTTAGATTGTTCTGTGGCTTAGTTCCTGTAACTGGTACAGAGATTTAATTTAATTTAATTTATTTAATTGCAATGGAGCACAGGCTGAGGTGGCAATTTCCCTACACACCCATCTTCCCCCTATCATGCACCCACCTACATTTGCCCTATAAACATCGGATGCTCTTTTCCCAATGCCAAATCTAGGAGGGAGGGAGTGGGGGAATAAACCGGGGCACTTGTCCCGGCGGGCAATTGGAAGGGGCTGCAAAATTATGTTTAAAGGAGCTACAATCTCACTGTTTTGCCTCGGCTGGGAAAATTCCTAGATCCACTACTGTCTTCTCCTTACTTGAAATTCTGCATCTAATCGTAGAAAATAAACAAGAAAGCATAAATTTAAACAAACCTCACACTATAGTTTTTTATATCTCTGCCTCGTATTATAATTTTTTATCGCTCATACACAACAGACAATAGCATTTTAGCTTGAATCGCAGTTACATTTTGTTTTAACAATGGAAGTGCGAATAAAAATAAATTAAATTATTTATTTGAAATTTTTACTTCATGTTAGCAAGAATGTAAGCTTTAAATGTTGATTTCGCTAAGAGATTCAGTGCAAAATAAATTCAGTGATTTTTGTTTGATTGGAACTGGTGATTTTCACTTCATCATAGCAATAATTTCCGTCATTATGGCGGAGCTAAAGTAATTAACTTAAAAAATAAAGGAGTAGCAGCTTAAAAGTGTTCGAGATGAGATGGACCTTCTCATCCATAAAACGCTGTATTACCTGTAGAGTGTAAATGTTGTTTAACCAACTAATTTTTCATAAACTGCCCATGTGATTGTCATCAGCTAATAACCACACTAACTAACGAAAGCTAATAATATAGATTCAAAGATTCCCCGATCGGTGATAACAACCGGCTAGTCACCAACGATTATTATGTAATCTATATTTGAGCAGCTATTTTAATTGCATTTAGTGGATATTTACCATCACTAATGGAGCGTCCATAAACCACGTAGCTCCATTTTCTGTGAACCCCCTCTCCTCCCACGTAGCCCGACGTGGCTTTTGCCTCTACCCCTCTGCCCCCACGTAACACGTAGCTTTTTCCCCTATTGATTCCAGAAGACATTTTGTACTTTCTCTTGTCAGACTATCGTAAATTACATACGGAGATAATTGAATGACGTAAATAAATATTTCTGTGTCTTTTGTAGCTTATTTTAACTGTGACAAATAATATAAAAGTAAATCTACGTGGCCTTGCTCGCCCTCCCCCTTTTCCGCACGTAGCCCAGAGTAGCTTTCCAGCCAACCCCTCTCCCCAGACCGAGCCACGTAGTCCCCTAGCTCCCTAACTTAACACGTGGGACACTTGAACGATACAGCTTAACACTTCCGATCTTACTTCAAGATGATCCCAGTGACAGAAATGATATGAAACTCTAAGCATCTATCATCTCCAATATTCAATTGTTTAGACACTGGCTTAGTATTTAATCCATAACCAGTTATTTTCGCTACTTGTTGCATATGCCAACTGTCGTTATTAGTATGCGATGGTATTTTGGTTGATTTAACGCTTGCTACGCGGACATCACCAAACGGAAATGGTGCGATATTGAATACACACTTTTCCGACGGCTTCAGCCCAAGGTAGCCAGACTTATGAAATTCCTCGAACAGGCCGAGCTAGTCATAATCAATAAAAAAAATTAAATAAAATATTTAACTTCTTTCAGAATGTTCAGTAACTGAATTACAGTTTAATCACTATGTACATTACAAAAATGCAATTCTCGGTCAACCAGGCAATAACATAATTTCCACGTAAAGTATCCACGCTTAATCCCACTTTAACCATCTTGACTCTTGCTAGAAAGAACTATAATGAATGATGTCGAAATAATTAATATAGAATAGTTAAACTGAATGAAATAAAGCTAGTAACTTCTACAAACAAAGAAAAAATAAAAGTTTATATGGTTTCCGGTTCCGCTTAAATGTGACTTACAAAATTGGGTCGAACTATGATATACGGTATTGTTATAATGGCTACATTGGTAGTGAAATCTATTCAATTACTTTTTTTTTTTTTAATCTGCTTAACGTCTCTCTAACGGCGAGGTCTTTAAAGACGGGAAAGGATGAGGGCAAGGAATGGGAAGGAACTCGGCCATGGACTTTTGAAGGAAGCATCCCGGCATTTGCCTGGAGTGATTTTGGAAACCAGGGAAAACCCAAATCTGGATGCCCGGACGGGGATTCGAACCGCCGTCCTCCCGAATGCGAGGCCAGAACGCTAGCCGTTACACTACTACGCTCGGTTATGCAATTACATACTAGCACGTGAACAGAAGATGAAGTTCCAAAACCCTATAAACATGCACACCGCTGTTAACTTCTTCCTGTTAAATGTCGAAGTGACCTACGCGGGCAAGTAGTGATAACAGCAACGACCAGTGAAACGATGAGAACACTGGTGACATCTAATTTCACCTCACACATGATGGAAACGGTTCTTAAAGGCAGAAGAAAGAGACATGATCATTGACACGGAGATGTTGAAAGCAATTATCCATCTCTTTTCCGAAAATCCAAACAATATCACAAAAAACTTGTTATAATAATTCCTCGTAGACAAAAAATTCCAAGGGTTATACATTATTTCAATACAATTGTTTGGAACGACTACTCAGAAGAACTAAAATGTCAGTTAATTCAGTTTTGGAATGGTACTACTAAGACAGACCACCAGATTTCACCCTCCCAAATAAGAGTGGTCACACAAAATTTCAACTTAAATGGCTATTGGCACTAAATCCTCATATTAAAGAGCTAAGGCCAACATGATGAATCTACACTGTAAGAAAGACCTGACTCTTTCCTAAGTTACATTAATATTAAGATTAAAAATAAAGATTTTACATGACTAAAGAAGGATTCCTATGTAAATAACACATGACATTATTAATTATGGTAAAGAAGTATAAATTTCTTCCGATGTAAGTTTTAGAACTGGTAAGATACATATGTCAAATCATCTTTCATTTATTTAGACTCCAAACAGGCAAATTTCGGCATCTGTATTTCTTATCTAGTAAACAAAATGTACCATCATTGGCCATTGACAAAAACAATTGTCAGCCTTGTAGCCAGTCCGCCAAAGAGCTCGGCCAGCAGACAGTCTATTGTTGGCGCTATCGCAACAGTGACAGCATCTCAGGCACTGTGCCTCCTCTGCCAACCAGCGTCGTCTTCTTTGACGCCGTTTCCAGAGATAATAGCTGTGCTTGCCACAGACGACAAAAGCGTCGTCTGCAGATGTCGCTAGTGCGTCACAGCCCCTGAGCGCCAGAGTTGCCACGTGCATATTGATGAAGGGTGTAAGTCTAAAGAAAACACGAAGAAGGTCGCTAGTTACGAAGTAACAATTTTAGATCCATCTTCTCGGTTTTTACTCTTTTGACCATGTAGCGTATCACCAGGGGGGGGGGGGGAGAATTATTAATTAATTCTTAATATCTACGCTATATAGGATACTATAATTGAATATCAAAATGTAAATTATTCAAATGAGAATTGGATGATTCTGGGATTTGAAAACTGTCACAAAAAGACATTTTAATAAAGATTTTCACAATGGCATCTACAAATCTGAGCGTATTTACCATTACGTTAATAAACAAGGGGTTTTGCAAATTTCTAAGCAACGCTCAGACGTACAATGAGCCCTTAAATGCAAGCAAACAAGTATAGTTGTACTTTAAAAATCTCACAATTATTCTAATACAAAGTATGTTACCAGTTAAGATGATAGCAAACAGTAATGAATTTTAATAGGTTGGGACGCCACGAATGATTAACCTGCATTCGACAGTTACACAGTCTAGCTCAGTGGTTTATCAGATCAGAGCAAGGATCTTTATCTCAGATGCGCTTACGGGTACAGTTTCACGGAAGTTGCAGGCTGAATGGCTTCGAAGAAACACATTACCGTTCCACGGCAGGTAGCGCTGAGCGTCGTAACTGGCCACGCCAGCAGTATGCAGCAAGTCGCAAGTCAGAAGTGCGCCTCAGATGGTCTGCAGGACACAAGTCAGCCCAGCACACATGGACCGCAAGTCACCAGTGACTTGTCTGGGCTCCCAACTGGAGGGAAGTCAGGCAGGAAGTGTCTCGTCTTTTTCTGCCGCCACGGAGGTAAACTCTGACTCCGCCTCTTGTGGCTCGAAGACGACATAGAACATAAAATTCCCCGAATCTTAGTACTATGTTCACTGTGATTGGCTGACCATCTGACGTCATGTGAATCTGTGCTTCTCTTCGCCGCGTTAAGTCTCGGCAATCTTCGAGAGCCGATGCCTCCTTCGGGAGGAAGGAATTCTGTTTACCGCCGGCCCGAGAGAAACCCCTAATCCTCTTACCACTCTGTCAAAAAGGCGCCAGCCCGTCTGCCCTTCACTGAAGCGTAAAATCCTTGCCTCTTATCCTTTCAAACGCATCTTTCGAACATGCAGTGGACATCCCAAGAAATGGAAAAATATTCTATTCCTTTACTTTATATACAATAAAAAGTTATATGTAACAGGGAGCTTAGCGAATCGTTACATAATGCCCCACTGTTAATGAAAATTATTATGACATAATAATTTTATTTTGAGTTTTGTGATTCTACTTTAGTTGAGACCAAAACATACTAATTTAGCACTTTAACAATTACCACAGTTTTTAAATGAGATCCCAAAATCACCGCGATTCTCGATTTGTGAATTGAATTTTAATGGGCTTTCTTACATCTTTTGGCCGTCTTAGAATTCCTTTACTCTATATACACATGAATTCAGATAGCCATCCCTCATACAAACATATATTAAACACAATAATAACATATACATGAGAATATAAATTACACATAGACCTATTTACATAAAGGCTTAAAAATTAAAAAAAAACTTCTAGGAAACCTTAATATCTACAATATACGCAGAACATTGTCAGAGAAACTGAAGTTAGTGAGTGATTTACACAAAATTTTAGGAATCTAATTGATCATATCTTAATAAAAATATATATATATATATTTTTTTTAAAAAAAACTAAATTTTCCCTTCAGGATTTTATAATCAAAAATGCATAGTTGCTACGAATGTAGAAATATGCCAAATCATTTGTTATTGTACACCAGCCGCCGGCAATTGCGGCTCTCTGCCTCTGTCCGCTAATGGGTCGTCTACCCGAGATAAGGATCTGGGTCTACCTTCCTGGGAGTAGCGGTTTCTTGTGTACCTGGTACATCTGTTGTTACACATACACCTTAGGCGGCGTGGTAAACCTTGAGATTCCGGGCATTGTGTGGTCCCATCTGTGAAATTCCATCCGTTAACATATAACAGTTGGTCGAAATCACCTTTTCTACGGCAAACGGACCATGATAAAGCCAAAAGAACTTCGAAATCAACTTTTTGTTCGCATCCGATATAGGATTCGCCCGTACCAGAACTTGTTGTCCGACCTCGAACCTTTGCGTATGTTTTTTTGTCTTGTTTAATTTGTCTTTTTGTCGCCTTTTCCAACAAATACTCATGCGCCCTTTTATGTCTTCTTCCCGGTTTTTTCTTCCTCCTGAAGCAGGGTGTTTTATTACCCTTTCAGCAAGGAGTTTAGCCCGTTTATCGAACTGTAAGTCGACCGGCCGGAATAACGTCGCGCAATTTACCGTAGTATTAAAATATTCTTCTATCTTCGGGATATGTTTACCCAAGATGAGTGCTTTTGGCCTATGAGTGTCCTCATATACACGCTTAGCTGTCTCATGAATCTCTCCGCGACGTTTCCTTGCGGCGAGCGTATTGATGAATAAATCACTCTTATCCCTCTGGCCTCCAATGCGTTTCTCCATCTGGGAGAAGAAAATACCGTACCATGATCTGACAACACCGCCCGCGGTAGGTTACATAGTGGTACATATTTCTCAAAAAGGATTTTTAGTGATCCACGCGTACTCAACTTCGCGACGGGGTATAGTTTCACATATTTGGTGAAAGCGTCCAAGATCAAAAACACATGTTTAAATTTATACTGGCCAGTTGGGACTGGGCCATAGTGATCGAGACATACGAGTTCGTGTGGTCCATCTGGAATGATCGGCGAGTACGGACCCGCCGTCCGCGTATTCGCGTGTTTTACTTTTTGGCAGGTATCACAAGTGCGAGTTACCCGCGCAATGCTTTTTTCGAATCGCACTGGTGTAATATTCCCATTGGAGGGTTGGATATAGCCTCTCCGTACCCGGATGTCCACACTGCAGATGGTATAAATTAGCGACGTATGGATTAAGCTCCTCGGGCAACCAGATTTTCCACTGCGAATTCGCATCTGCTCGCGGAAACAAACGTCGTTTTCCATTGTGCAAAGCATGGCGACATTTCTCACATGCTGGTCGTCAGCATGCTCTCCACGGAGGATATAGTTGCGCACTTTCCTTATGTCCTCCTGCTGTTTTTGCGCTGCTATAACCAGCCTCTTCATCTCCACCGAAGTAGTGCCGTCCGCCAGCGTTATGGCTGCAATTAAGATTTCATTTGGCCTCGCTCTTTCTACCTCGCCAGACTCACACGCTCCGGCATGCCTACTGAGCCAGTCCGCCAATGCATTATCTGATCCTTTGCAGTATTCCAAATGAATGTCATACTGCTGAAGGAACATTGCCCATCGGGTTATGCGATTGCTCGTGAACTTGGCATTGTGGAGGAACGTAAGGGCCTGATGATCTGTCCTCAAGTATGTTACGCTACCCCACAAGTATGCTTTAAACTTTTGCACCGCAAAATATATCCCTAACATTTCAAGTTCGCTAACATAGAGTTTGGTCTCGGGTGGTTTCAACGTCCTGCTTGCGGTAGCTACTATTCTCAAATTTCCATCCTGATCCTTTTGATTTAGACAAGCTCCCAAACCTCCAATGCTTGCGTCTGTGTACAAATAGAACGGACTTTGAAAATCAGGGTGTCTCAGACAGATCTTTTCCGCAAAGATTCTCTTTATCTGCAAGAATGCCGCTTGCTGCGGTTCTCCCCATTCCCACTTTCGCCCTCCCTTTAGTAGGTCGTACAAAGGACGTAATATCCTGGCGAAATTGGGTACATTGCCTCTATAATACGCGCATATCCCCAAAAAACTTCTCAGCTCTTTCAACTTCGTGGGGGGCGGCATCCTTTCTATTTCACCTATTTTCTCCGGAGATGGAGATATCCCCTCCGGTGTGATGCGAAAACCCAGATATTCCACTTCGTGTGTGCAAAGTGTGGCCTTATCTGGACGCAAAGTTACGCCGTTTTTAATTATCACGTCGAGCAACATTTTTAAATGCTAAAAAATCATCAATATAAGTGGTACAGAACTCTTTTATTTCGGGTGGCAACATATGGTTCATTGCCCTTATGAATGCGCTCGACGAATCCCTTATGCCAAACGCCACTCTCTGGAAACACAGCTGTCTTCCTTCGAATACAAAGGCTGTATATGGCCGGCAACTTTCCTCCAGTTCCACTTGGTTAAAACCCGACGTGACGTCCAGAGTGGACAGCCAGCGTTTTCCGTGAAACCTCGTTATGATTTCCGGGATTTTCTCCGAACGCTCTCCGTCTGGTTCTATTCTCAGGTTTAACATGCGGGCGTCAAGACACATGGTACTGATTACCATCTCGCTTGCCCACGAAAGTAATGGAATTTAAATGCTTAGATGCCTGCGGCGCAATTATTCCGTGGCGCTCCAATTCCGCTATCGCCTCACGTGCGGCCGGTCGCAGCTTCTGGGGTACTCCATACGTATGACCCTTCAGTGCCGTCGTGTCTGTTACACGAAACTTGTGCACGTAGCCTTTGATTTTTCCCGGTCGGTATGAAAAAGCATTTAAATTCTCTTGGAGCATTTGTCCGAGTCTATCCCGCTGGTCGTCCGTCAAGCTTTTGTTATCCTTGACCTTCGTGAGCAAATTCTCCAGAATTATGTTCTTCTCGTCAGCCATGGCATTCATGCTTACGCTTTCCGTCCGAGGAATTTCGGTACCGTCCGCGAATGGTTCTCGCATCTGCTCGGAAAGCCTAATCCCCGTTATGTCGGGCGCTCGTCAAGCTTCCAATGTAGGACTTCAGGAACTAAATTTTTTATCGTTCCTTCCCCCCAATCAATGATTGCCCGGCGTTTTTCCAATAGGTCACAGCCTAAGATAATGTCGCGGGACAATCCGGGGATAACCAACATTGCTAAGAACAGTTCGCTATTAGCGACCTTCACAGGCAGTAATGCCTGTTGGCTGACAATTTTCTCTTTCCGGCCAAATGCTGGAACAACAGTAACTTGAACGGTGGGAATGATTCGTATGCACGGGTTTTTCTCCTTTAATTTAAGCATAAATTTCTGCGAAATAGCCGACAATTCTGAACCACTGTCAACCAAGATTTCCGCCTTCATTTGTATACCTTGATAGGAATTAGGGGACACCGCACTCGTTGAACGGGCTCACTATGTGGCACCATATCGGCATCATTTTGATCATCTTCCGGCCCCCCATTTCGCCAGTACGACAAATTGCTAAGGCAAACTTCGGAAGTGATGTCGGCATCCCCTGGAGAACTTCATTGTGATTTCCGGCTGTCATGCGAACATTCGCCGCCAGCGTTTTCCGTTCTCTTCTCCTCGTAGTTATTTTCCGATTCGGGCTGCATTTCGGCTATCGCAATTGCGTTTACAGCCGCCGCATCTTTTCGAGGTGGCCCGTAGTTCCCTTGCTGGCCCCCGCTTTTCCATGAACCACGTCCATCTTGTTGGTACGGTTTTCCGCTGTTTCCCTTCCAAGGCTTGTTTCTGGGGTCCTTCCCTTGGTTTGAATATGCGCCGCGGAAGTTAGGTTGCGATTCCTTTTGCCCAGAATCCTTTTCGGCTTTCATTGCCCGCCGACCAATCGCGTCCAAATTTTTCAGAGTGTCCAGAAACTCCGGAATTGTGCGGATCAGCACTGGGTTGATATGCGACTGAACTTGCGGGCTAAAATGCGTCATAACTGCGTCGATTATTTCGCCGTCAGACATGGCTACGTCAAAATATCTTGACTGCACGACCAGTTTTTCGACGTAATTCTCCATTGAATGATCAGACTGCGGGTCGTACCTGCCCTGATAAAGCTTGATCTTTGCCTGATTTTGTATCTTATTCGACCAGAATGTACGCAAAAACAACTCTTTGAACTCGTCGTACGACATTCCTGGTTGGTAGGATAATGAAAGCCATGGGCGGTCCGTCTCAAAAAAAGAATGTTCCATTATTAGTAATTTTGCCGTTTCCGGTACCCCCTTTATTTCAAAGTACCGGTCCAATTCCGAAATATAAGCCTTGGGGTTTATATTTTTCCGTGAGCCAAAACGTGGAATTTTTAATTCAACATTACTGATAGCGTTATGTCCACAGGTTGCATTGTTTGATCTGCCATTCCGGGGGATTCCTGCAAGTTGTTTATCTTCTTTTCGAACATAGACAATTTAGATCCCGTGTCCGCCATAAATTTTTCTTGCGAATTCTGTAGCTCCTTCTGACAGTCTGTAATCTGTATAACTGAGCCAGACAAAATTTCCATTTCAGCATTAACATTCGCGAACTTAGTTTCGACCTGGTCCTTTACTGAGTGAACGAATTCTGATATTTGACCAAGGTTCGCACTGTTTTCCGCTCTGACCTTCTCAATATTTCGTTTGGTGGATTCTAATCGTTCACATAACTCGTCATTAGAGTTTTTCAACGAATTGCAGGTGTCAGCTAAGCTCTCTGTGACTTGGGACAAACTATTGACATCGGATCTTATGTCCGCCTTAAAACTATTCACATCTTCAGAAATCTGCCCCCGAAAATTTGATAGTTTATTCTCGACCATCTTGAGAGTGATCTCATGTTTCTCGTCAAGTGCATCGATTTTTCCTGACAAATGTGCCTTCATGTCGTCTTGCGATTTTTGAAACTGTGATGTCATGTCCTTATTTTTTCTTGTGATTTCACTAAGAATGCCATAATATCCGTTAGTTGTAGTGTGCTTTCAATTTGAGCTGGTGCTGTGTTTTCTGTTGCATGTTGTTTCTAGCATTGGACTGTGCTGAGGCACTTTCGTCAGGGACATCTGGAAAATTTTCCGTCTCTGTCTCACCAAATACATATGGTAGATTGCGAGCTGTACCCCTTCGGAAGTTAAATCAACACTTGCAACCCTCTGAGTTTCCGCAATAGTGCCCGGATTAACTGCGTCGGAAATCGATTCATTCATGATCTCCTGGGTGTCTGAATTTACATTTAAATTTTCCATTATGACAGCCCCAGATCTAAGCTTCATGAACGACCTATACTATCAAACCCGAAGTCCCACAAAATCGAAAGTCTCAAGAAAAAATCACACAAAATCTCCATACAAAACACAGGGAAAAATAGAAATACCCCAGCAATTCTCGCGGTTCAATAAAACAATACGAAACTCCCTCAAATTCAGCAAATGATGCACCACATATCAAACAAAAATTTCAAAAGACAGACAGATCACAAAAAACAATATCAACGCTGTAATGGATAAACATAGCAAGTGCATGCGGACAGAACCTTCGCACAAATTATCCATCAAAATTAAGCACAAACATGAGCACATAAGAACACATAAATTTTCAAAAGAAACCAAACACAAAATACATGTAATGAATGCAACATCAAAATGAAGTTATGCACTATCTATTTTCTACAAGAATAATAAAACTGCCAAAAGCCATTTGCAACACTCCATGAAACTTATTAAAAATTCTGGGTTTCAATACCACGTTTTACTCGTGCCCCAACGCTTGGGTTCGCCAATTGTAGCGTATCACCAGGGGGGGGAGAATTATTAATTAATTTTACGCTATATAGGATACTATAATTAATGTAAATTATTCAAATGAGAATTGGATGATTCTGGGATTTGAAAACTGTCACAAAAAGACATTTTAATAAAGATTTTTACAATGGCATCTACAAATCTGAGCGTATTTACCATTACGTTAATAAACAAGAGGTTTTGCAATTTTCTAAGCAACGCTCAGACGTACAATGAGCCCTTTAAATGCAAGCAAACAAGTATAGTTGTACTTTAAAAATCTCACAATTATTCTAATACAAAGTATGTTACCAGTTATGATGATAGCAAACAGTAATGAATTTTAATAGGTTGGGACGCCACGAATGATTAACCTGCATTCGACAGTTACACAGTCTAGCTCAGTGGTTTTATCAGATCAGAGCAAGGATCTTTATCTCAGATGCGCTTACGGGTACAGTTTCACGGAAGTTGCAGGCTGAATGGCTTCGAAGAAACACATTACCGTTCCACGGCAGGTAGCGCTGAGCGTCGTATCGTAACTGGCCACGCCAGCAGTATGCGGCAAGTCGCAAGTTAGAAGTGCGCCTCAGATGGTCTCCAGGACACAAGTCAGCCCAGCACACATGGACCGCAAGTCACCAGTGACTTGTCTGGGCTCCCACTGGAAGGAAAGTGTCTCGTCTTTTTCTGCCGCCACGGAGGTAAACTCTGACTCCGCCTCTTGTGGCTCGAAGACGACATAGAACATAAAATTCCCCGATCTTAGTACTATGTTCCCTGTGATTGGCTGACCATCTGACGTCATGTGAATCTGTGCTTCTCTTGGCCACGTTAAGTTTCGGCAAACCTCGGGAGCCGATGTCTCCTTCGGGAGGAAGGAATTCTGTTTACCGGTTGCCCGACAGAAATCCCTAATCCTCTTAACATTCTGCCCAAAAGGCGCAGCCGTCTGCCCTTCACTGAAGCGTAAAATCCTTGCCTCTCACCTTTCAAAGCGCATCTTTCGAACATACAGTGGACATCCCAAGAAATGGAAAAATATTCTATTCCTTTACTTTATATACAATAAAAAGTGATATGTAACAGGGAGCTTAGCGAATCGTTACAAGATATTTTCAGTAGAATGCTGGCGAAACGCGATAATTATAAACATTGTTACCGAGCAATTATTTCACTGGTTCTTATGATTTAACAAGAACTTTACCCTCACAAACCTAGTGACGGTTATAATCAAACGGATCAGTCACCTACAAGTCACCTTGCTGTCTATTAGAATTATGATGCAAAAT
>JARYHS010013630.1:351293307-351378624 GCA_031002005.1 Vandiemenella viatica
GAGAAGTGTCTCCTCTGTTCCGCCGAGATTAGTGTGACTCCACCGTATGTCCATTCTCCACCATAGGCGGCCATTGGCGGTGGAGCCCCTCATGTGCGGTTGAAGACTCTGGCGTCCTCCTTCTCGTATGCGTGCGAATTAAGAAGATAACGCTAAAAGCATGCGTGATAAGCTGTACCATAATTCGATCCACAAATTCAGAATCACAATCGCGCAAATATCCAAAACGTTCCCATAGGCTCATACGGTTTTAACGCGATCGCTTTCTGATGGTCGATGCAAAGAAGCTGGAAATGTCCATTCCCACTCGAACAATTCCTGGTAGCCGATCTCGCGTCCGTTTTAATTTACCACTTCCTGAACTTGCGAGAAATGCTGGACCGTGCGCGAACAGATACAAACACGTAGGGACTTGTTACTGGCAGGCGATGAGCTGTCCATGCACAAAGTAATGGCCGACTTACCTGAGCGTTCCTGCCTCCACCTGGTAACATGGTGCACCTGTTAAGACTTGTCATGATTGTCAAACTGCGCTTCCTCCCGTTGATTGACACAATTTGGAGATGTGTCTGCGACCCGCTCGACAGAATATACAGCAGAGAAAACCTGAAGTATTTAACAGGCTTACAAAGGCATTTCGTTAAATTAAAATGTGTTACTTTAGAGGTTTATCTGCTTATTCTAGCTCATTTCTGTATATTAAAAATGCAGCGATGTTTATACACACAGATACTTGTCTTAAGAAGAGGTGCACTTTGATTGAAAGCTGCTACAGCACTGAAAATGTGGCATGCATATTGTGACCAGATCATCAAATTCGCTCAAATGATGCTTCAAAGTCAAACACTGAAACTATTATTTTGAAAGACACTAAATTACGTTTTGACTGTGGACTGGTTAATTCTGGTAATAACAATGTGGCGCAAGTAGTCAATTACGGGTTGCGCCTTTTACTTTCTACAGAAAATATAATTTCACATTTTAATATTCCACACAAATATAATGTATTTTATTTTTCAAAATGAGTTTGTTAATCAGTTGCAACTTTTGCATTAATTATTCTTTCCAGCGTTTATTCTGCACTACACCGACGATCACACGGTGAATATGAGTCTCAATTCACAAATAGCGATGACCGAACAAAGATTTGAATCAGAGACCTCCCTAAAGCGAGTTGCCACTATTCCAGAAGCCCGAGGTCGCTAGCAACTCCAACACAGTTAAATCGAGACTGCGGTGTCGCCTGCAGAAACAGCTGACAGACGCAAATAAGCAGGCAGGGCGAGCAAATCACGTGATGCGGTTGCACACCTCACCCACTCAGAAACCAGTACAACCACATCGGCAATTAACGGGTCTCATCACATGTGATTTCACACAAATTTATTCCTTGCCTATTAAGAGGGGAAAAAAATTATTTGATGTAGAGAAAAAAGAGAAACCTAGGTTGATGTGTAAAAAGTCCATTACCGAATTTCTTCCTGTTCCTTGTTGTGCTTAGTAAAATCTGACTCCAGAAACCTCGGGCTGCACGAGACGTAAAGCCAAACACCGAGGAAAGCAAGGTAAGATTGGAAGGAGCAGAAATAGAACAGCTTCAGAGATTTTCAAATATTTAAGTCATAACAATTTTGCTGGTTATAGCCAATGGTACCGAAAAAGTAAGAAAGTAAATAAGTAAAATTTTTTACAGTGGAAATTCGCAAGGCATGGAGTAAAAACACGTAACTATAACATAGTAAAATTCATGAAGAAATCGAGAAAAATGGATGCAACGTGTTAGGTAATTGGAGTGATGTATGAGCAGATGGCAAAATTAAGATCTGGATAGCCGGACAAGAATTCGAACCCGCATGCTCCCAAATGCGAGGCCAGAGCGTTACCGCCCACCCACCACGCTCGATAAGATTAGCTGAGGTGTTGTTGATATGAAGAGCCCAGCAATAGACGTAAGCAATGGTTGTTAGGTTTTCTATTCCTATATTCATATCCAAAGGAAATTTAGTTAATAAATTGTTCGAAATTTCTTCATTTCTCATTTTAAATTTTCCGCCCTAACCAAATAAAAAACTGAACTCTTTCAGCATCTCGATTCTGTTTTTTAAAACACGAGCAAACTGTATCATGAGGTGTACTTTGCGTTAGCATAATAGCGTATATAGTAGACTCAATGGACGCTTTAAAATAAGTGCAATTTTTGTGTATTATAAGTAACTAGTCTTCAAACGAATCAGGTCAATTAAGTACGTTGTTGTTTTTACACATCTTATTGAATTTGATGTTTGCTATTGTCCTGTGGAGTTTGAGGTGTGTTCTTTTGCAGATTTTGTAGAGGCCTATAGGAAATGCCTGGCAGGGCTGATTCAATTCAGTGTATTGCACTGATTCAGGTCAGTTTTATTGAGACCGAGCGTGGTGGGTGATCAGTAACGCTGTGGCCTCGCAGTCGGTAGGAAGCGGGTTCGACTCCCCGTCCGGCAATCCAGGTTTCGGTTTACAATGTCTTCACGAAATCACTCCGGACAAATGAAGGGATGGTTCCTTCAAAATTACATTGTCAAATTCCTTTCCATTCTTTCCTCCACTTTCTTTCCGCCTCTAATGACTTCAACGTCAACAAGGCGTAAAGCCATAAGCAAAAAAAAAAAAAAAAAAATCAGGTCCTCGTAGTAATTGTTGTTAATCATGTGCACTTGTAACAAGTCGTATTGCAACTTAACGTGAGCTCTGCCGAAACTAACAGAAAAATATTGTTTACAATCTCCCTCATACTAGTTGCTCTTTGATATTGCTACATTCGTTTATAGCAAAACAGTAGTTTGTCGCAGCAGTTCTAAACAACTGTGCCATTGCAGTTCCGACTCAGTCCAAGAGTATCAACAGTATATTAAGGTAGCCTAAATATAAAAACTAACGCGTACCAAATCTAAGCACGTGGAAAATATTGTTTTTTACCGCACCCGTTAGACACCATAATTCTGCCTTTTCATATACAATCTAGATTTTGTATAATACTTTGTAAATGCTTAAATTCTTGTATGTCTACAGTACGTTCCAGTAATAAATTAAGTATAAATTAGTTCTCTGAATATTATCGACCAATATCTCCACTTCTTCCATAAACTCTTTAGTTTCCCTGCATTTCCACAGAGTGTCGTTTAGTACTTTAACTGGCAAAGTGCTTTTTAACATCAGCCGGCAGCGCCATATAAATAGGGGGGGGAGGGGGGTCCGGCGAAATCTCACGAAACCTCACCAAGGGGGAGAGGGGGGGGTCAACGGAAATCTCACGTGAGGTTTTGAAATTCTTGTAAGACTGTAGAGATAAGGAAGAAAAACGTTAATGGCGCGAAAGTTGACTTTAGGGGGAGGGTGGGGGGATTTAGCCACCGTTGGAAACATGAGACCTAAAAATAGGTCTCAAAAAGTTTACGAGGACGATTAGTAGGTCACCACAGGAGAGGGGGATTCCAGAATTCCTGAAAAACACCTCACGTAATTAATGGACGCCCCTTATGATAATAGTCGAGGCAAACGTATACAGAATGTTTAAATTACGATTCAAAGGTATGTGACTGAAAAAGAGAATGACATATATAATCGATGGCGGCAACAGATATTTCCATTAGTTGATTTAGCTCTCAGCCAGAAGTCAAGTCCCAGCAAGGAGAAAAAGTTGTTTTTGTATTCCTTTTTATCCCAACACTATGTTCTTAGAACAAAGGAATGTGTCTTCATTATTAAAGCTTTTGCCACATACCATTAAAAATCTTCTCTAACTGGTTCTATCTAACGCAGACTCTACCATTTCCAAAAATTTTCTTTCATGCTTCTGAAAAACAATATTGGTAGAAAGACCCCACAGATACGTTTCCTTACATTTTTAATGTTAGCTATCTTTTATTTACTCTGCAAATAGTCGTATTCCTTCTATCTTCCAATTTTATGATAAAAACTATTGGCGTCTTAAAAGCCTTTTTCCCATAGCAACTATAATCATGTATATTCTGTTTTTCAGTTATATTCTTCTAAAAGTAATGTATTGACTCCATATGTTTCCTGAAATAATAATCTGTATATTAATACGCTAAGCGAAAACTTATGTTACATTTTTAAGAATATTGCGCGCACGGAGAAGTGTGAGATTTGGCATAGTTAAAGAGAAGAAGTGATAGAAGCTAAAATATATAAATAATATGCGTTACAAATACATTAAATTAAGTAAAATAAAACGCTCGCTTGCCTACGTAGTTCGCTCAGATGGCTGGTAGATGCCGCAGCTAGCGGCCTTACTTTGTCTTCTTTGGTGAACAAAACTGTTTAAATTAACCTCTGAACTTATATAGAAGCAAGAAGCAACAATTCGACGGCTGGCAGATAGCGCAGCTAGCGGCCAGAATATTGGGCGAACGGAGGAACTTAAAGAAATACACAAAGCTAAAATTATATATAATATATTTTACAAACCTTGGAATCGATATAAGCAGTCAGAGATAATCGATTCCTTCAGTTGTAAACAAATGCGCAGTTTGTCTCTGGTTTGCGACATGGGCTGCGCAGAACGAATTCCCGTAAATTTTTTACTCTTGGCCCAGGCCGAATTTCAACCTAACCATGATCACTATGACAAAACGAACCTATTTAGGTTGATATGATTAATTAGCGAACGGTGTGTGCGCGCGTGAAGTAGGATCGGAGCCAACGTTCTTACGTGAATTCCCCGCATTGGACACTGTGATCTTTGGTAAAACGAAAGACTCGGATAAAGTAGAGATTAATGTTTGAAGTTATGAGAGGAATACTTTGAAGAGGAATGTAGCGATTCTACCAGATACTATATGGTCATTGATTATTTAAATTGATAAACTTTTGGTTAGGTGTCTTTTGATTTTTAATTTCAGTAATTTCATTAGAGAGAGAGAGAGAGAGACAAGAAATAAGGAATACTTATTTGCGTGAAATTCAAAATGATAATAGACAAATTTAAATAGCGAACACACAATATGACGAAATTATTTTGATGGATACATTTAAATGCGCATGTTTCATAAAGCTAAAGCAGCTTTCCGGCCTAAATGAACCATCGATAAATAAATTTTCATCATTTGCTATGGTTAGATTAGAAGCTAAAATTTAGCAATACAGTCACGCGTGGAGTGTATCGTTTTAATTTTATAGGTAATGCAGAGAATTACTAGATTATTACTCTTTCAAGAAAGAAACTAAACAACTTAATTAATTACGGTCGAATTTTGATCGCTGGGCGATCACTAGTAATTATAAATCCGTGTGGTCGTAACGACATGGTTACAGGGTTTCTAGAGGCTGAGCATTCCGCCCGTGTTGTAGTCGCATCAACCTAACCTGGTATTCCTGCTGAGTACAGGGAACCGACAGTTAAACGAGGAATCCGAACGACGGAAGCGTTTTGGTTGTACTTCACTTTTACACAGCAAGCTGTGCTAGAGTTGAAGGTGGAGTTAAGGGCCTATGAAATCTCCGCCGAGACAGGGATTCGAACCGAGGACCTTTCAACCTTCTGTCAGACACCTCAACGACTGAGCCATTCAGATCGCTCTCCCTGAAATTAAATTGTTGTTCTGCTTGACACTCTTCGACTTTTTCTTCGTAGTTTTAATTGATTTTGAAGCTCAAGTAATAGTCGTTTCACCAGTATACTTTTATTTTTCTGTCAATATCAGTAATTTTCTGAGGCAAGACCAACAATTATAAAAGAATTTTTCATAACCTGTTACTCTGTTCGACTTTACCTCTAAAATTCTGTAAAAATAATATTGCATTAAAAGAGTAGTAACTGTGATTTTTTGTCTGACGTGTATTTAAGAACCGAACAAATTACTTCTTTGAAACAAGTAGGGTAAAGAAACGCACTATTTGAAAAATTTACGAAGTAGACCTCTCATCTCCCTCTCTTTTGTGTTTTAGATATCTGACTTACATTGGAAAAGAAAGATAGTGACCGTCTGTTTCAATGAGTGGAAGGCACGCACAGTTATGCCAAGCAGAGACGAGTAGTGTGGGCCGGCTTGCTATGTCAAACACAACCCAGACAAGCACTCAGGAAGCGGGTTTTGGGGCTGGTGGCGCTGTGTTTTGACGTTAACCTATGTTCCCTGGCATCTGTAAACAGTGTATCGAAGCATCAACATCAGTATAATGCATAGCCTCAGTCATTGTGAGTTCTTAATATGTCACTCAACGTTGAACATGAAAGACGTGTTCGCAACTAATTTCGTAACGAAACAGTACTGCGGCAAAAATCAACGAATGTGCCTTCTGTCATGAACTACCGCTGTATCATCACGCTTGGTGCCTTGCTACAGATGTAGAATAAATGTTAGTAGCACAATGATATTCCATTCAACATTTAATCACAGCCTACTTACTGACAGTGATATTCGGAATCAACAGCCCTAGAGTTATTTAGGAATGAAGACAAAAAAAAAAAAAAAAAAAAAAAATATACGGCAAAGAAATTCTATTGATACATCACGTGTTACCTAAGTAACTTTCACTTTTCATCAAGTATTTGCAAATGGCGGTAATTTTCCTATGTTCAGAAGATCACTCAGTATTATAATTTTTATGATTACAGATTAAACAAAAATAGTGTTTTGTCTTGTTCAATACATTATTTTACGCTTTCCGTATTCAAAACACGCCGGTAAAGCAGATCTAGCAAATTGAGACAATGCATTCAGATATTCAATTTATAGGAAATAAGGTTCTTATAGAAATAATACTGTCAAAAAATTAGGTTTCAAAATAATATTTCTTTCATTTTTTGATTATTAAATCGTATCGAAACCCCAACAATAACATTGCACAAGCTGTTCAACTTTTGCGTTTGTGTGGAACGGAAAATTCTCTTGCTTTCTAAACGAAAATATTAAACTGATTCTTAAAAATGTGGAAAAACTCTCAAGGTGGGCTGCACAACATGTCACAAAGATTGTCGTCTCGCTATTAGATAATCGTCTGATTTTGCCGTCTACGCCAGAGATGATCGATCTTAGACTCGGACAAAAACGTCAGAAAAAAAGAAAGCTGTAGAAATCTCGTGAAGAATTTATTAGTATTTATCGTTCTACTGGTAAAAATTTGAGACCTTTTGTGAAAACGTAGCAATAACACAGAAATAATGCACAGTAAACCAATGAAGATGAAAAGAAAAATTAACTAAATATTTTTCGGAAAAAAAGATAAAGTTCGTGGCGCTGGACATTAGCTATCGAGAATAAACACAGTATTTTGTATGTTTGTTCATTTTACCTGGAAAATTTTTATGAAACATCAAACGATTTTTACAGCTATGGTTCCAGAGTAAAATGAGTTACACATCATACTATGGGGCTTCCAGAAGCAGAAAAATAAATAAAAATTATCAGCAGGATAAATTTAAGCATTTGAAACTACAATAAAAAACGTTGTTATGCAATATTCATTGCTGAGTAGTGCCAGACGCAATTTACTTCTCGCAATCGAAACATCTTGAAGAAATACTATCGGACTATTAACCCATTTATTCATTTTAATTTAATTGGTATGGTACTGATGATCCAGTGGCAGTTTCTCTACAAAACTACTTTCCAATTTTTTAATCTTAAATTCTTTGAGTGCAATTTTACTACCCGCTTACTTTTTCCCATTATCAATTTTAGGTTCTTTTAGCATTTTTGGTAAAGTCGCTGAAAAATTCTGGTTAAGACAAATCTGAAGCTCAATTGTAGAGCGGTCTTTGGAATTCCACACACGCAGGAACTCTAAACACGTGTGGCCAACGGGGTATGAAGCCAGAGTGTTCAGCGTGCGCTTCAGATATGCATGCTGTCGCTAATGTTACCCTGCCAGCCTTCTTTTGTCCCAATTATGGTTTCCGGCGTTCATTATGTAATTCGTGACAGGTTTGCGGCCATTACAGCCAGCGTCACGTTACAGAGGCGGTTCTATGCACTGCTAACGAGTCCATTTAATGACGACAGTTCATTGTGTCGCCGCTTTCCTAATTGGAATGCGTTACGGCAGGACGAGAAGTCCTAGATGCAACAGACACAAAATTATTTTTTTCTTTCACCGAGGGAAACCTAGAAGGCGTATTCAACGAATTTCATTTTGAAGTTACAAAAGCTTTGCTGTTACTCACCATTGTAAAATTAAAAGCAAGACAGACTGTCCAGCAAGCATCAGCGAGATATGACAGCTGATTTACGCCAATGAAGCTGCCGTGCAATACGAATGTTGAAAGTTTCGTATTTCAAAGATCTGTAGGCGTAAATATAGAGCAACATTTCTAAGTCCAAGTAGCTGTAGTGCAGTGCAGTGCTTCAAGATTAGCTGGTTTGTGTCTCGATGGTGCAAGATATTTTTACCACGGCACACTTGACCAACAGAAGGAGAACTAGAAGTGCGCGATTTCAAACCTTCAGCTTTTGTTTAAACATTAGGTTAAGTCCAATATTCTCCTCACAGTGTACTGATTGAGGTATTACGACAATCTGTTGGATAATTACTTAATTCTCATGGTGTTTTAGTCTCTTTCCTGTAGTAGATTATGTTATTATTATCATTAGCACCTTTCGGCTTCTATATATCGATATCTTTAGATCCGGAGAAGCTCGAGGATAGAGAATAGGGAGGAATTTGCACATGGTCTTTAAAGAAATCATCCCGTCAATCACCTGGAATGACTTCGGTAAACCCAATAAAACCAAAAACTAGATTGACGTCATGGAAATCGAATCAGTATCGTCTCGAATACCAGACACGTCACCGCCCATAGTAAGCTGTTTGTTTCATCATCGTGTCTTAGACGAATACAGACCATACGGAAATGGATGAAATAATTAGGTTCAGCCGACGTCAATGCGTCAAAGTATTTGTAGCATATGTCTGTTCTAAAATCATATTAAACGATAGAGTGTTCAACATAACAGGAATATAAACAGTATATAACGTCAGCAGATTGAAAATAAGCGCCGCCAGTTTCTAATAAATATGTCGTGTAATACATTACCTATAGTACCTGTTGCTTTCATATACAATATACATTTTTGAAGTTCATCTCGTGGAAGCAACATTGTTTTTTTTTTTTTTTTTTTTTTTTTTTTTTAAATCGAACTTGAAACGCATTACAAATTGTTAGAAGATCTTATATCACTTTATTTACCTCATATTTCCTACGGAACGTTGGCAGCACCAAGAAATCTGAGTCAACTTCCTCTCGAAAATTAACGAATTTTTCGTGGATCAACTCACTTTAGCAACTAATAATTAGAAGACACTGAATCATAAAATAGGTTGTAAAACCTTGAACTCCAATTGAGTAACTGTGGTTAATTCATAACCTTGTATTATGTAGCCAAGAAGCACTTTTGTTAAAATGTAATAGTTATGTGGTGGTCAAACAGTATGAAATAATAGCATCATTCGCATGGGGCTATTTCTGGACATTATAGAGAACTAAAACACATACGAAGCGACGCTAATTCTTCTTCCGCATGCCAAAACTTCGCCGACTATCCACACGGCCAATATTGAAATCTATGTTCCACTAGAACTGAGGAGACAATTTTCAATAATAGCACAATAAAACCACTTCTAGAATTACCATTTAGTGATTTTGCAAATCATCCTAAGTTGAGTAATTGTTGGTCGTAAAGTCTTTGGCCAATAACTTTTAAAAATAAGAAAAAAGCGACCTGTTGACGCAATGGTTACGGTATCTGAATGGAGAACGAATGGTCCCCGGTTTGAATGCCTGCTGTGGTAGAGATTTTCATAAGCCCTTAACCCGATCTTAACCTCTAGCACAGCTTGCTGTTTAGTGTGAAGTACGCCAGAACATTTCCGTGGTTCGGATATCACGTTAAACTGTAGGTCGCTTCTAGAGCTAACAACCCTAATTGTAATACGGATGTGTACACATCTAAAGCAAATTCAAGCCAAACGAAGTCTTAACATGGTCCTAGTTGGCCTAAACGAACATACATATATACAAACTTTTTAAAAAAGATGAATTCAAATTATGTGACTTTATTTATGAAGGTTGCGAAAACTAAATTACAAGAGAAAAAATATACAGAAACCCTTGAGTTTTTCCGAAAATCGGGAAAAGAAAAAACGGATTAATGCTTAGTTAATGAAAGAACTTAATTGTTTATTCCTAAGTGCTGAATCATATTAAAAATGGAACTTTAAAAATTAAAGTGAGAAAATGTCATAGTACCATTTACTCCGTATGAGGGCAGTGGTCAAAATTCTCTAGAGAAAACTTATTCCACCAAGGATGTTACGGTGCTGGACAGAGGAATTTGCGGAGATATTAAAGCTCTTCCTACAATCGTACATCACTGAACTGAAAGATTCCATGATAAACAAAACCATTCCCAGCTATTGAACAAAAAATTGCTTTAAAATGCTGCCAATAAACGGGCAAAAAAATAATGTCTATACCAGAGCTGACAAAATGTTTCAAATTCTTGACACGTTATTCGAGCAATACAATTAATCAGCCTCTGAAAAAAGTGTAATGAAGGATTGCCATTTCGTATTACCACTATGTCCTTGTGTTCCTAGAAATTCTTGTATAAATACCTAAACCTTCTAACGCAGGAGTTGTGGTAAACGCTTTCCCAGATTCCACCACGAAATGTAAATGCCCCATTGACAACCTAAACCTATCCCTTTCAGATATAGAACGAATGTTTTGTTAGGCGGTTGGGTTTTAGCAATCTTCTTCGATTTTAATAGTGTATTCAGAAGGGTGGTCACAATATTTTTGGGGTTGTAATCTTCTTTTAACGTCGCAATCGATTATTATGTGTGTGAAAATGTGTTTTTGACGTGGCAAGTAAGAATGATGTCAGTAGTCAATCAGATAATTTCTGTTTTGTTTTAGGGCTTTACACCTCTTCGAAGTTGAGGTCATTAGAGCCTAGAGAGGATTGAGGCAAAGAACGGGAAGGATTTCGGTCATTTCCTTTAGAAAGAACCATCCAGCCATCAGACTGGAGTGTTTCAGAAAACCATGTAAAACCGGAATCAGTTGGATCGCCTGGAATAAAATCCACACTATTCTGAATACCATACCCGAGTGGTGATGATTTCAGAAAAACCGGTAGACACCTTGATTGACGCCGTAGCTGGGAAGTGAATTTTCGTCAGTCATACCAGGTTAAAGTACTCGGAAAAGCTTTCATGTAATTTACATGTGATATAAAACTAAAAATCAATAATAGATAACACGAGATTTCAATGTGTAGCTAAAAAATTGTCATAAAGAGACTACAACAAAGTTCCGTACTTAAATATCTAGATTATAATGTACTGTAGATCGTAGACTTTGTAAATTAAGATATGTCACTCCGCTCCTAGCGTTTATACATCAAAAACGTCAGCTATTGAATTATAACACGCGCTTATGATTACAATGACTTAATGTCTAAAAGATTACTACCGTCCTATTCTATATTGAATTTGATTTAGCCAAACCAGGTGCATGGTTCCTGGACCACAAAATACCAGCTTCAAAGGTAATAAAATTTAGCAAGGTAAAAAATAAGTTTTACTTTGTAGGCTTAAGCGAGCTCTGATTTTGGATCCGCTGATGGTTCTCGAAAGAGGCTTCTAAAAGGCTTACCGTCAGAGTACGCATTACTTTTATAACGTCATTGTGAGTTGCCTTTTTCGGAAAATTCGTGTGGCAGGCGGCGGGTCAGAGTACGGTGTAGTTCGACGTGCTCGGTTGGAGCCGCGACAAATTGAAAATAATGGTCGCCATTAGCCGGTAGCCAAGTGGCGGCCTAGCGGGCAACAGGTGTCTGCAGCGCACAGTGGAGCTGCCGCCGCGCCGGGGCTACGCGTGGATGGCCGCGACACACCATCGCGTGACACCAATTATAAACAGCTACCAACCTAGTCAACAGTATCTTGTTTCACACTACAGGGCACTCTATCCAAGTTTAAAGCGACAGCGTATTCGCCTTACGAAAGAAAATATTTGTTTTTGATAGTTATGACGTGAAGTACTTTTGTTTGTGGATTCTACGATAACCGTGGCGCCTCAATTTGATTATAGATTCATGTATAACTCCACAAGACAAATCGAAATTGAAGAATAAAACTTTTGATATCTCCCTTAGTTCTCGAAATATACTGTCTCAAAAGTAAGGTTGTTAGGTCGAAATGCGTCCTGGACCAGAAGAAAAATATCGCCAAAGTCAAATACGAACAAATTTTTAATGGGAGTAAGAAAGATTTTCTGAATTAAACTCACAGATTATAGAGGACTCTGTTTCACATGTTTGTCCAGGAACAACTTCATTCTGAATCACCGATTCAGTTCGCGATCAATTAGCTACTTTGAGTTTCTTTCTTCAAACTACGGTAATATGATGTTATGTTGATGATCCATTAACGATTGTATTTTAAATCTTAATATTCCATTTCCGCTCCAAGATATTTATTGCTTTATTATCTAAAAATATTTGGGTGAAGGAACATCGAACAACACTTCCAGCATTCAAGAAAAAAGTATTATCAGCTTAGGAAAGAATATTCTTCTTCTTCTTCACCACCTTTTCCCAACATTTGGGGTCGGCTGCCTTCGGAGTTTTACACACCACCGAGCATGGTGGTGTAACGGTTAGCGTTCCGGCCTCGCATTCGGGAGGACGGTGGTTACAGACCTCGCTGTTAAGAGACTTAAGCAGTTAGAAAAAAAAAAATACTCACTGTTGGCGTGGTAACATTGCGAGCTGCAGTCAGGACAGCCTGGCTCGCGCACGGTCGAGTGTGAGGCGCCTCAGCACACGGTCAAACTGGCGGGTCTTACGAAAGTATATACCCATTCAAAGAACAGTATTGATAAAAGAGAAACTCTTCTTTTTCGGGGTGTACATGTGTAGAATTACACATTATTACTTAATACCTTCAAATAATTTTTAAATTAAGACTAATGCATAATCAGATGGTTACAAATCGTATGCTTCCAACTGAGCTTCCCTCCTGACTAAGTTACGAAGATGAAAATTTCTTCTGCAGCCAATTTTTAAAGTAATTTAATTATAGCTGTTCACTTCATACTGAAGCCACAGAAGCTAGATTTTTCTATATTTCCGTGGGAAGTGAAGTTTCATAGTTAGTTTCACTAGCTGCTTGAGGTATTAAATACCTTTTAATAAATTTCGTGTCTTTCTCGAAAGTGAGAAATGAAGATTCAACTGATAATCTACACTTTTAATGTTGCCAATGTGTCTTCCAGTTTCATTTCGAATGGTGCCGTCAGTATTATTGCATTATTTAGAGCCAAAAATTAAAGAAAAAAAATCCCATCCCTTGTCGCATTACAGTATCTCAAAGATTCCCCTTTTCGTATTTCATTACAACTTAAGATCAAAGAGATTTAAACGATCGGAGTGTAAACGACGAGCAAAGGGATAGCTTCGAAAGATAGAACTTGAGATAGAACATTCTTTGGTTAAATAAATGACAGGGAATAAATTAAAGACTAAGCAAATAATTTCAGCTTAACCCCATATTTTAGGCGTCAAGGAATTAGATAATTGATTCTTATGTATCAAAATGATTTTATTGAGGAAAGCTTGGTTAACTTTATCATTCTAGAGATTGAAAAACTCACGAATTTACAAAACAAATATTGACAACTTTGTATTCCTGTTTCACAAATTAAGGTAAATGAAATTTATGTCTTCAAACAAAACAAATAGCATACATGATTGAGAATACTCATTATTTACAACAAAATCTCTTTGCAATTCGTGTTTGGTCTAGCTCTGTGAAGGGTATGAAACATCTCAGGAGTTGCTGGGCATTTGGAAACTGTTGTGGCATGAACTATGTTCCTTTGCCGCTCATAGGTAGGAGCGGTGAGCGGTGGCGAGGTGTAACGGCAAGTTGCCACGACGTGATCTCCGCTCAGCGCGGGCAGGTGGAGTCGTGTTGGGCGGCAGCGTCACCCCTGGCATGTTGGGCAGACGGCAGTCAGGAGCTGCTCATCAGGCGTTCGCGAGGCCCAAACACCGGCCAGCAGATCAGAGTCGAAACCCAAACACTGAATACCTCTCCCGACGCCAGCTTTTCTGCAGAAAACCTCGTATTTCCGTCTTCTCTATCGAGCCATCCAATCGTATTCTCCTAAAACCTAACTCAGGGACCGATAGGCAGAATTTAGCGTAATTTCCCACCCCATTTTCTTATTCGCTCTTCCATTTTCACTTCTCCACGTATGACAATTACGCCCACTCACTCGTTGTCGCTATCTCCCACCATATTTTGTCCTACGTCACTGTAATTTTCCGAACATCTGCCGAAGTATCCATACCGTCAGGAAGTGGCAATGAATTGTGTTTAGTGTCTTTTGACTTTCATTCGACACTTTCCTAGGCTGTCAAATGCTTAGCAGTAGAGGGTTTTCCCGACAATCCTCCTGGGACTGAGAAAGCTTTTTATTGGCTCGCAGGTAGCGGCTAGAACAGTGTGTGGTTGATCTCAGACAGTGGTAGTCGCGGAAAGTTGTTAACGTGAGTGTATCTGTGAATGGGATGTGCCGTGTCCGTGGATACGAATTGAACTCGGGCTCTCGCGCCGGTAACGATGAAAGGCAATCGTATTCGGATAGTTGTGGTAATTCGCACTTCCCAAACTGTCGAGTTGTCAAGAGAAGAACATTCAGAACTGCATTCATTAATTTAAGTTCCGATGCCTATATACAGGCGAATACATTAAGTAATGAGAATTATTCAGGTAAGAAAGAAGTATTACATGGCCGTTACCGGTACATAAGTTTTAATTTATTATGCATATTAATTAATCAGGTAGTACTATAGTATTACAGATTCCACAAAGAAATTTTTCAAATGACTTAAATTAATGATTAACCGTGTTACAGTAGTGAAATTATTACTTATCTAGAATAAGTAACGTCCGTTACGTCTTGTTTCTTATTACTCAGGTTTGAACAAACAGACCACACTTATTCTTAAAAATTGTGAGTAAATTACAATTGTTTCAACTTCTTTAGTATTCTAAAATTTATGAATGTGTTGGAACAATGTATCTTACCAGTTAAATGGGATTACTGGAGATTCCGCAAGGAACTGACGTTATAATACTGCAGTACTCAAACACCAGACACTGCTACAAATACATTCAGAAGTAAATTTAACGGTGTCATGCTGGTCCAGGGTGTATTGAAACATAATTTGTGCTTGAAAATAACTGACCAGGCTGTATTGCAACGGAATTACTGTTTGAAAGTAACACGTCTTGCGATTGACCACAACAGTATTACGACGCCATTAGAGAATGTCATAGCGGAATCGCCATCTCCAGTAGACCTAAAAATTATTTAAAATTTACAACAAAAAAACTGTCTAGTCCTTGAGAGAGTGAGGAGATAGTTTTTGTATTCCACAGGAAGGAAAAAAATTGTAAAATTGTTCTATCACAACTGAAAAAACGAAAATGCCAGGACAATTTCTTACAAAAGGATTAGAAAAAAAATTAAGGCTACAAAAAGGAATGAAAGAGAGTATTCACGGAATTTGCTTCATATCCGTATTGATTTGCTAATTTTTTTAAAATAATATTGTTTCAAAATTTATGTTAATAATGAAAAAATACTTTGTGGTGAAATGTGTGGGAAACAGTGAATTGTTAACCATGTGCTTGTGCGATTGGTTAATTATGTGAGAACAAGCTGAAATCTAATTTGAATGCGGGTTCAGTTTGGTCTCCTCTATAATTAGAGTACCGTTGAAATACTGCTGCGTTATGAACGTCAAGTATGACAGCTTCTCATATTAATAACGTCAAAAGCAATTCAATGCCACAAAATGCTGGTAGCAAAATGGAATGTCCGATTTAGAAGATACTCCTGTTGATTCTGTGATCACAAGAAGCAAGTTAGATCTGACTGCTGATTGTGTTTGAAGAACATCATGTACCATTATTGCAGATAACAAGCCAAATACTGTGAAGCTACCTTGCTTCTAAATTAAATGCTTTGTTTCTGTAGTCTACAACAATTACAGAAAGAATACGCAACGAAATATGAAACAGTGAAATTAAAACAGAAGAACTGACTGAATTTCCAATTTCTGTTTAAAATAATGCATGCTTGTGTAGTTGTTATAATTTACAAATTTTTATTTAATTTTGTTGATTAAATTCTCTACAGTAACATATGCTGAAATATACTTAAGTTGCTTGTCTTAATGTGTACTCTTCACTTTTTATTTGCTTGACATATTAATGAATTCTATCCAAAGGTTAAACAACCTGCAAACCAAGAGCTCGAGAGTAACATAAACTGGAAATAAGAACCCAACTGCTAAACCACAGGCATCATGGAATTTAACATAAATCAGAGAATGATAAACACTTCAGTAGTTAAGAAGAAATAATCTTGTTATGCCACAGTCACTTTTTATAGTCATCTGAGTGAATATCTGTAATGAGAGTAAATTTGTAATGTAAATACTATCTTAGATATATTTAGTATGATATTTCCGTCTTGTATTTTTACGGGAGTTTCGTGTTGTTGTAGTGAAGTTTATACATTTATAAACTTTTAATGCTATTTACACTATGTATAATATTATATAACAATATGTATAGTTAGCCGATTACGAAGACGAATACTTTAACGCAATTAATTAGCATTTAGGCCCAGTTTCATTAAGCAATGTACCACACTTCTTTAGAAGTGACTACCAACGATAGCTAGGATTGGAAGCAACATAAACTTATCCTGTAATAAAGGGCTTCTAATCGTTTCTTTCGTCTAGTGCAGTTAAAATAAAAACTTTGTATTTGGAATGCGCGATTTGATTTATTAGATCATAATCAATGAATTAGAACAAGTTTGACACGTTTTGATATTGATAAAATGTGTTTCTGCAAATAATAATAATAACCTGGTGTTAACTGTTACTTATAACTAGTGTTCGTATCTTTAGGACAAGTCATATTTTTTTCCTGCCTTCTTTCTCAGCTGTAATGATGAATTAAACACTGATTAAATGTTTCTGATTGTATTTAAATGTATTTTCTATAGTATATAAATGCACATTCAGGTCATTTTCCTAGTTTTGCTCATATTACGATAATATTTATGATCATGTGGTCATAGTTTGAGGAAAAATCTGTTAATTTTTTAATAGTACAGGGAATTCACTATATTTAGATTAGAAGAAATTAAGATAATTATTCACAGAACCATAATACATTGGAGGAAAAATCAAATCTAATTATCACTGAACTGGTCAAAATTCAAGTCAGAATTCAGTCAAGAATTAAAATTTTGCATTATTGCCACTCTCTAAACGTTATGATCCGCCCGCCTTTGAATCTCGACTTCGCAGCAGCCTGGTTTCGATCCGCGTCAATTAGTGTTGCAATGAAATACTTTTGAAAATAATCCTCAAACATTGTTAAATCTGCAGTGGATCAAAGTTTTTTGAAAGTGATAGATATGGTGTCACGTAAGTTAATTTGGAGAGGACTATTTTAGTACAGATGAAAGAATTCTTTTCTGTAAATTATGTGAAATTAAAGTGGCCTTAAAAAAAGGATTTAAAATTTAATTTCCCATTTGTGCAGTGAGTGCACAGAAGTAATTGTGCTCACTGTATGAAAGTGATACTATTAGATAAAATAAATGATGTATAATTGAGCATGCTTTAATGCATAGTAAATATAAATGTTTGGTCATATTTTAGTATTTTTAGGTCATATTTACCCGTTTTGAGGTCATATTTACTTGCATATTTCTCTATTTTTTTGGTCATAAAGATCAGAACCCTACTTATAACTATTTCACTCTACTAACAGTTTCTATTTCCTTATTACATTTCAGTCGGGGAAAGTACTGAAGTATCTTTCTAAACACAAAAACCTGTTTATTTTTTCTTAAGCTACTATTATTTCCTATCTGCTATGTTTGTGTTTCTACCAAGCACGCATTTGTTATAGTTTATGCTGATGAATTTAGAGATGGCCACTCCCTTAAGAAAGTGCGTTGTCGACTTGTTGGGATTACTGTAAATCGCAATTCCGCTAAGAATTGGCGTCCTGATACTGAAGTTGTCAAATGCAAGGCACCGCTAGAAATACTACCGAAGTAGTCCTACACTTAGCGGTGTCATACTGAACCAAGGTGTATTACAACCTAATTTCTGCTTAAACTACCACAGTATTATGTCACAAATTTTTCCCGGAATCTCCAGTAATCCCGACTTGTTTATTTGTGTTTAGTTTATATCTATATTATCGCGGTGTGATTGGGTGTGAAATTATTTCTACCGTTCTGAATGGGGTTTGCTTGTTTTTAATTTAGTCCCACTACACCAAAAAAGCAGTAGAAACCCTTTATTAGTAAAGCAGTTAAGGGGAAAAAAGGTCTAAACATCATCATATATTCTTCTATAATATATTGAACTGATCACTGAAATAGAGAGGTTACACTGGAGCGAAACATAATGTTTTATTGAAAATATTGTGATAAATGGTGTGAAGTGTGTCATGAGTGTTTTGGAGGATTTCAAACGGAATTTGGCGTGTCGATTATGCTGCAACAGAATCGGTCTATTAACTTTTCGTACATGACATGCGACTCGATTGGTCATTTCCTGTATCGCAAATTGGTTTCAGAGTCTGACATTTGACGATAAATCGGTATATTTTCACGTACACCAGCGTTTTAGCCCATTCAAACATTACAGATTGATGTTTCGTTCGCACTGGTTATCGCATATTAGCACATCTGCATGAATTACCGTGTATGCTTTGTCTCTAAAGCGGGAAGAGGAACGTAAATGGCCTTTAACACATGTTTTGCACTTCCTCTGCACATACGATGAATTATCCCTTAAGGTAAAATATATAATACGAAAAATAAAATTTAAACTTATCGACATTTAACATAAAACAAACAATTTAGATTGTGTGTGTGGGTTTTTTTTAAAATAATCTCCTCCCTTTTCAATTCTTTGTCAACATTTTTCTGATAATTTTAAACTTTTTAATGAGTGTATCAAACTTGGTGAGCGTCTTAAATTGACTTCTATAGGTAACATTAATTAAAGGACATTAATATCACATGTTGTTCCATACATATTTCAGCGTGTTTGAAACGTATTAAAATTATTTGTTCACATTAATGTCAAAAGCTTGTAAGTTCCTCATAATTTCGTAAGTAACTTTTAACTGTATTTGATAGTAACTGATTGCGTGGGCCATCTTTTGGTATTCTGGAATCATGTGATGTCAGTCTCCGGTAAAGAGTCTGATTAAATGATAATCGCAATTGTGAGAAACTTAATAAAGCTAATGCGGAGTAATACTTAGTGGCTGTCTAACTCTCAGTTTTCAAGTTTTGTTCTTTCGAGTTAAATATCAAGCCGACTCGTGTCAGATGGATTTGAACCCTAAGTAAGATCACGTGCTAAGTTCAGTGACAGGATTAGAGATCTTTACCATTACACCAAGGCCAGGAGTGTAAAATGAAATATTTGCAATACATATACTGACAAACTAGTCTAGAACTTACGTAACTGAGATTACAGAATGATTACCATATCATGACCTGATTTAAAACGTATTTTACTGTAATTGTTCGTTTACTGTTTTTACTTACTCTTTCGTTAAGAATACTTAACAGGACGAAGTCTGATGGAGAACAAACATTAAATTGTTGATATTATGAAAACTGTTCCCAAAAAACGTTCCATCTCTAGATAGACAGATATCATGGGAAAGCTCTAAGCCCTTCTTTGTCGGGAAGCTGCGAACAAAATAATATTAATATAAAAAGAAAACACCCTTTCAGTATCATCCCTTCAATTAGTGTTTTTCAAGCAATTTTCAGTAGGACTAGTGACAGATGGTGCCACTTTCGCTTCAGCCGTGGCAAAAAGACCTATCTGAACACAAATATTAGCATAATTGAAACAGTTGCCATCTCCGTTCACTGTGAAACCTGAGCCCTTAATGCTACACACAGTAACCCAATCACCACGGTTATTTTGATGGCGGGACGAGGATCTGAACCTGTGTTTTCCCGAATGCCAGGCCCGAGCGTTACCGACAATAACTTCATTGTCGCATTTGAGATGTAGTGTTGGCGTTGAATGTTGGATATATCTTAGATTTAAGGCACAAGCAATGCTCCATTACTGAGGGACGTAGTATATGCAAACTTCTTGAGAATCATCCAGTTCCTTGGGCATATATGTGTCGAAGAAAATTCAGGGAAATTGATCGTGTATGGATAAGTTGAAGGCAGATAACGAGGAAGGACAGCGAGCAGGTGAAAGGATTAAGAAGACAATCCAGCTTGCCACTTCAGCAGGATTTTAGGGAAACTGGTAACTGTGCAAGGTTGCAGAACATTGTAAGTGTAGTGAAATCCACTGGTGGCGGCGCTCAGACGATGCCATACACTAAGTGCGTTGTTGGTAGCAGCCATTTTAAATTTTTGGAGTTAACACCGAAATGAATTAAAATTTTCCTAGTTTTTGCAAGTTTCATAATATACAAAATTGAAATTTTTTCTGATTATTATTTTCGTTCAGTTCTGGTACCTGAACTTCAATTGCTGTAGAACAAATTTCGATCTAAAGTATGTACTACAACAATACCAGGATAATTTCTTCCATGGTTAATATAGTTTAAACAGTCAGAAAACGATAACATGCGGGCGGTGTATCAAACTAATCTCCCGGTTCGGTTAAAACAAACTATTGCATTACTGGCTGGGAGGAACCAAACACTATCGCGGTCGCGGTTTTCAGATAACACATAATCGAGTACTTCAAGGTAAGCAGGTAATCATAGAGCAGTGGTTTCCAATTAGATGTACGCGTACTCCCAGGGGTACGTGAGTTTGCTTCAAGGGGTACGCGCGGTAATCTCTTGGCTAAGGTAATCACTGCTATAATTGAATGACACAATGGCGCAAACATAGCTATCGCCAAAATATATTGTAAGACAGGGTGTACGGGAATTATATTACTGTTATATTGCCGTTGTGTGAAACATTTCATTGGTATGAACGCATTAATTTATTTATCATTTCAGCAATAAGGGGGGTTCTAGAGGTGGAGCTCTTTCTTGAAGTGATACTCCGAAAAAACTAATTGTAAACCACTGTCCTAGAGGATAAAGACGACCTATAGTTTTATGAAGTATCTCCAATGTTATTGCATTTGTGTTAAATATGAAACGTTGTGTCTTTTAGAATCTAAACGTAACAGTATATCTGTCTGTACTGGTTTTTCTTGATTATGTGGACATTATTTTGTGTTTTTCGTATAGTATCATTTCTGCAATATTTGAGCGTCTCTATCGTGCTACTAAACAGAAATCTTACGGTGATTATGGTGCCTAATACTCTTTGCATTTGCTGCTGTTAGGATGAAATAAAAAACAAAATAAATGTTTGTCCATATTTCTTGCTAGAATATATCATTTATTAATTTTTGATAGTGTGGTGGTTGATTATAAGCTCATGTTTGTTCTCTTGATCAGTTTAAAGCAGAAACCAGAACGTAACCAATTTCATAGAAAGAAGTCTGAGCTAAGAAGCGTAATGTCACAGTTGTGTTTATTATTTTTAATTGCGCTTTTAATTAGGTACTTTGGATCAATCATTAAGAAATTGAATCTTACGTTTCGATTCTATTGGAAAAATGTCAAGCATAGATATCTCCCACAAATGGCCAAACTTTGAAACATATTTTTTTCTCAAGAAATATTATTTGGATTTTGAATGGGAATCTTAGTTTGCAAAATTTTTTATTTATTCATCGATCAAACTCACTCTAAATTTAATTCAAGTAACAAATGAATATCAAAATATTACTTCACTGCGGTGGTACCGGTAGAGCAAGAAATAAATAAATATATCTGCATGCATTATTACGGTTGAAATTGAGAAGAACACGTTGTGCGCAATTAACACCTTAAAATTACAGCACCCTTTTATTCGTGGAACTGGCGAGTACAACCAGCTCACGTCTACACCTGTGATGTTCTGTAGGAGTCGCCCTTTATCCAGACGCGGAGTGCGTTTTTCACTACGAGTGGCTTGTCCTGGCCCGTTCACCAATTCTGCGTCCTTTGTCGTTCAATACAGTCACTGTCCACGTGTGAGTTGTCTTGATTCTACTTGTAGAGGCGCATACATACATTAAAACCTAAAATCGTGCTGTGGCTTTCATGAGAGAACTGATACATGCGCGCGATGGTCATCCGAGGTAGCACGTAACCGTGATTCATCTCTGAACACAATGCGACCCTATCTACTGTGTTCAGCGATTCTGTACTAACTCGCATGATCATTGAAGCTAAGTAAGTCGGCGATACGGGTAGAAATGCAATTCTTCCAACGTTTTGGAGAGGCACAACAGTGTTGCTCATGGTGTAGGCAGCCTTTAGGTCGCGACAGGTGGTTATTGAGAGAACTCTGACGGTACAACGGCTCGTCCTCACACCACGCATGTCTCTATGAATTTTCAGCGTGATGTTGTGATACTCCTAAGGCCAAATAGATCCCCACATCAGTTCCAGACATAACAGGAGTGAGACCAGATTGGAAGTCAAATCCGTCCCGGTGCTGGTATTCAGAATACCAAGGAGTAGCGCAACAGTACTGAGAGCATCAAGAGAGAACACAAAGGCTTTATGACACCTTCCCAATCGTATCAGTGCATGCATCCAAGACAGAGGAAGTGCAAAGTCGTACTATTTAGTAGCGTTTTGATCTTTATGACACCTTCCCAATCGTATCAGTGCATGCATCCAAGACAGAGGAGGTGCAAAGTCATACTGTTTAGTAGGGTTCTGATCTTTATGACACCTTCCCAATCGTATCAGTGCATGCATCCAAGAAAGAGGAAGTGCAAAGTCATACTGTTTAGTAGGGTTCTGATCATTATGACACCTTCCCAATCGTATCAGTGCATGCATCCAAGACAGAAGAGGTGCAAAGTCATACTGTTTAGTAGGGTTCTGATCTTTATGACACCTTCCCAATCGTATCAGTGCATGCATCCAAGACAGATGAGGAGCAAAGTCAAACTGTTTAGTAGGGTTCTGATCTTTATGACATCTTCCCAATCGTATCAGTGCATGCATCCAAGACAGTGGAGGTGCAAAGTCGTACTGTTTAGTAGGGTTCTGATCTTTATGACACCTTCCCAATCGTATCAGTGCATGCATCCAAGACAGATGAGGAGCAAAGTCAAACTGTTTAGTAGGGTTCTGATCTTTATGACATCTTCCCAATCGTATCATTGCATGCATCCAAGACGGAGGAGGTGCAAAGTCATACTGTTTAGTAGGGTTCTGATCTTTATGATATCTTCCCAATCATATCAGTGCATGCATCCAAGACAGAGGAGGTGCAAATTCATACTGTTTAGTAGGGTTATGATCTTTATGACACCTTCCCAATCGTATCAGTGCATGCATCAAATACAGAGGAGGTGCAAAGTCATGCTGTTTAGTAGGGTTCTGATCTTTATGACACCTTCCCAATCGTATCAGTGCATGCATCCAAGACAGAGGAGGTGCAAAGTCATACTGTTTAGTAGGGTTCTGATCTTTATGACACCTTCCCAATCATATCAGTGTATGCATCCAAGACAGAGGAGGCGCAAAGTCATACTGTTTAGTAGGGTTCTGATCTTTATGACACCTTCCCATTCGTATCAGTGCATGCATCTAAGACAGAGGAGGTGCAAAGTCATACTGTTTAGTAGGGTTCTGATCTTTATGACACCTTCCCAATCGTATCAGTGCATGCATCCAATACAGAGTAGGTGCAAACTCATACTGTTTAGTAGGGTTCTGGTCTTAATGACACCTTCCTAATCGTATCAGTGCATGCATCCAAGACAGTGGAGGTGCAGAGTCGTACTGTTTAGTAGGGTTCTGATCTTAATGACACCTTCCCAATCATATCAGTGTATGCATCCAAGACAGAGGAGGCGCAAAGTCATACTGTTTAGTAGGGTTCTGATCTTTATGACACCTTCCCAATCATATCAGTGCATGCATCTAAGACAGAGGAGGTGCAAAGTCATACTGTTTAGTAGGGTTCTGATCTTTATGACACCTTCCCAATCGTATCAGTGCATGCATCCAATACAGAGGAGGTGCAAAGTCATACTGTTTAGTAGGGTTCTGATCTTTATGACACCTTCCCAATCGTATCAGTGCATGCATCCAATACAGAGGAGGTGCAAAGTCATACTGTTTAGTAGGGTTCTGATCTTTATGACACCTTCCCAATCGTATCAGTGCATGCATCCAAGACAGAGGAGGTGCAAAGTCATACTGTTTAGTAGGGTTCTGATCTTTATGACACCTTCCCAATCGTATCAGTGCATGCATCCAAGACAGATGAGGAGCAAAGTCATACTGTTTAGTAGGGTTCTGATCTTTATGACATTTTCCCAATCGTATCAGTGCATGCATCCAAGACAGTGGAGGTGCAAAGTCGTACTGTTTAGTAGGGTTCTGATCTTAATGACACCTTCCCAATCGTATCAGTGCATGCATCCAATACAGAGTAGGTGCAAACTCATACTGTTTAGTAGGGTTCTGGTCTTAATGACACCTTCCTAATCGTATCAGTGCATGCATCCAAGACAGTGGAGGTGCAGAGTCGTACTGTTTAGTAGGGTTCTGATCTTAATGACACCTTCCCAATCATATCAGTGTATGCATCCAAGACAGAGGAGGCGCAAAGTCATACTGTTTAGTAGGGTTCTGATCTTTATGACACCTTCCCAATCATATCAGTGCATGCATCTAAGACAGAGGAGGTGCAAAGTCATACTGTTTAGTAGGGTTCTGATCTTTATGACACCTTCCCAATCGTATCAGTGCATGCATCCAATACAGAGGAGGTGCAAAGTCATACTGTTTAGTAGGGTTCTGATCTTTATGACACCTTCCCAATCGTATCAGTGCATGCATCCAATACAGAGGAGGTGCAAAGTCATACTGTTTAGTAGGGTTCTGATCTTTATGACACCTTCCCAATCGTATCAGTGCATGCATCCAAGACAGAGGAGGTGCAAAGTCATACTGTTTAGTAGGGTTCTGATCTTTATGACACCTTCCCAATCGTATCAGTGCATGCATCCAAGACAGATGAGGAGCAAAGTCATACTGTTTAGTAGGGTTCTGATATTTATGACATTTTCCCAATCGTATCAGTGCATGCATCCAAGACAGTGGAGGTGCAAAGTCGTACTGTTTAGTAGGGTTCTGATCTTAATGACACCTTCCCAATCATATCAGTGCATGCATCTAAGACAGAGGAGGTGCAAAGTCATACTGTTTAGTAGGGTTCTGATCTTTATGACACCTTCCCAATCGTATCAGTGCATGCATCCAATACAGAGGAGGTGCAAAGTCATACTGTTTAGTAGGGTTCTGATCTTTATGACACCTTCCCAATCGTATCAGTGCATGCATCCAATACAGAGGAGGTGCAAAGTCATACTGTTTAGTAGGGTTCTGATCTTTATGACACCTTCCCAATCGTATCAGTGCATGCATCCAAGACAGAGGAGGTGCAAAGTCATACTGTTTAGTAGGGTTCTGATCTTTATGACACCTTCCCAATCGTATCAGTGCATGCATCCAAGACAGATGAGGAGCAAAGTCATACTGTTTAGTAGGGTTCTGATCTTTATGACATTTTCCCAATCGTATCAGTGCATGCATCCAAGACAGTGGAGGTGCAAAGTCGTACTGTTTAGTAGGGTTCTGATCTTAATGACACCTTCCCAATCGTATCATTGCATGCATCCAAGACGGAGGAGGTGCAAAGTCATACTGTTTAGTAGGGTTCTGATCTTTATGATATCTTCCCAATCATATCAGTGCATGCATCCAAGACAGAGGAGGTGCAAAGTCATACTGTTTAGTAGGGTTATGATCTTTATGACACCTTCCCAATCGTATCAGTGCATGCATCCAATACAGAGGAGGTGCAAAGTCATGCTGTTTAGTAGGGTTCTGATCTTTATGACACCTTCCCAATCGTATCAGTGCATGCATCCAAGACAGAGGAGGTGCAAAATCATACTGTTTAGTAGGGTTCTGATCTTTATGACACCTTCCCAATCATATCAGTGTATGCATCCAAGACAGAGAAGGCGCAAAGTCATACTGTTTAGTAGGGTTCTGATCTTTATGACACCTTCCCATTCGTATCAGTGCATGCATCCAAGGCAGAGGAGGTGCAAAGTCATACTGTTTAGTAGGGTTCTGATCTTTATGACACCTTCCCAATCGTATCAGTGCATGCATCCAATACAGAGTAGGTGCAAACTCATACTGTTTAGTAGGGTTCTGGTCTTAATGACACCTTCCTAATCGTATCAGTGCATGCATCCAAGACAGTGGAGGTGCAGAGTCGTACTGTTTAGTAGGGTTCTGATCTTAATGACACCTTCCCAATCGTATCAGTGCATGCATCCAAGACAGAGGAGGTGCAAAGTCATACTGTTTAGTAGGGTTCTGATCTTTATGACACCTTCCCAATCATATCAGTGCATGCATCTAAGACAGAGGAGGTGCAAAGTCATACTGTTTAGTAGGGTTCTGATCTTTATGACACCTTCCCAATCGTATCAGTGCATGCATCCAATACAGAGGAGGTGCAAAGTCATACTGTTTAGTAGGGTTCTGATCTTTATGACACCTTCCCAATCGTATCAGTGCATGCATCCAATACAGAGGAGGTGCAAAGTCATACTGTTTAGTAGGGTTCTGATCTTTATGACACCTTCCCAATCGTATCAGTGCACGCATCCAAGACAGAGGAGGTGCAAAGTCATACTGTTTAGTAGGGTTCTGATCTTTATGACACCTTCCCAATCATATCAGTGTATGCATCCAAGACAGAGGAGGTGCAAAGTCATACTGTTTAGCAGGGTTCTGGTCTTTATGACACCTTCCCAATCGTATCAGTGCATGCATCCAAGACAGAGTAGGTGCAAAGTCATACTGTTTAGTAGGGTTCTGATCTTTATGACACCTTCCCAATCATATCAGTGTATGCATCCAAGACAGAGGAGGTGCAAAGTCATACTGTTTAGCAGGGTTCTGGTCTTTATGACACCTTCCCAATCGTATCAGTGCATGCATCCAAGACAGAGGAGGTGCAAAGTCATATTGATTGGTAGGGCTCGGATCTTTATGACCAAAACAATAACGAAATACGCATGCAAATATTACCTTAAAAATGGGTTAATATGACCTAAAAATGACCAAACATTTCTCCAAGAAGGTTCTGAAAAGGTCATTGTTCACTTTATTAAGTGGGATATTAGCGGTTACCATCATTTCACAGAGTTATTTAGAAAAACTTGACAATTTTGAAGATGATGAAGCTGTCAATAAAAGTAGCTGTCTGCTTTGTAGAGCTTAATGCCGTGATTCATTTTTATTGTGTCCATTGCTGAATCTTAATGGTGTTGTACATGAAATCGCTTGGGGTTGAAGTCACTTTAATTTCATATAATTTACAGAAAATAACTCTTTCATCAGTACTAAGACACTACTCTCCAAATTTCTTTACTTAACTCCGTAACGTTTTCAGAAAGTTTTGTTTTCGGCAATGCGGCACTCACTGCTCCACTACAGATTTAGAACTGAGGATTATTTGCCAACGTATTGGCAACAGTGAGACATTCATTGATGCGGTTTGACACAGACATGCTGCTACTGCGTTTTCCAGATTAAAAGACGGGAAATCAACGTTTAGTGAGTGATTATAATGAGTAACTTTAATTCTTGCCTAGTGAATTCTGAACAGTTCAGTGAATTCTTTTTCCCTCCAGTGTTCCTATATTTCACATTTCAGCCACCATTTAACACAGATCACTGGTGTTCGTGCGTGGTAGTAGCAAGAAGTTTCCTATCGTGCACAACGTTGGCCGAATGCCGATAGCTGTGGCGGTGTGGAAGATACAGTATGTTAAAGGAGATCGATGTAGGGCGTTTTTATATTTCGACCATAGACTTTTGTCTCAATATACTTCTCTTTCCTGCCAAAACTACATAGCGCAGACCAATGGTGATTCTGTGTGGTAGTAGCATCGAGTCTCCCATCGTGCACTATGTTGGTTGCATGTTGGTAGCTATTGGGGAGTTGGAGATATGGTGGATGAAAGTGGTCATTTTGGGGTACTTTCGCATTTCGACAAAAGACGTGTGTATCCCTACGTTTCACTTTTTAGCCAAAACTATCTTGCGCAGATCACTGGTGTTTGTATGTAATAGTAGCATACATTCACCGATTGTGCAAAACGTTGGCCCAATTTCGGTAACTGTGATGGTGTGGGAGAAATGGTGGTTGAAAAGTTGTCGATCAAGGATATTTTCGACCAAAGGTATGTGTCTCCGTATATTTAGCTTTGCTGCTTCAACTACCTAGCGTAGTCCACTGGTAATTGTGTGTGGCATTAACCTCAAGTCTCCCAACGTGCACCATGGTAGTGTCATGGTGGTAGCTATGGGATGTGGGAGATATGATGGTTGGAATTGGTCTTCGGATGGCGTTTGCATATTTCGACCAAACATATGTGCGCCCCTATATTTCACTTTGCAGCCATAAATACCCTGCGCAAATTACTGATGTTTGTGTGTGGTATTAGCTTCGAGTCTCCCATCGTGCACTATGATGGTTACGTGTCGGTAGCTGGCAATCAAAATTCTTTAAAAACACGAACGAAATCGTGGGCACCAGCTAGTAGGAATACAATAACATAATTCCTTCTCATCTATAACTTCTAGTGAATTCCAAGTACTATTAAAAAATTACCAGATTTTTTTTTTTAATGTTTATATGCCAACTCTCGAAATCCGAGTCTCCCTCAATTTTTTCATAACACGTCGTATCCCAAAAGACTGGTAAGCCACTGTCACACATTGGCATAAAACCGAATTTGTATCCTGGAACTTCATCATTCCTCTGCTCTAGGCGTATTTGCTACCTACCCAATTCTGCGTTTAATTTCAATAGAAAAGCCTGTGACGGGACGCCAACGTAATTCAGCCTATTACTGAACACATTCCAGATAATTAACACAACCAACCGCACTACTCCAATGTCAGAACAGACAATGCTAATTTACTTTTGACGACTTTGTCATTCTTGTCATACGCTAAATGAATGGGACGCTATATGGAACTGACAAAAAAGTTTTATTCCGTCGCAGTTAAAGCTCATATACATTTGTTCAACATTTCATATAAATTTCAATTGTACCTAGCGAGCGAGCAATTTTTCAGCAGGTGAACTCGTTAACTTCGCCAACAGATTTTAGCCCTACGTTGGTCAGTTATTGACTTGTGGTTAGTCGTTATTTGTGTTCGACATTTATCTCTGGAATTGCCACGCTCGTGCTGCCCGTAGAATGATTTTTGCGTTCGTAATTATCGGTCACGTTCCTTACACTAACAACGGCTCCGTTCTGGTGTGTCCGCGATGAAAACGAAATCCAGCGACCCGGTAAGTGATGGCGCGTTCAGTAATTTCACGGCCAGTGGCTGTCACACATATTTCACGGGGAATTAGAGCAACGCCCGGCGGACACAACTTGTATTTGCGGGCTACAGCTTTGACACATGGCTGTGCTAATTGCCGCCTCAAACTAAAACTCATTCCTTCGCACAAGTCGTGCCTAATTAAATTTCTCGAGCTAAAAAATACTGACAATTTATACACCTACAGGTGACAAATAGGACAGGATACCGTACATACAATGTGCAACATCTAACGTTACTGATGAATTTTCTGAATCCATGCTTTTCTCTTTAACCTTCCAGTTTTCTAATAAATAATACAAAAATCCGAGTTCCGTTCACAGATCTTGCACCAAACTAAACTCACTAAAAAAAGTAAGCTTTTCAAAAAAAATTCAATAACCGCTAATTTTTTTTAAAAAATTGAATTAATTGTCTTCTAAATGATACATTTGTGTCAAACATTAAAAAAAATAGTTTAAATACATTATAGTTAGTGTTAGAAAAAATATAATTTAGTAGAAACAGGAATTTTTCTAACATTTTTATCCCCTTCATTAAATTTTCTATCAAAAAATATTATATTATATTTTTCAAAAGATATTATCAATTTTTTTAATTTTACTAATTAGTTATTTTATGAAAACCACAAACTCTACGTAGATCACTATAATTTTTCAATTGTTTATCACTGTAATAATTGAAAGAATGTTAAGATCATTAGTTCCGTAAATAAGAGTGGATTCCAATCTGCCTTCATTCTGCATTTTTAATGGCCTCCTAACCATACGCGTAATCTAATGCATAAAGGAAACCTATAGCGTCAAACGGAATCCAAACGTCGAAGCTTCAAATACCCAGCACCAACATTTTCTGAGGTGGTGGTTAAGCAATACACCGGTGTCTGAGTTGTCAGCCGATACTGAAACATCCATTTTTTTCAAACCACGTTACATTTTACACAATTTCTCCATCACTGATTACAACTTCACTATAGTCTGTAACGATTGTTTGGAATAATAATAATTACATATGATTAATTAAGAAGTTCGTTGTTCTGAACGGGAATATGTAAGCTCATTCCTGATTGGTTGATTGTACTTCACGTACAAATAACACGCGTTAAAGCAACAGAACACTCTCCTCTCACGAAGCCATGTAACGATTTTTGGGTAATAATAATATTTGGTTCATTGATCTAATGACCTGTCCTCTGCATAGTTCATATAATTCTTTAAAGGAAACTGCATCTAGTTCGGTTCTGAATACGGCGCCACTAAATGAGAAGTTTAAACTACTAATACTGTACATAAAATTCCTCTTACAACCTTGGTAGATTACTGTAAATGTCATAGGTGCAGTAACACAACACACAACAACCAGTTACAACGTTTATGGTAGCAATAAGGGTCCTTTTATTTCATAAAACATTTATCTCACTAAATTAGAACTAGTTATTTTCGAATGGCATATTGTTCATTCGTGGTTCCCTAATTTATTGAAATGTAAAGTCACAGTATTATGATAGCTATGTCTGAGGTCGTCATAATTTGTATTGTACATTGTTTCCAAGTATCATTCTTTCGGTTATGTTAATTTTGAGATTAATTCCAAAGTAAATTATAATTGTTTGCTTGCTCATGACGGCTAATTGTACCTCTGAGCGTTGTTTTGTGATTTTGCCTTCTTGTATTATTATTAACGGTAAATTCGCTCAGATTTGTAATTACCAATGATACCAAATAGATGTCATATTGTGATAGTTTTTCTTGTAGTCCCAATATCATCCAGATTCTTACATAAATTCACATTTGCATTCACTTAACAACAAAATTAAAAGTACCACTATTAATCATAAATGTATAAATGATAACTTTAACGTATTCGTCCATCATGAAAACCCCACAACAATATCAAAGAATAGTATTTTTTTGTATTAAACTATTCTTCAAAAGATACACAGAAATGTTTTGCATGTTTTCCATTCAGCACATTTGTCAATTATAATTTCTGCAAAAGACCAACAAAATGAAAGAAAAACATTTCTATGTTTTAGAAGGAGAATTATCAATTATTCAGGATTGTAAACTGTGAATCGCAGCTCGGTGTAAAAAATATTTAAAAAAAAAAAAAGTTAAATTTTAAACACTTACATTTGCAGAAAATATTTTGAACTATTAATTACTTACTGCCAGCGCTTGTAACGAAAATGAATACTTCATTGCGTACTTAATGATTATAAGTAAATTTCTTTTTGCAATAGAATGTAACCTTGTAGCTAACACAATTTTTTTAAAAAAAAAAAATCACCCAAAAATTTCATCATTTAGAGTTCTATAAGGAATTGTCATACAGCAGATCTATATAAATTTCAAAGATATGCTTTAGCAATTCAAATAATTTTAATATAGTTAAAATCTTTTTAAACCTCCTGTGAAAAAATATTTCGTGAAGAAAAAACTATATTATAACTGGGAACATGTTTAGGAACAAACTGGAACCTAAGAAACAAAGAATATTAAAATTCGTACCGTCGGTAAGTTCACAAGGAGATGTCTTCAATTGTGGACATGAAATGTTATGACACTTCATGTATCACATCATAATTCCGTTCGTATATATGTCATAATATACTGGAAAAATCAAAATTTGAAAAATGTACTGATTTTCAAGGAGCTGTACTATCGAAGCTTGTGGTTATATTGAAATACAACCTAGACCAGAATCACTACTAATATTCCATACGTAGTGGATATGGAGAGAAGAAAGAGATTTTCATTCGAATTCTGACTACAAAGACGACAGAATCGGCTCAAGACGTCTATTGCCGTGCGAGCAATGTGCGTAACCGAATCTTTCGGCGCGCGTTACTTCTTTGTTACATATTTCCTGGCTTTGAGGTACGTTTTTCTTTGAAGCGTAAACGAAGAGGAAAAAGTTAACCATATTTTCAACCCCAAAGGAGAAATCCTTCTGCTGATCGTACTGTGAACAGAAACAAAAACTCAAATTATAACACACTTTCAAGCGGACGAAGTCGCGGGTAACTGCTAGTGTATTATAATGTTGTAATGCCTTATTTCTGGGTGGCTTAAGACCTCTATATAAACATAACTTGTTTGTACTGTATTTGCTAAAGTGCTCCTAGTCGTCCAATATACAGACCTGACAACAACTGATTTACACGGTGCCAATGTTCATTCCGATGTAACAGGAGATATCGGTTTATTGACGTTAATGTTGACTGTACATTTAGAGGCCATTTCAGACCACGCTAGCGTCCTTACCAACTGTGAATATTCAATTATCCGAACGGAGCACTGGCAGATACGCACGTTATGCCATTTGGTCATCGGTTCGATGAAGTGAATGGAGATTTCAGATATTCAATCGCAAACGTGGAAACATAAATTTCATATTGAATTAGTGTCTGGTGAGTGGTCTGGTAGCTTAGGGGTGGGATAGGGTGAGTTACGCTGTCTGAAAATGGTCCCGAAACCCTACACAAACATGCCTACTGTAAAATGCAATCAGTAGCTGATATAATTGAGAAGAGGTCTTGGGATCAATTGGAAGACGGCAGATAGTCCAGCAGAGCTCTGGGTATGTTTCATATACAAGCTGGAGAAGGAGCTTAGATGAAAAGTAAAGGTAATATTTGGAATATTCAGGTATAAGGTAGTAAGGAATTTTTCATTTGTAACTAAGGGAATAACTCGTGGAATAGGTTCCCACGCTAACAACCTGTCTAAAAAAAAAAAAAAATAATGTAAAACTTCGTACGGCATAAAAGTACGTTGTGGTGTGACAGTGTCACCCACAATGAATATAATTAAATTATTATTAATTATATTCATAATTCCTTTTTTTTATTATATTCAAATTTATTAATTATTTAGTCTTGCAACGTGTAATTAATTTAAATAATGAGGGTTGTCTGGATAGGTTAAATGTATGTTTAAAACCAGGGCGGCCAAAGGTATATTTTATTGTAAATCAATTTTTCTGTAAACGCATGGCTCAGAAGGGTTGAATATCGAAGGCTAGAAACTGCCATTTCGGCGGTTGAGAGAGGAACAATGGAGCAGGCGAGGCGACTCGATGGCGCCGGGACAGCCCGGCTTGAGTCCCGTTCGAAATCGGGCGGTGATCTATCCCTACCCCGCTACTACCCCGAAGGCCACGTAGGAAACGCGCGAAGGAGGCGGCGAATGCGACGCATGATATTAAACACGTGACGACGGAAATGTGTAGATAGCCAATCCTGAACATTTATTGGGGTCTACAATACTAATTCCGTGGAGTTCTTTTACATGTGGCGAGCAACTAGCCGAGGAAGAAGAAGGAGCCATTTTAGACATCACTTCTGTCCAAGACGAGCTGATGAACGGACGTGACTTGGGTCCAAGACGAGCTGGTGAATAGACGTGTCAGCCAGCACGCTCTCTGATGATCATTGTGGTTGATCATTTCTTGCTTTGGGAAAGCGAGATGTCGAGTGGCATGCTTGCCATTATTTGGAAGTTATGCTAATAACGCGGTCGTAGCCGCTTATTTAGCTTCCATTGCTGCAGTGGCATTGTGTTTGTCGCTCACCATCACGGCGATGATTCTATGGTAATGTACCAGAAACGACGGTCACTATTCAGTGGATTTTTTTTAACAGACTTATGTGCCCTTAAGCGACGCCTGGGTTAAGACTCTGCTCCCGTCACTTAAATTCTGAGCTAGCTGAATTTATATTTCGATTCAATTTTTTCTTAAGCATCTTGCTGTTTGTTAATTCAATTTTGATGCTTTTCATTCACTTTATACGGCGCCCCCTGGGATTTTCCTTTGTACAGTAAAATGTTAGCTTCAATTTGATGGCCTGTGTTGCCATGTTATTTCAATGTTAACTTTGCTGTTTTTATTACTTGTTTGAGATATTTCATTCAGTTTTGTTTGCTTACTCCGGCGAATTGTAAACGTCGGGTATTGCTTGTTTTTGCTGATCTAATTGTGTTTAACGTAACGTTAATTACTACCCGACCTTGTAAGGCCATAAGACTCAATAAATGAGGTTTTATTTTGTGTCTGAAATTCATGGTTCTAGTTAGTAACCTATTAGATCCCCTTATAGCATCATTATTATATGTAATTTTCATTTTCAGGAATTATTTCAGAATTAATATTAATTCCCCACCTCCCTTTTTTCTGAGCACCCAAAATTGAATTTTAATACAACGTGTGAGGGAAAATTTTATTCCGGGCTTAAGATCTTTCATAATTAATATGTATCTGATCGTGGGCTAAAACCCATTCGAATCATAACCATTCGAAAATTTTCAAAGCTTCTAAACGCGCTGTTTTTACTTCGGCAGTGCTTGATTCCTCCGCGTCAAGAAGTCGAACACTCCATCCGGCATTTGTTTCTTCAAACTGTTAACAATCTTGTTCATAGGTTATTTGAAATCACTTATCGCGGTCGCTACTAAAGCTGTTGTTACAGATAAAACTTTCTTTGCTAAATAAAAAGGTTTTCCTTTAAATAAAAAATTAAACATTGCTGATTTCGCAGTTATAGTTTTTCAAACTTTGTCGTTGTCAAACAAACACCAAATAAAGTCAATTGAAATCGGAATTCAAACTCGTACATATTGCTGAATTCACACAATATTAAAAGCAAAAATCCCAGTTCATATCAAAGCAAATTATGACAATATCACAACCAACCAATCAGTTTGATTTTGTTTTTACTTTAATCAGTCAAATGTGTTTATGAATTAACTAATTTAAGTGCTAGTAAAATATGACGGGTGTCATCCATGGTGGTTATAGGAATTTGTCCCATAAAAGTTTCTAAGGAAAAACTAATAAAGATTAATCATTTTTTAATGATATTTTTCGTGATGTGAGAAAATTTTCCCCGATTAGACTCTCAGACTATTTGGCCAGGATGTTTTGAAATATATAATTTGATATTGAATGACGGAAATTTTTACTGTTGCGAAAAAGTTTCTAAATAAAGTGTAATTTCAATAACTAATTACTATTATTATTTGGTTGATATTTTTAGCCACTAACTTCGTGTAGACTTTCTCTGAGTTTTTAATAAACTCTCTGTTTCTTATCTTCTGTCAAAACAATTCTTAGATTGTTCTGTGGCATAGTTCCTGTAACTGGTACAGAGATTACAGCATAAACATCGGATGCTCTTTTCCCAATGCCAAATCTAGGAGGGAGGGAGGGGGGGATCAAACCGGGGCACTTGTCCCGGAGGCCAACTGGAAGTGGCTGCAAAATAATGTTTAAAGAGGCTACAATCTCACTCTTTTGCCTCGGCTGGGAAAATTCCTAGATCCGCTACTGTCTTCTCCTTACTTGAAATTCTGCATCTAATCGTCGTAAATAAACAAGAAAGCATAAATTTAAACAAACGTCACACTATAGTTTTTTTATATCTCTGCATCGTATTATAATTTTTATCGCTCATACACAACAGACAATAGCATTTTAGCTCGAATCGCAGTTACATTTTGTTTTAACAATGGAAGTGCAAATAAAAACAAATTAAATTATTTATTTGAAATTTTTACTACATGTTAACAAGAATATAAGCGCATATAAAGTCAATGCAATTATTCATTTCGAATTTACTAGTCAGCCTGACACTATATCATCTGGGACAGCTTTTCGCCCAGAGTGTGGGGAAGTTCTTGCAACGTTGGTCGCATCTCCTTCCATTTCAATTGGGTTGTCATCATTTTCTGTGTGGCATCTTCGGGTGTGTCGTTCCCGGGGTGGCTGCATTTGCTAAGACTTGCGTCATTAGCAGGGATTGCTGGTGTAGCAGCTGGATGATGATATTGAGGTTGCAGTCCGCCTGATGACGCAGATGATGTGTAGCGGACTGCGTCTTCACCGCCGCAGCACCAAGGTGCTAGTCAGCGTCACTAACACTTCGGGAGTTATCGAGACTTGCCGAAGGTTGCCGAGCCATTGAGGTGAGGCCAGTCTCCAGGCACAGCACGTTTTATTAAAGCAAATTAATCTGAATATCGTACAATTTCCACAAGCCGTAGTAAGTGTAGTATTTGGAGGTAGCGTAAGCTTAGTAGCGTTTGCTACCGTAGAGAATCTTTGCGTATTGGCGTCACACTGTTTTAACATAACATGTAATTTGTGTTTTTGGTATTTCAAGAATGTTACGAATCTTTAAATGTCGATTTCGCTAAGAGATTCAGTGCAAAATAAATTGAGTTTTTTTTTTTTGTTTGGAACTGGTGATTTTCATTTCATCATAGCAATAATTTCCGTCATTATGGCAGAGCTAAATTAATTAACAGCATTTTAACTTAAAAAATAAAGGAGTAGCAACTTAAAAGTGTTCGAGATGAGATGGATCTTCTCATCCATAAAACGCTGTATTACCTGTAGAGTGAAAATTTTGTTTAACCAACTAATTTTTCAGAAACTGCCCTAGTGAGTGTCATCAGCTAATAACCACACTAACTAAGGAAAGCTCATAAAATAGATTCCCCGATCGGAGATAACAACCGGATAGTCACCAACGATTCTTATGTAATCTATATTTGAGCAGCTATTTTAATTGCATTTAGTGGATACTTACCATCACTCAGGGAGCGTCCATAAACGACGTAGCTCCATTTTTGTCTTCTGTGAACCCCCTATCCTCCCACGTAGCCCGACGTGGCTTTTGCCTCTACTCCTCTGCCCCCACGTAGCACGTAGCTTTTTCTCCTATTGATTCCAGAAGACATTTTGTACATTCTCTTGTCAGACTATCGTAAATTACATACGGAGATAATTGAATGACGTAAATAAATATTTATGTGTGTTCTGTACCTTATTTTAACTGCGACAAATAATATAAAAGTAAATCTACCTGGCCTTGCTCGCCCCCCCCCCCCTTTTTCCGCACGTAGCCCAGAGTAGCTTTCCAGACAACCCCTCCCCCCAGACCGAGCCACTTAGTTTATGTAAGCTCCCTAACGTAACACGTGGGACACTGGAACGATACACCTTAACACTCCCGGTCTTACTTCCAGATGATCCCGGTGACAGAAATGATATGAAACTCTCAGCATCTATCATCTCCAATATTCATTTGTTCACACACTGGCTTAGTATTTAATCGATACCCAGTTATTTTCGCTACTTGTTGTATATGCCAACTGTCCTTATTAGTAATTAACAAGCTGTAATCGCCGATAGGGAACCCCTTTGGTGCTACAGACGATATATGTCGTTAATTAGTATGCGATGGTATTTTGGTTGATTTAACGCTTGCTACGCGGACATCACTAATCGGAAAGGGCACGATATTGAATACACACTTTTCCGACGAACAGGCCGAGCAAGTCATAATCAATCCACAAGAAAAAAAATAAAAATAAATGAAAATATTTAACTTCTTTCAGAATGTTCAGTAACTGAATTACAGTTTAGTCGCTATGTGCATTACAAAAATGCAGTTCTTGGTCAACCAGGCAATAACATTATTTCCACGTAAGGTATCCACGCTTAATCCCACTTTAACAATCTTGACTCCTGCTAGAAAGAACTATAATGAATGATGTCGAAATAATTAATATAGAATAGTTAAAATGAATGAAATAAAGCTAGTGACTTCTACAAACAAAGAAAACATAAAAGTTTATATGGTTTCTGGTTCCACTTAAATGCGACTTACAAAATTGGGTCGAACTATGATATACGGTATTGTTATAATGGCTACATTGGTAGTGAAATCTATGCAATTACATACTAGGACGTGTACAGAAGGTGAAGTTCCAAAACCCTATAAACACGCACTCCGCTGTTAACTTCTTCCTGTTAAATGTCGAAGTGACCTACGCGGGCTAGTAGTGATAACAGCAACGACCAGTGAAACGATGAGAATACTGGTGATTTCTAATTTCACTTCACACTTGTTGGAAACGGTTCTTAAAGGCAGAAGAATGAGGCATGATCATTGACACGGAGATGTTGAAAGCACTCTCAAACTCTTTTCCGAACATCCAAACAATATCACAAAAAACTTGGTATGATAATTCCTCTTAGATAAAAAAATCCGAAGGTTATACATTACTCCAATACAATTGTTTGGTAACGACTACTCACAAGAACTAAATTGTCAGTTAATTCAGACGATTATCGGTTTTGAAATGGTATTACTAAGACAGATTACCAGATTGCACTATCCCAAATAAGAATGGTCACACAAAATTTTATCTTAAATGGCTATATGCACTAAATCCTCATATTAAAGAGCTAAGGCCAACACGATGCATCCACACTGTAAGAAAGACCTGAAGCTCTCCTAAGTTACATTAAAAATAAAGATTTTACATGACTAAAGAAGGATTGCTATGTAAATAATACATAACATTATTAATTATGGTAAAGAAGTATAAATTCTTTCCTATGTAAATTTTAGAACTGGAAAGATACATATGTTAAATCATCTTTCATATATTTAGACACCAAACAGGCAAATTTCGGCATCTGTATTTCTTATCTATTTTTCTGTGCTAGATTGATGGAAAAAAAAACAAGTAAACAAAATGTTTCATCATTGGCCATCGACAAAAACAATTGTCAGCCTTGTAGCCAGTCCGCCAAAGAGCTCGGCCAGCACAGTCTATTGTTGGCGCTATCGCAACAGTGACAGCATCTCAGGCACTGCGCCTCCTCTGCCAACCAGCGTCGTCTTCTTTGACGCCGTTTCCAGAGATAATAGCTGTGCTTGCCACGGACGACAAAAGCGTCGTCTGCAGATGTCGCTTGTGCGTCACAGCCCCTGAGCGCCAGAGTTGCCACGTGCATATTGATGAAGGGTGTAAGTCTAAAGAAAACACGAAGAAGGGCGCTAGTTACGAAGCAACAATTTCAAATCCATCTTCTCGGTTCATACTCTTTCGACCATAACCTACTTCAATAGGAGAATGAAGGAAGAAGATTGGAAAGAAAATTATTCTTATGTTTTCCCCTAATATCACTAAACTAATCTTCCTTTGCCCACCAAAAATGGAATTAAAGTTAGATGAGGTGTTAATAGACGCAAGTTTTATGTTTAACTATGGTGACTTTGTATTTAATTTTATCTCTGTATGTTTATACGTTTATTCACACATCAAAACAAAGGCGTTAGCATCAACAGAAAACATATTTCAGGCATTCATCGTAGCTGCATCATATTTCGCTGATCGTAACATTTAATTGTGCTAATTACCTTAATAACCACAATTATGATTTACCGCTGTTTTACTTCGAGTGACGCAACTGTAAGGACGGTTGCTAATACAACGTTTCAATAGTTACCGCTGCTAGCTTTATCAGGCGTAGAAGAACTTTCGATGATGACGGTTGAGTATTTTAGCCGTTTCCTAGTTATCAGTCTCATTCTATTATCTAAGCAGGATTCAAAGCAAAACCTGAAGAATGATAAAGATAATTTTGATTTCTACACCAATTTTCGTAACAGGTTATCTGTCACCATCAATCCAATCCCATGGAAGACCCTATCTCTCGACTATTCTGCCATTGTCCATAGATTATCGTGTTGAAAACTCAGAGAGTCAACCGCAGCTGTATATCATCATTCGTATCCCACATCAGTTTCCAGATGTTTGTGCGTCATACGTATTTTCTGCTCAGCAGTATTAATAAAATGTTGGAGAGAATAAGCAGTATGGCATAAAGGTTCGAGAATTAGTAACACGTACGACCGAGCGGGGCGGTGTAACGGTTAGCGTTCTCGCCTCGCATTCGGGAGGACGGCGGTTCGAATCCCCGTCCGGGCATCCAGATTTGGGTTTTCCATGGTTTCCCCAAATCACTCCAGACAAATGCTGGGATGCTTCCTTCAAAAGGCCATGGCCGAATTAGATAGATAGATAGATATATATGTTCACTTTTATCCCATGTGAGAATAATCTCGGGGATGTGGAACAGTACATACACTTATTAGTAATGTCAATATTACTATATAATTGATAATATTATTATATATTGACAACAGGTTAGCAACAACCCATTAGTATAACCAATATCTCCTGTAATCTACAAATACAATCCCGTGTTAATTAATACTTATTATGTGGAACAGTGTATACACTTGTTACCAGCATCTAATAACCAGTTATTTTCTTACCAACCAGTTACCATGATATGTTTCACTGTAATTTGTGACTACATATTATATTATGTTAGTTGCTATTTATGTGGAACAGTACACAAACCTATTAGCAATATCAATTATATTACCAACAACTCATAAGCAGTCAATTACTGTAAAACCTGTTAGTATGATAATTTTTCACAGCAGTTTTTGAGTGCATGCTATCCCATGTTAGTTCCTATATATGAGTGAAATTTTGTAAACAGTGTAATTACTTCATATATCATTTTAGTAATTGTGAATAATTTTGTCACCTTCCCCTTCCATACTACTATTTTATCAGTCATTCTTAGTTACCAAATTCCAAGAAGAAAATTCTTTCACAGAGTAAAATGGGTTCTGAAGCAGAAACTCTTTCAGTTTGGACTTAAAGTAGTTGGGTTTTTGTAGATAACATTTAATTTCTGTTGGTAATACATTGAATAAGGAAGCTCCAGTAAATGTTAACCCTTTCTGTACAATTGACAGTGATTTGTAATCCTTGTGAATATTATATTTATTCCTAGTATTGTGGCTATGTATGTCAGCATTAAGATTGAAGTGTTCAGGATTTTCCACTACAAATGATAGTACAGAGTATACATACTGTGCTGGCATTGTTAGTATACCCAGGTTTTTAAATAGATTTCTGCACGACGTCTGTGGGCTTGCTCCACAAATAGTTCTTATAGCACGCTTTTGCAATTTAAATACCCAATGTGCTTGTGACGAGTTTCCCCAGAATGAGATGCCATAAGTGAGCAGGGAATGAAAATATGCAAAATATACTAACTTTCTGGTTTCTATATTAGCTATTCTAGATATTACCCTCAGTGAAAATGTTGCAGAATTCAGTTTTTTAAGAAGTTGTTGAATATGCTGTTTCCAGTTCAATTTGTTATCTATATATACACCCAGGAATTTTGTGAAACTGCTTTCATTGATTGCTTTTCCTTCTGATATCACATTATAGCTGACCTTTGTTTTATTTTTTGTAGCAAACTGAAGTAACTGTGTCTTTTCTACATTAAGTATTAGTTTGTTGGCATTAAACCACCTGTTAATTTTCTTTATAACATCATTTGCTGTGTTTTCGAGGTTTTGTGCTGATGGGTCTTTCAAGGATATGCTAGTATCATCTGCAAAGAGCACCATGTGTTCATTATCACCTAGTATATGTGGGAGATCATTTATATAGATTAAGAACAGCAGAGGGCCAAGAATTGAACCCTGCGGCACACCACATTTAACTATACCCCATTCTGAGTTTATAACATCTCCTGTATTAGCATCTTTCAGTGATACACATTGCTTTCTATTTTCCAGGTACGATTTAAACCAATGTCCTGGCTTACCACTAACTCCATAGTGGTCTAATTTACCTAGTAGAATCTCATGATCAACACAGTCAAAAGCCTTAGCAAGATCACAGAATATACCTAGGGAATTTAATTTTTTATGCATTGATTCCAGTACGTTGTTTACAAAAGCAAAAATTGCTGAATCTGTTGAAACGCCTTGTCTAAAACCAAACTGTACTTTACTGAGTAGGTCATTCTTTTGTAGATGTGCATACACCCTTCTGTACATTGCTTTTTCAAAGATTTTTGAAAATGCTGGTAGAAGTGATATCGGTCTGTAATTTTCAATCTTTGAGGTTTCACCCTTTTTATAAAGCGGTTTGATTATTGACTTCTTGAGTGAGTCAGGAAAGATACCTTCTTCAAAAGAACTATTACATATATGACTAATAACTCTACCCTTTCCTTGCCCCCATCCTTGCCCCCCATCCTTTCCCGTCTCTAAAGACCTCGATGTTAAAAAGAAACGTAAAGCAGTCACAAAAAAAAAAAAAAAAAAAAAAAACACGTACGATATAACCAAAAGGAGTGATACTATACAGCCTTGTGGTACCGCTCCGTGTAGATGGTATCGGTTCAACAGCTAACCACTCCGGCTGCTGAGTTCTGAACTCCAACATATGATGATTTAGACCCAAGCTTTTTGGTTTTACGTAACTCTAGCTCCATCACGTTCTTTCGTGTGGCCTGGTGCACTGGGGTGATGGATTCCTTATTCAAGTTCGGAAATGCTCTTACTATCGCTTACCTACGTATGACCTCACTCAACAACCTTCATATCTGGAAGTAGCTCCTCTTCAATCGCTATTCTGGAACAAAATTCTGATGTTTGTTATCAATAATCCTTATTTGCCGTTGGGTGGCTGTTTATTCTCCTTGAAACGGTCTTTGGTATGACCTTTAAGAAACAGCATAACGGAATAAGAGGATGGCAATTTTGGGCATGATTTTTTACTTTTGTTGATTTTTTGAAAGAGCAATACACTGCGTGTTTTCTGGACTTAGTTACGTGGTTTATGAAGCAACTTCAACTGTACGCCAAGGATAAATGCATGTGGAGAAACGACGTATATCGCTTAAAAAGTCACTGGGGAAGGAAGGATCAGAAGTCTTATTTTTGACGTGCACTTACATGTCTACATAACATTTACTTCGATATAATTCTATAGTGTCGTATTAATCACTAATAATATTAGACAGATGGAGATCATGATCTGTGTCTTCAGAAAAGAACTCACTTGATCGTCGACAACCGAAAGATCCGGTTTGATCAACGTTTATTCATTCACAGCATTCCCTGAACACCACGTGTATTGGTTTGTATATTCCAGAAAAGCGCTCCATCTACTGCACAGTGACGTTTGAATTTGCAACTCAGTATTTTCTGTAGTCAATAACATTGTAATCAGTAGTTGTTACTAGTGGCGTAACAATAGGGTTGCAGAACGGGCAAAATGCCAAGGGCCCCAGACGTAGGGAGTCCCCGGCTCAAGGTTTGCCACCTCTTGAAACAGCTTTCGCCCTATCCACCCGAGGCAATAGTGGAACTACTAAAATAATTGTTTAAAAAACATTAAAAACGCCTTCAAAAAAAAAATAAATAAAGCACACTAAAAATTTTAAAATAACTTTATACCTTGCTTAGAAGAAAGTAAATCTAACTGGACAATATTTTACATTACTGTTATTAAATTTTTTACATTAATTAGTTATTATTAGAGTCGGTGCCAGCTGTCACGTCGCAAATATCGAATTACTGAACTATATTTGGTGTTCGAGGGGAAACGGGGAGTACGAACAAAAATTCCGAATATTTTACAGCATGTAGTGAGGCAGATATTGTTATTGCGGGAGACAGTTTAGGGAAACAAATTAAACAGTATTTTAATCTGTCGCTCGGCCTCGTTGGTCGTCCAGGCATATCTCTAGCGCTACAGTGTCAGTTGGTAGGCTGCATCATGCAGTAAACGCTTTACAGTCAGTATAATATCGGCAAATTATCTGTATGTTTCAGTTTTGATGAAACATGTTTCTAGTGTTAATTGTAGGTAAGACGTAACATGATTTTTTGTGTATTATTGTTATCCATTATTGTTTTTATCTTTTTGTTTTCTTGCTTTGGCTGGCACCGACTCCAAAAATAACTAATTAATGTAAAAATTTCAATAACGGTAATGTAAAATATTGTACAGATAGATTTACTTTCTTCTAAGCAAGGTATAAAGTTATTTAAAATTTTTTAGTGTAGTTTTTGGCGTTTTTTATGTTTTTTTTAAACAATTATTAAATTTTTAAATTTTTTGCGGTTTTATAGATTGTTTTGTATTTCTAAAATGCCGCAGCAGTTCTCATTTTGCGTACTTCCTGGTAGCTCAGTGGTTAAAGCACTTCCTTTAAAAAATCTGTCTCTATATACCCCAACAACTTCTAGAACATTGGAAATTAGGAGGGGTGGGGGTAGAAGGGAAGAGGGATTGGGCTTTTGCAACCAAATTTAACCACATTTGTTCTGCATATTTTAAAGTATACATATGCAAATTGTTTTCAGAATCGGATAGAAACTATAGCTTTGTGTAGATTAAGAAGATGGAAAGGGTAAAAGGGGTTTAGCTTCTCTAAACCAAATGTAGACAGTATTTTTCTGTTTGTTTTGAAGTATGCATGTGCATACTTCCACCAAAATCAGATAGAAACTGTAGCTTTATATAAAGAACATTGACAGTAATTAAAGGGGTAGAAAGGGCGATAGGGTTTGCATTTTTGTGAAAGTAATGTGGACAGTATTTCTCTTTTTCTCTTTCTTTTAAAGTATACGCATGCGAAGTTCCACCGAAATCGGATTAAAATGTGGGTTTCTACAAAAATTAAGGGGTGTAAAAGGGGAGCTAGGGTAGATTTTATACTTTTTGGTCAGAAATCTTCTCCATAAAACAATATGTATATGTGCCAACTTTCATAAAGATTCGTTAAATGGTGTCGACTGTAGCTTTTTTAAAAGAAAATTGACATAAAAACAAGGGGGTGGAAACGGGGAGAGGGGTTCAGTTGTTGCAAACCAAAAATTGACATAATTTTTCTTTTTGTTTTATAGTAAAAGCGTGCTAAGTTGTATCTAAACTGGATAAAAACTGTGGGTTTGTATAAAAATTAAGCGGTTTAATGGGGAGAGGGGGTGGTTTTTTAATTTTTTGGTCAGAAGCCTTCTTCATTACAAAATACATATAAGCGCCAACTATCAGGGTAATCGGTCAAACGGTGTCGACAGTAGCTTTTTATAAAGAACACTGAAAAAAAATTAAGGGGGTGGAAGAAGGGAGAGGGGTTGGGCCAAGGCAGACCAAATGTTGACAGCAGATTTCTCTTTATTTTAAAGTATACATGTGCAAAGTTCAATCATAATCAGATAAGAAATGTAGGTTTGTATAAAATTAATGGTTATAAAGGGGGAGATGGGGTGGTTTTATTTATTTTGGTCAGAAACCTTCTCCATGAAAAATATCATGTATATGCCAGCTTTAATGGAGATCAGTTAAATGGTGTTGACTGTAGCTTTGTATAAAGAAAATTGGCAAATATTAAGGGGGTGGATAGGGGGAGAGGGGTTCAGTTTTTTTTTTTTCAAAACAAAAGTTGATAACATTTTTCTCTTTATTTTTGACATGTCCAAAGTTCCATCGAAATCGAATAAAAAATGTGGGTTTGTATAAAAACTAAGGGGTGTAAAGGGGTAGAAGGGGTGGTTTCTCAATGAAATTCATATGGGACCCCATCCACTAAAACTTTTTCATTGAAATCGGTCCAAAATTGGCGTAGATATCGCTGAACATACATAAAAAAAAATTCAGATGAATTGAGAACCTCCTCCTTTTTTTGAAGTCGGTTAAAAAGAAATGTCATCCATCGCCCATAAATTGTGTGCCTCCCTAGATGCAGCACTGACGGAGGGCCCCATACGACGAATTTGGCATGGGCCTCGACGGTATAGTTATGCCACTGGTTGTTTCAAAAACATTACTCAATCTGTGTTAAATGTATTTTCATTTGTGTTAAATCTCCATCGTCATGGACACTGTGAAGAACGATAGCCGAGAGTTCAATATTCTTTTAATGACTTTAGGTCGTCCTTGTTAAGGGTACTAGGCATTATTCATATTAGCGTAGTATAATTCTCGTACAGCCATCAGTATCCTTTTAAAAAAAAATTTATACCTCGGAAAGAAAATTTAAAAATACCAAATTTTACACGTTGCTATCGTAGTTGAGGGTGGGCGTACAGCATTGGAAAAGATCTTATCGAGAAAAAGAACAAATCTTTGTAACTGCCAAAAACTGATGATAATTTTCCATATGGGTTTCCAGAACTGTTGCATTTGCAATTTAAAATGATTCAGAGCTAAAAGTTAGGAGTTTTCATGTACTAGATGTTTCCATTAGAGTAATACCTGAGGGCTGTCTTCCAACCAACAATCGAAACGACCAAAAGGCCAGCCGACCAAACGCGACTCATCTGTTGATTCTCGTGCTTTCATCGAAAGTCCAGTACATCATAACTCTACATACTTAGATTGTTGAATGTTGCGAGCGAACACAGACGCAGTTAGTGGAGCACATTTTGTTACATGAATCTGTCACTATATAGTAGAGTGTATCGTCAAATTTACTCTCTGGATGTTTTACCTCTTCAATAGAAATACCCGTTGTATGGAATCATTGTGATAGCAAACTAGTTGTACATTACAGGTTTAAAGGACATTCAAATTTGAAAAATAATTAACTTTATTAAAGTCGTTTAACTGTCATTTACCATTCTTGTTAAACTATATTCCCCGTTGATTATGCTTAGTTTACTTTCTGTCTTTTAGAATCGGCATTCGAGGACTAACTGAGTGGTAAGTCTAATGTTCCTGCAAAGAAGTGCATGTGCAGTATATAAGAACAATTACAATATGTCAGTGGGTATCCATGAGCTTTAATTAGGGCAGTAGTAAAGAGAATCTAAGTAGGCACAGCACTGGTGGTTAAGGGGATCCATTCCAATTTTACCCCTGCAGGGGCCTGGTATGTAAGTACGGGTTTGTCGAACCGGCGGTGCCCGAGCTGGAAACTTGTGAGCGCCGCAAGTTTCCCACACCGTAAGCTCCTACCATGCTTCAACGACCACCGTAGGGTGTGAGGAGTGGAACGTTGTGTGCCTAGGAGAACGGGGATCTTGGCTTCATCGCTCGGATCGCGAGGACTCAACAAACCTCTATAAAAAAATAAAAAAATAAAAAAAATAAACCCTCAACCTCAAGGTCAGACACGTGCCGATGAGGCGAATGGGTGATGAGGGAAATCACTCGCTAGCGTGTGCAACCTCAGGGGCACCTGCGCACCCCTGTTGTATTAGCATTTCATTTTAAACTGGTTATACTCGTGGGACCAAAATTCCAGCTCACAAGAAAACCAATAAAACCTGCGGTACGGGTGTGCCGCAGGCTAATTATAAATACACCCAGTTCTAACAAGCGGGTCAGGGTTGATAGCTCCCCCACTTCAGAAAATGACAGTAACGGAAAGGTATGTTCGCTTGCGAACGCCATTGTTGTAATGGAAAGAACGGAAGGATCATTCGAGAAAGTTTCGCCTTTCTACATTCATAAAGGATTACTAGGTCTGGTAGGGACACTGAATTCCGTAAAAAAGCTGAGTAACGGGACACTGCTGCTGGAAACATCCACCAGTAGACAAGCTACCCTACTCCTTAACTGTGTGAAGCTCGGGGAGTTCGCTGTTACTTGCGAACTCCACAAATCCCTGAATTGTTCCAAAGGCGTTGTCACCTGCCGCGATATAATAGATATTGGGACCGAGGAACTGGTTAAGGAGTGGCAGGATCAGAAAGTGGTCGAGGTACGTCAGATAACGCGAAGGGTTAGTGGCAGTATTGAAAAAACTGCCACCATCGGCCTGACGTTTGACACTCCAGTACTGCCAAAGAACATCAAAGCAGGCTACATAAATCTGAACGTCCGTCCGTATGTTCCGTACCCGATGCGCTGTTTTCAGTGTCAGCGGTTCGGATATACGACGGCGTCGTGTAAGGGCAACCCCACCTGTGGTAAATGCGGCAAGGGCGCACATGAACCTGGTGCTAGTTGCACGCTCCCACAGGTGTGTGTCAACTGCTCCGGGTCGCACCCTGCCTGGAGTAGGGAGTGCCAAGTGTATCTTGAAGATCGCAAGATACAGGAGCTGAAGACCAAAGAGCAGATTCCGTATGGGGAAGCTAAAAAGAAGGCCAAGTCACTCGCCGCTCCAATTTTTGAAACTAGTTTTGGTAAGATGGCTTCAGCTCCCGTCAGGAAGCAGAATGTTGCTACCCAGACGTCCGTTGCAGACAAGAGCACTAGCACCATGTGCTCATGTCAGTGCAAATGCGTTGCAAAATCCGCTAAGGTCGTTACATCTAAGACTGTGGACGTTGGTAGCAGCACGTCTGCGACCTCGACCACACGAGCAGCGATAGTGAAGGTTCGACCAGCATTACCAGTTAAAGTCATTGCACCTCCAATTCCACCACGTGCAGTGAAAGGAGTAGCAACATCTTCTGCTACCAATACCCCTTTACAGTCGACCATGCAGATGGTATTTTAGTATATTTTTTAACCAAATTATTAGCTTGTCATTGTTAGGGCGCTAATGACTTTGCCTTCGACGCGCCCTAAAGCCACAAAAACAACAATATTGAGCGGGATGAGTGGCCATTTTACAGTCACTCAACCATGTACATAGTTTCTTTTCTTGTCGTATTATTAGTTGTAAGCTTTTATGTCTGGTTGGCCTCTTTACAGCCAACCAGACATGGTTTGTGAAGTTCTTACTTTTAATGGCCCCTTTACAGCCAACATTTTAGTATTTTATTTATATTTTCCGTCTGTGTGGCCGACCCCCATACAGTCGGCCATACAGACGGTAATACTGCAAATTTTAAGCCACATTGCTTCGACGGATATTGTTTGGGTGCTAATGATCCCGTCGTCGACGCGCCCTTAATCACCACCACCACCAACAACAACAACAACAACAATCCAATTTTACTTTTTCTGTCGCAGAAGTATACTAGTCAGTTCTCGAATGATAAGTGGCTAGTAGTGGCCAAGGTCCTACTATACAGCCTCTACCGAAAAAGTTCCGCAAGGAATACCTGTGTAAAATGCATATCCATGTGCACTGAGTAACTTTTCACAAGCATCTCAATGAAATCTCAAGGTTCAGGAATTCGGTAGTGAACTGATATTTTCGGATTTGTATATAAAAAAAAGTTTCATTGTAGCCCCTTTATACGAGGTGAAACTAAAATGAAAGTGTTGAGGTCAATTATTTCACGAGTAAAACTTCAGTACTTATCTGACAGAATTCCTGGTGGTTGTCGTTAGAGAAATAGTCCTATTCTATTAGCCGTTCTACCGACTAAGCCGCTCAGTCTGCTCTCTCCAAGTCTCGTGCTTATGTGAAATTCTAGAGGACACTGACGTCGAAAAGATAGTCCTCAAGAAGTATAACTTAGTGGATGAGTCTTGCCACTTCAATTCATTCCAAGCAACACATCCTGAAGTTTGCTCACAATGTTTCGTTTGAGACTGCGGAAGCTTTGGCGCAACAATTAGCTTCTTATACAACGTCATTAAGAAAACTTTCAAATCCGACTAGATTCAAGTATCCTAAACACCAGTCAGAAAAAGTTTCACACCAACTTCTGTAGCAGATGTTGAATTTCTCGAGACTGAATGAAGATCTTCTTTAATGGCTTTTCACATCATCGACGTCGAGATATAAGAGGCAGGAAAGGACTTGGGGCAACGAACAGAAAGGAATTCGGCCATTAAATTTTTGTGGGAACCATTCCGGCATTTGCCTGAAGTGATTTGGGAAAACCATGTAAAACCCAAAGCTGTATGCTCGGATGGGGATTCGAACCGGCGCACAGTGGACCAGAATCTTAAAAACGTGACCAAAAAGGAAAAAAAAAGTTTTTGGATGGGAATTTTCGACTATCAGGTTGGCTACAGTAATGTTGGAACTACTGAATACCGATTGTTTGGACGATCAATTGTTCATTTCCTCCTTTATATTTCATGTCAAAGTCGGCACTTCATTGCTAGCGGTGCATGCAGCCGACCAGGCTACAAAATAGTATTGTCGTAAAAGATAAATATTTGTGTTCTGTGTATGTGAAACGAAGATTTTAAATATGGACGGTGTTCCAAGCAGTATGTACTAATTAAAGTACATTTATGTCATTATTAAATCATTAATTAATTACACATTTTTTTGATTAACTTAATACCTGAAAATGCGCGAGAAAATTTTAAAATGTGCTTAAAAAAATAGAGATAATTTACGAATTCCACGATATTCAGCTTTCTTTCGCACTGTGTCCGCAAGTATATATTATTACCTTAGTGAATTAACCTTCATATCCACCTACTAGTACCAACTCCGACTTTGAACCACGTTTTAAGCGATGCTTGCAAAATGTTTGGTTATTTTTTAAACATGAAATTATTAATATTATGTTAATTTTTTCATTAATAATTATGAAAAGGTACATTAAAAAAAATATTCTACATACTTTGTGGAGTTACTTTTTAACACTTTCAAATACGTGTTAAGAAATAAGTATTAAATAAATTAATAATAATATGAACTGTCGGAGGATGCTCAAGACTCAACCAATAAGTTGATAAAGCAATATCACATAAGTTTTTCTCGAAAGTTTTCCGGACCTAAGAGTATGTAAGACGTGTTCGGGAGATTGTTGGCAACCACAGACTTCCACATTTCTTCTCTACGCAAATCATCAAATAAACTGAAGAGTTTGTCGTCAGAAGCCGTTGCTCTATTACTTCCTGTGCCGGAAGGTTATGAAGATTCCGATGTAGATGATGAGGAAACAGTCTTTGAAGATGATGAAGATTCAGCTGAAGATACAGAAGAAGAATAACATAATGAAGATAAAAAAGAAGAATAAAACGACAACTTTTAATTATAGTCACAAACAATTTACTAACTGAATAACTGTAATTGAAATAAAAAATGTAATATTTTATACTATTTTCTATCCTCTATTTGGTACTTTTTTCGAGCTTTCCATTTTTTGAGCTTATATTTTTAACCATTAACTACAACAACCTCTAAAAATTGACTTTTATATAAATAAAAAGAATTTTACCAATTTTTGTCCACCGTCTTGGACCCACCATTTTTTTTTTAATATTTGAAGTCATAATCTTCATCATCAATCTCGATAAATCCCAAAAAATTACTTTTATATGAATCAAAAGACTTTTATCAATATTTGTCCACCATATTGGATCCGCCATTTTCTTTTTTCACTTTTTGATACCATATTCTTAATCACTAACTTCTATAACCTTTACGTACTAACTTTCGTACAAATTGAACAACTCTAGCAACCTCGATAATTCCACAAAAATTACTTTTATATGACTAAAACGACTTTTATCAATATTTGTCCGCCATCTTGGATCCGCCATTTTCTTTTTTCACTTTTTGATATTATATTCTTAATCAGCAACTTCGATAACCGTTACATACTAAGTTTGGTACAAATTGAACAACTTTTTATATTTTGGCCAGCTTTTTGCGATTCTGGCCCACTGTGCGGCGTCCTCCCGAATGCGGGACCAGAGCGTTACCGCTCACCAGCAGAGAGAAGAATAATTCTCTGTAATGATAAGGTCTAGTACTAGAACATTGAGATTAAATAAATAAACTACAAAATAAAGAACTGTCGATTTTGGAGGACTTCCAAGACGAAACATAAACGATTGCGTTTGGAAGATGACCAATAGCTTTTACTGTTGCAGTCTTCTGCAGGAAATGAGAGTTGCTGCTAACGAAACTCGGTGTGAAGAAATCAGCAAAGATGCGCTTGTGGCTGACAATGCTCTGCCTCATTTGTTTGAAGGTCGTGCTGAAAGATATACTATTAAACTTTGATTCTCTTCACCTGTTTTCGCATCCAGCAATTTTTTTCACTTCTCAGGGCTTCAGAAGTCATTTAGTTCACAGAGACGACCTCATTCTGGAAGCGGAATAATATGTTTTCATGCCAAACAGGTACTTCAGTAATACTGAGCAACGACAAACGCCGAAAAAGTGAGTTTCTGCATGACGAGAACTTGCAGTAGGCTTGGGTTCAATGAACTTCATTCTATATTGTTCTGTACTATTTTTACTGTGGTAATTAAAGTTTCACGATACTTCTTCATTACCATAAAAAATCTTGTAATGTAATATTTAAGGCTACTCATAAAAACCTGCACATTGTTTCAACTAGCATCAATCAATCGGGATTCTGTCATAGATAAAGAGGAGTAATGTTCTGAAGTAAAATACTCATCACCACATGAAACCAAACAATGCTCGGCTGAGAAGAGAAACTCTTCGTAACGTTTGACAGGCATAAAATCCAAAACTGTTAACTACATTAAAAACGAAATATTACTATAAAACATAAAAACATTGCTTCAGATTCAACGATATGACAGGTAGGTTTCATGTTTAATGCACTCTTCTAAACGTTTAAGATAGTTGAATAAATTAACAATTTTCAGGTACAAAATGTGTATCATCTAAAGTAATATCCAAAAACTGTGGATGATACAGATATCTGGTCAAGTGTTAGCTACAATCACATAAAAATAATTATGACAATATTTCAGTTACCAAGAATTTTTATTCTTTATGGAATAAGAGACTGCCAGTTCAAGAATTTTTGTAGTTCCTAATTAGTGTTTATCCGTACAAAATTGTTTTTATTTTCTAAGGATTAAGTGAATAGAAAAATAAGACTTAAAAAAAAGCCGCCGCTTAAGCTTTTGAAAATTATAATAATTTTAAATGTATAGTTTGACATGACAGTATTTACAGGATAAAATTAAGGAATATTAGCAGAATTCAAAGCAGACAGTACAATAATTTTTTCCTGCGGAATCTTAAGGTTTAGTTAGAGAAATAAGAAGTAATTAATTACATGAACTCCTGAGGGAGCCAGACATGCTCTCGAGAAGCTTCATGAGATAGCCATCTAAACCGGTCTCCAAATCTGTTATGAGAAAATACAATATATTGACTCCAAAAGCACAAACCTGAAGCAACTCGCGACTAAATATGGCACTGGCAAACAGATTAAACTTAGGTAAAACTTAGGTAAAAACTTAGTTAAAATTATTTTGAATACTGGAATAGAGAAAGGGGCCCACAAAACCCACCCAGAGAAACTGCGAAAAGCATATCCCATTCAATGAAATTCTCTCGGGTGTCTAGAAGGGTGATGTTGTATAAACATGACGTTTCGACAGCTAGCTCTACTGTCTTAATCAGGTTTCGGGTCTCATCTAGCGGCCGCAAGCTGACTGTTACTGTTTATACTGGCAGTGACAGTCAGCTTGCGACAGCTAGTTGAGACACGAAAACTGATGAAGACAGCAGAGCTAGCAGACTAAACGTTGTGTTTATACAACACTATCCGGCTGGACACCCGAGAAGATTCCATTGCATCAGTACGCCGGGAAAGTCTCCACTCACAGCGTATCCCATTACTTGGAATACTACCAATAAGAAATCACTTTCCACCAAGTCAAATTCCATCACTACTATTTTTCTTCCAGGAGCACTGTTTGCGATGGAGATATCGTCATTACTGTTAATGTCAAAAGAATCGAAAAATTAGAAGGACAGATGTAAAAATATTCGGTCCCTAAGTTCCAAGACGGCATCTGGATGCGTAAAGGCTCAGAAGAACTGTATTTACTGACCCGAAAGATTCGCCTCACTTGCCCGGAAAAGACGCATGAATTTCTAGGGACATATAGCAAGACTGAATGACTCGCGACTGACCAAGAAAATCTTCCACATCATAAACGAACCCCTACAAACCAAAGCACACCAAATACAGAAACCGAGAAGGACCTTGCCGAAGTCAAATTAGACCCACTGACATTTACACGGTGTATATATGGACAATTAATCACTTCACATACATTTGTACAGTCGGGGACAGAATTCGAGAGACCCCTCGCCTTTCGATTATGCTTCGTTCTAGACACGAATACCGCATGGGACAGCATAACTGGTAGGTGGTACACTAAATTCATGATAAAATAGACCTCTCATACCCAGCACTTTACCCAAGACTAAAAAAATGAGCCCGCGCAGCAAGAAACTCGCAGACGCTCAGAGGGAAAGTTCGGAGTTCTGCAGTAAAAATAATCACGAATATCACCATTTTAGTCATAATAATTATTTAAATAACCAAATTGATTAATTATAGAGAGATGGTAACACTTTTTTCGTAATTTTGATAACCGTTGCGTATTTTTTTTTCCCTCGAATAAACAGTTAACAATTCGCTAGCAAACGCAATTATATGGCGAATACAGAAAAGAATCGCTAAATTACGCACGGAAAACCAATAAGAGAGTTTGAATGGACTTAGTTACACTTTCTAACGCTGCAGCGTTATAGAACTGTGCGTGTGACAAATACACATAAAGGTTAAGGGTAAGTAGAAAGAGCATTCACGAAAGAACTCTAATGGTAAACTAAGTCACGAAATATAAATAAACTATTCCCAGAAAATTAAATGGTGCGGAATATTAACACCTTAATTTTGTTTTCATCATACCATATTTAGAAGGTAAGCTAAACTTGAACGCAGTAGCAACAGTTTTAGTAGTAATAATAATCATTAAGAACAGTAAATAAATAAAAAAATCCGTCTGCAATGTGAATTAGCGGTTCCACATTTTAAATCTGGAAGATGGAAGTAGTAAAACTATCATCTCTCTCTTTGTTTCTAACTAACACTGATACTTCTATAAAATTTTCTGTCAAGCTTTATTTCCTGCCGTCCAAGCCCGATGGGTTATAGGTAACACTGTTGCCTGGCATTCGGGAGGACGCGAATTCAAACCCCGTCGGGGATCCAGTTTCAGTATTCCATGATTTTCGTAAATCTCTCCAGCTGAACTCCAGAAAAGTTCCTTCAAAAAGCGGTGGCATGAAATTCTTACCCGATCCTAGTTTCCAATACTATCAGGATTCATATCACATTGCCGCCGAAGATATGACGAACACAAAAAAAAAAAGAATTACGTGGTGGGTATGTGGTATCCGGCTTTCGGGAGGTCGTGGGTTCGAATACCCATCTAGCCATCCAGGTAAACGTTTTAGATGGTTTCCCCAAATCACTCCAGGCGAATGCCGGGATTGTTCCTTCAAAAGGCCATGGACGAATTCCTCCCCATTACTTGTCCCCAGTCCTTTCCTGCCTCTAATGACCTCGATTAGATGTAAAGCTAGAAGCAAAACATAATTGCTCAAAGTAAAAATAATTACATCTCTGTGGTGTGTTTTAGACCTTTTCCTTGTTGGATTTATCTTATTCAACGGCCGAACATGGTAGCGAAGGGACTAGAGTGCTATTTCCACATGTGGAGAGTCTCTAGTTCGGTGTTGTTTTAGGGCTGGTCGACGTGGAAATCATTATAGAGAGAAAAGGACTTGGGGCATGTTTCGGGAAGGAATTCAGCCTTGGCCATACCAGAGAATCATCCCAACACTCACGGAGTGATTTCGATTAATCATGCAATACCGAAATACGGATGGATACACGAAGATTTCAACCCCTGTCCTTCCGGATGGGATGGCTTGGGCGTTACAGGGACTCTCGGTCACTGGTGCGATTCCGGCCAGAGGCATGGGTGTTAAAGTAGGTATTGTGGTATGTCTTGTATCGTCTTTCAATTGTATGAGCAAAAAGCATTTGGAAATACATCAGTACACAGGATAAACACACAAAACGGTTTAGCTGGATGAATGGCTATCGGGAGGAATGCCATTAAAAATTTAAAGACAATTTTATTGAACCAAAAGGCAATTGGCTGCCTTCAAAAATATCTCAAGGGTCCACCTCATCTCACAAAAAAATATTCCTTATTTGGTGCCAACTAGTAACATGGCTGAGTTCTAAACACGTATTAGGATAAAAAATTTGGAAAGTAGGCGTACTATAGTGAATCTGTTTAGTGCACACGGAGGGGTATTTAATTTCAGTTGAGTGTATAGGATTTAATTAATCTCTTTAACATTATGCGTGGTTATTTCGTAAGAAGAAGATCTTCCTGCTGGCTCAGTTCAGACGCAAGGAGGAAGAAACGTCCGACAAACGTTTCGAGGAAGTGTTTATTTACCAGTGGCTCTGAGGAAGTGAAGAACACTTGTTCAGTAGAATTAGCTCTAATAAAATTTGTGAATATGACCATCCGTACACGAAATATGCCCATTTTCGAATTACGAGCACCTACAAATACAGTGACAGTCATTTGCCGAAAGTACAGAAACAACTTCAAATAACATATTAAAGTTACTTCATCATAATTAGAAGACCGATGAAAATGTTGAAAAATAACATTGAACTAATATGTATAGGTCATTAAAAATTTCTGAAAATTACTTCTCGAGGATTTTAACTTCAGCATACCCTCATTGCGTCTTGTAATGTTCTACTTGCACTATTTGATTACAAAATTAATTGATCAATATTCCGTGATAATGGAGCTATTTAAAAGAAAAAGAAGAAGAAAAGAAAAAAAACTGGAAGTGCACGTGTGCACGTTATTGAAAATTGACATGCCTCCATCTACTGATGTAAATATTTTATGACCTTCCGTGCCTTTGACCATTTAACCTGCTGACTATTGTGTCAGCCTTTGTTGAGGTAATGTGGAACTCTATTGTGAAGTCAACACAAGACGAACACTACACTCATTCAAAAGCAACCATATGCGCAGAAGAACTCGAATCAGTGACCTTTATTATTATTAATAAATTTCTCTCGGGCTTCCAGCCGTGTTAAGATGTTACATTTGTGGGACGTTTCGAAGGCGTCCAACTCTGCCTTCATTCTCAACCAAATATCAATCATTAAGGCAGAGTTGGACGCCTTCGAAACGTCCCAAAAATGTAACATCTTAACACGGCTGGAAGCCCGAGAGAAATTTATTAATATACAACGCCGTGAAAGATTACGATCTTACTTTATTATTATTACTCCGCGATTCACTAAAAGTGTGTGGTGGAGGGTGTATTGCTCCTATCCGAAAGGGTAATGGTTTGGAAGGGATATACGGGATATGGCAGGAGGCCTTTACAATGCGATGACAGTGTTCTAGCCCCTACACTGCTAGCGCCAGCTTAAGTATCTTGGTCGGGACTCTTGCGAAGGAATTTGTGAATGTGTCTGCGGTCGTGGTTTGCCAACACGGAAGACAATTCCGTAGGCCCACAGAACAAGGAAATTATCAGACATTTCAGGCATGAGATTTTCCTCATCCTCGTTCAACTAACTTGCTTATATTGCTACCTGAGGCTCACACAGATAACAGACGAAAGAATTATACAGGTTTAGAACCGTATATCCTCGAGGAACTTTCTGAACTTTTTTAAATTTGTTTCCAGCTTGACATCTCGACTTTGAGGTCATGGGAGACGGGAATATGGACTTTTTGGTGAACTATACCGACGTTCGCTTACAGTGATTTGGAAAAACTGCAGAAAATCCAAATCTGGATGGCCAGAAGCGGATTTGAACCCGCATCCTCTCGAATGCCAGGCCAGAACATTATCGCTCGTCCACTACGCTCAGATTTTTTAATTGACCGTAACATATAGATATATAGGAACAATAATTATAGACTGACTCGGCCATGAATCATTTTAATATATCTATTTTTGCAGCCTAGTAGTAGACGAAAAAATATTAGATCAACTAAAGATGCCAGATCTTAATCACTTCGTTTATCACGAACCCGGAAACAACCATAATACACCCTTTTATAACCACATATGTAACGTTTCAATTAGTTTTTCGAAGATAACATCATTTTACTTTTACATATCCAGCGTATTCCAGTTTGAAAAGCAATCATCCTTTTCCTTCAGAATGCAGGCATAAGAATTTTAAAAAAGCTCCACTGCATATGGAATTAGCCAACGTCATTAACTGTAAGACTGACAGCAGTCTTTTTCCAAGACCATTCTTGCTTGCAGAAAATGCCATGGTGGCTCCCGAAGTGAGAAGAATTATTGCGCCGGTTCAAATTCCTGTCGGCTATCAAATTTCGTTTTTTCCATGTTTTCTCAAAACCTTTGCAGATTAATGCCAGGATGATTCCTCTGGAAGGCATTGATCAACTTGTTTCATGTTCTTTGTTCACAGTTCTCTCCTATATTTATTTACCTCGACAGTAACGAGGCGTTTAGCCCTAATTATTAAAAATGTTTAATGTATATAAAAGAAGAACTGATGTGCAGTTTTCAGACGTGAAATTTTAATTCCAAAATACTGTAAAATAGAAATTTCAAATATACACAAGTTATATATATATATATATATATATATATATATATTTCTGTATTGACAGGTATTTGACGCATATATTATCACAGCAATATCTGAAAACTTATTTCGGATATTTTTTTAAATATTATCTTTTCTTAGGCAGGATTAGGGGTAGTAAATGATTCTTGTTTAATTTTTCTGCAGCGCGTCACAGCGCCTAGTATTTAAAAGTTATTCACACATCGATACGAGATAATTCTTTGCAGTTATCATTTTGTAAACGAATCTAATCCAGCAGTATTCTTGTCAAACTTTTACAATTACAAAATTTTATTTTGATACTGCTTTGTCTAGGCTCTAATGAAGGAAAATGTAGTTTTATCTCGATGGCAGATGATTCCGAAGTCACAATACAAGGAAATATGCATCGTTTCCTGCCAGAAGACTTCCTCATCGAATGTGCGAGTTATATTCAAACATTAGTATGCTTCAGTGCCAATCGCTACACCAGCCACATCTAGAAATTTGAGTGATATTAGAAGGAGGGTAATAATTACTTTGCATGAAGAGCTATATTCAAATGGTTTTATAACTAGAATTATGAATATAAACAAATAATTTTTTAATTTTTAATTTAATTTAATTGCAATGGAGCACAGGCTCCGGTGGCAATTTACCTACACACCCATCTTCCCCCTATCTGCACCCACCTACATTTGCCCTCTACAAATTTTATCTTTAAATTCTTTCAAAGTTTTCGGTAAATTATTCATCATTTCCTTTGGTAACTCATTCCAATCCCTGACACCCTTACCTAGAAAAAGAGAATCTTCCCACACCCTTGTGCCTGAAATCGAGTGCCAGCTTGTGGTCATGGTCATCTTTTCCCTTCCATGCACTACTTTTAATACCTATTGCAATATCTTTCCATGTCTCATCGCCAGTATATGCCCTACCCCTAATCCTGCCTAAGAAAAGATAATATTTAAAAAAATATCCGAAATAAGTTTTCAGATATTGCTGTGATAATATATGCGTCAAATACCTGTCAATACAGAAATATATATATATATATATATATATAACTTGTGTATATTTGAAATTTCTATTTTACAGTAATTTTGAATTAAAATTTCACGTCTGAAAACTGCACATCAGTTCTTCTTTTATATACATTAAACATTTTTAATAATTAGGGCTAAACGCCTCGTTACTGTCGAGGTAAATAAATATAAGAGAGAACTGTGAACAAAGAACATGAAACAAGTTGATCAATGCCTTCCAGAGGAATCATCCTGGCAATAATCTGCAAAGGTTTTGAGAAAACATGGAAAAAACGAAATTTGATAGCCGACAGGAATTTGAACCGGCGCAATAATTCTTCTCACTTCGGGAGCCACCATGGCATTTTCTGCAAGCAAGAATGGTCTTGGAAAAAGACTGCTGTCAGTCTTACAGTTAATGACGTTGGCTAATTCCATATGCAGTGGAACTTTTTTTAAAATTCTTATGCCTGCATTCTGAAGGAAAAGGATGATTGCTTTTCAAACTGGAATACGCTGGATATGTAAAAGTAAAATGATGTTATCTTCGAAAAACTAATTGAAACGTTACATATGTGGTTATAAAAGGGTGTATTATGGTTGTTTCCGGGTTCGTGATAAACGAAGTGATTAAGATCTGGCATCTTTAGTTGATCTAATATTTTTTCGTCTACTACTAGGCTGCAAAAATAGATATATCGAAATGATTCATGGCCGAGTCAGTCTATAATTATTGTTCCTATATATCTATATGTTACGGTCAATTAAAAAATCTGAGCGTAGTGGACGAGCGATAATGTTCTGGCCTGGCATTCGAGAGGATGCGGGTTCAAACCCGCTTCTGGCCATCCAGATTTGGATTTTCTGCAGTTTTTCCAAATCACTGTAAGCGAACGTCGGTATAGTTCACCAAAAAGTCCATATTCCCGTCTCCCATGACCTCAAAAGTCGAGATGTCAAGCTGGAAACAAATTTAAAAAAGTTCCTCGAGGATATACGGTTCTAAAACCTGTATAATTCTTTCGTCTGTTATCTGTGTGAGCCTCAGGTAGCAATATAAGCAAGTTAGTTGAACGAGGATGAGGAAAATCTCATGCCTGAAATGTCTGATAATTTCCTTGTTCTGTGGGCCTACGGAATTGTCTTCCTTGTTGGCAAACCACGACCGCAGACACATTCACAAATTCATTCGCAAGAGTCCCGACCAAGATACTTAAGCTGGCGCTAGCAGTGTAGGGGCTAGAACACTGTCATCGCATTGTAAAGGCCTCCTGCCATATCCCGTATATCCCTTCCAAACCATTACCCTTTCGGATAGGAGCAATACACCCTCCACCACACACTTTTAGTGAATCGCGGAGTAATAATAATAAAGTAAGATCGTAATCTTTCACGGCGTTGTATATTAATAAATTTCTCTCGGGCTTCCAGCCGAGTTAAGATGTTACATTTTTGGGACGTTTGGAAGGCGTCCAACTCTGCCTTAATGATTGATATTTGGTTGAGAATGAAGGCAGAGTTGGACGCCTTCGAAACGTCCCACAAATGTAACATCTTAACACGGCTGGAAGCCCGAGAGAAATTTATTAATTATAATAAAGGTCACTGATTCGAGTTCTTCTGCGCATATGGTTGCTTTTGAATGAGTGTAGTGTTCGTCTTGTGTTGACTTCACAATAGAGTTCCACATTACCTCAACAAAGGCTGACACAATAGTCAGCAGGTTAAATGGTCAATGGCACGGAAGGTCATAAAATATTTAAATCAGTAGATGGAGGCATGTCAATTTTCAATAACGTGCACATGTGCACATCCAGTATTTTTTTTTTTTTTCCTTCTTCTTTTAAATAGTTCCATTATCACGGAATATTGATCAATTAATTTTGTAATCAAATAGTGCAAGTAGAACATTACAAGACGCAATGAGGGTATGCTGAAGTTAAAATCCTCGAGAAGTAATTTTCAGAAATTTTTAATGACCTATACATATTAGTTCAATGTTATTTTTCAACATTTTCCTCGGTCTTCTAATTATGATGAAGTAACTTTAATATGTTATTTGAAGTTGTTTCTGTTACTTTCGGCAAATGACTGTCACTGTATTTGTAGGTGCTCGTAATTCGAAAATGGGCATATTTCTTGTACGGATGGTCATATTCACAAATTTTATTAGAGCTAATTCTACTGAACAAGTGTTCTTCACTTCCTCAGAGCCACTGGTAAGTAAACACTTCCTCGAAACGTTTGTCGGACGCTTTCTTCCTCCTTGCGTCTGAACTGAGCCAGCAGAAGATCTTCTTCTTACGAAATAACCACGCATAATGTTAAAGAGATTAAATCCTATACACTCAACTGAAATTATATACCCCTCCGTGTGCACTAAACAGATTCACTATAGTACGCCTACTTTCCAAATTTTTTATCCTAATACGTGTTTAGAACTCAGCCATGTTACTAGTTGGCACCAAATAAGGAATATTTTTTTTGTGAGATGAGGTGGACCCTTGAGATATTTTTGAAGGCAGCCAATTGCCTTTTGGTTCAATAAAATTGTCTTTAAATTTTTAATGGCATTCCTCCCGATAGCCATTCATCCAGCTAAACCGTTTTGTGTGTTTATCCTGTGTACTGATGTATTTACAAATGCTTTTTGCTCATACAATTGAAAGACGATACAAGACAAACCACAATACCTACTTTAACACCCATGCCTCTGGTCGGAATCGCACCAGTGACCGAGAGTCCCTGTAACGCCCAAGCCATCCCATCCGGAAGGACAGGGGTTGAAATCTTCGTGTATCCATCCGTATTTCGGTATTGCATGATTAATCGAAATCACTCCGTGAGTGTTGGAATGATTCTCTGGTATGGCCAAGGCTGATATTCCTTCCCGAAACATGCCCCAAGTCCTTTTCTCTCTATAATGATTTCCACGTCGACCAGCCCTAAAACAACACCGAACTAGAGACTCTCCACATGTGGAAATAGCAGTCTAGTCCCTTCGCTACCATGTTCGGCCGTTGAATAAGATAAATCCAACAAGAAAAAGGTCTAAAACACACCACAGAGATGTAATTATTTTTACTTGAGCAATTATGTTTTGCTTCTAGCTTTACATCTAATCGAGGTCATTAGAGGCAGGAAAGGACTGGGGACAAGTAATGGGGAGGAATTCGTCCATGGCCTTTTGAAGGAACAATCCCGGCATTCGCCTGGAGTGATTTGGGGAAACCATCTAAAACGTTTACCTGGATGGCTAGATGGGTATTCGAACCCACGACCTCCCGAGAGCCGGATACCACATGCCCACCACGTAATTCTTTTTTTTTTGTGTTCGTCATATCTTCGGCGGCAATGTGATATGAATCCTGATAGTATTGGAAACTAGGATCGGGTAATAATTTCTGCCACCGCTTTTTGAAGGAACTTTTCTGGAGTTCAGCTGGAGAGATTTACGAAAATCATGGAATACTGAAACTGGATCCCCAACGGGGTTTTAATTCGCGTCCTCCCGAATGCCAGGCAACAGTGTTACCTATAACCCATCGGGCTTGGACGGCAGGAAATAAAGCTTGACAGAAAATTTTATTGAAGTATCAGTGTTAGTTAGAAACAAAGAGAGAGATGATAGTTTTACTACTTCCATCTTCCAGATTTAAAATGTGGAACCGCTAATTCACATTGCAGACGGATTTTTTTATTTATTTACTGTTCTTAATTATTATTATTACTACTAAAACTGTTGCTACTGCGTTAAAGTTTAGCTTACCCTCTAAATATGGTATGATGAAAACAAAATTAAGGTGTTAATATTCCGCACCATTTAATTTTCTGGGAATAGTTTATTTATATTTCGTGACTTAGTTTACCATTAGAGTTCTTTCGTGAATGCTCTTTCTACTTACCCTTAACCTTTATGTGTATTTGTCACACGCACAGTTCTATAACGCTGCAGCGTTAGAAAGTGTAACTTAGTCCATTCAAACTCTCTTATTGGTTTTCCGTGCGTAATTTAGTGATTCTTTTCTGTATTCGCCATATAATTGCGTTTGCTAGCGAATTGTTAACTGTTTATTCGAGGAAGAAAAAAAATACGCAACGGTTATGAAAATTACGAAAAAAGTGTTACCATCTCTCTATAATTAATCAATTTGGTTATTTAAATAATTATTATGACTAAAATGGTGATATTCGTGATTATTTTTACTGCAGAACTCCGAACTTGCCCTCTGAGCGTCTGCGAGTTTCTTGCTGCGCGGGCTCATTCTTTTAGTCTTGGGTAAAGTGCTGGGTATGAGAGGTCTATTTTATCATGAATTTAGTGTACCACCTACCAGTTATGCTGTCCCATGCGGTATTCGTGTCTAGAACGAAGCATAATCGAAAGGCGAGGGGTCTCTCGAATTCTGTCCCCGACTGTACATAAGCTATCAACAGCAAAAAATCTGAAACTCAGAAATTGACGGACACAAGAGAGACGGCATGCACAGAGCGAAAGGATGAGGAGGTTTTTGGAAGATAAGAAGAAAAAGAAGAAAGACAGTGCTAATTAATGGTTCCACGCGCCGCTTAAAATAAATAATAATAAAAAATAATCTCCGACTCTATTTGGTGCTTTGAAGAAATAGTATTTAAAATTTATTAAAACAGCTACTTCGGAATTGTAATTAGAGTGAAATTTTCGAGTTATTTTCGGCAATTAATTACAGATAGTAGTTTGGCAACACTGTTCTATTTCATACGTCACAAAAGCGACTGTCCCCCTTTACGGAAGCTCTATGCCGGAAATTCGTTTCTTTGACTGGAGATATTGAGATTTAACGTTGTTAGCGCAGTATCCGCCAGTGGAGAAATTGCTCATTTCCTTTCAGTAGCTATTACAGAAAAAAAAATCATTGTTCACGCTTTCGCTTTGTTTCTGTAATAGGATTTCAGTATTTTTACTTAAGTTAAAAAAAAAAAAAAAGTTGTAGTTCTGTAATTGGCTTTCTGATTACAAAATCTCCTATAGTAAATCACGTAACTGTTCTATGAAAAAGTGATATACTTCTGAATAGTGATTTCATTCAGACAGAATACAGAGCTCGTTTATGGATGTGGACAACAACCCTTCTTTGATAGAGTATCTCCTTTTCAATAAAACTTCAGCTTTTCTGCCCTGAGTTAGATAATGAATAAGATTTAATTTCTGTTTGGCAAACAGATTAATAAATTTGTTGTTTGTGTTATGTTTAAACTTACAATCTGAACATCGTTTTAGTATTTGAACTCTATACGGAAATGCACTACTGTTTGTGAAAACCGCAGCAGCCAAAAGGAGTAGTCTGGATCGCTCCAAAATCGGACTATGTGCAGAACAGTAGAAACATAATAAGTGATCAAGCATGCAGAAAGATGGCGAGCTCGTAGGCCCAGCAGCGCCTTCTTGGTGTTTCGCCACGCTCAGTTGGTGAGAGCCGTCAAATGAAATGAAGACGTGCAAATAAGTGCCGGTATGCCTCATCGACAACAAAGAGCGCAATATCAGCGTGTGGGTGAGTTCGAATGTGGCAGAGTGATTGTCCCCGGGAAACAGGTTTATCGTAGAGTTACATTGCGGCTCATATAGGTCACGCTGCTACGATAGTGATCCGTGTGAGTGGATAGAATAGGGTCATATACAGCGACGAGCGGTTACTGGACAACACAATGTGATTACAGCACGGGATGACCGCCATGTTGTCAGCGACATCCGCAGTGTTATCTTCCCGTTGGAGTGCTTCATCTTGTTCGACATATCTGTGTCGACGGTTCGACGCCGTCTGCTGAAGGCAGGGCTAGTGGCACTCATCATATTACGTCGGCCTCCACCGTCCAGAAATCTTCAACGCTATAAACTACAATGGGCACTAGAGCGCCGTCACTGGCGTGTTGAGTGCCAAAATGTAATGTTTTCGGACGAGTCCCGCTGCAACATGTCCTACAGTGATATTGTCACATACGTTTAGAAGCTGTCGTGATGAACGAAATCGGGCAGACTTTATTATTCAACGGCATAGCGGACAAATGGCAAGTATGACGTTTCGGGTGCCATTGTATCTAACATGCGATTTTACCTCCTACGTATTGAGGGAAATCACGGAGGTTTAAAGCCCCAGGCACTGTTCCTTCTGCAGACAGTTCCACATAGCAGATTTCAACAGGACAATGCTTGGCCATATGTGCCGAGGAATGTGCAATCCTTTTTCGATGAACGACGCGTACCACTGCTTCTCTGGCATGCACATTTGCCTCACATGTTGCCCATCCAAGATGTCTACCATATAGTACTCCAGAACGACTGTCGATGCTTTGTGGACGCTCCTACAATCCGGTTGGCAATGTGCTCCTCTGCAGCATATCCAGGCTCTGATTCGATGCCACAATATCTAGAGGCTCTGATTGCAGCATGTGGTGGCTTCACACCTTAGTGAATTTTCACGATGAAAATGCAATTACAGTTCTGAATTTCTAATCATATGTGTATTTTCATGTCTCTAATCTGTGTAATAAATTTGATTGTAATCACAATTTTTCCTCCTGGTGTTCCAATTTTCGGAAACATTAGTCAATACTGCGAATGTCTGTCCCTCGTTAATACGTCTAATTTAAATTCATACTCAACAGAAATTCTACAAATATTGCAGAGTAAATCTTTAGGATCAAATACAGTTAGAGTTCGTATTCCAACCAGATCTGGTCACGCAATCATGAGCTGTGGCCCTAAAAATCTTTTTTTTTTATCCTTAAAGCTTACTTTTTGTGTTTTTCAGACTCTCTGCGATGCATTTTTTCTTTTACTTGGCCTTAAGAGCTGAGACTATTTATTACTACTTTGTTTGATGTTAAATTCTTAACCTGACAACTATTCCAGAGCGGTGACTATAATCAAAATACGGTCATAGCTTTACACGTAACAACGTAATAGTTACTGCACCCATTCAACTTGTGGTATTCGGAAAGCAAGCAGACTTAATGACCACTAATCAAAGACTAATACACTAATATTCGTAACGAAACTGTGGAATTTAATTTATGATAAAACTTACAACGATACAATAGTTTATATTATGTCACCAGAATACTATCAAAAGGCAAAAGCATTACTATTCACACCAAGGTCTGCACGGGGAAAGGAGTTGGGGGGGGGGGGGGGGGGGTAATGTGAAGCAGGGGAATGCTAGTTATAATAATAATACCAATGAGACGATTGCAACTAGTGTAGTCTCAAGTTAGAAGCTTTATTAACGCCCACAAAATCAGTTATTAATAATTATATAAAGCTTAGCTTTGAAATAAACCAGAAACGAATTGTGCGTCGCACAAACATATATATCACTATTATTTAAACAATAAAGAATATTTTCTAATATCTTCAATGAAGTGATGGTCAAATTCGTGTTGTATCACATTCCTCATCTGCAATGGATAAACAAAACTCGGAAAGACCTAGGATATTGATTAATATAAACAGGGCGAACAGTTCGATGAAAAACTGACAAAACCAGATTGAGCTGAAGGCCAGTACGGGGAAGAACAACTAGTCGTTGAAATGAGGAACAAGCCAGTATCCGACCATTTTTGTAATAATGTAGGCTAATACACAGACTTTTTTGACATAGGTGTATTTTTTCACCATTTTATTCTATGAAATGTCATTTGCCTTTAATCTCCAACTTTTCTGTAAACTAGTGGGATCGGTAAAACTGATATTGCTGTCCCATATCCGTGTCCTAAGTAAGGTAAATGCAGGCAAGGAAGCCTTTTGTTGAGATCCAGATACCTGTTAGCATTCGGATGGGAGACATAATGGCAGGTAGTCAAGCTGATTTTCCTGGGCGATCAGATCTGCCAATTAAATATGCAGTAAAATGAGTCGCACAATATGGACGACTTGAAATTCAAAACAAGGAGACTGTCACTGGAATTTTCACTTTGATTCTTCCCAGTCGCTGCCGTATTATTGCAGAGCTGAAAGTGTTCCAGACATGTCTAATGTTGTTTTGTCGTGACATAGTCACACTTGGCATGTCTGCATGCACAGAAAGTTGAAACAAGGAAATTCGCTTGTTAATCGTAAATTGTTTCCGCTCAACTGTAAGTGGTATTTTTGATTTTGTTAGATGCCTCGAAGTCTCAGCTGAACGTCAATACTAAACATTTCGCGCGATGATGGTGAAGAACGCAAATACATTTGATATTGATGGTAAGAAAAGCTGTGAGAACATACGGGCTCGTTCGAAGCGTCTTTCTTCGATAAGGAATATCGTTTCGAGTGTTCAGTTAGCGACAGATGGAAAATTCGTGAAGTTAGTGATGTGAAACACGTTTAAACGATTATTAGCTGCCACAAGGTCAAAAATGTAGAACTTACTGTAGACTAATTTAAAACAGGGTAAGCAATCTATGTTCCTACTGTGAGCCTTCATTTTGTCTTGCAGTAAGACGCTGACTTTGGCAAAGGTAAATGGTTTCGTGCCCGTCAGTGTGGATGCGCGCGTTGAGCAGGGTCTAAACCAACCCAGGACCACATGTACCGGTCCTTATGATTGCGATGTGTAGACGGTTTCCCGCAATCACCTAAGCGAATTCTGTCTCTACTTCCGCTTCATAAACTACATATTTTGTTTCGAAAATAGATGGCACAGGGAATGTGAAGGCTAATACTAGCAGCTATTTCCTTTCATTAGTGTTATTGGAATGGTTTTTCGACTGATATATATTCAAAGAAAAAAAATTTATTTAATCTCAGTATCTCGTAAGCTAATAACCACCAGTATTAGAAGTTTCAGAGTGACCCACCTGAGGGGTCATACTACTCCCATTCCTGTTAGAAAGACCATTCCTTGCGATCTTTCAGAAAGAAATAAAATAAAGAGTAAAAACTTTGAGGTTAACAGCAAATCTTGATTACCTGCTCCGGCGTCAGCCACGTAAGACAAAGCGTGAATTTTAATGCAGATGCTACGCTCTCAAATCGTGGGAACCCCATCAAAATGTGTTCAGCAGTAAAAAAAAAAAAAAAAAAAAAAAAAAAAAAAAAAAAAAAAAAAAAAAAAAATTAATAATAATAATAATAAAAAAAACTATGCGGAATAATCAGACAGAGCCCGCTACAGACCTATAAATGTAATAAACCGCAAACGGGAATGGAATCTGTACATTTAAGACATTTGTTTGTTTTTTTAATGAGTTTGGCTCACTATTAATAAGCTACAGAAATGGAATCTACAGTGTTTGAAATTTTTGTTTGTCTGTGTGTCACTTTGGATCAACGGGATTCAAAGAAGTATCTACTGGTTAGATTTTGTTGGGTTTGCGTGTAATGTAAATACATCCTGTGGTCTCGGGTGAAAAATAGGATATTTTTCATTTTGTCAAAATTATAAGAAACACGAGATTAATTTGCAGCCCATGGTCTCAGTAATGAAACAGAATATGTTTCATTTTGATGTGTCAAGATATCAGTGCCAGCAAATTAGGATAATTTTTTCGTTGAACGTGATTCGCGCAAAAACATCACTGGTCGGATTTTGATGGGTTTTCAAACAATGAATAGCTTATGTTCCCAGTAGTAAAGTATATTATGTTTCATTTTGTTATGTAGTCATAAGTCTGAGAAATTTAAAATAAAATTTTCCTCAAATTATCATCTATATAAAGCAAACTTCTCGCAGTCGACATATATGCAAGAATGCGTGCCGACAACATCCTGGATTCCGGAAATGAAACTGGTATTAACAAATGACGTTCTCCGTGGTTTGCATATCACGTTAAACTCAAGTTCCGTGTTACCCAATAGTATTGCCGCCTTAGTTTAAACGGTTTGAACAACCCGTAAAAAAATCTTCCACCAGAATGTTAAGACAACACGAAATTAATATTATTAAGTTGCAGTAATAGCAAACAGCTATCAGCCCTTTTGAGCGAAGGGCTAGATCCAGGATGTTTTTTAAGCGTTTTGCAACAACACTTAAATATGCGCTAGACGGCGTCCTATTTACTGCCTCATCAGACGTTTAATTTATTTCTGAGGGTAGTAACACATTTGAATGCTTCACTGTATTTGTGACTTTCATTACTATGCTTTGACTGCAAATAAGGAGGTCGCGAGTAACTACCATAGACGACCTTACCTCATTTGTCAACCCTGTTAAAAAAAAAAAAAAATCTAGTAAACGAAGTTACGAGAAACAGCTAGTTTGTAAACAGAAAATGAGATAATTATATAATAGTAACGTAGTTTACTGTAGTAATATCGCAACTAGATCAAAATTTAATTATTCAGTGGACGAAAAGTGCAGACTGCTGTTAACTGAATGTCTATCTTCATCTACCATTGTCACATAAAATAAGGTGTGAATACTAGATATCAGATGCCACCGCAAAGTCAGGTGGTTCAGAATATGGGGAGAGGGAGAGGCAATTACTGGGAGTCGAAAGAAAAGAACAGCCAGAAATATCCGTTTATATTATACGAAATCAAACTAAGACAGCTTTCTGACATCTGTTTCATTTGTGATTACTTTTTTCCTTAAATGAAAGTTATTACTCAGTAATCTGTACCTTAAAAATGAATTTGCTAAATATATTTCACGAGATTCCTACGATATTTGACTAAATATTTAATACTAGAATCTACCGTTTTAAATTCTGAAAACGATTACAGCAACATGTTGCATGTTTATTTAAGTGAAAAGTTTCTTTATGATGAAACATCCATTATTTTTCTTTACACAGAGTAGTCGCTACATAATTTACGACTTCAGAAGTTTATCTTAACAGTACTGTTCCAACCAGCTGTGGTTTGCGTTCAAGTAGTTGTTTTATAATATTTCACTGACGTTTGACTGGATTTACGTGTGAAATGCTAATATGCAGGTGTACAACTGAATTACAGTTTTCGCAATCACAGCTATAAGATTGAGGTTACTGGTAGTATTAACTTTTTTGGCTGGTTATGGATCTAAAATTTTATAATTTTTCACTTAAGTTTCCGTGCCGATTATTTCTTTGCAAATTGTAGACACCGCTTATTTTCTAGGCCGGTATTTAAATTTCGAATCATAATCTACGTTTATGTTTACTTGTAACAAGTAGTGTCTGGTCATTTAGACTTTCGTGAGACATCCATTCCGACATCCATTCCGCGGTAAAAAAAAAAAAAAAAAAAAAAAAAAAAAAAAAAAAAAAAAAAACAACAACGTCTACAAGGTCTAAAATAATGACACAAGCAGGCAGCCAGACTAAATTTTTTTTGATTCAGTTTTTGCCTTCTGACTCTACATTTTATAATCAGTTTTCTCTAGTTATAACATGTGGTATACTCATTGGATAAATACAGAAACACTGGTTCCAACTGTAATATGTGTTGCAGCCAAGTGTCAAAATCATGTCGCTTTAAACAAATTTATACTGAGAAGGCGTGAACACATATAAACAGATAAAAATATTATTTTTTTTCCAGGGAAACAGTAACTTTAGGAAACATAAGAAATAGTTACGAGAAAGGCGGTTCCTTCAAAAATCACTAAAGAGAATAACTCCTTTATATGGATTGAATTTGATTTTACCATCATAAGAATATTTTTTGCAAACTACAAAGAAATAATGATAGTGATGAGAGTGATAATGCAATTGAAGTCAACATGTAATATGGAATTGGAATGAAATTTAAACAGTATCAAACATACTACAAATAAAGGCTGTTTAAAATTATACTGAATATTATGTAAGATGGACAACAATATGAAAGATCTATGAATTCTGAAAGGATTAAGCCACAAAAAAAATAATACTTAATTGTCATTCGAGGCATGAAGTATAGTTTTAAAACATTTGGAAAGCCACATCAGATAGAGAATGTCCAGCCATTGTGCTGAAGATATTAATGATTAGGGAAATAGGTATCACAAAATGATCTACTTTTCTAAGAATAAAATAGAAGAAATAAGAAAAATAACTCATATAGCAATGACGGCATAGAGTGTCATTGTCCGTGGAAGGAGAGTTTGTAAATCAGGAACTAGAAATTTAGCACTATTTAAATCTGCAAGAGGGTACATTGTTGTGTAGTCAGACTCAAATTCATAACAATGTCAATATTATTCATGTGCGGTCTCTGAAAAAAGAAAATACATTTATACTGATAGCACCAATTGCAAGCAGAATGAATTGTGTGTTGAAAGTTTTTTGATTGTTGGTGATGTGTATCGCAGCTTACAGAACACGGAGCGTGGTGAGCCTGGACTCTGCGCTGCGGGCAGTCAGCTGAGGGACGGAGCGCGCACTCGACTGCGGGGCCCCGCGGCCGCGGGACACAGTGCCGGGCGGCGCGGCGCCTGCGCGGGCCCAGCCACGTGCGCCCAACCACCTGCACACTGGCTATAAGGTGGCGAAGGATTGCTTGAAATGTAACAAATCCAGCTGCGCAGGACATATTGGACAGGTAATAGGAAAATATTTCAAAATCATTTTTTATTTTATTTTATTCTTTTCCGTTTCAGCCATCTATGGACTATGACTACGCAACTTCATTTCCTCTTCCGATCTTCCTTCCTCCATCGCCAGTACTCTTTCATTCTCTCGCTCACTCTTGCTTTTTCTTCCTCTGAAAATTCCCTCCTTTTCCTGGTTGGTTTTTCTTTCTGTCAGATCCTTTACCTCCGCAATGTTTTCTCTGAATAATTCCCTGTCTTGGATGTTTTCTGTGCTGATCCCACATCTTTTCAGATCCTGAAGGACCTCCTTCATCCATGGAACTTGAGTCTTCCTGTTCTCTTGTAAGTTGAGTATTTTCTTTGCCATTCTTTCTGGTTCCATCCTATTGATATGTCCATTATGTCGTAGGGGCCTTGGTAGATAAATACGTTACATATATCTTTCATACATTTATGATTAATCATTAATGACTGGGGATTTTAATTTTATGAAGGAGTGAAAATATTTATTTTTGCAAGAATCTCGATGTTAGTTGGAATATAGGAAAACTGTCACAATATGACATTTATTTTCATATCATTAACATTAATACAAATTGGCAAAATCATAAAAGCAACGCTCAGAGGTACAATTAGCCGTCATGAGCAAGCAAACAATTGTGTATTTACTTTTAAATCCATCTCAGAATTGATATGCAAGAAATAATGATATTTGGAAACAATGTACAATACAAGTTATGACGACCTCGGACATAGGTATCATAATACTGTGACTTTACATTTCAAAAAATCATGGGCACCACGAATGAACAATATTCCATTCGAAAATAGCTAGTTCTGGCAAATTATGCCGCTAGCTCAGGGGTTTTCAGTTACAAAGTTAGAACATGGACCAATCCTCTCAAAGACGCTTAAGGGTTCAGTTTCAAGGAATGCACAATCAGATGGCTTGGTCGTAATAAGTTACCATTGTAGTTCTGCGTCTGATGACTGCGGTGTTCGGAGATGACCCACGGTGAGACTTGTTTCAGAAGGCGGCTACAGGCAGTCCTAGTGGTAATGTGCATCATCGCATTACTGGCTGTGTCGCCGTGCGGAAGCCACTCCATCAAGCCGGCAGCGTCAGATTTCCGACACCAGGAGTCGGACTCAGCAGTTAGCGAGAAAAGCCAACTTTCGGAGTCCACCACAGAATAGACTAGCATAGCATCGAATCGAATAAAGCTCGTCGCTCTTCTCTCTGCGAGCAAACTTCTGGCTCCGTCCCTTGCAGTCTCGAAGATCACATTTAACAAATAATTCCCAGGATTTTAAGTTATATGCTCATTTGGATTGGATCTTCAGGTTGGCACCTAATGTCACGTGATATCCCCGATATCTTATTTGCCCCGCGTATATCACAGAGATCGGACAAATTCGGCTAAGTTCGGGGACGACCCTGTGCTCGGAGTGGCAGGCATTTCCCGCCAGGTGAGCGACCTTGTTGACCGCCCATCCCCAGGGAGCAGAATTTGTCGTCCGCCAAACCCTTTATCCGCGACTTTCTGTAGCCGTGGTTCGGGAAGGCCACGATTAGCTTCAAGCCTACACAGCTCAATAATTCTTTAAATTTCGTTGCAACAAGATGCACTGAATGTTCATCATTGCATTACAGTCCTCTCTTGGAATCTTGCGTACTTCAGGAAATTAAAAAAAAAAAAACTATTTAGGTGGTCGCACAAGATTTATGTAAATTAATCTAACATTATGATTTATATAATAAAAAAATGCACATTAGAACGTGGCGACAGAGCGTCACGTTATAGCATAGAAAGTTAATCTCCTTTTTTTAAATTGTGTTTGATACCTTTTCAAACTTGTCGTATAATTCTTGATTCGATCTCAAACGGAAATTAAATTCTCTTCCTGTCACTTTTTTTTGGTTCCAAGATTTTCCTCAGAAACTTCCTTTCTTTCTTTTATTTTTCCGTCAATCCCTTTTTGGCTAGTGTTTCTGCTGCGTATAAACATTCTGGCTTCACTTATTTATTTATTATTACTTTTTTTGTACTCGTCGGCGTCGAGGTCATTAGAGGTGGGATGGGGCTGGGAACAAGGAATTTGGAGAACGCCATCAGTAGCCGATATGATTGAGGAGCTGGTATGGGGTTCATTGGATGACAGACGAAGGGTGAAGAGAATCAATGAAATGTAGGCATATATTGGTGTTGAGACGTCGAAAGGTATTGGTGTAAAAGTGCGGAGTGGCGCATAGAAGAAAACAGATGACCATGACCACAAGCTGCCACTCAATTTCAGGATGTGGGAAGATTTTCTTTCGTAGGTATGGGGGTCAGTGATTGGAATAAATTACCAAGAGAGCTGATGAATAATTTACCAAAAACGCTAAAAGAATTTAAAGATTAAATTTGTAGAGGGCAAAAATAGGCGGGTACACGAAATGGGAAAAATGGGTGTGTAGGGAAATTGCCACAGGAGTCTGGTCTCCATCGCAATTTAATTAAAGAATTATCAGTGTATAACCAGATTCGAGAAATCGGAGATTTACCACCAAATCAGTGATTCTTGTAGACTCGAAGCTTTGAAATCATGCTCCAATCGCACTCTCTGATTAAAACCATTTCCTCAGCTCAATGCAGAAACATGGTTTACCGTGAGATCCAATAACATTCATTAGCTCGTTCATGGGATGTTTACTTTCGCAGAAGATATTTAATTTTTCGGTGTATTTGTGGGCAACACAAAAGTGTACCCTGTGTTTCGAATGTTTTGACAACATGTGTGACACCAAACCTGATGTCCTACTTCATCCACGATCAAAGCAACAACTCTAGACCATTACAACACTCATCGTTACAAATGATAAGAAGACGTTATTACTATAAAATCGATAAATTTCTTCTTTCACATCAGTACAATGGTACAGCTGAGAACAAATAGCAGTCGTTATGAGACGTAATTTAGAGTATGTGCACATACTGATTTTTTAAAAAAACCGTAGCTTTTCCTTCTAATGTGTTTTGCTTTTCCACTGAACTGGCAGCAATCTGTTATTTGTTTCCCTTCGTAAAACTGAATACCTTACACCGAGAATGGCGCGTGAACGGAAACACTCTGCTTTCCCATTCGGAAGTACGTGGGTTCCAATCCCCGTCCGGCGATTCAGATTTCGATTTCCCTGGTTTTCCCCAAATCATTACTCGCGAATGTCCGAATGGTATCTTCAAAATGACAAATCTTGCCCATTCTTTGCCCTCAGGCCTTTCCGGTCTATAACGACCTCGACTTCGACGAGCCGTGAAGTCAGAAGCAAAAAAAAAAAAAAAGTATGTTTCTTTTTAACCCTGCCTTGACGGCTCGTCGAGGAAATTTGAGCCGAGAGAACATAGAGATAAGGAACGGAAAGGAATTCGGCCATGTCCTTTTGAAGAAACCATCCAGAAAATCGCATAGAGTGATTTCAGAAAATCATTTTTTTAAAAAAACCGAAAGATGAATGGCTGGACGGTGATCTGAACCTGCGTCCTCCAGCCAACTGGTCTACCTTGTTGTTTGCATTGCACAGCCGCTTTAAGATTTATTTTTGTTCCTCCGTCAGTAGTCTGTGATTGCACTTATTTTCCTTCATTTCAGTATTTTCTATCTGTTGAGTGGAATAAATTTAGTTGTTATCTGATATTTTCGCCATGTTGTTTGCCCAGAAAAACTAGTTAATGACGTCATAATTTCAGCTCTCTCGAGTTTTTGTTTGCCCGCTCAATTTGCTATCCAGTTCTCACAGTATTATATTGGTGTTGCCATAGTTTTTTAAATTTCATTATTTTTATTTCCGTGTTCGTCGTCACTTAAGAGGTTTCGCAACATTATGGCAATTGAGAAAATCAGATTTCATGGAGAATCATCACTCCAGATGAGCTGTCACCAAATCATAGTCTTTATTTCTATGGGGTGGTTAAATCATTGGCTGCTGATCGTAGACGCCAGATTTCGATTTAATTTGTGATACAACCTGTAATCTCCGTGGAGGCTCCTTGAATGTATCCGAACTGTTTCATTCAATTAGATGTGTCTTTGAATTAAACAGTTCGGATTCTAACCACTTACTTAAGATCAACATATGTAAGATTTATCCTTTGACAAGCATATCTCCACAAACAAAACAAAAAAAGCAATTAGTAGCCGAAAGGTAGTGGGAGAAATGTGAAACAAGTACCTTATGGCTAGATAATAAATAAATTAGGAAATTATCATTGGACAACACAAAAATTGTGATTAAGGCTAAGGTTAAAGACAAGTATCCAACTCAGGTGAACAGGATTTAAGAAACCTCTATTTTTAATTTCTGAGACCAGCAACATTTAGGTAGAATCATGAGTTCGTTGCCAAGGAGTGCCTTTTCTTTTACGCGTCCACCAGCTCGGCAGTTCCAAACGAAATCTTGCCACCGTTTGAAGAGAATTTCTGTCTGTTTTCTGCGAAATCATCCAGATCAGATGGAAAATTAAAAATTGTCATTGCTATATAGTTTCAAGTTTCAAACAGAATAAATAATTCCTACAGCAACTCTTTTCTTATGTATTTATTTTATCCGTTCAGAAAATTTAGCTATCAGCACAATGTTGAATTTTACAAAACATAACTGGCATACATGTTGGTTGAAGACAGGCCCCTCAGTAACTACAGAACTGTGTGTACAATACATTTTTATAGCAATGTTAACAAGAGAAATATCAGTATTAAAAGTAATAAAAACAATTATCAGTATTAAAGCAGTAATCAAAACAGTTGAAATGAAGTTGGTTTAAAATAAATGTTTTTGGTATACATTTAGTTTTGAGCGCTGACGAAAATCTGATCTGCACTTAACAAACAGAAGATGGCTGGTCACACGGTATTTTTAATTTATTTGCTGGTTCACTTCTTCTTCGAATTCACTGCTTGATAGATAAATATCTTGAAGAAGGCGTTTTTCTTTTTTAGCCTAGTTTGGCCCGTTCTTTTTCCTAGTTCGTAAAATTTTGCACCAGGTACTGCACTCATTCGTTTGATAAAATCTTTGATTTGTTGTTTTATAAATTCACAAATGAAAGCAACATTTAATTATCTGTGTAGCTGACTATTGCGTACATACCATGCTGCGTTCACCGCTAATCTGAGTAGTTTGTTTTGAAATATTTGCACTCTATGTAATTTTCTACGGCTAGCACATCCACATATTGGACATGCATAAGTTATTATAGGCCGGAATATCATTTTGTAAAATAATAGCCAGCACTCTGTTTTTAATGACGATTTTTTTTATTTAACACTGGGTACAATTTGTGTAATCTGGTATATGCTTGGTTTAGTTTATTATTGATGTGTAAGTTCCATGTTAACGTCTGTCAAGATCTAATCCGAGGTATTTAATTGATCGATCATTTGGATTCCATGATTTTTATATCTCTGGAGGGTATAGTGGGAGTCTCAGAGTGAAGATTTTGGCTTGAATTAGACATATACGCCAGTGATTGAGCCATTCGGTTAGTTGCGTTATTGTTTCCTGAAGATTGTTGCGTGCGATATGGATGTCGTTGTGTGAAATGTATATGACTGTGTTGTCAGCTTACTGTGCAGTCGAAGTGTTTCCAAGAGCTGGTATATCTGAGGTGTATATGTTGAATGAAGTGGGCCCTAAGACAGATCCCTGTGGAACTCCTGCTACTATTGATCGTGCTTGGATATTTTTGAAACTACTCTCACGCTGAAAGTTCTGCAAAAAGCTTTCTAAAATTTTATATAAATATGGAGGCGTTCCTGTGTTTTTAACTTTATATAGAGGCTTGTGTGCTTTACTTTATCAAATGCCTGGGCAACATCGAGGAAATCAGCCAATGTGTGATGTTTGAGCTTGAAGCCCCTTGTAATATCTTCTACCAGGTGCAGTATTTGGTGTGAAGTTGAATGCATAGGGCGAAAGCCAAATCGGTGAGACGGAATAGTTGCCATAGTATCAGGAAGGAAGTTAGTCGCTTCTGTATTATTTTGTCTAGCAGTTTTGACAAAGTAGGGAGTAAACTTATGGGTCTGTAACTAGAGGGCAGGGATGCTGGTTTGTTGAAAACTATGATGTTAGCATGTTTCCACTCTCTTGCGAAATGCCCGGTACAGAGAATGCTGTTGAAAAGTGACGTGAGGTAGCTTACTGCCTTTGGGGGTAATGACTGCAGCGCTATGTTAGGTAAGTTATCGTGGCCTGGGGATTTCCGTACGGGTAAATTATTAATTATTTGTCGCAGTTCTCTTGGACTACTGAATTTGAGGTAATTCTGCGAGCTGATATTAACATGAAGATTAGAATTTTTGATTGTTCTGTTGAACTCATGATCTATGATAGAATACGGTTTGAAAGTATATTCAATTTGATCTGCTAAAATTTAGCATTTCTCTGAAACACTGAATATGTACGTATCGTTCCATTTCAAGGGTGATAACATAATAGGTTCCTTGAGAATACGTTTTTTCTTTTTTTCACAGAGACCTGTCACCAGGTTCCATTTCCGATAGATACATTTGGTATGATTCGTAACGAAATGTTTCTCTTTGACTTGTCTAATTAATTTGTTTAGCAATCGGCGTTGGTGTGAGAATCGCTGCCTTTTCCAATGTCTGCGAGTTTGATTTTTATATTTGATTAACTCAATGATTCTTTGTGGTATTCTTTCATGGACTGACATAAACGATCTTGTTTGAGGTGTCTTGTCCTGGTGAATTACAGTTGTTAGATGTCGTACTCATTGATCAATGTTATGGTGGTAATATCTTATTAAGATTAATTTTGAATTAGTTCCAATTTTCTTGTCCAGTTAGTATCTTTGGTATTCTGATGTTTTGGAGCTTGTACTATTTCAAATTTTTCGAACACTGGTAGGTGGTATGAGTCTAATTCAGAGATTGCTTCCATATACATGGGCAGTGGTGTATTTTTAGCTAGCGCAATGTCAAGTATATCAAGGGTAGCATTTGGATTATTAGAGAAATAGGTCGGCCCGTGTGGTGCGACTATATGCAAACCGAGGTTACCTGCAGCGTCGAGCGGTTTCCTACCGTTTGGTGATGTGTACAGCCACTCAAAATCCCTCAGGCTAGTGGTGCTTTTATCAATGCCAACGTAAGAATAGAATGAAACTAAGGAAAATTGCATGAAAACGCATACTATTCAAGTCGTAACATCGCCATTGTAGTGGACATGTATACCGTGACCTAACAGAACTGTGGAAAACAAACTGTCAGCGTTCTGCAGTAAGGATACGTTTCTTACAAGAAACAGTTGTTGCTGTCTATCAAAATACATAAATAAAATTGAAAGACAGTTTTTTTCCACACCATTCCATCTATTTCGACTAAATTCCGCACTGTTGATCTCCTACAGAACAGTTTGTACATCGGCTCTCTTAACCGAATTTCGACCGTCCCCTTCAATATATACTACTAGCTGATCACCGCAACTTCGTACGCGTGGATTAAGAATTTCTTTGCCAGAATTGAATATAGAAAGTTGTTTATAACGAAGGATTGGTCTCAAACAACACCGACTCGGCATAATACGACAGGAGAGCCATCACTATATCACTCTACCGTCGAACCAGTCTCTTGAAGAGAATCAATTTCCAACATATTTAAAAACAGTAAAACAAACAAAGGTGAGGAGATGTGGGGGGAGGGGGTTGTTAACTAAGGACAGCTTTATTTCAGATTGGTCTTTTCTTCTTTCTTCAGCATGAGCATCCGATTCTTGGTTTCTAATAACTTTAGCTGCTCGTGCTCTGCTAAAGCTAGAACTTAGGCATGTCAGAAAAGAAGGTGAAATAAATTGGTGCCAGAAACATTTAAGCAGACATTAAGTAAAAGGACAGAGAAAATCGACGTATGTATTAACTAATACGTTTTTTCTCTAAACGAAATTTTTTAACAAATTATACACTAACAAAAAGCGCGAGAAGCATAGTTTGAGCAAGCGATGTAACATTACAGACTAACGCACGTAGTGTTGTAAAAAAACAGTTTTTTTTTCTGGCTTGAAAAAAAACATGAAAAAAAACTTTGAAAAAAAAACATGTTTTTTTTCTGGAACACGTTTTTTTTCACAGCTACTAAATCTCAAATTTGTAAGGCAGTTATCGTTTAAAATGACTGTTTTAGAGTTTATTCTAAGTACTTATCTTAGTTTAAAATCTACTATATTCTCTCCCCACATAGCCCAGCGTAGCCTTCCAGCTAACCCCTCCTCCCTCTGGACCGAGCCACGTAGTTTGTGCACGGTCCCTAATTATGAATCGTTTCCTTGCAATCGTTGGTGTAAACAAACGATTGAAAAGAAGTAAAGCTCCTGTTTTGTATGATAATAGATTTTAATTCAAACTTAAAATACCGTAATACAGAACTATTGGCGCAGTCTTTATGCACAGTGTGTACTTTGCTCACAATTTAAAATTGCAATCTCAAAATCTTGTGCGTACAATACAAGAACAACCAGTAAAAGAAAATTTAACTATTTCTGAAGTTATGGATCTAGAGGAGACAGAAGAAGAGACAGAAAATTCCGACACCGACCGAACTAGTGTTGGTAGTGCTGATACTAGTGAATGTGGTACTGACAGAGGATGAATAAAATTATGTTACCTATATAGATACACTTATGAATCATTATGTGAGACATTATATGATTCAGTAAGACTTAAAACACACTTGTAAAATGGAAGTTCCTTAAATAAAACTATAATTTATCAAATATATTGTTTTCTGAAAAAAAAAAATTAGAAAAAAAACACGGGTGCTAGGTTTTTTTTCATGTTTTTTTTCACAATGCTGAAAAAAAACTTTTTTTTTTCAGTTTGCAACACTAAACGCACGCATTCGTCCTCGGTCACCATTTGATAAGTTCTCAAAATTTCGTGACTACAGCTGTTAATCATACAGAAAAAAAATGTCCTGTGCCCTCCCTACAGATTTTCATGTGAAATTCCGTCAATATGCTAAAGGCATTTAGTTGTGAAAACGTAACAAAAGACAGAGACTTACTTCCGCATTATTATAATTATTATTATTCTCGTATCGAAAACATCAAAATACATTGTGCAAATCAACAACTTTAAACACACTTAGCCCAGTACTTCGCAACCTCAATCGCATTGTGTGTTGCTTGAAACAGGTCTTCGTTGTTGCAGGATGATGGGCACATAGGGCACTCGAGCATATGATTCATAGTTTGGTCTTCTCCACATTCGCATTTAATACTGGTAGTATCAGTATAACCCCATCTCATTAGGTTTTCCTTGGACCTGCCCACTCCTGTTCGCAATCGATTTAAAGACCGCCAGACGTTCCAGTCTTCTTCATGACCAGGTGGCAAGCGCTCTGCAACTGTCAGTGGTCCCGAGATGTTGGGAACCCTCATTTTCCATAACTGTACTCTTGCCTTTTCAGGTGACCCAATTAGTTCCCGTGATGTTCTGAGGAAGCTTTTCCTGGATTTGAGTCTCTGGGCTGGTGGTATATGGCCGTGCAGTGGATGAGCGCTTTCCCGTTCTACTTTGGTCCTCTCCTTGTTTGCAGCCACTTCTCTCCGGATACTGGGTGGTGCAATGCCCGAAAGCTGGTAAAGCCTATCAACTGGGGTAGCCTTCAAGCAACCTGTCACTAGCCTGTTACATCCACCTGTTTGGTATGAGATGATGAGTACCAAACTAGGCATGCATATTCTGCAACAGAGTAACAAAGGGCCATTGCCGATGTACGTATAGTTTGTGGTTGACTTCCGCATTTATAGTATTATTACTGCAGATCACATACAAACTGACTACGAATCACCCCTGAGGGATTAATATAACGTAAAAAAGTGTACACCTACAGCATTGAAAGACTACCTACGATTTGCCTCGCATTGCACCCCTAACTTTGTTATACCTACATTTTAACATTCAATCCGAATAACCGCTACACGGAATAACAGTACAGAGGCGTCCATATCCAACGCGTCTGTCTATCGCCGTTCAGTAATTTTTGGGAATTATAAGACAACATGTACTATTTATACAGATAATTTTTCAACCAAATGTAGACGGTATTTTTCTCCTTGTTTCAAAGGATAAGTGTGCAAAGTTTCATCGAGATCGGATGAAAAATGTGGATTTTTATGAAGAACAAACAAACAAACAAACATACATACATTCATATATAGATTGTTTCCTACAATCGGTTTCCACCAAATTTCGCATTGTCGAACTCGACGATGCAGGTGATACTGTCCAATTGAAAAGCATGATTCTTTATACTCTTGACCAGATTACAGTTCCTCCTTCACCTCTACCCCTTTATCTATTACATAATTAGTGAAGTTTTCGTGGAAAGATGGAACTGAAATTTAAATACAACATGGGTAATGCAAGAACAGCGGGCGCAACCTACCTAGCAAATTGAATACGATTTCGCACTAAGCATATTAATGGCGCATTGCAAACACAGAAAGCTAATGATAGCGAAATGCTGAAAATTCAAATTGCACTCAACATAAAGTTAGGGGCATACGCCCCTATCCCAAAAAAGGTGTATATATTACAAAACTTTAGAAACACAACACAGTTATCTCTACAGACAGTAAAAACATCATGAAAATAACGTTGCTTTATAATGATAATTATTGAGCCCAACACAACACAATTCTTCAGTTCACCCCACCCTTGTAGATACCACTACAACAGTACCGAATTCCACGCCACAGACAAGGAGGTAGTTCGCGGTCGAGGTTAATCTCGGGTTCAACCTCATTCCATTATTTTATTGCCTTACACAATTTCCATGTTTCGTAAGCTGGAACTGTGGAGCATAACCGTTAACTGATGGATTAATATTAACGAAATTTAATTGTTTGCGTTTACTCCGGAACTAAAGGCCCGCCATTCTTTATGTTTTATACAGTATTTTTTTAAACAACTTAACACTTTGCGAATTTAAATAACATTATCTCTTCAACAGATAATATTGAAGGTGATTCCGTTATCTTAATATATTATATGAGATTAATAACTTTTAACGTTTGTTTTCTATAATGAAACTAAATTACTAAAAGTGTTAGTTGGAGCAGTAGAAAACACATTAGATTATTAGGAAAACTTCTTATTGCTTGTAGGGCGTTACAAGGCTTTAATATATTATTCCCTGCTCTTCAATCTTCGAACAACTGATTTATTTGTCGTGATTGTTAATGTTGAGGTTAGTTAATACAATATTCCTATTTCAAAATGAATTTTGTTAAAAGTGCTTCAGTAACCTCTTAACAATAATAAAAAGTTAATTGAAAGTACTTTTTTTCTGATGGCTTAACACCTCGTCGACGGCGACGTCCTTAGAGACGGAAAAGAATTAGGGACTAGGAACGGAAAGAAATTCGTCCATGGCCTTGTGAAGCAACCATCCCGGCATTCCACTAGAGCGATCTCGGGTCGCCATGCTAAAAGTGAAATCTGGATGGTCGGGCGGGGATTTGAACCCACATCCTTCCGAATACGAGGCCAGAGCGTTATCACTCACATACCACGCTCTGTAATTGAAATTACAGAAAATATAAGAACTCACCAACATCGTTGATTTTGTCGACTGTAAAAGTCATTTCCAAGACTTGACTCTGCTACCTAGCCGGTGATGCCATGTGTGACGTCTAAGGATTGTTTACCTCGTTGCGTCCTATATAGGGTTTCGCCACCTTATTTGCGGCGGTGTAATTCCGGCCAACGTCTAGAATTCCGCGTGGAAATGAAACCCAGACGAGCTAAATTAAAATCCAGCTTGTTCTTTCTTGGACGTTCTGCTCCGTATATTTCCATAAAGTTTCATTACGCTGCTTCTGGATTTTATCCTACTTTGACCTTAGTTTGTGTACTTCGCGAATAATAGTGAAACAGTTTTGCGACGTGATATTAACCATGATATTATATTTTTACTTCAAATATTTAATCTACATTAAAATACTTTGCGTAAAATGTGATGAGATGTTTTGAGATAGACTCATTACTGTTATTCACGACAGGAGTGATATCGATCGTTAATTTCGCTAAACTTATGGTCGCAAAAGGAAAGTTTCAATAGCTACATTTCGTACGTTTAGTCAAATACTCAATTGTGACTAAGTACAAAAGGCCTATCTGAAGTAAAAAATACGAATTTGTGTCATGATATGAAAAGAGAATCTTGTAATGTCTATTTTGCAAGCCGTTGACTTTAATCATTGAATCCACCTTGGAAGATTTCTTGTTTATGTTCTTATTAGATTGTTTGCGTAATGCAGTAATTTTTTGAGAACCAAAATTCCCATTCCGTCAGGATTTCTTTAGGGTAGTGACCTTTGATTAGTATTATTTTTGATTGTATATACCTCGATGATTTTGGAAACGGCCCTAATTCGCTTGTATTTAAGAAAATTTTATGGGTTACCATTAATAGATTTTGGTTTATAAATTTTCTGTATCACTTGCACTTCTCAGTATTTAGTTCTGCGTTGTAATAATAATTAATCTATAGCCGGTAAATTCTTCGACTGTGGGCTAATTATATACATCTCAGAAGCTAAGATTGTATCGGGTAGTGTGTTTCTCGAATTTTCCATTAGTTGTTAGATTTTCGACGCTGGCGGTAGGAAGTCACGATATTTTAAGTGTGTAATCGTGAGGTCATTACTTCAATGTGTTGCTGGTTCTCTCATCAATAATCTTCTAACAGTTACTTTATCTGCGCGCAACCCATGACTAAGTCGGAACAATAGAAATAATTTTTCACAGTGAATTCTGCCAATTCTTCTCATCAAATAGTATTAATCACTCTAAACATACAATTAATAAATCTCCCATTTTGTGAGCTGCGGTAAACAAACAAAATACTTTCAATAACGTTATTCACATGTGATCTAAAAATGCATGTAGTATTTTCAGGATATTCATTCCAATTACTTTTATATATGGAATTATGGTGAGTAATAGCCGCAACCATTATTTCGTGTCATGGATTTCCAGGTACACTAACTTCCGGTTTCTAAATTTTAAACCGACCTTTTAGACCGAAGAAGAAAAGCAAAAAATTAAGGACAAACAATTAATCGCAATTTCAGCATATATGCAACCGAACATGCAGTGAACATTACAAAACAAATCTTATTATAATATTTTTCTTTTAAAGAAATGCATCCAATTTTAGCTGCTTTCTTCTTCAATAGAACTCTTTTTGGTTTTGGAATCTCTTTTGACCTCTCACTTCATGC
>JARYHS010013630.1:351379624-351427862 GCA_031002005.1 Vandiemenella viatica
AAATCGCGTTAGTCTTGCAATGCTGTAGGTGTACACTTTTTTACGTTATATTGATCCCTCAGGGGTGATTCGTAGTCAGTGTGTATGTGATCTGCAGTAATAATGCTATAAATGCGGAAGTAAGTCTCTGTCTTTTGTTACGTTTTGACAACTAAGTGCCTATACCGATATTGACGGAATTTAAGAAGAAACTCTGTAGAGAGGGCACAGAACATTTTTTTCGATATGATTAACAGTTGTAGTCACGAAATTTTGACAACTTATGGAATGGTGATAGAGAGGTGGATGTGTGTGTTAGTCTGTATTGTTACGTCGCTTGCTCAAGCTATGATTCTCACGCATTATGTTAGTGTACAATTTGAAAATAAATTTCGTTTAGAGAAAAAAACCTATTATTTAGTATAGATGTCGATTTTCTCTGTCCTTTTACTTTGTGTCTGCTTAAATGTTTCTGGCACCAGTTTATTTTGACTTCCTATTTGATCTGTATTGCGGGCGTAAACTGGCCTAAGTTGTAGCTCTAGCAGAGCACTAGCAGCTAAAGTTATTAGAACCCAAGAATCGGATGCTCATGCTGAAGAAAGAAAAAACATCCAAGCAGAAATAAACCTGCCCTTAGCTAACACTTCCCCCCCCCCCCAATCCTCCCACATCCCCTCACCTTTGTTTGTTTTTAAATATATTGGAAATTGATTCTCTTAAGGAGACAGTTTCGATGGTAGAATGATATAGTGATAGCTTTCCTGTCATATTATGCCGACTCGGTGTTGTTTGGACCAATCCTTCTCTACCAACAACTTTGTATATTCAATTGTGGCAAATAAAATCTTAATCCACGCGTACGAAGTCGCGGGTATTAGCTAGTATTACATATATGTAGACGGATTAGGAAAGAATATAGGAAACTTACATCCCATGGCGTTGGGGGAAAATAATATTTGGAGCTAGCCCAGAATACAGGGAACTTATCCAAAACATAGTTGCACAAGGAAAAAACAGAAACAAAATAGATCTCGCAACACCATAGACTGGCAATAGCCTCGTTGATTCACCAGTATTCTCTACACGACAACTTTCAGCATACATACCGCTCATGTAGTAACTAGACAAGGAGTAATAAGGAACGTAGATACAAGAATCGGAGAGGACGAATTAACCAGCGTTCTCGAATCACCGATACCGATAATTAGAATTAGAGGAATGACTAAAAGGGTAGTAATAGAAAATCAAGCAAAAGTAATCCCATTGCGAACTTGTGTAGTGATATTTGACACTCAAACATTACCAGAATATGTATCGGCGTACGGAATGCACTGTCAAGTTTCTCCGTATATAGCAACAGTCCGTCAGTGCTATAAATATTTGAAATTTGGACATTTAAGCAATCAGTGCAAATCACAAACAAGATGAACAAAATGTGGAGCAAACCATCTAAAAACACACTGTACTAACCCAATACCAAGCTGCGTACATTGCCACAAAGAACATGAAGCCACTGACAAATCGTGCCCAGAGTTAGCAAACGGGTTAAAATAAACGAGTTAACAGCCAAATTAAACATAACTTTTAAGGATGCATAAAACATTATCACACAGAAAACATACGCGGAAGTATCCACTCCAGCCCCACAGATCCAGGAAAGACCAACCTTCCCCGCACTAACTACATTTTTCTCATTCGACGAGCAGCAATAACTTAACACCCACTCCCAAGCAAACTGAAGACATTATTGAGAATTAGAAACTCGCAAGGAAACGCAAACCAAGAAAGGAAACCACTTATAATTAAATGTTTTGAACAACTGACGACAATAATCCCATTGGTCTACCGAGACCGAGAGTTGCCAGTCTACAACTAAACCTTTATAAACCACCAATCTGTCAACAACCAAGCATAGAAACCTACGCAGGAAAAAATCAACAAATATATACAGAATCATATCAGGGACAACTGGCACGAGTTCACAGAAATTTATACCGATGGATCTAAAACGTTAGAAGGAGTGGGCTACGCTTTCTACTGCCCCAAAATAGGAGCCACTGGAAAGTATAACATTCCACTAGAGGTAAGCATATATACGGCGGAAACTCTAGCAATAACGGAAGCAATTGAATACGGAGTACAACATTTTAGAAAAATCCTAATTTTCACTGAAGCAAAAAAGCGTACTTAGCATAATAGAGCATCAAAACTGGAACACACGTAAAACACACACATATATATACAGCTTTATAGATTTGATACTACAATCCAAACAAGCAAATAAGGAAATAAATACAGGGCGTTCGCCGGAAAACGCTACCCTCCCAGTCTGTTGCCGTCGGCAACTTGCTCGGTCAGTCCCGCCAGCAGTTTCCGCCACACGGCACCGTGAATCACCGCACTGTTTAACACCTCCGCTGCCCCAACAGTGCAGTGCAGTGACCCTTACATTGTTAAGAACGGTTTCTTTGCATTGTAGATAGTTTGTGACTTCAGTCTCTTATTAATCAGTGTTGTGAATAAACGTTTCTTTGCGGTTTGGCTGGTTTGGGGCTTCATACTCTTACTAATCTGTACCGTGTTTGAGTGTGAGTAAAATTATGGTACGTTACAGTTTGCAACAAAGAATATTTCTCTACGATACATATGTGAAGAAGAAGTCGTTTAAAAAGTGTCGCAGTAAATTTCGTCGCGAATTTCCTGGCGCTATACTGCCAGCTAAATCAACAATTCTGCGTCTGGTTAAAAAAGTAAGAGAAACGGGTTCATTTTTTAACAAAAAGAGACTGTCGGTCAACCGTATTCTCACATAGGAGTAAATTGACGATATCGCTTTTCGACTAGAACAGTCACCCAAAAAATCATTAAGTCAGTTAGGGCAGCGTGTGTCTCGAAATATGTTCAGAAGATGTGAAATGTGCATTACACAAGAGTGTCAACACTTCCAGCATCTTTTATAAGGTAAGCTAATGAATTACGTCACATTTAAATGCTTAGCACATACAAGTTTATGAAGTTTATGAGCGTAATTATTATGAAATAGTCCGCGGCCGACGGTCGAACAATGCCGGGAGCTGACCGCTCGCTCGCCGCGAGCAGTTTCTTCCTTGTAGCGCTAACAGTGGGTTGCGTTTCCCGGCGAACGCCCTGTATAATGTGGATTAAAGGACACGCAGGAATAACTAACAACAAAATTGTCGACGACCTTGCAAAGGCGGCGATAGCTGAAGGAAAATTCAAAGCAATTCCGTTACATCACTCCGATTTCCACAGTAAAATAAAAAAAAAATAAACAGCCTATAAAAATGTAAAATGAATGGGAAATAACAAAACAAGAAAAGGGACGACATTACGCGATTATCCAACCATAAATACGTTTAATGTTATTTATGGCTTTACGCCTCGTCTACGTCGAGGTCATTAGAGGCGGAATGGGACTGGAGACTAGGAACTGGAAGGAATTTGGCCTTGGCGTTTTTGAAGGAAGTATCCCGGCATTCGCCTGGAGTGATTTGGGGAAACCATGGAAAACCCAAATCTGGATGCCCCGGACGGGGATTCGAACCGGCGTCCTCCCGAATGCCACCACGCTCGGTCCAGAAATACCATCAAAACCTTGGTATAATAATATAAACCTGAGTAGACGACATACGTCATCAATAATAAGAATAAGGTTAGGGCATGGGTGCTAACCGGCCCACCGGCACCGTATTAAAGTGTCCGAATCCCCCTACTGTGAAGAACACCCCACAGAAACATCTGACCGAGATCATTTGTTTTTAGGTTGTTCAAAATATAACACCTCACAAAATAAATTACTTGGCTGCATTATAAAACAAAATATCCCTTTACCTACCAGTATCGTAACGTTGTTGTACTAGAATAACCCTTAGATTTTATCAGCCATCATTAAATACCTAAACGAATCCTTCCTCCACATATGAGCAAATTCAGAAAATCACATCCAACCTGGAAAAAAGGACAACTAAATAACACAAGAGCAATAAAAAGTAGTTAGTATCAAAAACCAATTGTAAACATTCCAACCAACCAAAAATAAATTAAAATTGCAACCACAGTTGAAATGATACCTGTAAATTATAATGTAAATGACTTTAAATTATTATACATTGTTGCAAATATTGAATTATAGTAACTTTTATTATAATCTAATGTAACTATTGTAAATGATGTATGATGTTGATGGCTGTATGGCATATGCCAAAAACATAATACTTGTAAATAAAAAAAATTGCTTCTATACTTCATTTGAGATCTGTTTTTAAATAGTGGATTTCAACCATCTAATTCTGCTAATACCATAAGACATATGGTCATAAATTTTTCAAATACCGTAAAAGTTGACATGATTGTTCGGTTTGAATATCTCACGAAACAATGACAAAGATTTTTGTTGAGTTTTGATGGATGGACGCCCAAAAAATCACCAGTATTTGAACGTTTAAGTTCGCCGTATAGAAACACATTTTAATATTGCCTTTAATAGAATGCGCGGTTCCTATAGTTTAGTCAAATAACGGCTGACAAGCTTTGGTCTCGATGACTTAATTGTCTTTATTGGCTTAAGATCTGACGGAATAAGCGTCATGGCAAAAGTTGGTGAATTTGTGCCTTAGTATCTGCAATTGTGCTTTTTCACATAACACACAATCAGCCTTAGAAATATTATAAAAAAAACTGCTGAAAGAGAAGTCGAACGCACAGAAACAACTATAACTAGGACGTAGACGATGAAGAGCTGGACGGTACAGTCGAATCACAAAGCGTGACCTAACACTCGATCATCCACCTACTGAAGTGATTCCCAGATGATGATCTCAAAAAAAGAACGAAAAGTTGTTAAGCTTTTCAAAAAGTCTTTTATTTATGATAATTTCAATTAAACCAACGAGCGTGGAGGCCGAAATGTTTTCACGACCGCTGGCTATGTACGTAACTTTTTCCAAATAATGTAATAGTTTGACTGCTTAGAAGATAGATTATTTTTCTAAATGATGTACTGTGAGGTACTTGCCGTTTTGCCAAATAAAATATTGATAACTTTTGATTTCTATTATCTACCATAAAAGTTGATTTATTAATTTAGTAAATATCCGTTTATTATTTAACTTGATAAGAATTTAAAACCTGTGCTGGACCCCGCGGGATTGACCAATCCCACAATCCGCAAATGCGGGTTTGAAAACACTGCGGGACTGCAATCCATATTCATGACATCGACGGCTCGCTCTGTAGCAAATTGCAATAACAGTTTGCGGACGGGTGAAATAACGTTGAATGATAAGAAAGAAATAATAATACGTGGAAAATTGATTATTTTCCATAATGCAGACCGTTTAAAGTGTGTCGGTGTTGCGTTTCTCGTATACGCCTGATAGACGCGCAACAGTCCAGGTAACATCAGTGGACCAGTCAGTAGTGATATGACAAAGGAGCTGGATTGAGAGTCATTGGAAGACAGGAGGAGGGTGAAGAGTGACTGGAAGTGTACATCGCGTATGTTCGTGATGGGGCTTGGACGGATATTAGTCGAAGAATTAGGAACAATGCATGGAAGGGACAAGATGACCATGACCACAAGCTGACACTCGATTTCATGTATAAGGGAGTGGGACAATTTTCTTTTGCGGTAAGGGTGTCAGGAATTTGAACAAATTACCGAGTGAAGTGATAAACAATTTATCAAATATGCTGAAAGAATTTAAAATTAAAATTTTAAATAGCAGAAGTAGACGGGGTGGAATTTAACACCCATAGTAAATAAGAGAATGTTAAAAATAATAAGAGAGTGGTAATTGGATAACTAAAGGAATTTCCACCGGAGCATAAACTCTATCGCAATTAAAAATTAATAATAATATCTCATTTCATGCACCATATTCTTTGTTATGGGACGAAAGAAAAAATAGCTGCTTTGCGGTGGGGTGTTAAACGGATAGCCTGAAGCCAAATATGGCCAATTATTACCATTTCTAGTGAAGGGGGGACGAAAGAAAAAATAGCTGCTTTGCGGTGGGGTGTTAAACGGATAGCCTGAAGCCAAATATGGCCAATTATTACCATTTCTAGTGAAGGGTTTTTATTAATTTAATGGGTGCTTTCATATCAGCTGATTAGCTAATGAGAAAGTAATGGAAATTGCAATAGCAAGAAGAAGATCAGATACATAGAAATTCAATTCTTGCTGGTCAGCATAGGTAATTTGCGACGTTTGAGTCACTATGATTCCAACGCATTCGTGGCGGCAGCACTATCATAACCTTGGCCCCGCAATTTTATGATAAATTCTTATGTAGCTCCATAAGATAAATCAAAAGTAAAGAATAAAATTTGTATTATTTAGTTTTTTTTTTGTTTTTTTTTTTTTGTTTTTTTTTTTTTTTTTTTTTTTTTTTTTTTCCTACCTGCCCCTATTGCTGCTGGTGCATCTAATAAAACCTTGTCCTGTCCCAACTGAATGTTTGGCAGATGCAGTCCTTAGTAAGATTTGAACATCTTGATTGACATCACTTTCTTGGAGAAATTTTTGAGAATAAATGTTGTATTAAGTTCTGTAACAAACAAACAAAGAAGTAAAAAAATTTGAAAACCTCTTATAAATATAAAAACAAAGTAACGTGCGCAACTAAGTTGTAATAGAGGGTCTGCAATATTCCATGCTTAGTTTCAATTTTGTACAGGCCATCATTGTTTATTTCCAGGACAATGGCAATAACATTTCTTAGGTCACCACTTCCTCTGTCTACATCGGGAATAAGCACGGTCACATTACTTCCACTTTAGCTGGTGGATGCCTTTTATCAGAAGCAGATTTCATTTTCTTAGGCTGTTGCTGAAGGTTTTAAGCACCTGTTTGTCTAGCCTTCTGGAATTAAATTGCCTTCAATAACAATTAAAAATCATTTTGGCCTAGGAAAAACTAGTAAAGCCTAAAGTATTTAGACCAAACTAAATATTCTTGGGCTAAACTAGTACATCCTGACACGCGTAGGATAAACCGGTTTGGCCGAGAACAAACCAATCTTGCTTGAAGACAGACAATAGAAAGTAAAGTTCCGAAAACAACGACCGACTGCACGTGATAAAACCGAGAGTTGGTAATTTGCCACGACAATATTTCAAAGACTTGTATAGACTGTTGGGAAATTGAGTGACTGATACTAAGAAATCAATCATGAGAAATAGAAAGTCCGCATTGCACGGAATATGTTGACGCAGGGTGAGAAGTGGTGAGTGAACATTTTGACAGAGAGGAGAACAGTAAAACACTATGTATTCTGACACGGAAGAAAGCGCTGCAAAATGTTAATTTCTTCCAGATGCTCTGTCTGAAAGCCCATTTCAGAAAATAATGCAATCAATAAACGTCGAGTGACTTAAACTGGTATCTGAGATTTCAATGCTCGTGGTTCGGGAAGGCGAGATCATCGAAGTAGTTGGGCAGGTGATCCCCTATTTGTTATAAGAGAACAACTGAGCCAACCAAGGAAAATTGCGAGACGGTAAGTGATCGCCAGATATAACAACACACGAACTCTCTTCTATTTTAAACCTGTAAACGCTCAAAGAGTAAATTTAGATCTCATTGCTTGCTAAGCCAACCCATATTGCGTTCATTATTGCACTTGATAGTTGATAGTAATTTAATGTATTTTAACCTAAGTTATTTAACGATACCTTCAAGTCTTTCTTGCTTGCGATTTAACGTGTTTTGACCTACGTTAATTAATTATAAATTTCTAGTGCCCATATTCTAGCCTAGTAGGAATAAAATAATATTTTTGATACCGTTGCACGTAAAATCATTAAAATTGCCAGTGAAGCTACATTTTGATCATTTGTATAACATAAAGTGGTAGTGGTTTATTGAGATAAAAGAGGGAAAATATTGCTCTAAAATTGGTCAAGAGGACACAATAAATGCACAGTTGAAATGTAAAAGATATGTCATTTCGAAAAACACTTTGTAATTGATATAAAATTCAGTGGTTCCCAGTGGGGGATTGGATAAGTTACCAAGAGAAATGATGACTAATTTGCCAAAAACGTTGAAAGAATTTGAATTTAAAATTTGTGAAGGGTAAATGTAGGTTGCTGCAGGGGGAAGATGGGTATTTAGGGAAATTGCCACCGGAGCATGCGCTCCATTGCAATCCAATTTAATTTAATTTAATACGTAGAAGAGATCATAAGGGGTGTTTCTAGTCCAAGGCAAATTTAGGGAGCGTCGAAATCCGGCTTTTTTAATTGGATTTCCATGATCATATGTATCCAAACAAGAATTAATTGTAATCAGCAGTTTATTAACTAAGAAAAGATTTTCAATAGTTGAACGTTGAGATTTAAGCTTGCTGAATACAAACAAGGCACGAAATATCGAAAAATTAGTCATTACATCGAGCTCAGTCATCTAATTAATAAAAAATTTGATGATTAACACTAATGCTGTTAATATCTTTTAATAACATAATTTTAGAAATCTCTCCTTGGTTTTCTGTATACGATATTGTGCACTCCACGTAAGAGGGCCGCCATCGAGTCACTGTTTGAAAACGTGGGAAAAGAGCCCCCCTCCCCCCCAAAAAAAAATGTAGCACAATGGGTTAGGCCTACATTATTTATTACAAGATGGGGACTGGTGTTTTTTTTCTGGAAAGTGGGCGGTGAGAATTATTTTTTTTCCGAAAAGGGGGCAGTGTGTATTCTTTTTTTCATAAAGGGGTGGTAGGCTAAAAAATATTGGTAATCTTTGATAAAAATAGTTCATGTAAAAACTAATACAATTAATGCTAAGCTCTAATATGCAGTAATATAGTATAAAAGTGTGAGATGACGAAATCGTAAGGCAATCTTTTAGGGCGCTATCATATTTCACAATTCTCAATACACCGCTTCTCAGAATAATCCAATAATATGCAATATTATTATAAAGTATTACAGACATAGATCTTTCAACCTCGTCTTATATTGGTTGTTCATTATGGTGTGTGCTCAAATAAAGACATTATTTACATCTTCAAAAAAAAAATATGGAGGGCATGGTATGATACACTCCGCTTTTCCGTCATGCACAGTAACCCTTAGCATTTTACGGAAATACTTTTATAGAATTTAGGTTTCTGCATCAAGCTCACAAAACGAGTACAATACTCATTTAAAACATAACTGTTTAAGGCACCTTGGATTAGTAATGTCTGAAGACGACTAAGCAGGCTTTAACTATAATAGTGATTCAGAGTGCCAATTGAATATCGGTGGACTCTTGGATAAAAAGCTGCGTAGCACAGAATGACGGGACACATATTAGCTTCAAGCAAAGCGCATAAAACAGATATAGCCGCGCAGCTTTTCAGTGTTGAGTAGCGCTGAGTTGTGCAAACGTCGTTATAGGTAGAGAAACATCGCGAACTGTGTTTGATGATGAAAACTGAGAGATGGCACAAGAGTGATATCCCAGGCTGCTCTGACCTTCACAGCAAAGAAAATGACGGACCTTATCATCACCTTCTATTCAGTACTCGCAAAGCATACTAAGTTCAAAAGATGCCTTTGAAACACATCTCTCTGCTCTCCAGGCGAGATAAGCGACGGACAGTTGTCTGTTACAGAGACTGAGAGCGATGGCAACTCGAGATAACTGCGCTGAAGGCAAATCAAGGCGTGGGCAAAACATGAAGAGACCAAGAAGTAACTAACAAAGAAGCAGAACATTCTCTTTCCAGCCAGGAACACCTGCTCATCTGTCCCTTCCTGGATGATAAATGTAATGCGCCCAGACTAATATGTTTTGTTTTTTTTTAACTGGTTAACTGGTTAACGTCTCTTAACAGCGAGGTCTTTAGAGACGGGAAAGGATGGGGGGCAAGGAATGAGAAGGAATTCGGCCATGGCCATTTTGAAGGAAGCATCCAGGCATTTGCCTGGAGTGATTTGGGAAACCATGGAAAACCCAAATCTGGATGCCCGGACGTGGATTCGAACCGGCGTCCTCCCGAATGCCCAGACTAATATAATATCAATAAATATGCAAGTCTCGTTCACATCTACATACACCGTACGTGTTAGACACAGACGAAAGAAACATTATTACATACATTATGTATAGGCGTATTCACATCTACTGAGAGTGAACGTGCCGGCACCGACCAACATTGTAAAGAATGTTTTCTCTGTGCCGGCACGTGTCTGAGTATGTCTGAGTATGTCTGAGAGCGTCAGTGCGCTTAGTATGAACATGACAACGTAATAGCACAGACAGCGTATTGTGTGATCTAATTAAAAAAGATGAACAACGTAAAACTAATTGAATTAGATAGAGCACATAAATTTCCATACGACAAAAGATATGGTGACAGCAATTGGAAAGATGACGCATGGAAGGAAATAGCAAAAAAGCGCCAAGTACAAGGTAAGCAGGTATTTATTTATTAAAATAATTGTAACAATTTAATTTAATTTAATTGCAAATGAGCACAAGCTCCCTTGGCAATTTCCCTACACACCCATCTTCCCCCTTTCCTGCACCCACCTACATTTGCCCTCTACAAATGTTAACTTTAAATTCTTTCAACGTTTTTGGTTAAATTATTCATCATTTCCCTTGGTAACTTATTATAATCCCTGACACCCTTAGCTAAAAAAGAGAATCTTTCCACACTCTTGTGCCTGAAATCGAGTGCCAACTCGTGGTCATGGTCATCTTTTCCCTTCCATGCACTACTATTCGTACCTACACCAATATCTTTCCATGCCTCATCGCCTATATACGCCTTGTACCCTCCCATAACGCTGTTCACCCTCCTCCTGTCTTGCAATGAATCCCATTCCAGCTCTTTTATCATTTCTGTTACTGACAATTTCCAGAAACAAATCAAGCATCACTTTTTTGCGCCCTCTCCAACTCCTGTATTTGATACACAAAATGTGGGTCCCATACTACACTACCATATTCGAGCAATGGTCTGACCAAAGATTTTGTAAACCAATTCTTTTACTTCTCTCGTACATGCCCTCATCACTCTCTTCACCAAGTGCAGAATTTTGAAACCTTTTCCTACCACCCGTCCTATGCGTCCTGCCCAGTTAAGTTTGTTATCAAAAGTAATGCCAAAATATTTACATTTCAAGTCTTCAGCAAGCAATTCTTTCCCCACCTTATAATCATAATCAACCTCTTGTTTTTTATTTGTGTATCTAATAAGGTGACTCTTCTTAGCATTTATCTTCATCACATGTTTACCAATCAACTAGATATCCTGTCCAGATTACCCTGCAACTGTTTACAGTCCTCTACCGTTTTGATTCTTTTTAAATAGCATTATGTCATCTGCAAACAATCTAATCTCAGATACTAAACAATCAACACAATTATTCATTAGAATAATGAATAGAAATGGTCCCAATACGCTACCCTGTGGCACACCCATTTTTACTTCCACTTCCTTTGATTCTGCATTTCCTAACCCAACTTTCTGTTTTCTACCTTTTAAAAATTCTTCTACGCAGCAAGTCACTTTCTCACCCACTCCAAGAGTTTTTACCTTATTTGCTACCATTTTATGGCTCACTCCGTTAAAGCCTTTGACAGATCTAGTGCTACACTATCAATTTTGCCTCTCTTGTCAATTTCATCTGAAATATCTTGCATATATCCCACCAACTGAGATTCGCATGAATATCCTTGCCTAAAGGCATGTTGCCTACTTGAAAACCACTTACGATCCTCACATATATTTCTGATGTAGTTGCATATCAACCTTTCCATTAATTTACCAACCACCGATGTTAAACTGAATGGCCTAAAATTTTCGACTTTATTTATCTCCCCTCCTTTATGTACCGGCACTACTATTGCACTTTTCCAGTCCTCTGGTAAGCAGTAAGTATCCAGACTCAATTTAAATAATATTTTAAGATAAGGTACAATGTCACATCCGGCTATCTTTATGATATCTGTAGTAATGATGAATTTCTTTTTGGTATCTTCATTTCTAATTGTGTTGTTAAGCTCGTTCACCAAATTAGACCCTCCCATTTCTGATTCATTGTCCCTAATGCTCTTACTAAACCAGTTACTTAAAATCTCTGCCTTTTTCAAATCCTCAGTAACTTCTTCTCCATCCTATCTATAAGCGTCTCAACACCCTCCCTTACCCTCAGTTTTCTAACATAGCCATAGAAACTTCTAGATGCATCAGTCAATGGTCCTCATGCACTGACAATACTCTTCATATACCCATCTTTAACCACTTTCTTTGTTATTATTAAGTCCTTGTTTAGTTGTTTTAAATTTTCTCTACTACCCTGCTCTCTCTTATTTCTGTTATGTTCTCTTCCTACGAACCTCTGTAACCTCCCCACTTCTCTATTATTGTACACAGGTTCTGTATTTCTTTTTATTTTATTTGTTTACATTGCTTCTGCAGATAACTCAAAATACAAAGCAAGATTATCTTTGACATAAAAAGCAGTGGATTGACTATTACCGTCTTGCCTTGGTAATCTAGTCAAATTACTAACGCCTGTATTTTACTTACATGAGTATGATTATATTTTATGAAGTTGCGTAGAATGCATGTAGTCAATATTACTTTATCAGCATTTTCGGGTTTGAGCTGGATTTTTCTGTTGTACATACGGAATTTCTGAATAACCCAATTCTTCTTATTCCAGCAAAATTGCTATTACATCTAGTTCTACGACTGAAAAATTTCGGAACATTTTAGAAGTATTTCTATGCATGCACTTTCTAGTTTGTCAGTCGTCTGAGAGTGTACTGTCGTATACAACTTATGTCTGTGCCGTGTCTGACACGTTACGTGCTGGTAAATGTGAACGAGGCCAAAACGATGTTAAAAGCCTAATACATCTGCAACAACAGCAACACCTGCTTAACCTCACGTCACTTTGTGCTCATGTCCGCGTACTTGCATATTTCTGTAGCTACTTGTATTTATATGTGTTTGTATTTTGTGTGATTTTTACAGGAACAAACAAATAACTAACAGAAGCAGAATGTTAGCTTATTATAAAAAAAATTCTACATACAAAATACAATAAGCAAAATATTGGTGTCGAAATCTTAACGTACTGCAGTCTGGCATGTTACATTGCTAACGGTCTGTTTCGCAATTATACGTAATTATTAAATCTATGCAAAACTTTGGCACGTTCAACCTTCCTCTTCTAACCCCTTCACCTTTCAAAAAACAAAAAATGCGTCTTCATGTTAACTGAGAATCATGTGGCAGAAGTTGGTTAAAAAATTCTATTCGCCAACATCTTATTCATCGCTGTATGCTTGGATTTTGTAAAAGCGATTACAGAAAATATACATATGTAACTTGTTTAGAGTCAGGATAGCAAGGTTGTAATATTCCTTTGACATTTAGTAACATATTACCTACTTATGCATTGTTTTCTTCGATGATCCGTACATTATATGATGGCCTCGGCAATGAAAATTTTATATTTTTATGCAGTGTTTCACTTTTCCTCAGAAGCATTGAGCTTATGAAATGCAAATATTCTGGCATTTCATATGATGAAGGAGTGTTGTTGGGAGTCATTGATAAGTAATATAAGACATGCACTTGCAACGAGACCTGAATGGACATTCAGCAAAGAATTAAGAATGTTTGGTTGCCCATGCTAAAATTCCGCGAATGATATACAATGAATAGCGATGTTGGTGGTTTGTAGTAGGCTGAAAGAGAGCCGACTCATTTGTAGCAATTGTTTATTTGTAAACTGAAATAGGTACGTAGCAAAACACTTAGTCTAAAAAGTCTTATGAAATAATTAGAAATATGAAATGTTTCCCTAAGAGATACAAAAATATCCAAAAAGCTCCTTACTCTTAAAAACATACACATACATATCGCTGTGATCTCATCATGCTTCATTAACAGATTGATAACCTCGGACTAAATGCAAGCGTACTTTCTCTGGACAGTGATACTCCCACAAAAATAACTTTTGATTGAGATGTAATGTAGCTTCTGGTTGCCTTGCCCGGTGTGTAAGTATTTGCGGTTATGCCATCACTCTTTATCTACACACCAAAGCCTAGTAGCTTGGAACTATCGTATATCCGTGACATTAACTGTCCATAATTTTTACATTTACAGGCTGAATTTCGAAATTTTTTAGAAATAATGGATATGATTACATGGAAGAGAAGATAAAGCACTTGATTTTAAGTATAAGAAAAAGAGAAAATATTTCTTTTAAAAATAATGAAGTTAGGGTCTGGAATAAAGCATGTGGTGAACAGTTTACATAAAACAATATATCAGTTTAAAATAAAATAAAAGTATAAAGTAGAGTGTAGAAAAGTAGAGATAACAGTAATTTTAGTAATTTAATAATAATTAATGATAATGTAGTAACAATAATTTTAATATTATAAAACTGTGAGACATAAATGTAATTTAAACAGATAAGAACGATTCATACAACGTTTTGATACAAAATGTCATATGCTGACCAAGAATTTTGTGTCATTTCCTTAAAAAAGACAAGGCAGAGAAACAAAAAGTCTTCTTTGATGGTCAATCCATTATACAAAGAAAAAAAAGAAAACATAGCTTGACCGCGAAAGTAAACAACAATTTCCTGCTCCATGTAACTGCTTGGAAGTGGACAGTAAAATTTTACAACTCTTAATAATAATTATATCGATTTTTCAAACATTAAAAAATTACTCATTTTTAACCAAAATAAAAGTATTTGAAGCTAATTTTTGTTGTATATTTCATGATACAAATTTTTACGTGCTAACATTCCTATAAAGTAAAATTTAATGGTTTTTTTGTGTATTTAACTTATTATCACCAACACATTTTCAATAGCTAATGATCATTCTTTAATGGAAAAACATCACAGTCCTCATAGGGGACGAAAATAACACTGCAATTGGGCAGTAATATTAAAAAAATTAAATAGTTACAAAATATTAAATATTGAAATGTAAACTAAAAAATCATTGGAAAAAATATATGTACATGAGAATATTTTATTAATGAACAAAATCATTGTTTAATTTAAACATTTTACACTGAAGAGCCAAAGAAACTGGTACACCTGCCTAGCATCGTGTAGGGCCCCGCGTGCACGCAGAAGTACCACAAGACGACGTGGCGTGGACTCGACTAATGTCTGAAGTAGTGCTGGAGGAAATTGACACCATGCATCTTGCAGGGCTGTCCAAAAATCCGTAAGAGTACAAGGGAGTGGAGATATCTTCTGAACGGCACGTTGCAAGGCATCCCAGACACGCTCAATAATGTTCATGTCTGGGGAGCTAGTGGCCAGCGGAGGTGTTTAAACTCAGAACAGTATTCCTGGAGCCACTCTGTAGCAATCCTGGACGCGTGAGAAGTCACTGGAATTTGACAAGTCCGTCGGAATGCACGATAGAATGAATGGATGCGGGTGATCAGCTAGGATGCGTACGTACGTGTCACCTGTCAGAGTCGTATCTAAACGTATCAGGGGTCCCATGTTACTCCAACTGCACACGCCCCACACCATTACAGAGCATCCACCACCATAAACAGTCCCCTGCTGACATGCAGGGTCCATGAATTCACGAGGTTGTCTCCATACCCGTACACGTCCATCCGCTCGATACAATTGGAAACGAGACCCGTCAGATCAGACAACATGTCTCCAATCACCAACAGTCCAACGTTGGTGTTGACGGGCCCAGGCGAGGCGTAAAGCTTTGTGCACTCAACAAGGATACAGGAGTGGGCCTTCGGCTTCGAAAGCCCATATCGATGATGTTTCGTTGAATGGTTCGCACGCTGACACTTGTTGATGGCCAGTATTGAAATCCGCAGCAATTTGCGGAAGGGTTGCACTTCAGTCGTCGTTGGTGCCGTTATTGCAGGATCTTTTCCAGCCGTAGCGATGTCGGAGAATTGATGTTTTACCGGATTCCCGATATTCACGGTGCAATCGAGAAATGCTCGTACGAGAAAATCCCCACCTCATCGCTACCTTGGGGATGCTGTGTCCCATCTCTCGTGCGCCGACTATAACACCACGTTCAAACTCACATAAATCGTGATAACCTCCCATTGTAGCAGCAGTAACCGATCTAACGCCTGCGCCAGACATCTGTTGTCTTATTTAGGCGTTGCCGACCGCAGCGACGTATTCTGAGTGTTTAGATATCTCTCTGTTTGTATACGCATGCCTATACCTTTTTCTTTGTCTCTTCAGTGTAAAACAGCTCTATCGGAGATTTTTAATTTTGATTTGTGTCACTTTTCTGTTAAAGGAACAATTTCTCCACTTGGCTTCATAAATGTTATAAAGAAGTTTGTACATCAGGTATTGTCCTAATGTGTATGTCACTGATGAAAAAATTCGAGAATACAAATGATAATAGAAATTATCAGAGATCGATAAAACATTCATCAGAAAAGGATACACATATGATTTACTTAAGAATCTCGTTTGGATCAAATTGTAACATGGAGATCCAGAATTTAAAAAAAAAATAAAAAAAAAAAAAAGAAAGCATCTATCGAGATGACTCATGGCAGCTTTTACTACTCATTCTTTAACAAGTACTTGTACTTCCAGCATTATTGTTCTAAATTAGTACTTACTATTGCAGTATGAATAAATGGTTTAAATGGTTGCTGAAAAGTTTTTCTAGGGAGTAGTAATTTAAAAAAACTTCTTTTTTCTAAAATGGTTCTCTTTCTTTGTCAAGTTCAATTTTTGTTTAATATTCTTCTGATATTCTCCCTTCCTGTTGTTTGGTTTAAGATTTTTGATAGATTCAGCCCAACATAAAAAAGTCATATATTGTTCCTTCTTGCTCTATGCATGAAGTCCTTTCCCTTTTCAGTTCTGTCTCCTGTTCCTCAAAAAATTTTCTTCTGCTATAACATTTATTTAAATATAATTCCTATCACACAGATAGTATAACTTTCATTATGTCTCATTCCATCCACATATTAGTTGTGTCTGCTGGTTAAGATGAATATCATTTTAATTCTCATTCCTCAGCTAGTGATGTTGATGTTTTTATTCTATTTTGCCATTAATATCACAATGAATTGATTTTTATTTTCTACTCATTGAACATTTGATTGTTAAACGTGAATAACATGATGTTGCCACTATGGTACTAAGAAATGGTATTACTACCAAATATGACAGTAGGTACTGTAAATGTGTATAATAATGGCGTTGAATAAAACCTAAAGGGAAAGTACAAAAAATCGATAAATAATTTAAAAATATTGTTTTAGCTCTCATAGTTGAAACAATTAGATGAAATAGAAATATGTACATTACAGCAAGATATGATATATATAGTAATGCTAAATGTTATTGAATCTTCTTCACATCTTCTCTGTGCCCAAACTACTAGCAACATTACTCCTTAACACTACATATGATGCTTAATTTTAACACTTTTCAGAAAACAATCCTTTGTACAGCAAAGAACGTTATCAAAATTTTGTGAAATATTACTGTGGTAATTTTACATGGATTACTTATTTTTTTTTATGTACAGTACTCCTAGATTTTTGTATTTAGATTAACATTTGTGAGGACTTTCCAGATATTTTACTAACTTGTAAGAGAGCAATTAGTCCAGAGAGAATACTAATTAAGCATGTCTCAGTATTAAACTAATATCTTCCAGCAATGTTGAGCCAATAAAAATATGTACTGTATTGTCAATAACAATTCTGTTGTTTTACTTCCCTCTAACATTAAATGGCATAACCCCAAAAACTGTTGAGGCCACTGAGTACCTAAATTATCATCAAATTGAAATGGACATTTTTTTGGTTTTTTGTTTAAATATTTGTATTTAATTAGAAGCGATCTGGTGGATCAGCGCTTAAGGTGTCTGACGGAATCGAAAGGTACCCAGTTTGAATCAATGTCTTGGCGGGGATTTTCAAAAGCACTTAACCCAACCTTCACCTTTGGCACAGCTTGCTGTGTAATGTTAAGTACATCAGAACGCTTCTGTGGTTCAGATTCCAACTTAAACTTTAGGTCCCCTGTGCCTGGTAGGTTTGCCAGGTTAGGTTAAGGCTGCTACGACAGGAGTGGAATGCACACCCAATAGAAACCTTATCACCAGGTCATTACGACCACACAGAATTATTATTTTTATTATTAAAATAAAGAGGATGAATGACAATTTTACACAGTGATTTCGACTTATCTGTCTTGCTTCTTAAGTTATCAAAATAAATTCCTAGCAAATAACATTTTACATTTAATACTTCATTACTTAACAATAAAACATTTTCTCCTTCAAACATATTTATAGTGCAGACATATAAACCACATTGTATTAGCATGATAAATGATTTGGAAGCCAATGGTTAAGAAAACACTCTTCCTACAATGCATCCTCTATTAATCTACTAGTGCTGTAGATGAGATAAACATACATCATACCTTATTGATAGAGACTGATTTTATTCCCAATATATATATATATATATATATATATATATTAATAATGCTAAATAGCAGCTTCAACAACAAATTGTCTGTAACAAAGTAAAAACTCCATGAAAAAGGTGTGTCTGTAATCATGTAAATGAAAAGGCTTTACACAGGTGTCATTATTCTGACACACCCATTACAATTACAGGAGCAGCCAGCATATGAATTTGAATCTTAAAACATCTTACTAGCAAAACAGAATTGAAGAGAAAGTCAGAGTAAATACACCCCTGGAAATTGAAATAAGAACACCGTGAATTCATTGTCCCAGGAATGGGAAACTTTATATACACATTCCTGGGGTCAGATACAACACATGATCACACAGACAGAACCATAGGCACATAGACACAGGCAACAGAGCATGCACAATGTCGGCACTAGTACCGTGTATATCCTCCTTTCGCAGCAATGCAGGCTGCAATTCTCCCATGGAGACGATCGTAGAGGTGCTGGATGTAGTCCTGTGGAACGGCATGCCAAGCCATTTCCACCTGGCGCCTCAGCTGGACCAGCGTTCGTGCTGGACGTGCAGACCACGTGAGACGACGTTTCATCCAGTCCCAAACATGCTCAATGGGGGACAGATCCGGAGATCTCGCTGGCCAGGGTAGTTGACTTACACCTTCTAGAGCACGTTGGGTGGCACGGGATACATGTGAACGTGCATTGTCCTGTTGGAACAGCATGTTCCCTTGCCGGTCTAGGAATGGTAGAATGATGGGTTCGATGACGGTTTGAATGTACCGTGCACTGTTCAGTGTCCCCTCGACGATCACCAGAGGTGTACGGCCAGTGTAGGAGATCGCTCCCCACACCATGATGCCGGGTGTTGGCCCTGTGTGCCTCGGTCGTATGCAGTCCTGATTGTGGCGCTCACCTGCACGGCGCCAAACACCCATACGACCATCATTGGCACCAAGGCAGAAGCGACTCTCATCACTGAAGACGACACGTCTCCATTCGTCCCTCCATACATGCCTGTCACAACACCACTGGAGGCGGGCTGCACGATGTTGGGGTGTGAGCGAAAGACGACCTAACGGTGCCCGGGACCGTAGCCCAGCTTCATGGAGACAGTTGCGAATTGTCCTCTCTGATACCCCAGGAGCAACAGTGTCCCTAATTTGCCGGGAAGTGGCGGTGCAGTCCCCTACGGCACTGTGTAGGATACGAAGGTCTTGGCGTGCGTCCGTGCGTCGCTGCTGTCCGGACCCAGGTCGACGGGCACATGCACTTTCCGCCGACCACTGGCGACAACATCGATGTACTGTGTAGACCTCGCGCCCCACATGTTGAGCAATTCGGCGGTACGTCCACCCGGCCTCCCACATTCCCACTATACGCCCTCGCTCAAAGTCCGTCAACTGCACATACGGTTCACGTACACGCTGTTGCGGCATGCTACCAGTGTTAAAGACTGAGATGGAGCTCCGTATGCCATGGCAAACTGGCTGACACTGACTGCGGCGGTTCCCAACCACTGCGCAGCTAGCGCCCTTCGACGGCTAACACTGCTGTTCCTGGTGTGTCCGCTGTGCCGTGCGTTTGATCATTGCTTGTACAGCCCTCTCGTAGTGTCTGGAGCAAGTATGGTGGGTCTTACACACTGGCATCAATGTGTTCTTATTTCAATTTCCAGGAGTGTATTAACCTAAAGAATGGAAGCATTAGGCTTTGTTACGAATAGACTGCTATATAAATTTAGTGACACTATAAAAAATTCTTTGAATAGTATATAAAAAGTAAAGGATGTATAAAGAATGGTTTGATGACTCAGTTGGTTAATTTGTGGCTAAGTCTCAAGAGGTCGCTTATTTCAATCCCATTCTCAGATGGAATTTTTTGCGGCCTTCATCTCTGGCATAGATTTGTACAGTTAATGAGTTATGTGCTAGAAGACTAATTGGTTTGGATTCTGTGTCAAATTGTACTTCTGCATTTTACAGTAGGTTTACGGGATTAGGTTGTGTAGCTATGACAGAAATTGACTGTGTAATCATTAGGAAACTCTCTCATAGGGTTATTAAGACCATACGAAATTATTCCATAACTGCTAGTGTTTCTCTTCAACAGACACTGTTTTTGGATGCTGGAAAGTATTGTCATAAATACTGATAAAGATGTCTTAATATTACTTAAATCATTGATAAGACAGATCATTTCATCTGTATTGCAGCAACCATTATAAAATTGGAAAAAAATAAATTATTACTAACAAATATTTCTTTGACTTCTTCTTTTAAAAGAAAAATTATGGAGTTCACATCACCTCCAGATATCACTGTACAGAAAATATATGTTCTATTTAGTGTATTTGTAAATAATCAGACCAAACCTGAGGTCTTATAATTTTTGGCAGCAGTCTATAAAAACCTACAGTACAGTGACTTTTTACTATCTCTACACTTATTCTTGAAATAATTCATCCTTTCTGGAACACTGTTTATAAAAATTAAAAGAAAAGTTGTAGTCTGTTGAGATATATGTACTGAAACAAGTTCAACCATGCTGGAAAAAAAGTTTATTAATTGTTAGCATAAAATGCATAACAATTCAATTTAAGGGGGAAAAATTGGAAAGTAATTGCGAGAAGCAAATAATGGCATAAGTTCCTGGGTATAAAAATATTTTTATTTTTTTAAAAAATGTATTTCTTTGCTATGGAACCTTTTTTACACTTTCTGAATGCATTTACAAAGTATTTTAGAGGCAACAGCTTGATATATTATGCAATGGAGGTCAACTGTATTTTCTGTGTGGAAATTATCACAGAAATCAATCAGTAGCTAATACAATAAAGCAGCTGGATTGGGATTCACTGGAAGACCAGAGTAAGTGAAGAAAATCCATGGAGTGTACAAGCTGTATATCAGAGATGAGGTTTGGAAGGTTATTGTTAGGAGAATTTGGAATAATGCACCAAAGGGAAGAGTTTGACTTGGCCACTAGCTGGCATTCGATTTCAGGCATAAGGGAGTGGAAAAATTTTACTTTGATGTTAATAAAGTCAACTATTAGATTAAATTTCCAGGGAAAGTGCTAAATAATTTTTCCAAAAACATTAAATAATTTAAAATTTGAAAAGATCAAAAATGGGCGGTGAGGAAGAATTTAAGATAAAAATGAATAAGAAAATGAAAAAAAAAAACAGGGAAACTGCAACCACAGCAAGTTTTTAATCTCAGTTAAATTAAATAGCCATTGTAATCAGGCTACAATATTTTTAAGTGTATAAGAATGCTTATAGTGACAACGTATCTATTCTCACTTTGGTTTTTGGAGATTAAGTGAACATAGACATAGCTACAATATACACAAAGGCTACAAAGTCACTGAATTTTTTTGCCATTGCTATATTCAGCTCAAAGGTAGAATGAAATATGAAGCCTTAATTCTTTTAAATCCAAGCTAATATGTTTTATATTATAGCTTACTATTTCCTTGAAAGAATTTTCATCACTGATTTGACTGAGCAAATAGCCTGCCAGTGTGGTTTAGTGTGCTGAGGCACTGCAGATTGGATGATGGAGGATGTACTTACTGGACATGACCACAGGCCCCCACATGCCTCCTCTCATGATTACAGTTTTTAAGAGGTTTTTCCCAGTCATCAAGGAAAATGTAAGAACTGCCTCCAATATCCACCTCATAAACTACACATTCCACAAACAAACAAAAATTACATGTATCACACAGGGAACGTAGTTACACATAATAACAACTGGATTTTGGAGTCCCGCAAAGTCCAGTTAACAAAGAGGGCAATGAAAGCCTGAGAATTCACAGTTACACATTTCTCAGCCAAAGGGCAACAATTCACTTCTTGGCAGTAGGTATAAAACGTTTGACATCAGCAAGGGTATGCGGTTGTAAAACCAAAGCTCCAAATTTAACCACACTAATGATGAGTAAAAGTCATCTATGGCAACTAAATGTTAAATGATAGGGGAAGGTGGTTATGAAGTAGGTTAAGAAGAAGAATTAAGTTGTGCTTATGGGACCCCTGAGCAGTGGTTGGGGGCCCCCCTGAGCAGTGAGAGGACCCTTAGTGAGGGCCATCCTGTGTCTCAGACGACTGTGTCTTAGACGACTGTAGGCCTAAAAAAAAAAAAAGTTCCATGGAGGCTCGTAGGCCTCTGAACTGCGCTTTGGGGCCCCCACAGCACTGGATTGGTAAAGTAAATGAAGCAGCTCTGTTAAAAGTTACCACCACTAATATTGTTTTTTACAGTATGCTAATTAGCAGTAGCACTCAAATTATAATACTCACATTGAAGTGAATAGATAATAAATTATACTCATTTATTCTCATGTGATATTTCAAACCCCACCATCTCCACACAATGTTTAAAAGAACATATACTACCAGCAGTTGGAGAGGGTGCAAAAAAAGGGCTGCTAGATTTGTTTCTGGAAATTATCGCAGAATGCAATCTGTGACAGATAGGGGAAAGATGGGGGTGTAGGGAAATTGCCACAGGAGCCTGTGCTCCATTGCAATTAAATTATAATTATTCTATTAAATTCTTCTATAAATGCTGAATTTTATTGCAGTGCAATAAAACTATATCTGAAATAAAGTATTGTGTAAAACTAACAAGGATGTGAATTCTGCAGTTACAATTATCCAAGAGCAACATAAAGTAAATTAGAATAACAGACATAAAGGTGAGAACACGATCAACATGTTGTAGGGGGAATAAAGTGTTATAATCATACATAATGTAAAAAGAACAGTAAACACAAGCCTTAAATTAGTTTCAGAATCCTAATTTTGAACCCTCCAAACCATTTCTTTTCTTGTTACTTCATGAATGGTAGTGCTATATATAAGATTACTCTCACCAGCAGTAGTACAAAGTTTGCAGACCTGAAAAATACGTTATTCTTTAAATTCCCAAAGGAAAGTTTTATTTTTATGTGTAATACAGAATGTGTTATAAAACCAAACTTTTAAATGTTATTGTAGTCTTTATATCATCATTACATTTTAATAAAAATGGATAATTAATAAGTAATAATTAAATGTGAGCATTATCCAATTTAATTAGTGTGCCCATGTTACATTAAATTCCCCTTTCGGTACATGGCTCATTATCCCTCAATGTTGTTGATTTTTTTTTTTCGCTTATGGTTTTACGTTATGTCGATGTAAACTTCATTAGCAGAGAGAAAGGACTGACAGCTGAGAACGGTAATGAATTCAGCTATATCATTTTAAAGGAACCATCCTGGCATTTGCCTGGAATGACTTGGGGAAACGATGGAAAACACAAATCTAGATAGCCGGATGGTGCTTCAATTTCATATCTTCCAAAATATGAGGCCTCAACTTTGCTGCTCACCCATCAAGCTCGGTTTTTTAGACAGTATTTCAAATCAGCATTGGCAAATTCTACCATGATCTCCACTCTACATCTTAATAACCAGATTTTGATTTTGCTGGAAAATGAGGAAGTTGCTAAATTTTACAAATTTGCACCTACTATTTTGTTATTGGTTCCGATATTTGAATTTTCTTCATTTATTTTACAAACAACAGGAAGGCTGCTAGATTTATTTGCTGAAATTAACACAGAAAACAATCATTTACTGAATAGTGAGCCAGACTTTTCGTATCTTGTTCTTATGTTTTTATGTTGAGTGCACTGTAGAGCAAAGTCTTTATGTTTTGCACTACCTTCATTTACTTATAACATAGTAAATAGTTGTTCCTTTTAAGCAATGACAATACTAAATTAAAAATGTATAACTGACAATCATGTTACCTTCTTATTTTCCATTGTCTCTTTCAAATCTTTTCTCTCTCAACATTAATGATTCATTTTGCTGGATCCTCAGTGATTGCCATATTTCAAGCAAATGATTATGATATTTGTTATGGCAATAAATAATTTGTTGTTACTGTTGTTGTTCTCTGTTATTATAAGGAGGAGGACCACCTATAACAAAAAAAAAATACAACATATCAGATTATTCAGGAACAAAAGGTCTTACACAGCTAAACAGTATCTGTTGTAGGGGAAAAAAGCAACAACCCCACAAAATGAATTTATCTCACTATTATCAAGTAATTGTTATGTTTAACTTGAAAGTGTGGTACATCAGTAGGGGAACAGAAAACTAAATTACAGAACTTATATGTAAATGTAATGAGAAGAATGTGTAGAATATCACGAAATGGAAATACATATCACTAAGAGATCAGGACAGAAGAAACTGGCATGGTATGTACATCTAAGAAGAATGGAAGAAAGCAGGTGGCTTATAAAAATATGGAATTGGAAAGTTTAAAGACAAAGAGAATTGCCCCTGGGGGAAGGGGGCAAACATTCAAGAAACCACAGCTGCAAAATAACTAAAGAAGATGTCTGTACTAGAAAATATTGGTGGTTTTAACATGGGAAGTGAGTGGCCTGGTGACTCAGTTGTTAAGTGCTGATCAAAAGTCCCAGGGCCGCATTTAAACATAGGCTACCTAGGCTGTTGCCTATGGGCCCACACCACAAAGGGGGGCCCCCACCACAACCCCGGAACCCGCCTGGGCCAGTAGTAGAGCTAATAAAGAAAAAAGAAAAGGTTGCCCATAATTTTTTGGCCAAACTGTGAATTTAAGCATCGATAGGCAGAGGCAGACCCCGGTGGTCGGAGGGGCCAATGCCAACAGGGGAGCCTGCACCACATGTATAGCCTAGGGGCCCACAAAGCCTAAATGTGGCCCTGAAAAGTCCCTGTTCAAATACCTGTTTCAGAAAGGACGTAGTCACTTAATCTGATCTTCACCACTGGCACAGATTGCTGTATAATGCAATTATAACATTTTTTAAATAATTGTTAAGTATGAAGCTTCATTTCATTTTCATTTCAATAACCTTAATGTGTATTTATATTATATACTGATGAAGCCACAATTATTACTGGGATCAAAATTATGTATCATTTTGGTATATGAAATATTAATTTATTTAGGCTTATACTATTTGTACAATCGTAATTTTTATATAAATGTATTGCATTTTACCCATAGCTGTAAAATTATGATAATAATAAAGCACCAAAAATTTAATACAAGTCTTAACTTGGTGCATTTCAACAACAAGAAGATATTATTTCAGCACAAACTTATATACTTGCATCCGACCTTCCAGTTTTAAGTTCATTGCAGTTTTTAATGAAGTCAGTGACTTATTTAGGGCATAAGCATAAAATCCTAATAGAAAAATAGTAAAATGGCATAAAAATTTCATTAAGATTCTTTCTATGATTTTTGCAGAAAGAGTGGGGATCATAAAAATGGGCTTCAGCACTGATGGAATGCACTTATACTGTGGAGAGTATCATGTACCATATGATCATGGGTTGAAGGCAGGAGAGCCACAATGAACAAATAAACACAAACACCATTAGAATATTTTGGTACAGATCATAATCAATTATCAAGGTGAGTCATATGACAAGATCAGAAGTGCGCACTCTGAGACTGATTACATGTAGTGAGTCTGAAAGTTTTAAAACCAGGTTGAAAGCATTGTTACTTCAATATTTATTTTATAAACTATGTATGATGCATTCAAGGCAGTAAAGAAAACAAAAGCAAAAAGTGAATGTATTTTTACTGTAAGATAATATCCATCACTTAGTGTTCTACAAATGATTAATTAAAACAAATTATTTGTGGTTCAGTAAAATATTTAAATACAGAGATTTTTTAGTGAAAGACGTGTTAGATACAACTGCAACAAAGTGTCCAATGACATGTTTGAGTATATAGATTTAACTGTCAAACTTTAGAATTATGACACATTCAATACCAGTATGTGAGGAAACATTCCCTAATGGTGCTAAAGTTAATGGCAAAGTAATGATTACATGCTATTATGGATATTAAGAAGCATCTGAAATTATTTCAGTCATTAGAGTGGTGGGGGTGAGTCTATGAAGTATGACATGACATAATGTAATAATGTGTTAGATTATCATAGATTTTGTGACGTTATATCTATTACAATAAAACAGTAGAGCTATATCTGTTAGTATAGTTTTTCTTTATGGGGAAGGGGCGAAGGATACATACAGTGGCGTAGCTAGGCCAACAAGGGCCCCGGTGCAAAAAATTTATTTTGGGCCCTCAGGGCAGATGGGCAACCTTTTTTTAGCTTTGTGTTACTGGTAGGGGCCCCCTGAGCTGATGCTGGGGGCCACTGAGTTGTGCTTGGGGGCACCCCTGAACAGTGAGGGGCTTCCTGTGTCTCAGGGGCCCCCTTAGACAACAGCCCCCAGAGGTATGCTTGGGGACCCCCTGAGCGTAGGGGCCCCGGTGCACTGCACCACCTAGCCCCATAGTAGCTATGCCCCTGGATACATATTCAGAAGGCCATACTTAAATTGCACTAAAAATCATTGTATTTGCAAAATTACATTCATAGACATTCTTTGTTTCATTATACAGAATTTGAGATAGGAAAAAAGTGCTTCACACAGTGAACCTGCACAGATGTAGCTAGTATGATAAACTAAAATAATAAAACAATCAAAAAGGCACTGAGTAAATAAGCTTAAATAAATTTAAAATTGAAAAATAGGTTATGAAACAAAAGGAGGGAGGGGGATCATAAGTACAAGAATTTTCTAACATAAGTGATGTTGGAGGGATGAAAACTTCATGAAATTAGTGTGACGTAGCTTCAGGGGAAAAGAATTAGTTCAACTTCTGTGGTTTGCAGGTAATTTCTTTTTTCAGGAAGCATGGTTACCAGCCTTCTCAAAATGAAGTCTGGAGGACCACAGAGTCTTCTGATGGAATTACTACTCTCAGATAAAAGTAAATAGTTTTAAAGCATGGACCATTCATTCTTCTCCATCTGCTGTTTGGTTGTTATATTACTGATGAATTTTGATCAGATAATTTTTTGAGTTACAGATGTTATACATGTGTGACATTATGCTGTTCCTCTGTACTCTGGTTTGGGACCAATACAGGGAAATTTACATCATTACCAATGTTAGAGATGTAGTCTAAAGTAAATATAATAATTATAATTTACTAAAGGGTAGGAAAAGAGGGCATAGCACAGCACTTATTTATTTTCATCTACAATGTAAACTGTAAAATCCACCAATTTTGGAACTCTACCTAAAAATAATAATCTAAATCAGTGGTTCCCCATTAATGATACACGTACCCCAGGGATATGTGAAGTTGCTTCCATGGGTACGCACGGCAATCACTATGATAACTGAAAAAACTATTATACAAACATTACTAATGCCAAAATATATTTTAAAACAAGCTTTGTGTGTGTGAATCATAAAACTGGTAAGGTGTAGCAAACAAACAAACAAAAAAGTCTTCAAAATTATGAGGTTATCTCATGTTAGGGGAGTGGGGTATATCCTACCAAATCTCTCCAAGGATGATGTGGGCCAAATTTAAGAAAAATACCTCAAGTAATTAATGGATGCCCTCTTATGCTGTGGTTATGTGAAGCATTCTCCTGGGATGAATGCATTTATTTATTTATCATTTCAGCTATAAGAGGTATGAGAGGTTGAGAATTTTTTCTAAAGTGGTAGTCAGGGAAAAGAAATTTGTAACCACTGATCTAAATGTTTACCATAACAAACAACTGCTGTTTAATTAACTATATATCTGTATTATCATTCAAACTTGAAAATACAAAGCAATATTTATATCAAATACTGGATTTAGAGGGAGTATAAGAGCACATAGATTTGTCTGCAGAAATATTCTAGAGTGAACTCAGTGGCTAGCATATTAATGGGATTTGTCTGGAATATGCAAGGTGTGTGGAGACAATGGTGGGCCTGCATAAGGCATGTGATGGATTATGAGACTTAGCAACATCTGGAAGAGAATATGTACTGTAAACAAACAATTACTTATTTCAGTCATAAGGAAGCAGTGGACATTTCTCGTAGTAAGTTATCTAACACATTGCATACTTCAGTCAGTGAGTGAAGTTAAAGTAAAAATGCACATTAAACTGCCATTTTGTCATAAGCTCCACCACAATTAACGATAATAATAACAACACAACTTCTAGGCTGAAAGAAACTGCTCCAGTCTGAGTATTAAAGAAAGTTAATTCATAACACACTTATTCACATCCTTTTTAGCGTATGCTCTTAGAATAGCTACCATCTTGAATAGGGTGTTGCAACCAAAAAATTATAGTGTTGTAACAGTCCTCAGATCCAGCTTCCTGTTAATTTCAGTCCTATAAATTAAGTTCATTTGTGTCTAGAGAGATATACATCAATTAATGGTAAATTTGTATTTTTTTTCATATAAATCAGTATTGTTTGGATGGATTGAAATTGTTTAAGTGAACTATAATTTCATTAAAAGCAGTACTTTCAATAAAATACTGTAATTAAAAATGTTGTGTGAGCTGTAACATTTGGAATGGGATTATGAATATCTGAGATTGCTAAATTTTGTAAGTTTTATGTTTAAAGATGTGTAAATATTTTCTAATATCTTTTCAAAATGTTTCTTCATGATTATAGGTAATTTTGTATACATTCTAATTTTTTTGTACGATTTCTACAGTTTGGCTTGTCAGTGTTTTAGAAAGTACAATCATCCTTTTTAATGTGGTCGAAAATGTCATTTGACGCTTGTTCTAGTTCCCTGGATTGCGAGGGTATAGAAACTTACTTTAAATAGTATTAACACGACGATGTGTCATTTGTTTGTTAATGTGTTTTAAATATCTGGAAGAAGTATAATGATTTGTTCATTATGTTTTTCTAAACGTTTCGACGGTATAAAAGTATAGTAAAAATTAATCGACGATGTTTTAATTCAGGAAACTACACTTCATTTTGAAAAGTATAAGGGATTCAGTTAGACGCTTTGGTGAAAGTTTAAAATCACCTGATGGCCTATCAAATAAACTGCAAACCTTTGCAAGTCAATACAAAACACTAAGTTCCGAATTATTTCATATGACGAGTTTCGTCGACGGGACTGAGTAATTAATTGCAGTCACTTCTGTCAGCTAACGTTTCGACTGGTTTCATAGTGTGCATTAATCCCGATGTACGCATTGGTGTTCGCTTAGTGACGGAGAAAATTGTGAGCTCCGCCAAAACGTTTGGCATTGTGCTTCTCTGATGAGACCTGAATGGTAATACGTTATTTGCTTTATAAGTATGAACGACAAAGGGATACGAATAAATATTGCATTTTAAGCTTGCCAGTGAACGGAGAAAAAAAAAACTTCTGTTTACAAGTTTATGGAACCTAAGCTAGAGATATCGTTTTAAGCTGCACAGATCTACGAGTATTCTAATTTTTATGTTTCATCATCAAAGAATTATAATGCTCCATTGTTTCGAAATGATATGATTTTAAAGCGGCAGAATAATGCTGCTGTATTTAGACTACTGTAGTACACGATACCTTCCGACAAGTATCTTGCTATTATCAATTCTTACATCAATGAATCAGTATCAGTAATCTCATTCATATCAGTCACCATACGACGTTGCGAGTCTCTGCCTGTGATTTATCCACTTTAGAAACAGTGTGTAAGTCCAGAAGTCTGTAATCGCCTTTCATTTGAGTATTACTTTCTCCTTAGTTAAGACCACGATCTGAAATCACCTACTTTAAAAAACAAACTTTTGGTACCAGAGAAAACCCGAATCTAATGATCATTACACATTCACACTCTCGACAGCGTTCTGCTACCAAACAAATAGCGAAAGGAGTCGTTGAATGTTTATGTATGTGCCAAGAAGTCTCTCTTGGGTACTTCAGAGTACGCATCCTACTGTTTCAGATGGTAACACTTATCATGGTATCTGTTTTCTGAGGTTACATTTCTTTTTATTCGATTTCGAGCAACAACAGTTTTGTTAAGTAGAGATTGTGAAGCACATCGCAGTGTGATTTACCGTAGAATAAAGTCGAAGCAGTTCGGTCGAAACGTCGGCATTTAACACTAAGACGCAGCACTATCTTGGGAGCATGGAAACTACTCACTCTGGCCTCAGAATCCTTCTAATGCAACAGGAATGAACTAAAAACCTAATTTGTGCTGATTGTCAATCTGTTTACTACACTGATGATATTCCTTTAAAGAAAAGTACGACATTTGCAGACAAGTAATGCAAGCCTCACTGAAACCATTTTTAATTTAATTTAATTTAATTGGTCTATTGAGTTGTTATAATTGTAATAGAGTTAGAGTGAATCAAGTGAAACAAAAAAAATCGTTTATTTTTTCTATACATTGCTTGATTATAGCAAAATATCATCATGAAATTTTTAAATAAAACACATATCAGCACCTAAAATTAGTACTCGCTGAAAATTACCAGAGATGAGAAGGAATCCAATGCAGATAAGAAAGTGAAAGACTAGCCAAAACTTATGGAATGGAACACAAAATAATTTACTTTCTGTTGGCACATAAAAAGGAAGATCACGAATAGGCACTTCGAAAAATGTAACATCTACAAATGGATAATCGTATACCCAGAGTAGATGACGTTAAGGATTAAGAGGTAGGAAAATTGTTATATCGGATTTAAAACCAAGAAAACGAAGCTAGGACTTAATCCAGAGAAGCAAGAATTGAAGGGTTTTGTTTATTTCTTTATCCTGGAAACAAATTACGTTATATCTGCTTTCTTTGTCTACGAGATTCATTATTGAAACAGGAAGAAGATGTTTGGTGCTAAGTCTGAGCAAAACGCGGAGAGTGATAAGTAATTTTACCACATAGTCAGTCATTGGCAGGTTGGACAGATGCGTTGTCTTTCGACGACAGAAAATTGTGTGTGGATATTCCTTGCGTCTTCACCTGAAGATTCCCCATGTTGCAGAAAGGAGATCACAATAAGAGATACTGGTAATTGTTTGACTCTGAGGCAGCTGTTCCTCCAGGATGAACCATTCACATTCCCAGAGTACAGACAGCGCCATCTTAACTGTTAAACATAACACATTTTTTGCAACTGTGGGTAATATGCACATCATCGATCATAATCTGGATGATAGTGCGAACGTTTTGACATCTTTCCTGCTGGTATAACTGTCCAGCGTTAAGCGAAGGAATCATGGCAAATCTCCAAATGTCACATGTTGCATGGTTGTAACACATAGCACTCAATATGATTATTTTTCCTTGCATGTTTCAGCCTGTGGAAGATTCGCTTCAGTACGCTACGCTTACACATAATGATTGTTGTCAAGCGACCTTTTCGCTGTGTCATTTCATTCCGTTGGTGAAACTTCATCTGGAAATGCCCTCAGCTACTGTTCGCCTAATGACAGTGCGTGACGCAGCGTGTTACTGTTTTTTGTCTGCTCTGCGTGAAGCAACGACAAAACACATGGAATTATCGCGCTTTCTATGCATACTAGTCCTCATCACTTTTCATCCTGCTGCGCTTCTCTAACTTATAGCAGGCCGGAGCATTGTTCATTTGAAGAAAGTAGGGCCAATGGTAGTCCAAATAGGAATCCGTAACTGTCTCTCGCCAAGAAAAAGTAAAAATCATATTTAAATTCGGAAAGACGCCAACTCTTTAAAGTGTAAGGTGAATGCCGTGAATGGAGATGATATTGGAGATTCCACTACAGTAACAACTGCAAGTGTTAATATACAAAGACCGTATGTAAAAAACCTAAAGGGAGACGAGTGAAACGTCCGTATATTCACTACACCAAACAAATTCAAAATGATAGTGCCTACGGTATGCGACGGTACGGCCATGTACTGCACAGCAATAACTCTTGATTTACGAGAACAGCACTTCATGTAAGTCATGAGGGCGACATAGGAAGCGCTGCGTGGATACCTTGTGGGAGGACACGTAACTAGGCAATGCCACATCTGAAGATGCATAAGACTGACTTAAATGGAATAAAAAGTCCATTAAAGCAGACCCTGCATTACGGGATGAATCCTATGAAGAAGAGTTTCCTATTTTAGAATTGTTGAATTTGGACTCGAAACAACTAGTATTGCGGGAATAATAGTCATCGTCATAAATAACACAACCAACTACCTTAAGGAAGACTATTCCTTTTTTATGAACTACAAAGTTTTATAAGTACAAATATGTGCGTGGAGATAGTGAGATTATGAATAAATCTGAATTAAAGGAGGAGTTGACAGTTTAATGTTTAAATTGTACTCCATGCGGAGATCACAGAAAAGATGTATGAACGTATGCCCCAATTATAGGGAGTTATTACAAGGTACTTCAGGTCGTTGAATAGACGTGTTGGAAGCACTTGGTAATAGTGCAGCTTGGGTAGTACCATGGAGTACATGGCTCATATTCCAAATAAAAGATTCTTCGAATCATCTACATTTGCCTGTCGTAGTTTTTAATGGCTCACTAACGTCGAGATTATTAGAGGCGTGAACGGACTGGGGGCAAGGAACTGGAAGGAATTCGGTCATTGCCCATTGAAGTAATGATTCCGACGTATCCTTGGAGTGATTTGGGAAACCGTGGAAAACCGAAATCTGGCTGGCCCGACAGCGATTCGAATCTGCGTCCTCCCCGCATGCAAAGTCGTTGACCCAACCACTCTCGATGTTTGTTGTAATCATGTAAGAACAAACACCTTAGAGAATTTTGGGAAGGGATCGGCGATGACAAAGATACAGGCATTCGTCAGATATGTCTGTGGTTAGGTACTTGGAGAATACTGCTGCGAGTTCTCAGCACTCATAATCAGTGAATTATATTTTTTGTTCTTATTGCCTTCTAGTTTTAGATGAAAAACTTTGGCAAAGTATCTCACACTCCGATAGTGGTTTACTCTCTAGAAGAAAGAAAAAACTGCTGGTTGACTTATACTCCTTAACAAAGGATGTATTAGATAATAGCCTGAATATAACAATAATTAAAATGAGCTATGCTGGCAACTGAAAAGTCATATCTGTTTGCTTGTTTCATGTTGAACAAAATTTGTCGTGTGTTTCGTTAGAAACGCGTAGCTATTCGATTTCTCGATCTCGTGGGCGGCTGTCAATTATGTAAGGAGGATGAGAAACCAGTCTGACGGGATGAGCAACTGATGAAGACATCGCCAGTGGACACGATCACTTACGGGGGAACTAACAGTGTTATGAACGGCCTCCGGAGAAAGTCAAGTGTCCTGATATGACGATAAAGCCTAATAAGGGAACACACCTATTTCATCCTCTATAAAAGAAGAACCATCACTGATCCATTACGGCATGATGGAAGCAGCGGACATGTATCAGCAGCTGGAAATGTTTATAGTTTGGAACGAACAGCATAATTTGTGGAGAGTACGTATCTAGAATTGCTAGTATGGGTAACATTGAAACAAGTGGTTAGATTCGAACATCAAAACATGTCCATCATAAAAAACTTTTAAAATTGATATTTGAATTCGAGATTTACTATATTTAATTGTTTTGCATAGCGGTAGGATCCATTACCGTAAAACCCACTTTCTGTAGTATTATCTTTATTGCACCCATGTTTTTATATCACCGAAATTTGCAATGGTGTCACGAACTACTACGGTAGATACGATAATTCCATTTTTGCATTGATTTTATCCTCTATTTAATAATTTTCTGTAATAGTCGTTTCTAATGTCTTTGAGCCTTACAATGAATAAATAGTTTATTTTTATATTGTTTTTAATTTTTAATGAGTTTTGTTAATTACTTCGCTCTTACATGATTTCAATAAATTGATAATGAAAATTCACGACGCGTGTAATAATGTAGATTATTTTTCTTCTATTTTCAAGCCCCATCTAACTAATATTTATCCCTGGTGTTGATTCATCACAAAATTCCTGCCAAATTTTATATTTAAAAAAAGGAAGAAATATCGAGAACATCTCGGGTGCATATGAACGGTTTCACTGGCTCTGCTGGTATGAAACAAATCTCTTCATTTCATGAAATTATTTTTGATTCCGATCCACACGTATGTAGGATTATCCCTCTTTAAAACGTATATTTAATCATAATACTAAATATATTTCTTTTAAAACCTAATTACCACATTATTATTAAAGAAATAGGTGAACTCAGTTCTTTTTCACTATAGCAGAATAATAAATAAAAATTAGGCTTTATTAAGACTTCTCGACGTCTCCTCCAGGAAAAAAAAAATAAAGTTTTAAATGTTCAAAATAAATACCTTTCAACATTATTCTGGTTTGACTTTTTATTAACAGTATTAAAGAACTGTTTGCAACTGATAACATCTGGTAACATCTTTGCAGTGTCGTAACTATAGCCATTTTGCAACCACTTAATCAGTTTTAGAGATGAATATCGAATGCTCGAAAAACAAGTATAGATGAAGTGCAGATGGCCACTTCTTTAAGACAAATAACAATGCAGTTACAACGGTGTTTCCTGTTTGACTGTACGCAGGGCAGGATTATGACAGCACGGGGCCCGTAGCAAATGCGAAGAAGAGGCCCTTGATTTTTGCCGTCTGGGGTAAAATTGTAGAGCTAAAATAAAAAATGTCGCCCATCTGGCCTAGGTGCGGGGCCCCCCTAGGAGAAGCGAGGCCCCCCCCCAGAAGGCGCGAGGCCCGTAGCATTTGCTACCTCCTGCTACGTGGTTAATCCGGTACTGATTGTACGAAGGAAAATATAGAAGCAAAAATTGAGATACAAAGTAAGTGTGAAAACCAACAACCCCAGCGAAAAAATGTATGAATTAACCGTCAATGAATAGCGTCAGAAATATGTCTATTTTCGGAAATTTCCAGATTTGAACTATAACTTTGTAGAACATGTGTTACTAAAAATAAATTATTCAATTTATGATAAATGTAGCCAAATTTAATTCGCATTGTTATTACTAGACTCTATCCTAACCCATGTTACATATATCAGTTCATAAAACAATTTAACTTTTTAAAAACAGTACTCGTTGATAAGTACAATGTTAAGGGAAGAACCGGATACTTAACAACAAAAACAAAGGATTGTATTAAACAGCAGACAGAACTACGTACTGTAATTGGACGGTCAACAGTTACGAATTTGCTATGATATTAACTCAGCAGCAGGTCTGTGTAGAGGCTATTCTCTGTGGATGATTTCGTTGGACAGGATTCCTGAGCGATTTCCTCTAGAACCTGCAGGCAACAGGATGCCGATTTCTCCTTAGTTTCCGGCGCTTTGTGACTTCCTGCCTTCCAAAGTGTAAATGTCATGAACTCTTTTTCACCGTTTGTCTCCGGCATGTACGAAGTTGCAAGGAAAAGTTTTAATATCTGTTATGAATCATTATTTCATAACAGCTTCTAAAATTTTTCTTCATCAAGTATATTTCAAATAACGTATTGAGAACAAAATTTTCTTCACGCTCCTAACTCATTTAGATTTAGTTTTTATTCTTGATCCATCAAGCAGCATATTTTAATGTGCTTAAAAAGTGTCCACTTGTTTTATTTCGGAAAAAAATGTAAAAATAAAAGCAAATTTGTTTAAATGAGGAAAAGTGGGTTACCCAGTTTTAAAAACGATGATAGGTTCTCACCAACTGCACTACATTTTGCATTGGAACGTAGGACATCTTCAAAGTCTTCATCCACGCCTATTATGCCTGAACAATGAAAAACATTACGAACAGTGAAATTTGCATACCACATGTATTCAGACAAACTTGCCTAAAGAGTACGGTGAAAATATACCGGTTAATGAGTAAATGATATAAATATTTAATAATAAAGTGTGACATCTAAAGCTACAAATTCTCAGCAAAAATGTAAATAATTTAGTGAACATTTAAAAATCAACATCAGTCGCAGCAACTGTGAACGCACGCGTGAAGCAGCACATACACAGACGGAAAAAAAAATCCCAACACCAAGAAAAAATTATTGTAGAGTAATGAAATTTGGACAATGCATTTGTCAAGTTAACATGTTTAATTGATTAAATTTTCAAGATCACAGGTTAATTTAAGCTCAAGAAAATGCATTTCAAATGTGAAATACTGTTAAATTAATAGCCGGTGTAACCTCCAGAATTTTGAATGCAAGCCTGCAAACGTGAATGCATTGTGTCATACAGGTTTCGAATGTCACTTTGTGGTATGGAGTTCCATGCTTGTTGTACTTGTGCTGTCAATACTGGGACGGTCAGTGCTGGCTGTGGATGATGCTGGAGTTGTCGTCCAATGATATCCCATACGTGTTCAATTGGAGACAGATCTGGTGATCTCGCAGGCCAAGGTAACATGTCGACACTCTGTAGAGCACGTTGCGAGACAACAGCGGTATGAGGGCGAGCGTTATCCTGTTGAAAAACTCCCCCTTGAATGCTGTTCATGAATGGCAGCACTACAGGTTGAATTACCAGACTGACGTACAAATTTGCAGTCAGTGTGTTTGGTATAACCACAAGAGTGCTCCTGCTGTCATAGGAAATTGCTCCCCAGACCATGACTCCAGGTGTAGGTCCAGTGTGTCTAGGCCGCAGACAGTTTGGTTGCAGGCGTTCCCCTGGCCTCCTTCTGACCAACACTCGGCCATCACTGGCACCAAGGCAGAACCTGCTTTCATCAGAAAACACAACAGATCTCCACTCCGTCCTCCAATGAGCTCTGGCTTGACACCACTGGAGTCGCAAACGGCGATGGCTTGTAGTCAGTGGAATGCACGCTACAGGGCGCCTGGCTCGGAGCTGTCCTTGAAGTAACCGATTTCTAACAGTTCGTTGTGTCACTGTGGTACCAACTGCAGCTCGAATTTCTGCCGCAGACGCAGTACGATGCGTTACAGCTGTACGCCGAATACGGCGGTCTTCCCTCTCAGTAGTGCCACGTGGCCTCCCGGAACCCGGTCTTCTTGAGGCAGTACCATCCCTTGACCACTGCACCCAACAATCATGCACAGTGGATACATTCCGGCCAAGTCTTTCTGCAATATCGCGAAAAGAAAATCCACCTTCTCGTAGCCCTATTACACGACCTCGTTCAAACTCGGTGAGCTGTTGATAATGGCTTCTTCGTCTTCTTAAAGGCATTCTTGGCTAACATCAACTCACTATGTCAAATCTCAGCGGTAAATAACGTTCACAAACTTTACAGCGCGTATTTAAAGCAAACCTGATTTGCAAGCTCTGAGTAGCGCTACTAGCGCCACACTTATGCGCGAAGCGCGAAATTTGAATCGATGTCATCTTTCAGATGTATAAACACGCCTACCAAATTTCGTTTATCTAACACAAGTCTTTCTTGGTGTTGGGATTTTTTTTTTCCGTCTGTGTATACCTATATTTCCACCATTTCATTTAATCAGGTTTATATCACAGCGCTTGATCATTCATGTACACAGAATCGGTGACAAAGTGACCGTTTGAAGTCACAATATTCATTACATTCAGTGTTCTAACTCACGATTATAATTCCTCGTTGTTGACGGTATCGAGAATGTAGCTCCAAATCAGACATGATGAAACATACTGACAAGTTATTCCGGTCAACACATACATTTCTTAACAGATGCCAGAGGATTTTTACTGTTTATGCAAGCTCTCATCACTTTTCTTACGGCTTTAGTGTAGGAATGTCACTGTCTTCACTGTCTCTAAGATGTGTAATCTGTGGAATAACATGTTTTGTATCAATCTGAAGGCAAAAATTTGTATCCTACAAATATTTCCTTAGAAAATTGAAAGTAGGATACGAAATTTTGCTGTTGCATTCTACCAAACATTTATGGCGTTACCTTAGTTAACGTTCTCATCAAAATTGCATCTGAAGCAACGTTACTTACGAATTACTGTTAAAAAAATAATATAAGCACGAACTGATCCCACAGAGTCTGAAAAAATAAATTTACGTAAAATCTATTGCGTCCTATAACATGGACACACTTTATACTCCAGATATGTTGTTTAAACGGGTTTTCAGAAAATATCAACAAATTCAGTTTCTAGCAAAATATAATTCAGTTTTTTGTTTAAAAACTTGAGTTTTGGGTGCAGGCCAAAAATGATATAATCTGTCGCATATCTGCTATCCTCCAAATAATTCAGTTTAACTTCCAACAAGACGATGTTGTCGGATATCAGAAACGATACTAAACAACGAAAAGTCACCCACGACCTTAAGATTATAAAGACGTTAACGACGTTTGTTGCATTTGACAGAGAAACGTATTAAACTTCGAACTGCAAAGCCACTTTGATAGCATGACAGGTAAATTGATATAAAATTCGGTCCATTTATTGATTCAATCACGTCTGCTACATAACACACTCCATCATTTCCCGTTTCACTCATTCTTCAGCAACGTTACCTATAGCAGGCCTCCACTAAACTGTCAATTTATTACGAACTCTGCTTAGTGAGTACATGGCTTCAATCTCGTGAAACAGAAATGAATTTTCTCAATTGTATTCACATCGACGAAAGCAAATATGCACATTCCGTAAAGAAGAAGCCACTTGAAGTCTGTAATTGTGGATTAGATAAACAAAGTACCATGCAGATCTTCTCAGACCTTCAACAAACTACATATAATTAATCAGTTTAGTTCCCTCACCTATGTGCTTGTCTACAGAATTTAACCATTAGCTTGTTTCCAAAGTTATATCCCACTTTTGCGTTAATTATTTATGCATATTTCATCTAGATATCTGGTTATATTTTAAAGTTTTCATTCTTTAAGGTAACTGTTAAGAACCATATACAATAAAAAAAACCAAATAAACAGTTTATCACAGCTTTGTAACATCATTTAATGAGCGTTTAATGAGCTTTTTTATTTTCCATGGCAGTTTAATCAATTAGAATTACAGCCAACGCACTTCCAAGCAGTATTCCACTTTAAACCTTCCATAACCAAGTGGAATATTCAGATTTTCGCCCTTCTTATAATAATCCTGTAGAATTCTCTGTTTAATATTCTTTAGCCTTGGGAGAAGACAGAACTCTCAAGCGTTTTAATCGGGCAGACCTTATTTGTCATTGCTATGTTCTTGGTAGTCGTTTCGTGGGAATTGTCAACAGATGGTTCTTTTCCTTACCTCTTTCACCGAAATTCACATAAAAACGATTGTCGATCAAAATATCTTTGACCCCGTCCATTTTCAACAACTGACCTATCAATTTCATCTTCGATGCTCGACTGGTTATAAGTTTCGGCGTGGAGTTCGCCATGAAGCTCTTACTTCACATGATTAACAGGCTGATCTTCAATACCAATTACTTCCGATTGCAATGTACTTTCTTATAAAGTACTAATTCAGTACACATTGAACGTACTAGTCGTACACTTTTCTTAAACATTTCTTGCTACTGTAGAAAGGCTTTATATTTCATTTATGCTGAAAAATACAATTCATAATTCTATTCATATTTTCTGTAATTCTTTGATTCAGAAAATATTCTTTGAGAAATTACTGTCAGTACTCCGATACTCTTCCCACTTCACAAATGTGGAAAAAACATGTAATCTTGATTTCCTTGGACGTATGTCATTCACATTTCAGTGCCGTACGTCTTCTAATGTGGAAACGATAAAACAATAATGATTTTTTGTGGTGTAAGAATGTCTTGATAACGATAACCTAAGAATCTGGAGTGTTCACTTTTAAGATGAATCTCTGCAAGGACGAATCGACGCGGTGGTTGGCTCTGAAGGTCGTGATACACACGTGTCGTGCCTCGCACGTGGGGAACATTGCGACGACCTCGACCGGACGAGCAAGGTCTTGTGGAGAACAACGAAGGACGATGACTCCCATCCGAAGGACTGGCGAGCTGCTGAAATCAGTCAATAAAGGACTACCCTACCAGATACTGGCAAAACACTTCACGTACCAAGTAGCTGATGTATTACTTTCCTTCAGTCAGAGTGCGGCCACCAAATAACATTCGTAATAGATGGCAATTGAAGAAACAAACTGATTGACATGAAAATTACGTTGACAGAATTTAAAGTTCCTCGAGATTCAGTATCTGAATTTGGTTTTTATTTTTAATATGAAAAATAAATTAGAATGATGTTTTTCCTAACAAATTAGATATGCGAATAAAAAATTAATCTAAGAACAGTGGTAAATACGTAGCTGTGTCAAAAAAATTAATACATGAAAATTCTTTACATAAACTCGAAAACACAAATTTCAAGCTTGTACACGTAAAGAACGATTTCAATTATTGCTGAACACTGTTTTGCAGGAAGTTCGAGTAGAGTGTTATATAAACGGTGCTTTGTAAATGCTCCAATTAATACTCATCGTTTTATAAACATTTTATTAGTATTTCATAATAATGATCCGATCATAATTTCAGAGATTTCATTAACACCAGTTAGATATTTCAGTATTGATTTAAATATTACACTTATTATTACATTCAATTCAGAAAAATATGTTAATATCATTTGTTATTATACTACGATATTATATAACTGGCTGATGAATTAAATTATTTGCATTAATATATTTATACAAATTACTCATAGATTTTAATATAAAATATTTTATTTTAATTGTAACAAATAGATTTACGCCATTACCAATGTAATAATTTTGATTTGATGAACCATGTCTGAAATTTTTTCCCTTTCTTAAGTATCCGTATTCTGCATACAAAATCTCCATTTCAATGCAGTCACAATCTTTTATACTTATACAGTAACATTAGACACGCTGAGAAAACACGTAAGCAATTAGTATCCCTATCACTGAAGTAACATGTAGTTTTCCTATGGCAGCGGCTATCTCACCGATTCTTTACTTTAGTGATACAAAATTAGCGGCGGAAAAAAAATTCAGATAACTACTGGCAGTATAACCAATCACGAAGCATCTAAGCTAGGGAAGCACAAAACATTTTAAAAAGTAGGTATTGCTTATGACTTTACGCCTCTTTAACATTGAGGTAATTAGAATTGGGAGTGGACTAGTGACAAGGAACGGGAAGTAATTCATCCATGGCCTTCTGAAGGAATCATCGCGTCATTTGCCTGGAGTGATTTCGGGGACCATGGAAAACCTAAATCTGGATGGCTGGACAGAGATTTAAACCCTCGCCCCCACAATGCCAGACCCAAGCGTTACAACTTACCTGCCGGGCTCTTTGTTTTCAAAAAACACAGATTGTACCGATAACAAGACTCACGGAGAGGAAGAGACACGTAGACCCTCAGTGATGTCTGCCTGCACTGTTTGATATCTGAAAGTTAAGAAATGTTTTCCAGAATGTGAATTTGATCCAGTCTACCAATTTCTACTGTAGATCATCTTCATCTCCAAACACCCTGATCCGTCATGTATGTGATTTTATCCAAAGTGCTGAATGGGACTTCAACCGCTCGTGGCCTGAATACAGATGTATTACGGCCAGTTCCTTTCCTCCGCATGTTCAAGTTCTGTTGTTTGAGTGTAGATGACTGATGAATGTTGGTTGGTCCATGTATTTTGTTGTTGTTTGTATTGTGCGCATATAAATGTTAAAGAAAGAAGAGTGTGAAACTCTATTTCAGCCCATTAAGGCCTGGTTTTCAGGAATAACGTCGAGGAAGACACCAAGTCTAACGCCAACAGTGTCGTATGCCTTCACTCTAAGCTCATTACGAAAATGTTTAGTATTTAATCCAAGAGTTTGGTTTATAAACTGGTGAACAGGACCTGTGTACCATCACCTCTCCCTCCCATGCTGGCATAATACTGATGGCTGGAATCATTTAGGTTCCTGTCAAGTGCCGAACACCACCATACTGACGCTCCGCAAGGGCTTGAGCCAAAGACAGCGTTCACTACAACCTAAGTCCTGAGTTACCTGATTCCCATATTTCTCTCTTTACTTAATTACTTCCTCTTTTTCAGTAGGCCAAAAACCTATTCCGACCTCATTTTTCCAACCATCTCTTTATAATTCTACAAATATCCTTTCTTCTTGTATGACAGTACTTCAGGGTGAACTTTGGAAATCTGTCATTACCCTTCCTTAGAAAGTGATTCCTCAAATTTTCCCTTTTTCTTTCTGTAGGACAATACTTCAGGGAAACCTTCGGAAATCTGTCACTGCCCATCCCTAGAAAGTGATTCTTCCAGTTTTCCATTTTTTGGGGAATTCTGTCATTCCTCCTTCTAACGGGAGAGGATGGAAGGTGAGCCCTCGGTGCCTTATAACTGGGACACTCCGGCTAATGGAAGCAAAACCCTAAAATTAAACTCTGCTCCTCTAGGCTGGGGTTGCGCGAAGGGCTTTCACATAAAACATATATTACTCATAAACCTTAGAGTAAGAAAAGCCGGATGAATTGTATGATGGCGACAAACGCAAGGTCAAAGGACAAACGATGCGGAATTAAAGATAACTTTAAAATAAGAACGTGGAACGTGAGAGGTATAAATAATAATTTCTCTCTTTATTGTTCTTTAAATTTATTCTTTCCTATTGCCTCCTTCAATAGGAAACTAATCAATCCGCAAGTCTTAAAATGTAACCGTCAATCTGTCCCATATTTCCGCGAGATTCTTGAACATGTTCCTTTACTAGAACATCATTTTCTTAAGAGAACTAAACAAGTGATGATATGGTCTTATGTTATCAGAAACGTGACTACTAATTTCACAAATTTGAACGCCAGAGATTTTAAATACTTTGTTCTAAATTTTTTATAACCAAACGTTATTTTCTCTCTCATTTTTAGTAACATAATCTATGAATAAATTTCTTTTATTAAAAATGGAATATAATGTGTTTCATTTTGGTCTAGTAACATTTTTAACTATCTAAACTCAGGAAGCTGAAGAAAATTTAATTCTTCTAGATAAAAACAGCAGTCAACTATGCTTATCATGGATGTTATATTAATAGGTATGGTTCACAAGCTGGAGGTCTACGAGACTCCAAGTTACAAAAGTCTTGATTGATTATCTGTGCTTTACTGACTTCCTTTAGCCTACTCAATCTATAATACTGTCACTTTTGTTGAAAGTACCTGGTCCAATAAAAGAAAATATCAACTGAAAGTACGCGAGTGCACTAGCTCTCTGGTGTTCCATATTACCTATTTCAAATATGATTATGAACAAAAACTTGTAGACATTATTTTTTAAGGTACAAATAGATACTGAAGTAACTTTATCTCTCTCACTGTCTATTATAACCACACCTTCTACTATTTTCATGAGAAATTACTTTGTCTGCGTCGATACTGCGCCAAACATGAGTTAGTAAGATGTTGGCACTGTTACTGCAAGTGACTTTTTTTAAATAAACTACGATTCTGTTTTTAAATACTTACATCGAATTGTAGTTGAAGAAAACAAAATATCTGTATTAAAATGCCTCATATATAATATCTGGAGGACAGTACTTGCACTACAGGTAACTGCACAGCAACCGTACAACGTGTTTCTTACTGCTGACAATTTGGTGATCCGATTAAGGAACACATTAAGCTAGAAAAATAAAATATATGTTTGTTTACTGAGAAGTATTGAAAAAAATTAATTTACGGTTAAAATACTATCACAGTATTGCAAAACGCAAATTTTCTGAAAAAGTTAAATATACAAATTCCGTTTTGTCAACAACATTTTAAAACATCATTACCTTGCACTATTTAAACAACAATTAGTGATATGCAATTTCACGTTTGGTATGGGACAATTCATACAAATAGCACAGGCTTCTGAATCGGATGTGAAGAACGCCCCCCCCCCCCCCCACTCCCACCACCACCACCACGTTAATTAGTCATTTTCTCTATGCTATGGAATCCATCCAAAGTTGCCAGATTTTGCCTATCAACAGTTTCTTAATTAGTGTCCGAGAATAGTATTTCTCTATACAGTCTGAATGATGAAATGTGAATAAGTTCTTTAGCGAAGCATAAGTAAATAAGTATTCTATGTCTTTTAAGGAACGGCGTTTCCAGCTGAAATAAGAAAGCTGCAGAAGACCAGAACGAATGAAGACAGTAGTGACAGATACCTGTGTGTGTATTTATCAGTTCCGAAAAGCGGCAATGGAAATAATTACGCCTACAGAGAGGTACAAGAGTTTTCCATTAAGATAGGAGACGAAGAGGCCATTAACAGATGTAACTTATAAAAGAAATGACTCAGTTAACCTTAACTAATGTTTAGCGAAATCACATTTTTTTATGGGCGACTCAAGCAGTCTCTTCGGATATAGAGGGTAGATTCCTTCATTATAATATCGTGCACATTTCTCAATTAAGTGACATCCTGAATCAACATAAACAATCGATAGTCATTATTGTATTAAAAACCAATAAATAATCGTATAAGGAAAGAAATAATGACTTTTCTATCTGAATGTTGTGGATCACTTTCCTCAATTGCTGATAATATTGATAAATAAATAACGGCAAACCAATTGAATGTATGAGCATTTATTAAACTCCCGAACATGTTTCACTACTTTTGCAGAAGCATCTTCAGCGGGGGTTCTCCTGGTAATTACGTACAAATGTTACAAACTACTTACATTTTTCGGTCTATTGCATTAACTTATGCTCCGCTCTCAGCAGCAGTAATTTTTGCTTTCTTTGTGAGAAGTGAATCATTTTCCAGATGGTTATTAAACTGTTGAGTATCACAACACGGACACAGAAAGTAAAGTAAGTAAGCATCACAACACTGCTTTGCATTGAACTGTACCGCATGATTCTTACGAATGGCCGGTTCGTTTTGTTTACTATCGACTTTGTGTCGCTATGTGGTTCTGTTTTGTTTTATTCAGTTTTCCGTTTGTTAGGTGCGTTTTTTAAAATGTAAATGATTGTCATTAGTTTTTTATGGTTTTTGTGGGTTCTTGTTTAATGTTGTTTTGCCTGTGTCGATGTTTTCACTTTAGTTTCAGTGCTGTGAATAGTGTTGGGTGTGTCAGCTTTATGTATTCGTTTATTATTTGTTTTCCTTTTGTTGGTGCTTTTTGTATGTTTTAATTCTCTTGGAATGTTACTATTTGTGGTTTGTTGTTGTTAATGGTGAGTATTTGCATGTCTGTGTCATTATTTGTTGGGTGTGGTAGTGTTCCTGTAAGAGTTCTGCAAATGTTGAATGGTTACTATATTTTAGAGCTCTTATGTGTACCTTGTATGTGGTCTCGAATTTTCTACATGTTTATCCTATGTATTGAGCTTGACATTCATTGTATGTTAGCTTGTATATTCCTGAGTTGTGATATTTATTGGTTTGTGTGCTATTTTTAATGTTTTTGTGTATTGTGTTGTCTGTTCTGAATGTTATTTTTAATTCCTGTTTTTTAAATATATTTGCAATTTTGTATGTGTCTTTGTTGATGTATATCATCACATACTATTTCTTTCTATTTCGCTGTGGGTGTAATGTGTTGTCTGGAGTTGATCTACTGTGGTTAAATGTCTTTTGTGATGATGGGATTGTATTGTGTGAAGTTTTCTTTATTTGTCTTATAATTTTGTTGTTAAGTTGGTGTACCCTGCTTTCCTTGTGTCCATTTTTGGTGGCTATATAGACGATTGTGTGAAGTTCTAATGTGTAGTTATCTTTATTGAGTGGGATTTTGTTTAGTCTGTGGAGCACGTGCGTTATTGCAGCTTCTTTATGAGTCTGTGTATGATTTGATTCAGTTCCTATTATCATGTCTATGGTGGTGACTTTTCTGAAAATCTGAAATGAGTGTTGTTGTTTGTGACTTGTTATGGCTATGTCAAGGAAGTTTAGTTTACCGTTTGTTTCTTTCTCCGTTGATGTTTTCGTGTATTGTGTTGATGTTAGCATGCAATTCTTGTATCCTCTTTTCAGGTTCATTGACCAGGCAAATAACGTCATCAACAATTCTGTGCCGCCTTTACCTAGCACGGCAATCCTACAGATTAACGTCGAATGTGAACCACGGAGGTGAAGGTCGGATTAAGGGCCTTTGAAAATCCCCACTGAGACATGGATCTTTCGATCTCCAGTCAGACACCATAAAACTGAGCAACCAGACCGCTCACGTGATGCTAGAGTACTGTACCTGAAGTTGGATAAACATAGGTTATAATCAAGTTTCACGTTTCGTGTTGCAGAACCTATTTCGTTATATAATAATTCAAAGGTCATTACACGGAACGGACGTTAACGAAAGCGAGTCTCTTTTTTACGTGTGAGGAATGGTATTTCAGTGGTTAAGGCGCTTGCTGGTTCAGGGTCCCTAGTTCAAATCCGTGTACAGTCAGTAATTTTTAAGAGTTCTATTTCATTATATATAAAGAAATACAAATAATCAGTAAAAATAGTGAAAGTATTTAAGATTAGAATGGAGGAAGTACCTGTCGTGCGTTTTGTGTCAGTAAACATGAGATACCTAGTTTCAGCGTTGACCGTGTAGCAAATAGCAATTCTAGCCAATTCTGTTTATACTCCTTCCTCCTCTTTTTCAAGATTAAACGGATCGTTAAATAAAACACATACAAAAGCACATTTTCTTTCTGTGAAATTAGCGTGTACCTGTACAATTAGAATGACTTGTCTTGTACAAATTCTTCACCGGAAAATACAGCAGAAAACATTTCTGCCATAGGTAGGACAAGATATTAAGAGCTGAGTAAAAGTGAGAAATGAACTCGGTGTGCCTGGAGAAAAAAAAACTTTATGGCTTTACGCCTCATTGACGTCGAGGTCATTAGAGCCGGGAAAGGAATGGAGACAAGGGATGAAATGGAATTTGGTCATGGCCTTATGGAAGGAAGCATCTCGGAATTCGCATGGAGAGATTTGGGGAAACCATGGAAAACCAAAATTCGGGTGACCGGACGGGGATTCGAACCCGCGTCCTGAATGCGAGGTCAGAGCGTTAGCCGCTCACCCACCATGCTCAGTGTGGCAAAAAAGAGTTAAAGGAATTATCAGAACAAAAAGAAGAGATACTATGTAGAGTCATACGTTAATACGAGATGGGCTAATTGCTAGTGAATAATACAGTTTGTAACAAACATATATCATAACAGACGGAAAAAATCGATGATGATAGTGTATTTATTGTAGTAACATAATAATCTTTATATATAAAATTTTGTTTAATAGCGGTAGGATGTCCCAAAATCCACTCACTGATTAAAAAATTAATTTAAATGAAAAGAAAAACTGCATGGGGTGCTAGCTGTTCGTAAATGTATTGTCATCATGAATAAGTAGAGAGCAGCCCACGCTTTTTTTACATTAAAGTTAATTTTTCAATCAGTTGCTATATTCTTATTGTAAGCTCAATTTTGGGACAGCCTAGAGCTGTTGAACAAATTTTTTATACTTGAAGATTATTTTTTACCTTCCAGTTCATATTGTTACAAAAGCATGTATCTGTTTGTATTTAAACTATAATTTTACTTTTAACTTTTTAGTTCACATTGCTACTAATTCTTTTTAGTTTTTTAAAACTATAATTTTATTCTTGTTCAAATTTTCAAACAATTCAGACGTTTGTGCGCAAAATTTCAAACAATTCGGACATCAGGAAGTGTGTGATCATTGAATAGAAGATTTAATTGCATTCAACCATTTTTCTGTATCAAAGCAATAAGAATGTCAGGACATAGCTATAAAATGATTCTATTGTCATCAGATCTCAACACATGTTCAAAATTTCAAACAATTCGGACATCTGAAAGTGGGTGAAAATTGAAGTGAAAGGTTCCGTTACGTTTCTTACTGGCAAACTAATAAATAGCAGGACGTTGCTATGAAATTGTTATATTGTCACCGGTTCTTAATGCG